>CM075809.1:6636030-7254576 GCA_037975025.1 Excoecaria agallocha
CTTCAGAAGTAACATGAAATGATGGATGCTAGAACCATCGTTTTGCATCTAGAGGAGCTTTATTCTTCTCAGGCTAGAACTGAGCAATATGAGATTGCTCGAGCTCTATTTAGCTGCAAAATGGTGGAAGGCACTTCAGCTGCTACTCATGCATTGAAGATGTATGGGTATATGGAGCATTTGAGTAGACTTGGCTATGTTATGGATAATGATCTATACATAGATTTAATCTTGTACTCGTTGGCTCCAAGTTATGCACCATTCGTGCTTAACTTCAACATGAACAAGATCCAAGTATCCATTCCTGAGTTAATCGATATGCTCAAGACAGCTGATGGATCATTTAAGAAAGATCCAAAAAGTGTCATGGTTGTCACTTCTGCTAAAGGCAAGAAGCAGAAGAAGAAGATAACCAAGGCGCAGCCAAAGAATGGTGGGATCTCTAAGAAGAAGGTTGCCAAGAAAGAGAATCCCAAAGGAACTTGCTTCCATTGTGGAAAGGATGGTCATTGGAAGCGTAACTGCAAGGCCTATCTAGATTCTCTCAAGGAGAAGAAGCAAGCTGATGCCTCTACTTCAGGTATTCATATGATTGAAATTAATACTTATTCTATTGCTTCAAAACAATCTTGGGTATTAGATACTGGATGTGGATCTCATTTATGTAATGATCTACAGGGGCTTAGAAGCTTTAGAAGAGTTGGAAAGGCAGAGATATGTTTGCAGTCAGCTACTGGACAGAACATCTCTACAACAATTGTAGGTACTTACTATTTGCCTATTCCTAGTGGATTAGTACTGGAATTAAATAATTGTATTATGTTTCAGCTTTGTCCAAGAGTATTATTTCTTTCAGTTGTTTGATGAACGATTATGATATTTCTTTAAAGGGACAAAGGTTGTTACCTTTTTAAGAACAATATATTTTATGCAAAAGCTATCATTGAGAATGGGTATATATGTTCTTGATTTAATTAAAGAAGTACATAATGTGGATACCAAGAGAATGAAACATGATAATCTAAATACCTCATACTTATGGCATTGTCGTTTAGGCCACATAAATGAAAAACGCATGACCAAATTGCACAAGTCAGGTGATTTGGGATCATTTGATTATGAATCATTTGATACATGCGAATCTTGTTTATTGGGAAAAATGACAAAAGCTCCCTTTATTGGTAAAGGAGAACGAGCTAAAATGGTTTTGGACTTAATACATTCAGATGTATGTGGTCCAATGACTACACATGCTAGAGGAGGTTACTCCTACTTCATTACTTTCATAGATGATTATTCCAGGTTTGGATACATCTATCTAATGAAATATAAGTCTGAAGCATTTGAAAAGTTCAAAGAATTCAGAAATGAAGTAGAGAAACAACTTGGCAAAAGTATTAAAACACTTAGATCAGATCGAGGTGGAGAATACTTAAGTCAAGAGTTTTAGGATTATCTTAGAGATAATGGGATTTTATCTCAATGGACTCCTCCATATACACCACAACACAATGGTGTATCTGAAAGGAGAAATCGAACACTATTAGATATGGTTCGATCAATGATGAGCCGAGCGGACTTGCCTAAGTCTTTTTGGGGATATGCACTAGAAACTGTTGTTTATGTGTTAAACAGAGTTCCTAGTAAATCGGTTGATGTTACTCCATATGAGATGTGGAATAACAAGAAACCCACGCTTTCTCATATGAAAGTATGGGGCTGTCCTGCTTATGTGAAGAGGACAATGTCAGACAAATTGGATGTTAAGTCTGATAAATGTTTATTTGTGGGATATCCAAAAGAAACGTTTGGATATTATTTCTATCATCGCTTAGAACAAAAGGTGTTTGTTTCAAGGCATGCTGTCTTCTTGGAAAGAGAATTTCTCCTACGAGAGGACAGTGGGAGTAAAATTGAGCTTGGTGAAGTTCAAGACCCACAAATAGAAGATGATCAACCGATTGAACCCGAAACTGAATTTCATAATGATGAGATTACAGTTGAACCTAATTATACACAAAATCCTAGAAGATCTACTAGGATGCGTTCTATCCCTGTGAGATATGGATTTCACGTTGATTCGGATAGAGGCATAACTGTAGTAGAGGACAATGAGCCTACAAGCTATCAAGAAGTTTTGAACAGTTCAGAACGTGATTTATGGCTTAAGGCTTTGCAGTCCGAAATGGACTCCATGTATGAGAATAAAGTATGGACTTTAACTCAACCACCTGAAGGGATAAAACCCATAGGGTGCAAATGGGTCTTCAAAAAGAAGACTGACATGGAAGGTAATATAGTTACCTATAAAGCTCGCTTAGTAGCAAAAGGTTATCGTCAAAAAGAAGGTATTGACTATGACGAAACTTTTTCTCCTGTAGCGATGCTTAAGTCTATAAGAATACTTTTAGCCATTTCAGCTCATTATGATTATGAGATTTGGCAGATGGATGTGAAGACAGCTTTCCTTAATGGAAATCTTACCGAGGATGTGTATATGACACAACCAGAAGGATTCACATCAGGAAATGGCGAAAAGGTATGCAAGCTTCAAAGATCCATTTATGGATTGAAGCAAGCCTCTAGGAGCTGGAACATACGATTCAATGAGACTATCAAAGAGTTTGGTTTCTCACAGAATAAAGATGAACCTTGTGTGTATAAAAGGGTCAGTGGGAGTGCAATTGTCTTCCTAGTTCTATATGTAGATGACATATTGATCATAGGAAATGACATTTCTCTTCTCCAATCTGTTAAAATATGGTTATCCAAGCAATTCTCCATGAAAGACCTTAGAGAAGCATCCTATATTCTGGGAATAAGGATCTATAGAGATAGATCCAATAGGTTGCTAGGTCTTTCTCAGAGTACATATATAGATAAAGTATTGAAGAGGTTTAATATGGATCTCTCTAAGAAAGGGTTTATACCCATGGTGCATGGGAAACACCTTTCTAAGTCTATGTGTCCACAGACACTGGAGGATAGAGAGAGCATGAATAGAATACCATATGCATCTGCAATTGGTCTTATCATGTATGCTATGTTATGTACACGTCCAGATGTAGCATTTGCTTTGAGTGTCACAAGCAGATTCCAATCTAATTTTGGAGAGGAACATTGGGCAGCTGTCAAGAATATTCTTAAGTACTTGAGAAGGACTAAGGATATATTCTTGGTATATGGAGAGGGCAGTTTGGAAGTAAACGGGTATACAGATGCCAGCTTCCAATCTGACAAAGATGATTGTAAATCACAATCTGGTTATGTGTTCATAATGGGAGGGGGAGCAGTTAGTTGGAAAAGTTCCAAACAAGAAACAACTGCTGATTCCACGACGGAAGCTGAGTAAATTGCTGCTTCAGAAGCAGCCAAAGAAGCAGTCTGGATCAAAAAGTTCATAACCGAACTAGGAGTGGTACCTAGCATTGTTGATCCGATTCCTTTATATTGTGACAACAATTGAGCCATTGCGCAAGCAAAGGAACCACGGTCTCATCAGCGATCCAAGCATGTTCTCAGACGCTACCATCTCATAAGGGAAATAGTAGCTAGAAATGATGTGAAAATAGAAAGGGTTCCCACAGATGACAATGTGGCGGATCCCCTCACTAAAGTACTTTCCCAGATTAAGCATGATCACCATATAAATAGCATGGGTCTGAGACATATGAGTGATTGGCTCTAGTGCAAGTGGGAGATTGTTAGAGAGTATGCCCTAGAGCCCATGTAATAGGGATGTTTTTCATATGTATGAAATTTATATTCTTAATAAAAGGCATCATTCATTTATTAATGTTGTGTTTGAATACATGAGTTTGTAAATCTTAAATTAATAAATGAAGTCCTAGATATTATAAACACAGTGCAAAGGCAATCATGAAGGTGTTCATGATGTGAGATGTCTATTGCATGCAAATATGTTAATATCTAAATATCCCTAGTCATAGAATTAACAAGATAGGACATTGTTAATTCGGACAGACTAGTACATGTTATGCTTCTTGAATGGTTCAAGCAATGGTTCTCATAATTGTGATTATGGATGATAATCAAAGCTAAAATGTGGATGCTTGTTAGAAGAACAAGTTCATTGGAGACCTGCAAAGAGAATCCTCATATGGATATTAAATCTATGTCAGTGAGGAATCTCTTCATAGCAGTTGTGCAAGTATCCTTGGACTTGAGATCACCAAAGTTATCTTAAGTAGCAAGTGGTATACTTTGACTCCATAACTGATTACTTCCAACTGGGAGTGAACATAGTTAGGAGATTGGGTATATCATGACCTACTTGAAGATAGTTGAGTGATTGACAAAGGATTCACCATCCCAGATTTAACTAGGGAAGTTATCTCACATGATTCTATAATTACCTTGTTCAGTGAATCTCTGGCCAGAGTAATATGCCGAGATGGATGGAGATCCATGAAGGGCATTTTAGGAACATTGGTTAAATTAATAGAACGTACATAATTAGATTTATATGAGTTGACATAAATCCATACTCAGAATCTAATTGAGATAAGAGTGGTGAAAGGAGTAATTGCAAGGTAACTGTTTCTATGGAAGGGTACAATCAAACCACATGACTTTCCTGACATTTGGGTAGTCATGATGCCTAGCTAGAGGCCAATCATGACTTGTATAATGATGTATCAAAATATCAATAGAGATTGATAAAATGATTTAAAGGAGTTTAAATCATGTGAGTTTTGAATAAAACTCACAATTACATATTATACTACCAACATGGACAGGAACCCAATAGGTCACACACATATAGAGAAAAGGGTAAAATGGTAAAATAACAAGGATAATAATATTTGATATTATTATAAAGGTAGAGAGGAGAATATGATAATAATTAATTAAAGAGTTTAATTAATTATGATCAAATAAAATTGTCCGCGGAACTTTTGAGAAATATTCTGTAAATTGGACCTAAATGAAATAATGTATTTCATGATTAATTATTATTGTCTTATAATTGTTATAATACTACTATAAGTGTTATAGGACTGATATAATAATTAATAGGACCATTGGAGAAATTATAAAGGGCCAAAGGAATGAAGAAGTTGGAGGAAGCCCTCAAGAAGAGGGCTACACGCCAACTCCATACAGAAGGGCTTAGAGGGGTTTTTCTTGGACCAAATTAATTTATATATGTTACATAAGTGTTATGGAACTCACATATTTAATTTGGTTGGATTTGGAATCCATTTGGGTATTTAAATCCAATTAGATGCACAAAGGGCCTAGTTTATGGATTTTGTGCATGGTCTTTTATGAAAAGATTTAATTTGGATTTAATTAAGCTCAAATGATTATAATTAATTCCAAAAGCCCAATTAATAATTCTTCAGCAATTTTAAAGAGCCCAATCTCATTAAGGAGTTGGAATTTTAACCTAACTATAAAAGGCCAACTAATGAGAATTAGGGTTAGGTGATTAAAAACAAAAGGAAAGTCTTTTTCTCTTATTTCTCTCTCCCTTTTTACGCCACTTCCATTGCTAGCCTCTTGGATTTCGGCCAGCCCTAGTTGAACACCAATTTGTTGGTTCAATTTACCCCTCTCTAGGGTGGATTACTCATTGGAGGTGTTCGATTTTGGACACTGTGGTTTGCGACAACCCGGTGCGAAGTAAAATCAACTGTTCAACAAAAATCAAAGGTGATTTTTCTTGTTCTCATATAGTTATATTGTGTATTCATGGCAAGATCAGATCTTATGGTTAAAAAAATTTTAAAATTCCGCTCATGTATGTGATGCATGTAACCATTAAATTCCAACAGGCTGAATGGTACACATTATGGAAATGGCATGATGTCATCAAGTTTGAATGATATTATTCATGTTTATTATGAAAACATGCATGATGAGTGTGAATGAATGAGAAATGGGGAAATGTATCTTGTGATATAATGTAAATAACATGAAAAGTTATGTGAAACTATGCTATGAAATAAACAAAAAATAATTGCCCTTAGTGTATAGTGGTTAATTTAGGATTTTAGGATATAATGGCTAGCCATAGGGATACATATCACGGTAGCACTACAAGATGACTGATAGTTGACTTACACGCACTATATTAACATTTAAGGCGTTGGTCACATCAAGTGGTCACTTGAACACATTCTAGAGTAGTTAATCATGTTAAGTGGTCGCTCTAGCTTATTTGGCATCATTGGAGTCTTCGTCTAACATATCCAGTTTGAGGGTTTCCACTAGGCACTACTAGGGCCAAAAACATTATTATACAAGAATATAAGGACTAAACGAAAAATTATACATAAAAGATGCTACATATGTTATTAAATAATAAATAAAGTGAAAAATGTAATTAATTGGTCAAAAGGCAGTAAAAGTGTAATTTCACAAAAAAAAATTAAGGTAAAATTGTAAAATTGCATTAAAAATGTTGTTAAAAGAGTTAAAATGGTCAAATAAGTAAAGAAGGGTAAAAACGTAACTAAGAAAAGTTTTAGGGAACAAATTGTAATTCACCACTACATGAGTAAGTATAAGGACTAAAATATAAATTTTAGGCTTAAAGTGGAATAAAGGCCAAAGAAAGCAAAAAGAACCAAAATTAGTGAAAAATAATGTAATATATGTAAAAGGGAAAGTTTAGAGACTAAACTATAATTTTCCACTTAAGTAAGAAATATGTGAGGAAATTAAAAGAATAAGAAAATGAAGGACTAAATGGTAATTTTAAGGCATTAAGAGAACAAATTCTAAATCAAATGGTAATAGTAATAAAAAGTAAAATGATAATTTTGTATAATATAGTTTTGGAAATGAAATTTTGTGTAGTGTATCCACCACTAGGCAACATCGTTGCTTAGCATGTGGTTTGTTTGTGTTGGAATTTATCAGTTACATGCATCTCATACATAAGCGAAATTTAAAATTTTTAACCAATATTACTGATCTTGCCATGAATGTACAATATTCATATTAATGAGAATAAGAAAAATTACCTTTGATTTTTGTTGTACAGTTGATTTTCCTTCGCACCGGATTGTCGCAAACCACAGTGTCCAAAATCAAACACCTCCAATGAGTAATCCACACTAGACATCTCATATCATGAACACTTTTATGATTGCCTTCGCACTGTGTTTATAATATCTAGGACTTCATTTATTAATTTAAGATTTACAAACTCATGTATTTAAACATAGCATTAATAAATAAATTATGCCTTTTATTAAGAATATAAATTCATACATATGAAAAACATCCCTATTACATGGCTCTAAGGCATACTCTCTAACAATTTCCCACTTGCACTAGAGCCATCACTCATATGTCTCAGACCCATGCTATTTATATGGTGATCATGCTTAATCTGGAAAAGTGCTTTAGTGAGGGGATCCGCCACATTGTCATCTGTGGGAACCCTTTCTATTTTCACATCATTTCTAGTTACTATTTCCCTTATGAGATGGTAGCTTCTGAGAACATGCTTGGATCACTGATGAGATCGTGCTTCCTTTGCTTGTGCAATGGCTCCATTGTTGTCACAATATAAAGGAATCGGATCAGCAATGCTAGGCACCACTCCTAGTTCAGTTATGAACTTTTTGATCCAGACAGCTTCTTTGGCTGCTTTCGAAGCAGCAATGTACTCAGCTTCTATTGTGGAATCAGCAGTTGTTTCTTGTTTGGAACTCTTCCAAATAACTGCTCCTCCTCCCATTATGAACACATAACCAGACTGTGATTTACAATCATCTTTGTCAGATTGGAAGCTAGCATCTGTATACCCATTTACTTCCAAACTGCCATCTCCATATACCAAGAATATATCCTTAGTCCTTCTTAAGTACTTAAGGATATTCTTGATAGCTGACCAGTGTTCCTCTCCAAAATTGGATTGGAATCTGCTTGTGACACTCAAAGCAAATGCTACATCTGGACGTGTACATAACATAGCATATATGATAGAACCAATTACATATGCATATGGTATTCTATTCATGCTTTCTCTATCCTCTAGTGTCTGTGGACACATAGACTTAGAAAGGGGTTTCCCATGCACCATGGGTATAAACCCTTTCTTAGAGAGATCCATATTGAACCTCTTTAATACTTTATCTATATATGTACTTTGAGAAAGACCTAGCAACCTATTGGATCTATCTCTATAGATCCTTATTTCCAAAATATAGGATGCTTCTCCAAGGTCTTTCATGGAGAATTGCTTGTATAACCATATTTTAACAGATTAGAAAAGAGAAATGTCATTTTCCATTATCAATATGTCATCTACATATAGAACTAGGAAGACAATTGCACTCCCACTAACCCTCTTATACACACAAGGTTCATCTTCATTCTGTGAGAAACCAAACTCTTTGATTGTCTCATTGAATCGTATGTTCAAGCTCCTAGAAACTTGCTTCAATCCATAAATGGATCTTTGAAGCTTGCATACCTTTTCGCCATTTCCTGATGTGAACCCTTTTGGTTGTATCATATACACATCCTCAGTCAGATTTCCATTTAGGAAAGTTGTCTTCAAATCCATTTGCCAAATCTCATAATCATAATGAGCTGTAATGGCTAAAAGTATTCTTATAGACTTAAGCATCGCTACAAGAGAAAAGGTTTCATCATAGTCAATACCTTCTTTTTGACGATAACCCTTTGCTACTAAGCAAGCTTTATAAGTAACTAGATTACCTTCCATGTCGGTCTTCTTTTTCAAGACCCATTTGCACCTTATGGGTTTTATCCCTTCAGGTGGTTGAGTTAAAGTCCATACTTTATTCTCATACATGGATTCCATTTCAGACTGCATAGCCTTAAGCCATAAATCACGTTCTAAACTGTTCAAAACTTCTTAATAGCTTGTAGGCTTATTGTCCTCAACTATAGTTATGCCTCTATCTGTATCAATGTGAAATCCATATCTCATAAGGATAGAATGCATCCTAGTAGATCTTCTAGGATTTTGTGTATAATCAGGTTCAACTGCAATCTCATCATTCTGAAATTCAGTTTCGGGTTCAATCGATTGATCTACTTCTATTTGTGGGTCTTGAACTTCACCAAGTTCAATTTTACTCCCACTGTCCTCTCGTAGGAGAAATTCTCTTTCCAAGAAGACAACATGCCTTGAAACAAACACCTTTTGTTCTAAGGGATGATAGAAATAACATCCAAACATTTCGTTTGGATATCCCACAAATAAACATTTGTCAGACTTAACATCTAGTTTGTCTGACATTGTCCTCTTCACATAAGCAGGACAACCCCATACTTTCATATGAGAAAGCGTGGGTTTCTTGTTATTCCACATCTCATATAGAGTAACATCAACTGATTTACTAGGAACTCTGTTTAACACATAAATAGCAGTTTCTAGTGCATATCCCCAAAAAGACTTAGGCAAGTCTGCTCGGCTCATCATTGATCAAACCATATCCAATAGTGTTCAATTTCTCCTTTCAGATACACCATTGTGTTGTGGTGTATATGGTGGAGTCCATTGAGATAAAATTCCCATTATCTCTAAGATAATCTTGAAAGTCTTGGCTTAAGTATTCTCCACCTCGATCTGATTTAAGTGTTTTAATACTTTTGCCAAGTTATTTCTCTACTTCATTTCTAAATTCTTTAAACTTTTCAATTGCTTCTGATTTATATTTCATAAGATAGATGTATCCAAACTTGGAATAATCATCTATGAAAGTAATGAAGTAGGAGTAACCTCATCTGGCATGTGTAGTCATTAGACCACATATATCTGAATGTATTAAGTCCAAAACCATTTTAGCTCGTTCTCCTTTACCAATAAAGGGAGCTTTTGTCATTTTTCCCAATAAACAAGATTCGCATGTATCAAATGATTCATAATTAAATGATCCCAAATCACCTGACTTGTGTAATTTGGTCATGCATTTCTCATTTATATGGCCTAAACGACAATGCTGTAAATATGAGGTATTTAGATTATCATGTTTCATTCTCTTGGTATCCACATTATGCACTTCTTTAATTAAATCAAGAACAAATATACCATTCTTAATGATAGCTTTTGCATAAAACATATTGTTCTTAAAATGAAACAACACTTGTCCTTTAAAGAAATGTTATAATCGTTCAATAAACAACTGAAAGAAATAATACTTTTGGATAAAGCTGGAACATAATAACAATTATTTAATTCCAGTACTAATCCACTAGGAAGAGGCAAATGATAAGTCCCCACAACTGTTGTAGAGATGTTTTGTCCAGTAGCTGACTGCAAACATATCTCTACCTTTCCAACTCTTCTAAAGCTTCTAAGCCCTTGTAGATCATTACACAAGTGAGATCCATATCCAGTATCTAATACCCAAGATTGTTTTGAAGCAATAGAATAAGTATTAATTTCAATCATATGAATACCTGAAGTAGAAGCATCAGCTTGCTTCTTTTCCTTGAGAGAATCTAGATAGGCATTGCAGTTACGCTTCTAATGACCATCCTTTCCATAATAGAAGCAAGTTCCTTTGGGATTCTCTTTCTTGACAACCTTCTTCTTGGAGATCCCCATCATTCTTTGGCTGCGCCTTGGTTGTCTTCTTCTTCTTCTTCTGCTTCTTGCCTTTAGCAGAAGTGACAACCATGACACTTTTTGGATCCTTCTTAAAGGATCCATCAGCTGTCTTGAGCATATTGATTAACTCAGGAATTGTTACTTGGATCTTGTTCATGTTGAAGTTAAGCACGAAAGGTACATAACTTGGAGCCAACGAGTACAAGATTAAATCTATGCATATATCATTATCCATAACACAGCCAAATCTACTTAAATGCTCAATATACCTATACATCTTCAATGCATGAGTAGCAACTGAAGTGCCTTCCACCATTTTGCAGCTAAATAGAGCTCGAGCAATCTCATATTGCTCATTTCTAGCCTAAGGAGAATAAAGCTCCTCTAGATGTAAAATGACGGTTCTAGAATCCATCATCTCATGTTGCTTTTGAAGCTTCGAGGACATAGCACCCAGCATCAGACATGCTGCCGCTTCACTATCCTCCATATATTTTAGATAAATGCCTTTGATCTCATCAATGGCATCATCTGATGGAAGTGGTGGTGGATCTTTATCCAAGACATAATGGATCTTTTCAGCTCTGAGAACAATTCTCACTTGCCTGATCCAGTCAGAATAGCTACTGCCAACAAGCTTGTTATCCAAGATTGATCGTACATTAATGTTTGATGTGCTCATGATGATGACCTAGATGTGAAAAGAAAGATATGAGAGTATGTTCATATATATGTGTGCATTAATAAGGTCTTTAATTAATCCATTTCCTCCCACTATTTTATTGCGAATTAATAGCCCTCACTATATAATCCGAGAAAACCCGATGGTTTTCTTAGTGGGCCAATATCCAATCCTTGATATGTAATTTGACCTTGACTGTGGTCAACAAGCCAAATTCCATACCTTTGAAAGGTAGGTATCTTTATACCAATTGTGTCTCTACACAACTATTGGATCATTAGGTTATCAACTCTTGATGCATGCATATCATATATGCATTCCCTAATCTTGCCTCTAGAACCATTAGCCTTGACAGTGATCAACAAGCTAATGGGCTAGCTAAGATGACCCATTTAATTAGATTTGAACATATTCGATATAATGTGAGCTTGACTGTGGTCAACAACCCACACTATAAAGAATTCTGGTTCTCCTCAAATTAATGGAAGGCTTATATACCTTAGTATTTGTTTGAGGGTTTTAGTTACTTAAGTCTCATCATACATGGTTGGCATACATTGGTATACATCCTATATCTATCACATAACTATAAGCATACAAATATGGTATAGTTATGGACTTTACTGCATTGATTTTCCCGAGCCAAGAGGGAAATCAAAAGGTTACACCAAGGTAGTATGCATGATTCAAACAAGAAAATAATCACATTATCTTCAAGCTTGTTGGATCTTCATCCAGCCCATCTTGCTCCTTGATAGTGGTCTCCATCTCTATTTCTAATTCTAATCTAAGTAATCTAATTACATATTACAATTTGAAAAGAAATACAAACCAAAAACAAGTGGCCGGGACATGAAAGTCCTCATTAGGCCAAAACATGCAAATGCTCAATCACATTGGGCTTTGTCCATAACTATCCATCATGCCAATTATACACCCTTATATGCATTTCTAATGCATAAAGAAATTGATTACTAACTGTGTTTCAACTCTTGAAACATACTTTTGAGTTATTTTAATAATGTGTCAAATTAGGAAACTTTTTCCATTTTGGAAACTTTCATTTTAGGAAACCTTTTTGTATGAATGTATTCTTGCCTTAATAATCAATCCAATTGATTATTAATTAAATATTAATCGATTAATTAATTAATTAATTATATTAAATAATTAAAAGAAGCAATTTTGGGCTTAAGATAAAGGGTAGGCCGAAACCCACCAAATTAAACCCTAAATGTATTCACACACAAATTAGTTTTGTGTCTATTGGACCCTTTGGGCCTTTTGGAATGAGTTAAGCCCACTCTAGACCTTAAAACCCATTAATAAACTTAATTATTGTTTATAATATTTAATTTAAATCAGCTCCTTGGGCCCACCAAGTCATTCACTAATTTAAACCAAGTCCGTAAACATAATTAAGTCCATTAAGTGGTTTTAATGAATTAAAATTAATCAAATTAATTTAAGGTCCATTTTAATTAATCCAATTAATTAAAAAAACTTTAATATATCAGATATATCAGATTTAGAAGATTAAAAATCGTTCTAAACAAGAACACACCAAAAACATATCAAGAACACACGAAGAACACCAATTTATCGAACTTTTTGACTAAACTAGTTTTCATGCAAAACTTGTTCGATTTTAATTTTGCTTGATCCTATGGCTTAATATCACATATTAAACACATAAATTATCATCTAAATGATCTTATAATGGATCTATAAAAAATTAATTTAGAACAACCCTTAAATCTACAAGTTCTTCACGCAAAAACCTAGATTCTTTTGTCAAAAGAATCGTTTTTGTTTTCGTTTTATTTATTTGATCACACATATATCCAGAAATCAATATTTCTCAATCATGAACAATTAAATCTAATATTTTAAAGTTCATGAAATAAATAACTCAAAAATAAAACTTATTCCGCAGAAAAAATATAGAATTGTATATTCATGGCAAAACCTGGCTCTGATACCATGTTGGAATTTATCGGTTACATGCATCTCATACATAAGCGGAATTTAAAATTTTTAACCAATATTACTGATCTTGCCATGAATTTACAATATTCATATCAATGAGAATAAGAAAAATCACTTTTGATTTTTGTTGTACAATTGATTTTCCTTCGTACCGGGTTGTTGCAAATCACAGTGTCCAAAATCGACCACCTCCAATGAGTAATCCACACTAGAGAATGATAGAATGAACCAAAAATTGGGAGAGAATAAGGGGCTGTCCAAAAATCCCTTGAGGCTAGCAAAGGGAAGTGGTGGCTAGGATTTTTGGAGGAGAGAAAAACTATTTCTCTTAATAGTTCACTTAACCCTAATTTCCACATCACTTAGATTTTTATAGTTAGGTTAAAAATCCAACTTTATAATGGGATTGGGCTCTTTAAAATTGCTGGAGAATTATTAATTGGGCTTCTAAAATTATTTATAATTATTTGGGCTTAATTAAATCCAATTTAAGCCTTTTCATAAAAGACTATGCACAAAACCCACAAACTAGGCCTTTTTTACAAATACTTGGATTTAATTACACAAATGAATTCCAAATACAACCAAATTAAATATGTAGGCTTCACAACACTTATGTAACATATTTAATTTAACTTGGTCTAAGAAATAGGCCTTTAAGGCCTTCTATGATGGATTTGGCATGTGGCCCTCTTCTAGAGGGCTTTTGCGCCAACTTCATTTCTCTGGTCCCTTTATAATTACTCCAATGGACCTATTAATTATTATATCAGCCCTATAACACTTATATTCTAATAATAATTAATTATAAAATATATTATTTTAATTAGGTCCAATTTTACAGAACATTTCTCAAAAGTTCTACAAATAATTTTACTTGATCATAATTAATTAAACTCTTTAATTAATTATTATCTTATTCACTTTTCTATCCCCATAATAATATCAAATATTATTATCCTTATTATTTTACTATTTTATCCTTTTTCTCTATATGTGTGATCTATTGGGTTCCTGTCCATGTTGGTAGTATAATGAGTAATTGTGAGTTCTATTCAAAACTCACATGATTTAAACTCCTTTAAATCATTTTATCAATCCCTATTGATATTCTTGATACATAATTATACAAGTCATGATTGGCCTCTAGCTAGGCATCATGACTACCTGAATGTCAAGAAAGTCAAGTGATTTGACTATACCCTTCCATAGAAACAGTTACCGTTGCAATTACTCCTTTCACCACTCTTATCTCAATTAGATTCTGAGTATGGATTTCTGTCAACTCATATAAATCTAATTATGTATGATCTATTAATTTAACCATTGTTCCCAAAATTCCCTCCATGGATCTCTATCCATCTTGGCATATTACTCTGGCCAGAGATTCTCTTAACAAGGCAATTATAGAATCATGCGAGATAACTTCCCTTATTAAATTTGGGATGGTGAATCCTTTGTCAATCACTCAACTATCTTCAAGTAGGTCATGATATACTTAATCTCCTAACTATGTTCACTCCCACTTAGAAGTAATCAGTTATGGAGTCAAAGTATACCACTTGTTACTTAAGATAACTTTGGTGATCTCAAGTCTAAGGATACTTCCACAACCGCTATGAAGATGAAGAGATTCCTCACTGACATAGATTTAATATCCATGTGAGGATTGTCTTTGCATGTCTCCAATGAACTTGTTCTTCTAACAAGCATCTACATGTTAGCTTTGATATCTTTCATAATCACAATTATGAGAACCACTACTTGAACCATTCAAGAAGCATAACATGTGCTAGTCTGTCCGAGTTAATAATGTCTCATCTTGTTAATTCTATGACTAGGGATATTTAAATATCAACACATTTGCATGCAATAGACATCTCATATCATGAACACTTTCATGATTGCCTTCGCACTGTGTTTATAATATCTAGGACTTCATTTATTTATTTAAGATTTACAAACTCGTGTATTTAAACATAGCATTAATAAATGAATGATGCCTTTTATTAAGAATATAAATTCATACATATGAAAAACATCCCTATTATATGGGCTCTAGGGCATACACTCTAACAGTTTGACTACACGCAAGGATAGATAATTAAAGACAAAGTGAAAAAGAACAAAGTGGCGTGTACATGAGTTTCTTGTGGAATGTATGAAACTTATATTTTATGTATTAATTTTTGAGAAATTGGTATGTAATATGTTTTGTAACGGATACTAAACGATAGTAAACTTATGTTTTTATAATGGTTATGTGTTACATTATATTGATGGATTGTGACTTGAATTTAAAAGTATTGTGTTGCTATTAGAGTATTGGAGGTGGAGGTTGTCTATTGGGAGTGTAATTCTGACAATATGTAGGTTTGGGTAGTATGAATTTATAGCCGTTATGCTGCCTAAATTTTTACCAAATAAATAGTAACATTTTGATTTTAAAGTGACTTTGAGATTTTAGTGTTAAGTTAAATAAAAAATAATCATCAATAAGAAAATAAATAAACATGCGATGTCACTAATGGTAGTGCACCGTGTTCGAATATATGTTCAAATATAGGGTGTTACAATTTGCAGAGAATTGTTTGCTTCAATTGATCCATGTTATGATTGACTCACTAAGCAAACTTGCAAGCTAAAGTTGTGTTTTGTCCTTTATAGAAAATCAAATAGCCTAAGACTTATTGCATCATCAGTCACTCCATAAATCTTGAAGGTCACTCCATTAATCTTGAAGGTTGCACACACATTGTGGAAGGCCAATATGTGGGCATATGGATCATCTCCTTGTAAACCTCCAAATTAGTTGTTTTGCACTATTTGAATAATGTTTGGCTTGATTTCGAAGTTCTTATTGGCAATCGATGGTGCCACAATCCCTCTAAAACTTCCCGATATGTTAGGCATAGCAAAATCACCCAATGTATGCCTATCTTGATCAGCCATGTTGTTTAAACTTTGTTCCTCCACTTCTTGTTGTCTTTGTTCCCTACACAAAGCATGAAAAGTTCTTTCAATTTCAGGATCGAAATGAAGAATATTATTAGCACTATTGCTTCTATGTGTAAATAAAGAAAACAAACAAAATAAAAACTATTACTGCTACAATTTCAATACTACTAAAAAATATAAGAGTAAGGCCTAAAACAATCTTTCTCTACACTAAATTAATAAAATACTTTACAACGATTTCCCAACAAAGACGCCAAAAATTTGTTGTGGTGTAAATTTATTACCCTAGTCTCTAGGACTTAGAGTGAGTAGGGTGTCAAACATAGGGAATCTTAGAGCGATTTTATATTAATTGAGTAGATACTTAGATGGATAACTAAATGCAATAAGTTAAAGTTGATTATACTAAAATCCTAAGATTACTCAAACTATAGAAAACTAACTTAAATTCTAAATAAACAATTATAATTCAATTATGTTGTTAGAATCACAAGAATGAATATGGCCTACTCTCCCTAAGTGCAATTCATTAATTAACACATATGCATGCAAATGATTAGAGAATATGGCCTACTCTCCCTAAGTCCAATTCTCACTACAAAAAAAAATGTATAATAGCGATAAAAATTAGCAAGGACAATGAAATTTGTTGCTGAATGCACCATTGAGCGACAACATTGCAACGGAAAATAATTTTGTCACAAATATTAGTAAGGTTTTATGGGAAAACAAATATTTCAATAATTTAGTGATAAATAAATCTTGTTGTTACTAATCTTAGACACCAAAATTTTGGCATAAAAAATAGTGACAACTTTGCGAGCATAGAACCCTTGCTAACGCTTAATTCATGGCGCTTATGATTTATCAACTATATAGCAGAAACATAATCCTCGCTAATTTTGCTAGACACAAATCCTTACTAATTTAGCGAGGACAAATCCCTCACTAATGGTTAAGTCATAGGGGCATTTGATTTATGAAGTATATAGCGAGGACATAATCTTCGCAAATTTGGCTAGAAAAAAATCCTTGCAAATTTAGCGAGGAGGACAAATCCCTCGCTAATGGTTAAGTAATGTGGAATTTGATTTATGAACTATATAACGAGGATTATTGGCTTGAAACAAATCCTTGCTGATTTTGTGAGGACGAATCCCTTGCTAACGCTTAATTGATGGCGCCTATGATTTATCAACTATATAGCGAGGACATAATCCTACCTAATTTTGCTAGAAACAAATCCTTGCTAATTTTGCTATGATGAATCCCTCGCTAATGGTTAAGTAATGTGGAATTTGATTTACGAACTATATAGCGAGGACATAATCTTCGCTAATTTTGCTAGAAATAAATCCTTGCTAATTTAGTGAGGACGAATCCCTCTCTAACGTATAAGTAATGTGGAATTTGATTTATGAACTATATAGCAAGGACATAATGATTGCTAATTTTGCTAAAAACAAATCCTTGCTAATTAAGCGAGGACATTTCCCTCACTAACAATTAAATCATGTGCCATTTGATTTATGAATTATATAGCGAGGACATAATCCTCGCTAATTTTGCTAGAAATAAGTCCTTGCTAATGTAGTGAGGACTTCGTCGTCACTAATGCTTAAGTCATGGGGCATTTGATTTATGAAGTAATTAGCGAGAGTAATTTCCTTACTAATATTTAATTTAAGTTGGTATGAATAAATTAGCGAAAATATAATCCTCACTAATTTAGCAAGAAAAAAATCTCACCATATGAAGAATATTAGTGAGAATAAGGTCCTTGCCAATTTAGCTAAATAAATTTTCCTAGCAAATTAATCAATAAGTATGACAAATATAAAGGCAATCAAAAGAAAATAAAATAGAATTTAGCTACAAATAAGTCCTCGCCATATGAAACAACTAGTGAGTAAAAATTCCATGCTAATTTAACTAGGAAAATAACCCTAGCTAATTAATGAATAAGTGTGGTTGGCCTAGCGAGAGCAATATTTTCTCGCCATTTGAAATACTCATTTCTATTTTAGTGGGATAAGCAATGAACTTTGTGGGATTTAATTGAAACCTAGTCTCTTTTCAGTAACACCTTACTCACTTTCTCTATCAATGTTTGCAACCTAGTGTGGCCTCTTTCATTTTGTATCTATAGTGCTTCCACTTAATCTGAGTCCTCAACAGATAGCAGTGTAAAACTTGGCTTCTCTCTTTATGTAAATTTTAATTATGGTTGGCCACTGATATTGTAAATTAATAGTGGAAAGGTCTAGGCAGAGCTTGCCTACATGTATAAGTGCCACTGCAACATCCAAAGTGGATCTTGATAGTAACATTTCCTCAGTTTTGGATTCTATGTTTATTTCTAAAGAAGCTCCAAATGATGACGCCAATTTTGGTTTTGGTAGGAGCGCTTTCACTACCGCTGGTGCTGCCGTTGTCTCCACCATTATTGTTTATCCTCTAAATGTCGCTAAGGTCTCCTCTCATTTTCCTTCAACATTTCGATTGCAAAAATCTCAAGACTCTAATCCTTTTTTAAATCTTGTAGTTTTGCTTGGGTCAAAAGGAACAAAAGTGAATTTAACATTAAAATAGGCATCTCTTACAAAAGCGTTCTTTTGTTGATAGCAATAAATTGATGAAATTCATGTATTTCCATTATCTTTTCTATGTAGAAAAGATTATAAGCATGGGCTATCAAAGTTCCAAACTAGGGATTGTGTCAAACTACATGTTTGGAAAAAAATGCATATGCTTACTGCTATTAACATTAGTATTACTCTATACTTTTTTTAGACATATTTACAAGGAAAATAAATTTAAGCTATTGCCCTTGCTTTTGGGTCTTATGATTATTCTACAGATGCTTCCAAATGTAAGAAACATTACCCCAAGTTTGGAACTATTGTGTACTTTGGAATGTAGTAGGTATAAGGGAACATTGGATGCCTTCTATAAAATCATTCGCTAGGTTTGTGGATTTTCTTTTTTCTCAAGATAAATATGTTGCATATTTATTCTAATCAAATAACATATTAGAGTTTCAAAATATTTCTAATTGTATTATGTGCCTTGGATTCCTTGGATATTCCTAATGCTTGAATGCTGGCTGTTTCCATATGCATACCTTAATAGGACCTTTTAGTTGTTTAAAGGCTGTTATAAGGTGGCCTTTTTTCAATTAGCTTGAGAAATATAATTTTTTATATGTCTCAAACACTATTTTTATAAAGTATATGTTCAACAAATTAACATTTATAGTTCTAAATGTATTAGACATGAATGGTGTTAAAACCATTAACATTTATAGTCCTAGACCATTGACATATATAGTTTTAAAACCAATAGATGAATTATGTTAAACTATCTTTCTTGAAAAGTATTAGAAGTGTTTATTATATATATTGTTAAAATTAGTTTTTGGTGGCCACATACTTATTCAAAGACTTCATAATGCTGAATTTATGTAGGAAGGATTTGGAAGACTCTGAAGGTACCTCATTTATGCCTTTAGTTACTGCTAAGTCTGTTAAATTGTGCAACTGGTTTTATAGGTTGGGTTTTTTTTTTTGCAATCTGACTCATCTTTTCCTTTTATTCTACTAGAACTTATAAATATGTTATAGGTTTATAAGCTAGGTGCTTAGCTTTTGCCTTATTTTGACTGGCTCTGTTAACTTTGAACTAGATTACAGGCTTTGTTTTATTTTTCTTGGCTGTTTATCTCGGGTTATAATTGTTAGGATGTTATGGTCTGTTGGGGATCCGTTACCTCATTTGTACTTTCTCTTACATTAATGAATTCCCTTTGGCTTATATATATGTGTATGTGTGTGTGTGTGTGTATACATATGTAAATGTAAATGTATATGTATATATACATATACATTTATATATATATATATATATATATATATATATACATACATATATGTATATATATACATACATATATGTATATATGTATATACATATATATATGTATGTATGTATATATACATACATATATATATGGCCAAATACATGATTTGACACCTGTACTTGCCATCGAATTTCACTTAGGCACCCCTACTTAGACACCAACCTCATAAACACCTCAAAATGGCCTAGGACATAATAACGAGCCATTAAAGAGCAAAAAATACAAAACCCATGGCGCATGTTATTAAAGCACGCTGATGTGGATTAATGACGAATAACATGTAGACAAGTGGATAACATGCAGTAAATTAAAATATAGTTGTTGGAGAGGTGAAAAAGGTAAAGTAGAAGAAGGGAAATTTTTTTTTTTAAAAAGGCGAAATCCCTAGAGCTAAGGATGAAGTATTTGATTTCTTAAGTATGAATTGTTCTCTAAATTTTGTTGTCTTTGTGTAGATGGTAAGAAATGGAAGAGGAGTAGCAAAATTGAAGTATAGTGGAGTAGTGAAATCGAAGTACCGTGGGAAGGGTCTGAGCTTGTGAAGTCTTTTTTTTGAAGAACAACTATTCTTGTCATCTGGATTGGAGAAGGAGTTATACCAAAGTGAAGCAACTGAAGACTTGGATAATAGTGACAAACGTTGAAATCGAAACCGAGACAACAGGTATGTGCTTTTACTTTTATGGGTTTACTGTGTGGTGGTATTTTTAAGAATTTTGTAGTTGAGTAGGGGCATTTTGATGCTTGAAAAGATTCTTCTGTAAACGGTGTTAGTTTTTTTTATGCTTGAGATAGTTGAGTGTTAAGTCTTTATTTTGGTGGGTGGACTGTAAGTAGCTAAATTGAGATGGTTTTGTCTTTACTGTGTTTTTTTTTTTTTTTGCTTTGACAGTAAATGTAATGGGTGACTGTTATATAAGGGTTGTTTTTTACCATGGGGGGAAATTTGTAAATGAAGGGGAACCTAGGTATATAGATGAATATAAAGATAAGCCATGGATAATTGATAAGGACCACTTTTCTTTAGTTGAGTTGGCCTGGCATTCAAGAAAAATTGGATATGTTGAAGTTGTTGGGTTCCATTATTAAGACCCAATTACAAAAGAGTTTAAACTGTTGCAAAATGATTACAAGTTGTTGGACTTAGCGAAAGGCTTGAAACATGGTTCAGATTTGCCTATTTACATCCAATATGTGGTCCAATACCCATTAAGTGATGTTGTCTTACTTCTAGATTATAATAAAGGTAGTTGAGTTGGGTTTAGGGCAACTGCTTCTATTGTTGATAATATAAACAGTGTGAATAAGGAGTCTAGAGAGACAGCAAATAAAGAACAACCAGAAAATTCAGTTGCTACCTGTGATCCACCGAAAAATGAGTTTATTGATCCAACAGAACTTGATGACCAACAAACAGAGGCTAAAAGTAGTGATGCAGATGTGGAGGTAGGTAAAGATAGAGAGTCAGATGTTGATGTTATTCTAGAAGAAGATGATACTGATGCAGATGAAGAGTTGAGAGCTTTTAGAGATGTTATTAGGGCAGAAAGAAGAGAGAAAGTAAGAAGATTAGAGGGGAATTCAACTCAAGAAGTTTCTTTAGGTAATGCTGGTGTTGACAGGGGCTTTAAGGATATAGAAGATAGGGCAGGAGATAAATATGCAAGAAGACTAGGAGGAGATGAAGATTATATTGACAATGATAATCCTGGAAGTGTTTACAGTAGGGATGAGCAATATGCTAATGATGTAGAGGAAGTTGATCCACCTGAAAGGAGAAAGAGCAAAAAGGTAAGATATGATCCAAATTGTGAAGTAATTATTTTTGAATTGCATATGGTATTTGAAAATGCTATACAATTCAGACAAGTAGTGGCTGACTATGCGTGTCAAAATGGAGTTCAACTGAAATTAAGACCCAATGAGAAGCATAGGTTAGAGTAAAATGTATAGGGGAGAATTGTAATTAGGAGCTTCATGCTAGTTTTAAGGGTAATTCAGGAGATTTCAAAGTTAAAAAATATCATCCAATTCACAAGTGTACTAAAAAACAAAAAACAAAAAAAAGTTGTGCGATTCCAAGTGGATGACAAGGAAATTTAAGAAAAGGATTATTTTATAGGTATACATTAAAATTTGGAAATTATAGGAGTTGATTAGGGAGAAGTTTGGGCTGTATTTTTGTAGAGCTTTATGTTTTAGGGCAAAGATGTTGGTTATAGGGCAGTTTATGGGAGACTGGAAGATAGAGTTTTTTAGGTTGGCAGACTATGTAGATATGATAAGGCGGACAAATCCTGGATCTTTTTGTTGGATACATACTGATAAAGAATCTGTTCCAGGGAAAAAATTATTTATTTATTTTTATGTATGCTTTGATGCTTTGAAGAAAGGATGGAAACAAGGATGCAGGAGAATAAATTGGATTTGATGGCTATTTCTTGAAGGGCATTTGCAAGGGTGAGCTTTAAGTTGATGTTGGAAAAAATGGTAACTAACAGATGTACCCTTTAGCATGGGCTGTAGTTGATGAAGAAACAAAATATTCTTGAACTTGGTTTATCATCTCATAGATGATCTGAAGCTTGGACAAGGAGAGGGTTTGACAGTAATGTCTGACATGCAAACAGTATTAGGTTATAAACTTACATCATTATCTATTATAATTAATTAATGAAGCTGATATTTATGTATTTATTTATATTTAACAGGGGCTGGTGCCAACAATCCATAGGATGTGTGTTAGGCATATATGGTCAAGGTGGGCTCAAACATATAGAGGTGAAGAGATAAGGAAGCAGTTTTGGAGATGTGTTAAAGCAAGCTTTGAGGTAAAGTTAAAAGATGAATTACAAGATTTAAATAAGCTTGGCAATAGTATAGTTGAAGATTTATTAAGTTATCCTAAAGAAGCATGGTGTAGATCTTTTTATAATGAATTTGTGAAATGTGATGTAGTTAAAAGCAATATGTGTGAGATATTTAATTCATGGATAGTTGGTCCTATGCATAGGTATATTTTAAGCATGCTAGAGGATATTAGGCATAAATTAATGAATAGGCATGTAGAAATGAGGAGGTTTGCAGAGACTTGGATATCTGACATTTCACCTACGGCAAGGCTGGTTCTTGATAAAAATATCATATATTCAAGGAAATGTAAAGTAACATGGAATGGTGATGTTGGTTTTGAAGTGGTTGATGGGATTTATGTACATATTGTTGATTTGAGGAAAAGAACTTGCACATGTAGATCCTGGATGATTAAAGGGATTTCATATGCCCATGCAATTTGTTTTATATACCATTTAGGACAAGAACCAGGAAATTATGTTGAAAATTAGTATAAAAGGGATACATTTATAAAGGCTTATCAATATTTCATTCAACTAATCTTTAACATAAAAATGTGGCCTCAGACAAACAATCCAGTGATAGAAACACCAGAAGTTAAACCTATGCCAGGCAGACCCAAGAGATGCAGAAGAAAGGAGCAATATGAACCAAAGGCAAAATATGGGAAAGCTTCAAAAAGAGGTACAAAAATGACATGCTCTAAGTGCCACTAGATAGGACATAACAAATCAAGTTGTCGGTTACAGGTAATAATATGATTTTTTTTAATTTTTATTGTTTCATAGTAGTTGATGTCTAACAATTAAAAAAATCTAATTTCATCTAACAGGTCCCTCAAACTTCAACAAGTCATACATATGAGCATGGTTCAACATTTAGGACTCAACCCCAAAATGCCATGAATGTAAACATATCATTTATTTGTATTGATACAAGTGTTGTTAATAGAGTAAACAATAATAGAGAACCTGCAAGGGGAGCATATCAAGCCTCTGATCAACTTACAAGAGTAGAAAGAGGGAGAGGGAGAGGGAGAAATGCATTTTATAAGGAGAAGGAGAGGATCAACTATCAACCAAGCACAAAGTGAAGTGATAATTGGGTATTCAAGGAACGAGTATGGGCAAGAATGTTTTATTGACCAAAGGACTAGGCAAACAATATTCAATGTAATCTTTTTCCCTTAATTATGTTTTTTGATTGATTTATGCTTTAATTCATATCTCATGATGTGTTATGCTTGATTTTAGCCTAGTATGCAATCTGAAATAGTGATCACACCTGGCACCCATGTCAAAGTGCCTTTGGCACAAACATTTATTTGGGATTTAAACCTAACACTGGTCCCAAGTTTAAAGGTAGACCAGCAATTACAACATCTCAATTGCAGCATCAGAGGAATAATGCTTTAAGACCTAGGAATGGAAGTTCAAATTCTGTATCAAATGCTCCAATATCTAGGCTAACACTAAGCACCCAGTAGTTGTGTTTATGTGTTTAAGTTGTTGTTGCTTTTACATGTAATCATGTGAATGTAATGTTGTTTTCGTTTTTGGACAAACTTAGGTCTTTTAGTAAGATTGCCACTGTATTTTGTCAAGGATATTATGTTGGAACTTATTTAGATATGTCAGATTTTATTATTCCGATTCAAGGGATTGTTTTTTTTCTTAACTGTGATTTGTTGTTCTTACTGGAATTACATTCCTTCAGCAAGTGTTAATTCTAATTTAAGGGAATAAGTGATATTGATCTAACAATATTTTGAATCAGTGATATTGAACAACCTAAAATTTCATCAAAACACCATCAACAATCATTAATCTAAATTGATTTCCACTAATGAATAATTTCAAATACATAACCTAGGTACATTACTCTACTGCACTTAACTGCCAAACCCACATAAATATCAAAGAATAAAAATCAAAACATATATAGATAGTTTTCTAACACATAACCAACATCTTGATGAATTCATCATCCTTCGATTCTAGTGTTGCTCTTTCTCTTCATATAGTTTCACTTTTTTCAGTAATCACTAAATAACCTGTGTTGCTTGTTCATCAAATTCAGGGTCAAATCACACAAAAAATCCACAACCTCCAAGCTTTTACATCCAATTAAACTGAAAACTAAGATTAATAACAAAAAAAATTATATTTAATACTCACAATTTTTAATTACAAACCTTTTGCTTTTTACAACAATGGAATCTTCTCCTTGCATTTGCTCTCATCCACGTAATTTTTAGGGTTGCCTTCTCTTCGCACTGACATATGACCATCTCATTCAATGTGCTTCAACAATAAAGGCTCAAATTACTACGAATAGAGAGACAATGCTAGAGCTACAGAGAGAGAAGTCGACAGTAATCTTCACACACCGAGATTGAGAACTTCAAGGTCGATGATAATGGAGGTAGATAGTGAACAATACCCATTGATGAAAAAGAAGAATACTTTAATGTCTTGGTCCTCTTTTTACCATTGTTCTACAATAACTTTAGTGTCTAACATGCTCCCATTTGCATGGTGTACACGCTCTTTACCATGTCATCATTAATGGCTCGTTATTATATCCTAGGCCATTTTGAGGTGTTTATGAGGTTAGTGTCTAAGTAGGGGTGCCTAAGTTAAATTCGATGGCAAGTACAAGTGTCAAATCATGTATATACATATGTGTGTGTGTGTGTGTATGTATATATATTTTTTTCTTTTTTCAGCTTTTGGAGGGACTGGTTCTACTATTGTTTCTTCCAATCGATTCTAGGAATTCTTGCAATTACTACTGCAAGTTTGGATTAACAAAAAAACACTGCTCTTTCATTTTGTTTTGAGCAGTTATATAGAGGTTTTTCTTTTGCTTTTGTATCAGCATTTGCTGATATTGGGTGACAGTTGCTAACTGATAAAAAAATGACGAATTAGGTGGTTGGTTTTTACTTTGATACAATTGTTCTAAATTATTGTATCTTTATTATCAAGGTTTTACTTGTCTTGCTTTGTTTTAATAATTATCATGCCATTTATTGTCAAAATGTCATTATGCTTATATCTTATAATGTGGTTTATTATTGTATGTTACATTTATTTAATAAAAAGACTTAAGGATGTTAGCTAGTTTAGTTTAGATCTGTATGCATGATCCTTTACCTTTTCATTAAGTATAGCTATGTGAAGTGCCTTTTTCCAGAAGATGTTTAGTTATAGTTGTTCTCAAGTTAAACTATGATTATCGTATTCTTGTTTAATAGTAAAATGATTACAGTGGCCAGTTATTACCTATATGTTGATGAAATTATATATAGGTAATTGGGTAGTTTTGTTCTTTTGCAGATGAATAGAATAGATGTTGATTATTGATTATAGAAGCTGAGATGGACTTCAAGTTTATTCTTAGAAATTTTAATGGCCATATGACTATGTTGTGATTATATGGAAATAATGTTCTCATATTCCACATTATATTGTTTCTATTGTTATCAACTGCTTTTTTTTTTTGAATCATTGATTATAGTTCTAACTTCTGTGATGCAATTGAATGTATACTTTTTATGAAAATGTAGGCTTATTATAGTTTTTAGCAAACTTGGGATCGTTAATCAGAGTTTATAATTCCAAGTGATATCATAGTGAGCATTGCTTTTGTAAAATTTGTATGCAAATATTCTTTAATATGTTGTTTTGCTACTAGCAGTAGTCCATCAAAAGCTTATAGATTTGACTGGAACCAATGCATTTATTCTTTAATATGTTAAATTTTATTTTAGTGCACCCACCAAATAATTCAAGATATTGTATTTTATGTTTTTAACCAATTATAATATTTGTAATTTTTTTTATCTAACAAATAAACAATGTTGTTTGGAACCAATTATACTCTTTGGTGACTTTGCTAAATTAAAATAAAATTTAAAGTCTCTATTGGTATGCTTCTTCTTAGAATTTGAGTTGTTTGTTTGTTTGAATTTGACTTGCTTAAGTTGTACATTGTCTCGCTTTGACAGATGCTTTATATTTTAATTGAAAGTAGGAAGTAGGAGCTTTGAGCTGTTCCATTCCACTTCATATAATTTCCTTTTCTTTCAAACTTTTGTACTGTCTAGTTTTATGAATATGATCATCTTTCAGCTACATAATTTACATTTAAAAAGAATTGTTAGACAGGTATATTTCATGCTAGAGGCATGATTTAGTCCCATACAAGGACTCTATTTATAAGAATAACTTATACAATATTCTATATTTGTTGATTCAATGGCTATAATATATCAAAGAAATCAATAATATTAATATAAAACATTCTTGTAATAATATCTTGAATCCATTTTTGGTAGAAATCAAACTAACTAATATATTCTTCTCTCCAACAAACTTACTTTAGGTATATATTAGTGGCAATGTCAGAAGAACAATTGTATATTCTGTCTTTGATTTAAAATTTCTTGAATAGTAAAAATTTTTTTATTCAATTTTCAGCTAGAATCTTTAACATATTATGTAATTGTGTGTGTGTGTATAATGGTATTTTTGAATACATGCAGTAATTTAAGCAATCTTTGTTAAAGTCCTCACGGCACTGCATTGGCAATGTTTGTTATAAAGGTCAAATTTTTTTCTTACTTTTAATTAAAAAATTAAGCTTGATGTTTCACCTATTTCAAATCTAATATTTGTTTGATTCATGCTATCCAAAGCACAAGCCAATTTGTTGCTAGTGATCAAGAGGATATCACTTGCATTTTGTTTATTTACTTTCTTATAGTCTAACTTTTGATTAATATACGTTGGATGGCATGTGCTTTTTCATTATTTATTGATATAAAAAATTTTAGAAAAAAATTATCATCTTTTCATTTTTTATTATAAGACAAAAGTTAATAATAAATTAACTCAACTTACTTCTACCTTTTAATTAATTAAGTATAGTTTAGTTAATTAATTAGGAAAACAAATATTAACAGCTGGAGTTATGGTTTATTCCATTTCCACTCAGATTATTAGTTTTAAAAATTTTTCTTATTCCATTTCCATTGTTACTCTCATAATCCAAGAGTTTATTACATTTTCGTAGAAGTGGCTAAAATGGTTATAAATGGAATTTGAGTTATACGATGAGCAAAATATGTTTGATGTGATTATTATATGTATTGCTTTGGGGCCTAGAAGTGGCTAAAATGGTTGTTCTAAATGCATTGATCCTTATAGAAGTGTAATTGTGAAAATTTTTTCAGGTTTGACAATTTGGATTTGTCTTAGTTTTAGGGAAAATGCTGCCAAATTTTCAACAACATCTATCTGTTTTCTAATTTTTCTTATTTTACTCTATTTTAGACTAAGAAAAAACAACGGCCCACTGCTTGCGAAGCCTTCTTGTACACCTATACAAAGAATAATGATGGAATGTCTTTTATTAATGATAGATGCAAAGTGATATATGTAGTATTGATTGATTGTAGATATTAGTGTATATATTGTAATTGCATGCTAGAAGAATTTACTGATCTTACTTCTAATTTGCAATATGAATTTTTAGGATAAAAATCATGCAGCTTCGGTTGAAGAGATCTCAAAATGAAGGCAAAAATGTTGATGAAAATCAAATATACTTAGATGCAATAGATGCAGATGTAGCAACAACTTTTTCAGCAAAGGATGGAGGAGCATATAAGTATGCATATATATATATATATTAAATATTGAGTACTCTATAAATATAAATATTATTTTTTAATTTATTATTTATTGTTTAAATAATGAAATTTCTATAGTAAATTAAGAAAACAAAAAAATTCCCCGCTAAATTTAGTGAGAGTAATATTTGTAATAAAAGTACATTAGCAAAGAACATGTCCTCACTAAAATTTTGCAACAATTTTTGTTCTTGCTAAAATTTAGGGAATACATTGGCATTACAACATTAAATTCCATGCCAAATTTAGTGAGAAAAATATCTGTCACAAAAGTGCAAGCTAAAATTTAGCGAGGTATTTGTCCTTACTAAAGTTTAGCAACAATTTTGATCTCTCTAAAATTTAGGGAGTATAATGTTGTCACCATATTCACACCAACATTTAGTGAGGATAAATCTCTTGCCAAATTTAGCGAGAACAATATTTGTCACAAAAATACAAGCTAAAATTTAGTAAAAAATTTGTCCTCACTAAAATTTAGCGACAATTTTAGTCATCCCTAACTTTAGCGAAAACTTCAGTCCTCGCTGAATTTTGCTAGGATGACTTTTGTTATAAAATTTTTATTTGTTGTTAAACTAAGTTAGCTACAAAAAACATCGCTATTTTGCATTTTTCTTGTAGGATCATATTGTCAAATAAGCGTGTTTCTATCTACCGTCCACAAGCACTCTCATGATATTGTGGAGATAAATGAAAACCGTGAAGTCTGTGCCTATTCTTTTACCCCTCAAAGTGAAACTCTTGTCTACAAATGATTCCCATCTTTTAAGTAAATTCAATTATTTTTCCACCAACATGCCCCAATCCTCATCATGAGAAAATTGATTAATAAGTTATATATGGTGATTAAGAATACATAATACATTTAACACTCAATTGAACTTAAATTATTCATGCATTTAAATAAGATGTAGTTATATAAGATCAATTCATACTTACAACTATAATCAACAAAACTTAGCCTAAATACATTGTGTTCAGAGCAAACAAAATAAAAAGAAAAGCAATAACATCAAGCAAATAATCTAAAGAGAAAGAGAAGACAATGGTTGATGACTCCTCAATGCTTTTTTAGAAAACTACTTGGATGTTGGATGACTTATTTAAATCTTTTCTCTTCCTTACACTACGCTTTTTCCTTATAATCTTTTTGAATTGAATTAGTGGTTTTTCCATGCCCAAAATATGGCTAACTTTATGTATTTATAGGCCTCAAAGTGTTCCAATTGGTGCCTTTTTGGAAGGGGTGTAAATATGAAGGGGTGATTGAAGGGTTGTATTGTTTGGCCTTAGTGACGACTCAACACACTGGTGCTGAGTTAGGTCAGTCGGCACATGCTAGCTTTGTAACGAGTTAGCATAACTTCTCTCTTGTCACAACTCGGTATAACAAGGCATAAGTCGACATAGGCAGGAACTATAAAGAGTTGGCACAACAGGGCATGAGTCGGCACAAGTATGCAAATTACTCAATTACACAAAAAAAGCCTATAAAAACAAAGAAAATAAAGAGGTAAAACATAAAATACCAAAATTAACGAAATATATGCACAAAACTAATAAAATAAGAGATAAGTAGTCAAAATAGTTATGTTATATTGCATGACAATTTCTCGCATGCATCTCTTATATAATTTTGCACATGTGTTCTTTACATTTAATTCCTTATACATGCACAATCCTTTGTATATATGTTGCTGCACATAACCTTGTAGGCAAAATGAAAGTAGACTCCACAAGCAAGGATCAATCAATGGAAGACTCTAAATTAACATTGGTGCTCACCAATGCTGAACAATCAAATCAAGGGAAAATCCCCAAGGAGCGGATATCATACAAACCCATAAAAAAGAAAACCCTTTGAGGAGCTAGACTATCCACACGCACTCTTGCTGGGGACAATAAGGTAAGATTCTTGAAAATACCACACAATAAATGTACAAAACTCAAATTCTTCAAATGTACAAAAATTAAAATGTACAAAAGTTTAAATCCTTTAAATACACTAGAAATACAAGTGTACAAAGAATACAAATTTTGCGGCACACTAAAAGTTTCAAGGCCATGAAATGCACCCAAAATGAAAAAAGTTCAAAATGCATCCCCAATTGAAAGATACAAAGTACATCCAAAATTTAAAAAATTTAATATATACTCAAACTGTACAAATTCTAAAAATTCAATATAACCTCAAATTGTACAAATTAAAATACACCCAAATTGTAAAAATGCAAAGTGCATCCAAAGTGTAAATTCACATAGCCAAAAAAAAGAGCAGGATTTGCCATAAATCTAGACACTGCCGTAAACAACGGAGTTCACCTTTGAATTTTGGTATTATCATAAATAGCGAAGTTTGCCATAAATCCAGGCACTGCTACAAATGGCTGGGTTCGTCTATAAACCCATGCACTATCAAGAATTGTAAAGTTCACCTATAAATCAAGGCATTGCCATAAATAACGGAGTTCGCCTATGATTCACCTTTGGCATAACCAAAAATAATAGGGTTCGCCATACCCAAATTAAAGTCCTTTCAATAGACATCCCAAAACCTTTTCAACTGGCCATCAAATCTAAAGTTTTTTAACAAAATTTACCCCTAAGTTCTCTTAAGAGGCATGCCTAAAAATGCAAAAAAATAATATACCCTAACAACTAAAATATTGGACTTAAAACACACTAATGATTCAAAGGTTTAAAATTTTTAGAAAATAAGACAAAAACTCAAAAATGCCCAAACCTGAAAAGGCTCAAATCCTTCAAAAATTCCACAGACTTAAAATGTCCAAAATCTAAGGAAAAAGCTCAAACCAAAGTCCTCTTAATAGACATTGACAATTTTAAAATTCTTCCCAAAGTTGGGGGCAACTTAGTCACTAGGTTTTGAGGCGGCTTCTGATCAAGTTTACCTACTGACAAAAATGTTTCTCATAAAAGATAAGAAATGAAAGTGCTTGGCCCTTTCTAAGTTTTTAATATTTTCAAAATGGTTTTTTTTTTCGGCTTCGCCCCTTTAAAAGGCAAAATAAAGAAAATAAGTTTGGGCATTTTTAAGCAATCCTAAGTGTTTTTGGGCATAACTTTCATAAAGAAACCTAAACCTAATTCAACCTTTAAGACTCAAAATTAGACTTGAACCTAGATAACCTGAATTTGTCCTTATTCCGAAGTAGTTTGTAGTGATTTGGGCATAACTCATTCCCTAAAGCTCATTTCAAGGCAAATATTTTTTTTTATAAAAACTAGACTCATTTTGGAATAACTTTCATGAAAAAAGTATGGCCTAATTTTGTCTTCATTGTTCTTAAAAATTTTTCAAAGTCAGAATATCAATTCTGTCCCTCAAAATTACCAAGGAGCAGTCATTAGTATTTTGGCTATAAATCCAAATTTACAAATTCAAATTGAGTGATTCTTGATTTTTTGATAAGATATAGGGTAAAAGTTTTAAGAAACACATTACCCAAAATCACATATGTACCTGGCCTTTCTTTATCACCTTTTTGCACTTTAACCCTACAATCATTAGCTAGTGCATAAAAGTTTATGACTTGTCTAGCTTTTTTCAAGTCACCAAACGTCATCTCCTTTTCTAAAGTCTTGAAATGTCACAAATTGCCAATCATCATTCTATTTTTTTTCAAAATCTATCAGCATCTTGGTGGTCTTGTTCATTGCTAAATCCATTGGCATCTACCTCAGATATACTATCTAAACTAGATTCACCATCAATTGCAACCTCAACTTGAACTTCACAATCACTTAAAATTGTTATTCTTACATCTTTTATTTCATCTTCATTAATAACTCTATCATTTGATCTACACTAACATCTAGCCTAGTTAAATTTCTTGCATCCCTATCACATAATTTTGGGACATTAATTGTAGCATCACACTTATCTACTTCAAACACATCAATATAATTTAACTCTTTACAAATCAAACTATGCAATGCTCTAATATCTTAATCTCACTCGATTAACTTCACTAAACCCTAATGACTTTTTGGACTTTGTTGTAATGTCTAAATAGGACAGCAAGTTTGCATCATATTTCTCCCATATTTTTACTTTTCTTATGACATACTAAACTTCATGTGATTTTACCCCAATACCCTCATAATTAAAGGCAAGATTCACATAAAAGCTCATTATCTTTAGCACTACATAAAATACAAATAGACAAATCAATAAATAAATAATTATTTTTAAGCACAGATAATGTCAATGACATGTGTGGAGTTTATGAATATTTAATACATGAATCCAATCATTACAATTAACACATTTAAAGAGCACAATTATAGCCCAAATCAACATGAGATGATACACAAAAAACTAGTTGAATCCCAAATAAAAGAAGTTCTGTTAAGCCAATTACAACATAATTAAATAAGAAAATGCAAATAAGAAATACCTAATACACATAATTCTAGTGGGAATTACAAGAATACAAATAGAAAAATACAGAGGGGGACAACATCGGAAAGAGCAACTGAATGGTATCGGAGAGAACAACCACTACCAGTTAAAGATGCTTGAATTGAAGACCGAAATCGATGATTTAACAAATCACAAATCAGAAAACCTTTTCACCAAATAAGATATTGAGAATGAGATTGGGTAAATTAGAGTATATTTAGTTAAGTTGTTTTAATTTGAGTTTTCACTTACAAATCACAAATCTTGAGAATAAGATGGGTAAATTAAAAGGGGGTTGGTTTATTTGTTTTATTACGTTTGGTTTAATTTATGTTGGTTTAATTTGAGTTTATTTAATTCAAATGCCACATGTCCATTTTCACTGACTTGTTGATCAGATTGGTGCTAATTTAGATTTTCATCTCATGATGTGGACTAGAATGGCAAAATTGGACTTATTTTATAACAACAATGACACTTTTTTAGGTACTGTTTGTTAAATCGACCAAAATAAAGAGTTTTAAAATAAACTTGGAATATTTTTCGAATTAAGATATGTAATAATTAAGATAAGATTGGAAAATATTCCGAAATTTTTTTTCTAATTATTTGTTAAATTTTTTAGGATGAATTAAAAATATATTTTTTTCAATTTTTTTAGTTATTTCTTATTTGATAAAATAAAAGAATACATATAGCATATTTTGATTTTTCAAGATATAGGTAGTTAAATTTTTTTATGGGGTCCATTTTTTTTAATAAACGCTTGAAAATGTCAGAGATGTTGGAATAATGTTATTTTCTTTCCATTCCAACCTTTTTCAAGGTTAACAAATGCTATATGAAGAAAAAAAAACTTAGAGTTGCATATTTGGACCATTTCAAAAATTTGAGTGGCAAATTTATCCCTCATCCCTTAATTATATTTATTGGAAATCGAGCAAGCTTACTTCTTTATCTGGTCAAAGAGAGCATTTTTTATTCATACGATTATTTCTTGAAAGCTTACAAACTATAGGCATGTTTAGTTCACTGTATTATATATGTGATAATATAATATGATTCAGATTAATTTGAATATAGTGTTTGATCAATTTTTTTACAAAAATAATGAGGAAATAATATAATACAGTAAATATTATATTATCCCATATACATTGAAGATAATAAATACTATTAAATTTTGAATTTGTATAATACAGTAAAAATTATATTATATTGAACTGAGCCAAACTTCTTCCATCTTCTTTCCAATCCGACGTCTCCCATCTTTAGCAGCTCCTTGGCCTCCTATAGGTTTCCATCTCTTTTTTTGTTTATTTTTAATTCAATTGTTCTTAATTTTTTTATTCAATAGTTTAATTTGTGACTTGTTGATTGAGTTTTGTTTATTATATTTATGCAAAATTTAAATTTGCTTACTGGAATTTTGTTCAATTATTTAAATTTTTTATTTGCTGTTTTGATTGAAACGGCGAAAACTATGAACCTAATTACAATAAAAAATTATTATAAGTTAACACAAATTTTTACAAAATATTATATATAATAATAATATATGTTAAATTATATAGATTAATGCTATATAATTTAATATAATATAATGAACTACATGTGCTTAGAGAGTATGTTTATTCCGAAGAATCACTTTTGGACTGAAATGTAAGTTTAACCAATGTTATTAAAACCGGACCGGATAACGAACCGGAGAGCTTAAGGGTTCGTGGTTCGATCGGTTCTTTGAAATTCAACTGGGTTTTTTTCATTTTTTAAAAAATATATTATTTTTTAAGTTTTATATAAATATTATGAAAATATCACTATATAAAAAAATTAAAGATAGTTTAGAAAAATATATTTATCATCAAACATTAACAATAGGACTATATTTTCAAATCATTCAACATTTATAATAAAAATTTAAGATAAATATAGTAAAAAATTGTAAATTTTTAAAGAAATTCTTCAAATATAAATTATAAAATTTTATTTTATTTATAAAAAATTCATTAAATTGTTTGAATTTTAATTATTTTGTATTTATAATTTTATTTTATTATTTTTCAGAAAAAATAATATTGTATAAATATTTTGGACAAAAAGTTGGTTTTTCTAAAATCAACCAGGTTTTTATCATTTAATCCGGTTTTTTACGGTTTTATCCCGGTTCAACCGGTTTTTGACGGTTTAAAACAGTATTTTCTGGTTTTTATCCAATCTGATTTTCATTCATTGAACCAACCGGATCAGCCAACGGTTCTCGGTTAAACCGGTTCGACCGTTCGGTCCGGTTTTAATAACCATGAGTTTAACTTTTAATCTGTTAATCTTGTTCTTAAAAAATAATACTTGAACTTAATTAGCCTTCACAAATAAAGTTTGGGAAAAAATACAATTCAAACATTACTCCAACACGACCTTTTAAAATTATTTTAAAATAACATCATTTTTTAAGAGAATGCCTAATAGAGCCTCACTTTTGTTAAGGCGCGGGTGCAAAGCTTCAATATTAGCCGATCGATCATTTTACTTTGATCTTAATGATCGATCAATATCTGTTGCGATGCCACAATATGAATCGGACGGCTTTCATAGTATGAAGCTAAAACGTCCGGTAGTTTCTTTCCCAGTGAACAAACATTTGCGCATGGGAGTATATTGGCATAGATTTCCCTGAAGAGAGCCACGGTGTGCTCTCCGCTCCCGGAGTGCTCTCAGCTGGGACCCTTATCGGGTCCCACAAGAAATGCACTTCTCAACCATAGCACTGCCGAAACATAATATTGCACGCCCTCTGGCGGCTGTACCCAACACGCGGTAGTTTCATAGCTGCGAGGATCTCCCCCATATTTTGGAGCGTGTTTTAGATTCTAATTAATAACGCGTGGCAGAATTACTAATTCGAAACGTACCGCCCAAAATACCCCCCATCTCTCTCTCTCTCTCTCTTCCCCCTCTTTTTTTTTTTTTTTCGAGTGGTAAAACATAACATACGTCCCCATCTATATTCTCATTTTGTCATTTCCTTCCTTCGCTCCCCCGCTCTCGCCGGCATCTGGCGGAGGAAAAACCCAGAAAAGAGATAAAGGAAGATATCTGCATTGCGGAGATTGATAAGTTATAGCTATAGATTCTGAAAGAAACGATGTCGGAAGAAGAGAAATTGTTAAAGGAGGCAAAGAAGTTGCCCTGGGAAGATCGGCTATTACATAAGAACTGGAAGGTGAGGAGCGAGGCCAACATCGACCTGGCTGCTGTTTGCAATTCTATTACCGATCCCAAGGATCCTCGCCTTCGTGAATTTGGTGTGTTTGCCTTTTCAATTCCTCTTTTAGGGTTTTTCATTCCATTTTAGTATCTGTAACTTAGATCTGATTCTTCTAGTTGCGTGATCGATCTGCGTGTTTTTGAATTTTTGATGCGGAATGTACGTTCATGTGGATGTGATTTTGATCTTAGCCCTTTATGATTCGTGGGGTTAGGTCCATTTTTTAGGAAGACCGTAGCAGATTCAAATGCCCCAGTTCAAGAGAAGGCTCTTGATGCTTTGATAGCTTTTCAGCAAGCTGCAGATGCTGATTCTGGAAGGTAATGAACGTTTTTGATTTTTATCCTTTTGTTCGCTCAGTTGTCTGTTTATTCATTTGTTCTATTGCTTTGTAATCTGGGGATTGAATGTGCAGGTATGCAAAGGAGATTTGTGATGCCATTGTGGCAAAATGCCTCACCGGACGTCCCAAAACAGTGGAGAAGGCTCAGGCAGCATTCATGCTTTGGGTGGAGCTGGAGGCAGTTGAAATTTTTTTGGTAGGCTCTTTGACGCTTCTGCATTTGAACTAATCTACAACTGCTCTGCAATGGTTTTTAGAATTGTGACAACCCTAATACACTTAGATTTTTTTTTTTCTAATTCTACTGGGATGTTATTTAGGCAATTTCAACATTTTCTTGTGTTTAGTTCTAATGTGGACGTGAGGTGCTCATTTCAGTTTCTTAATATGAATATGTGCTCCCTTTTCCATCTAAGTGAAATTTTACTGCAGAATTCTTTCACTGATAAGCATTATGGGAGAAGTTTGTTGGCCACTTCCCATATCTAGTTGGCAAATTGCAAAGTGAAAATGCACGTCTGGTTGAAATAGGTAGCTCATGTTTGAAATAAAATGCAAAATTATTTCTGGGTTAAATATTTAAAAGAACAGCAGTAATAATGGAAAGAAATTGCATTGAGGTCCTTGTTTCAAATGCATTGTTAACTACTAATGGTAGTTATAGTTGTGAATTAATTATATTTTGCACTAGACAGCTGTTGCATTGATTTTCTCAACTTGGCCATGTCATGGATTTTAGTAGTATTGCTGAAGGAATTGTTCGCACTTGAGGGTTTATAGGTAAAAGTGGAGAGAAAGAAATATATGTATTTTTTTCTTCCCAGAGTTTCTTGGGTTGTGTGGGGGAACAAAAGAAATGGATGGCTTTGATGGGAGAGGCAATCCTTTGTCCGCCCCACACCTCACACCCCCGCTACCACTCCCACCCTCATGTGTTTTGTAAATTTCTACGCTTTACATACATGATTTTGCATTGTCATAGCTGTTTTGTTTTGTCCTTCTTCTTCTTCATTTTAATTTCTCTCCTTGTTTACCCGGAAAAAGGAAAACTATACATGAATAAGACATTGGTGTATCATTGTCATTAAGAGTCAAGTTTATGGTGGCCTTGTGCTAGACAATTTAAGAGTAACTTTTGAAGCAGGTTACTGATGTAGGGAACATCATGTTTTCTGGTTGTACAGAATGGCATACTGGGAAAAATATAGGTATATTCTGGAAGGCTATAGCCCCACAATTTTTAGCTACATCTGTACCTTTCATAATTATATAGATCACTCTTAAAGTCATCATTAATATAAACAATTTAGTTATTTGTCGTTTGTGCATCATGCCTCATGAGTTTTCCTAAAATGGTTTAATGCCTCATGCATAAAAGGCATACGGGGGCTGATTGGGAAGTGCAACACATACACTAACAATTTCAGTCCATCAGAAGAACAACAAGATTCAGACATTATTATTGCATCAAGAAAGTAGAGTTTAGGTTTTCTTTTTCTGGGAAACTACTGTTTGTCAGAAGTTGGAGAACTTAGAAGCAAAATCCTCTTCACAGATTGTGAAAACTTGTTATGTATTATTGCATATCTATGGTCCTGCTGATTGAAAATCACTATGCTTCTGTTGATCATTAGATTCTGTCTAATATTTTGGAAAAATCAAAATATATGATTGTGATGCTAGTATAATGATATATTGTTGAGCTGGTCCCATTTTGTGAGTTGTTCTAAAGTCTTATGTCTTCTCTTTTATTTCTTGGTGGCAAGGGTTGTTTAGCTTAGGTTTCTTTGGTGCTGCATATTATTGATGTTTTCTGTGGCCATGTAGCTTGACATTTCTGGTTGTTATGGCTGTTGATCAAGTTTGTTAATTTTTCTATAATCAGCCTTTTCCTGAAATCATAACAACTGTGTGATGATTGTAGGATGCTATGGAGAAAGCAATAAAAAATAAAGTTGCTAAAGCTGTTGTACCTGCAATTGATGTCATGTTTCAAGCTTTGAGGTTTGAGCATCATTTCCAATTTACTAAGCACTTCCTTTTCAGTTTTTTCTTCTGAGTGAGTGATGTCATTATGTTGCAATCAGTGAGTTTGGAGCCAAAGTTGTTCCCCCAAAGAGGATTTTGAAGATCCTTCCAGGATTGTTTGACCACCAGGATCAGAATGTGCGTGCGTCGTCTAAAGGTCTAACACTAGAGCTTTGCCGTTGGATTGGGAAAGACCCAGTGAAGTCAATTTTGTTTGAGAAAATGAGGGACACTATGGTATGTTCAGTGGCTGTTACTTGAATAACTTCCGTATATTTTCCTGTTTTCTTGCCATTTTTACTAATAAATTGGTTTTCTGTTTGAAGAAAAAAGAGCTGGAGGCTGAGCTAGTTAATGTCACAGGGACAGCTAAGCCATCTCGCAAGATTAGGTGAATGTTAGGAAGAGATGTTTGCTTATTTTTTTGAAATATGTTTTATTTCATCTTTTTTTTTCCCATTAGCCATTGGACTGTTGGAAGTGCAGGATCCTGGTTGATGGTGTAGTTATTTTCTTTTGATCTACTTATTTGAGTTCTATGCTGGCTTTCATTTTTCTAGTTAGTGCCTATAATTACGTTGACTAGAGTTATGATTTTGAGCTGAACTTCGTTCATAATAGTAGTAGTAGTAGTAGTAGATTATTATTTATTTATTTATTTATTTTATTTTTGCAATGTATGCTGCATGTCATTTGCTTTTTAGATGTGCATGCTGGCTTGCTTTTGTGGCCCTTTTGTTTTTTTAAATCTTGCTTTGTGTTATTCTTTCTTGGTTTCTTCCTGGGTGTTTTGTTAATTTTGTTTTCTTTTTATTTATTTATTTATTTATTTTAATTCTTTAGTGTTGTAGTTGATTAAAATACTACCTCTGTCCAGAATTAAGTCTAAAACATTAATGATTTGCTAACTGCTTAATTTCTATCAAGGGTTAGCTTGCTGCTCAACTATGCGTATATTTTGGTGTAGCTTGTTGCTATCTCTTAGTTTCAATAAATAACAAATAGATCTTAACTTTTAAGTTTGTGACATTTTCAGTATATGGTGTTAAAAATTTTGGTTAATCAGTTAGATATCTCTTTCTTCACACCTGCTTAAATTTATATGTTATATCAAATAGATCTGAGCAAGATAAGGAGCCAGAGCCAGAAGCTGTTTCTGAAGTTTCAGGTCCATGCCATTCAGAAGAAGCTGCAGTTCATGGTATGTGCTTAAACTCCTGCAATGCTATTATTCTTTCTCTCTTGACACACACCCACATATGCGCATACATGTACATATGTATGTGTGTGCGCATGTCTGTGTTTGCATATAAGTTGCCTGTGTGATTAATATGCCAATGTTCATCTGTGCTACGATTGTCAGCTCCTCAAGAAATAGATGAGTACGAGCTTGTTGATCCTGTAGATATTTTGACTCCCCTGGAGAAATCTGGATTTTGGGATGGGGTGGTTAGTGCTCTCTCTTCATGTCACTTTACCTTACTCAAGATGAACTGTTATCGGACATCTTATTGTCTTTTCCAAATGGGAAAGTTTCGTGCTTTCATTCCTTAGTGCTGAAAATAATTAATAGTTGTGATTGCCTTTCAGAAAGCTACCAAGTGGTCGGAAAGAAAGGAGGCTGTTGCAGAGCTGACTAAGCTGGCTTCTACAAAAAGAGTAGCACCTGGTGACTTTTCAGAAGTTTGTCGAACACTGAAGAAGGTATCCTACTTAAGTCTTTGCAACTATGATTACTATTTTAAATTGGATAGTATGGTTGATTTACCATGACTTTGTTGCTTGCATTTTTTGGTTTACTCAAATGTATTTTTGTGTTATTACTGTTCATTTTATATTGTGCGGCTACTTGTCATTCAACACTCCGGTAATCTATGCTGCTACTTGTCATTCAGATAAACCCTATTTAATTGTTTAACATCAATGATCTGTTTTTGAGATATTTTTGGAGGTTCATTGCGTGGAATTCATGTATATTGCCTTCCCATTTGATGTATTAGGATTGCTTGAGAAGATGCTTCCATTGATTTTTCCTTATTGAATGAGAAAAGGATGGAATGGATATTGATTATGCAAACCCAATGATATGAATGAGTTGGGCAATCTGGTCTAATATTCCTGTGTTCCACTTACGAATATTTATGAGCACTGACCAATTGTAAACTCAGTCCATTCTGATGCTGTCTTAGTTATAAAATTACCATGCTGTTAGCAATTTCTGGAAAGGCTCTTCTTGACACTACACTATGCCTTATGCTTTATCCGAAAGCAAAAAGAACAATAGTAGAAGAGGAATTGATTTTTAACATGTTGATTTTGATGAACTTTGTTGTATATTCACAAATTGAGGGAAGACTGAGGTTATGTACAGGATGAATATGAAACATGCAAGATTCCTGTAAGCAGCAACACTGCTGTAGATTTGTTATATTAGCTTCGTTAGCTCCAATATCTGTAGTTCAGCTAGTTTACCGTATGCTTTGGCTGAATTAAGAGAGTATAGTGCTTTTCTGCATCGGTGGTTCATATTACAAATGTTTGAGAATTGCTAAGTTTTGATATAATGGATGATATTTATGATGCTATCACATCTCTACAAGTCATTATTTTCCTGGACTAATATGGTTTGACTAATAATATGAGTTTTGTGGATGATGAATATATCACTCCTATCCTTAATTTGTGGATTTCAAGGGACTTTTATTTTCTTTCTTAATTAAATCACATTTCATGTAGATTTGTTTCCATAATTGCTAATGCAGTTTGGAAGTGATATGCTCAAACTTGTTCTTATTTTTGATGCAGCTTGTTACAGATGTGAACATGGCAGTTGCAGTTGAATCCATTCAAGCTATTGGCAATCTAGCACGGGGTTTAAGAACTCATTTTTCTGGAAGTTCTCGCTTCTTATTGCCAATTTTGCTTGTAAGTATAGTAAAATAACATACCTTTTTTGCACCCATACATTTCCCCATTATGTTGAAGTCCCTTAGATTCTGCTCCAAATTTTCGTGCCTTTTTTATTTTTTGGTGTTGTGATGGATTTGTACTGTGTTACCTCTGGTTTTGGAAATCTTATTTGTTCTTTATATAGTCTTTGTGTTTGTGAGTACATGTGTTTGCCGACACTGCATTTTATATCACGTTTCCTTGCTTTCCCTTATGTTGTTGGTTGATGGTATTGTTATAGGACTAACGAATAAATGGGGATCTTCCCCTGATTTTCCTTCATGTTGCTTTATTTTTATTTAGTTATCATCATCATCCTCATCATTTGTTTTGGTTGATATGTGCAAGGAGCAGGATATGTTACTTGTTCACACCTGGATGCCTGCATGCATTTGACTGATAAATTGTTGCATTTCCACTTGTACATGGGTAAAACTTTTTAAGATGAATATACTGCTTATCTAACAATGATGCTTCTTGATTCTTTGCTTCTGAAAGGAAAAATTGAAAGAGAAAAAACCTTCTCTGACAGAGTCACTTACACAAACGCTTCAAGCAATGCATAAGTCTGGATGCTTAAATCTTGTTGACATTGTTGAAGGCAAGTTCAATTTCAATAAATAGGACTTCAAATGTTCTTTTATCTTTTTTGCCTGTTTCGCACATTTGGATTGTTTTTTTTTTTACTTTCTCATGAGACTATTACTCCATTCAAGTTTCTTTATATATTCATATATATATATTTTTTTCACATTATGTGTCTGTATAAAAGAATCAATGAAGAATTATTTTTTTTTTTCCAAATTTGCCCTTTTCTTGGTATTCCACTGCATTTATATCTTTTTTAGCATCTTTCTCCATCTTAATTAATGAAAGGATTGACAAAAGGTAAATTTCAGTCAGTCAACTATAAGTACTTTTTGAGGTTGTTTAGTTACACTTATGGGATGGCTGGAGTATCTTTATTCTACTGTTAAAGTTTCCTCTCCTTTTGTTGGTCTGTTTTGGTTGGTTGATGTCGAAAAAAGTGTTCTTCTTACTTAATACTTTGATCTATTGAAAAGCCGCTTGTATGATTCCATAGGCTGGGACTTTTTTCCTCTTATCATTTCTATGTGCTTGTTGATATCCAATTTAATTGTATGTTGTTATGGAGTAGCTGCCTGGAAAAATTACATTTTATTTCAATTTTGAAGACGTTGCTGCTGTTTATTACAGATGTTAGGACAGCTGTGAAAAACAAAGTTCCTCTTGTGCGCTCACTGACTTTGAACTGGGTAACATTTTGTATTGAAACCAGTAACAAGGCTGTTATTCTGAAGGTGCACAAGGACTATGTCCCTATATGTATGGAGGTATTGCACTCTTCCTTTGTGGTTGCATTTGTTATTTGTTATTTTGATTTTGTCAATAATTTTGCAAAAATGTTGTGCTTGCTTTTATTGTTACCCTTCTTATATGCAATACTTCAAATTTTGGTCAATATGATACAGTTGTTAGCCCCGATTTGGGTCCTGTTATCTATAATATGCTTTCTTGATGTTCACAAGCAGTAATTTGTGATGCTTATGAAATGTTCTAGCCTGCAGACACAGATTTCTTAGAATTGCAAATTAGAAAGATTGATCCTTCCTCGGGAATTTTCTAGACAGGCATATAAATCTGTTAATGATTATATTAGTTATAAAATGTTATCTTCTTGCTTCCCCATCTAAGCTGAGCTTAGCAGAGCCAAGGTATTCATTTCTTGCTTTGGACTTCATATGATATTATGATTTTTTTTTTGTCTGTAAACTACGGAGGACGTACATTTAAACAAAAAGATAAGAAGGAAAGAAAGAAGAAAATTATGTCGTGGATAAATTACACTAAAAGAATTATTTGGGAAGTCTAACTTTGTTTAGTTATTGCAGATTGTTGCCTGCTAAATTAACAGATTTGTGTTCTTAAGCCACCTATCAATAGATCTCAGATATAATTCGTATACATTGATGGTTCTTGTTCTTTTTCCTAAATTTATACAAAAATATAAAGGTCGTTGAATATAATTCTCCTTTTGCAGATATTAGAATCTTTACCCCTCTGTAACTTTTTTTTTTTCCAAATTGACTGATTCGCTGCTGCCAGTGAATTTTTACAACCAATTTATTTGATTATTTCTGGCTGTATTGTTGAGGAATGGTAAAATTTGCTTACCTGTAGTGACTATTGCAGCATGATCTTTGTTCATCTTATTTGACATTAAATGAATTTGATGTTGTAGAGCCTTAATGATGGGACCCCTGAAGTGAGGGATTCAGCTTTTTCTGTCTTGGCGGCAGTAGCTAAGGTAGCACTTTCATTTGTCTGGAATATAACATTAAAACACTGCTTCACATTTAGAATTAACTGTGACAATTTGCCTATAATTTTCTTTTGTAGTCAGTTGGCATGAGGCCTTTGGAGAGGTCACTGGAGAAACTTGACGACGTTAGAAAGAAGAAGCTTTCTGAAATGATTGGGGGTTCTGGCAGCAGTATCTCAGGTGGTACAAGTGCAGTCTCGTTTACCTTTACAAGATTGTGATTACTTAATTCCATTTCACATATTTAGCTAAGAAGAATTTACCAATCTGTTGTGTTTTGTTATCATGCCCCAGCTACAGTTCAAGCTATTGGTGGAAGTGTACCTTCTGCAGAGGTGGGTGTGTGCTTACCATGTGCTTTTTGAATTTTGTCATTGCATTATCTTCTTCCTTTTATTTTTCTAAATTAGAAAGTCATTAATTTCTTAGGCAGTAGAAACATATCTTATTGAACATATACTGAGGTATGCTATTGGTGGTTCTGGAAGCCATTCAAATGAAATCGCCTCTTATCTAAAATGTGCTGCAATATTTTGTCAATGGTTGCATCAATTTGATTTGGTACGGCTATGTGACCGATAAGCTTTTCCTTGGGTGTGGGGAGTATTATGCCTGTATATGTTAAAACCTTATGCATCTGAAGGGAAAATGAGAAATAAATCCTGTTGGGCATTAAGAATGAAAGTTGGTTGCATAAAATTTGCTTTTTTTTTGGTGCCCTCTGAACTCCAAAATAATCCCACGGCAATGGGAGGAAGCCAGAAATCAGTCAGGGCAGGTTAATTTTATTTTAACGAAGCTTTAAATTTGTTGACTTCATTACTTACTATGGTTCAGTCTAATGGGGTTGACATTCATGATAAATGCATTTTGATAATTCTTAAGATACTTCCATATTTTATCTTTAGGTTTCTTGAATTTTGATTATTTTAATTCTGCATTTTTGCATTAGAGTGTTTTTTACTTTATTGCTTATCCAGCTTTTTTTTTTTTTTGTTGGTTGCATTGGATGTTATTGCAGACATCAGAAGGCTCTTTTGTTAGAAGGTCAGCTGCAAGCATGCTTACTGGGAAGAAGCCTGCTCCATCTGCTGTGAGTCTCTTTCTCTATCTTTTGATTTCATATCAGTTGTCTGCCACTGCACATCATCATTTCCATGGTTTTTCTGTTAATTATGTTATTATTTTATTAGCCCGCTAACAAAAAAGGAGGAACAAATAAATCTTGTGCTAACAAGAAAGCAGATGGAGCTGGGAGGCCTGAAACCTCCAAGGCAATTGAACCACCTGAAGACATTGAGGTAATTCAATGAATTTTGAGTCAATCAAGTTTTATTATCATTTACAACATGATTTTTTTTTTTTGGATCTTGATGGACACTCTACTCTGGTTGGTCGTCGGATGTTAGCAGCCAGCTGAAATGAGTCTTGAAGAGATTGAAAGTAGATTGGGAGCTCTTATTCAGACAGAAACTGTTTCTCAATTGAAGAGCACTGTGTGGAAAGAGCGCCTTGAAGGTAGATCATAATCTTTCATGTAATTCTCAGTTGTTAAGAATTGGTAACTATGTATAACATTCAATGGGGTTTGCTAGTGTTGTAATTGACATAACTTGTACTTGAACTATTTTGAATTCTTGATGCATGAATTACCTCTCAAATTCAACATAGAAGGTCATTAGTTTTTATTGTTTCTCATTGTTACAATTTTACAAATATATTGAAATATGTCACTTGTTTTTTGTGTTGTCTTGTGAATATTTATTATTGTACACTGACTCCAAGGCTATGATGCATTGGTACAATAGCGTGTGGGACCTGGAGGTCATAGGTCAGAAATTCAAAACCACATTGTTGCAACTATTTTGGAGGCTTTTACATATAAGCCTCTCAAGATTTTGCAATTTGGGAAGCCTCATAAATACAAAAGTCCTTTATTTAAAATAGACTGGCTTAAGGTTCCAAGACTATCTATATCAGTTTGAGAAAATTCTCAGCTTTGGGAAAGGGGTTTTCCTTGTCATCCAACACCCTCAAATAACCCAAGCTTGGGTGGGATAAATTTTCCTCAGGCTCTGTTTGGCGTCCTGATTAATATCTTTAGTTCTGATAAGATAATCCAGTGCTGATACCAACTCTGGCTTTTGCCAGATCTTCTAAGAATTGAGCAATTTCTTATTTTGCATAGGTCAAATTCATTGTGTTCTTTTCATGTCATTTCACAAGTTATGGCAATGTTTTGACTACGTTGTCGTCAATGTGTTTGTCCATTTTGTAGGCAAGTTTTCTCTTCTGAGTTCAAAAATTTATATTTCTTAAGGGTAGAAGAGTTCTTACAAATAATATTTTTTATGCTATTCTCGTCTAATATTTTTATGTTTATTTATGTAGTCATGACCTTTTTGAACTTCTTGTTGCAGCTATATCCTCATTGAAAGAACAGGTTGAGGGACTGCAGGACCTTGATCAGTCTGTAGAGATTCTAATTCGTCTACTTTGTGCCGTTCCTGGTTGGAATGAGAAAAATGTTCAGGTACTTGAAGTTCCTACAAACTAAGTGTCAATTCCTTCTTCGATAGTGACAAATAATCATGAATTGGATAAAAATGCAGGTTCAACACCAGATGATTGAAGTTATTACTTACCTAGCATCAACTGCAAAAAAATTTCCAAAGAAATGCTTAGTGCTTTGCCTTTTGGGTGGGTATTGGTCTTAGATGCTTATTTTGTCTTGTTCACCAAATCAAGGAGATGGATTTTAAGAAAGGGTTTATATTTAGTAGTCGGTTATTAGTCAATTGAATTTTCCACCTGCTTTTGAAACTGGTGATGATTTTATGTAACCTGCTCGTAACTGGATTTATAATGCCTCTTTGATAGGTATAAGTGAACGGGTAGCTGATATTAAAACCAGAGCTCATGCCATGAAGTGTCTGACCACTTACTGTGAAGCAGTAGGTCCAGGATTTATTTTTGATAGAGTAAGTAATTTTACAATTTGTCATATTTTTTTGTGTTTTAATAGAGAGGTGCATTGATTAAACATCTCATTTTATTTTATAGGTGGATATGTCACATTGCATTCCTCTTTTTTGTTCTTAGTTTATGTGTTACTTATATTTTTGTTATAGCTTTACAAGATCATGAAAGAGCACAAGAATCCTAAGGTTCTTAGTGAGGGAATATTGTGGATGGTTTCAGCAGTGGAGGACTTTGGTGTGTCACACTTGAAACTTAAGGTGTTAACAGTTCTTCCTTGCATTAAGAATTAGCTTGTTTGTCATACTGAGAAGTAATATGTTGCTAGCCTCAGCTGGATATTTATGATAAAATGTTGCATTGCAGGATTTAATTGATTTCTGTAAAGATGTGGGTTTGCAGTCTAGTGTGGCTGCTAGCAGAAACGCCACTATTAAGCTTCTGGGTGCTTTGCATAAATTTGTTGGACCAGGCTAGTATATACATGGAGCTTTCTTCCATACTTATATTCATCATCCATGTTTCTAATTTATTATAACTTTTTCTTTTCTTTGTATTTTGTGCAGACATTAAAGGGTTTCTTGCTGATGTTAAACCAGCACTTCTTAGTGCACTTGATGTTGAGTATGAAAAGAATCCATTTGAGGTGATGTCAGACTTGCAGACTTATGGCTTTCTGTATTCAAGTGTTTCTTAAGGTAAAGGTTATTAATCTCCCTTGTCTTTTCTTCAGGGTGCTTCTGCTGTTCCTAAGAAAACAGTTAGGGCAGCAGAATCTGCAAGTTCGGCATCTGTTTGTGGGTTGGACAGTCTACCACGTGAAGACATTAGTGTGAAAGTAACTCCTACTCTGCTTAAGAGCATGGAAAGTCATGATTGGAAGGTATAGTTTCTGACATGTGAAGCAAGGCTTGCACGTATTATTTTTTATATTTTTTCCCTTGATTGTGTAAATGATTGCTTTTCCCAATTTCAGGTTCGCTTGGAGTCAATTGAAGCTGTGAATAAGATTCTGGAAGAGGCTAATAAACGCATCCAACCAACTGGAACTGGTATATCTTACATTAAATGCATTATTTTTGTCATCATCTTTACTTTTAGTGTGCCTATTTTTCAATTTGAAAGGGGTTGGCAGTTAGCTGACTGGCATGTCAAGAATTTAACACAAACCTTTTCTCTGTTCTCCTACTGCCAGGTGAACTGTTTGGTGCTCTTAGAGGACGGTTGTATGACAGCAATAAAAATTTAGTCATGGCAACTTTGACAACGATTGGTGCTGTTGCTTCTGCAATGGGACCAACTGTTGAGAAGTCAAGCAAGGTTTATGAACATAAATAAGCTTTTATTTTTATGATTTGTTTTTCTTTTTTCCTTGCTGAAAGCTGAAGTTCTGTCTGCTGGTTTCTTGTAGGGTATCCTGTCAGATATTCTGAAGTGTCTTGGTGACAACAAGAAACATATGAGAGAGTGTGCTTTGAGTACTATAGATTCTTGGGTTGCTGCTGTTCATCTTGATAAAATGGTATGTGCCACTCATCGTAGTCTTTATTTTTGCTGAATCTTACATGCTGGTGTCTTTCAAGTAACAAATTCCTTGCTGTAGATCCCTTATATTGCAGCAGCTTTAATGGATGCTAAGCTTGGTGCTGATGGACGCAAGGATCTATTTGATTGGTTGTCAAAGCAACTTTCTGGATTAAGTGATTTTTCTGATGCTGTACATCTATTGAAACCGGCTGGCTCAGCTATGATGGTAATTTCAAATTTAGTACGTTTTCCTGGACGTTAACAGCACAACTAGTATGATTTGCATTTTGGCTCAGCTATTATACGCCTTATTTTGATTTTGAAGTTTTGGCCTTAGAGCAATTGTATGAACTGCAAATAAAGGATTGTATACATTTGACATTCTTTATCCTAGATAATTTTTGTACTTGGCATGTGCAAGATTATTCACTTTCGTCTTGTGCCTCTACCCTGTAATATTCTTAAGGATAAATCATCGGACATTCGAAAAGCTGCAGAAGCATGCATGAGCGAGGTCTTGAGGGTTTGTGGACAAGAAATAGTATGTATAATAGAATAATTTTCCTTTGGTTGAAATAACAATGGTACCTGTATAAAACTTATGTATATCCGTCTGTAGATCGAGAAGAATCTGAAAGATCTCCAGGGGCCAGCTTTAGCTTTTGTTCTTGAACGAGTGAAACCTTACGGGGCTTCTCAAGGTGTGTTTTTAACTTAGGATGACTTCTTCCATATCTTTAATTTTCTCTGGTTCTTCTGAAAACTCTATGTTTTTATTAGAACCATTTGAATCTGCAAAATCAATTTCCATGGGGCCAACATCCAAGGCAAGCTTAAAGGTTGGACGATTGGCATCCAATGGTGTCTCAAAACATGGGAATAGAGCCATTTCTTTGGTACATATCTTCTCTTTGATTTACATTTTCATAAAATTTAGCAAGGAGACTAACTATTTTCCTCATGGCTTCATCAGAGAGCCATACCAAAAGGTTCAAAGCCAGAACTAATGATGTCTGTTCAGGATAGAGCTGTCCAGTCTCAAGCTTTATTGAATGTCAAAGACTCAAACAAGGTATATTTGTTATTTTGGACTGAACTTTGGTTTGAAATAAATGAATTAGTTAACAAGGTTCATCTGGACATGCTTGTTCAGGAGGACAGGGAGAGAATGGTAGTCCGTAGGTTTAAGTTTGAAGAGTTACGGATAGAGCAGATTCAAGATCTTGAGGTTTGCCTTTGTAGTCTGCTTCTGTTAATTTTTAGTTGATATTTGTTTACTGTGGTACTAAGAAATTTCTATAATGTTCCTTAAATGCAGAGTGATATGATGAAATATTTCAGAGAAGACTTGCACAGGCGGCTGCTAAGTTCAGATTTTAAGAAACAAGTTGATGGTCTTGAGATACTACAAAGGGTGCTTGGCTGTCTTTTTGGTTACTTTGTGTTTTCTTTCAACTGTTGTTGACTTTACTATGTCATTCTTCTTTTTTCTGCAGGCTCTTCCTTCTATTGCAAAGGAAATAAAAGAAGTTCTAGATATCCTTCTGAGGTGGTTTGTTTTGCAGTTTTGTAAATCTAACACAACTTGCCTGTTGAAGGTATAGTTATCCAAAATTTGCTTCATATGTTGGTAAATACATTTGATGCTTTATGAGTTTATTCTTTTTTTGTTTGATTCTAATTGGCGGCAGGTGCTTGAATTTCTTCCTGAGCTTTTTGAATTGCTACGGGATGAGGCCTATATGTTGACTGAACCAGAAGCTGCTATATTTCTCCCATGCTTGATAGAAAAGGTTCAATCCAAAACGATTGCAGTTTGAAGTTTTTTTCACATGTAGATGTTATTATCTCACCCATTATATGTTTATGATCACTTGTCAAGTTCTAGCTTTTGCTTATGTTGTGCTAGATTTGGAGAGGATAAGAGTTATTTCAAATGGGATTCTTGTATGCTACTTATCTGATGTAAGAGCTTTTCCAAATAATCTAACTCAGTCTGTTATTCTCTTACAGTTGGGGCATAATATTGAGAAAGTGCGAGAAAAAATGCGTGAACTTACCAAACAAATTGTTAATGCATATTCCGCAGCAAAAACCTTTCCTTATATTTTGGAAGGTTTGCGCTCCAAAAACAACCGTACACGAATAGAATGTGCAGACTTGGTTGGCTTCTTGATTGATCACCATGGGGCTGAGGTGCCAATGGGGAATGCTTTTTGTACCCCTTATCTGTCTTCTTTGTCTTCCTTCCTTCCTTTCTTTTTTTTTACCTCTCTCTCTCTCTCATCTGCTACTTGTATCTATGTTTTGTTTTGGCCTACAGATCAGTGGACAATTAAAATCTTTGCAGATTGTTGCAAGCTTAACCGCCGAACGAGATGGTGAAACTAGGAAAGCTGCTTTAAATACGCTTGCTACTGGTTATAAGATTCTTGGTATGTTATGGGTTATTTATGATTGTAAAATTAGAACTGAAATCCTCTTTTATACTCTTTTTTTTCATTTATTTTTTATTTCTTTTTTTGTATGAATCAAGATATGGTTTCTATTATTTGGTGGAATTCTTAACATTAAAAAAATAAAAAATCATGTTAATGCAAAACAAGTGTAACCTATTATATATGACATATTTGTGGGGTTAATGAAATGCAGAGCCTTGGGATATGAAAAAGATAATGTAAACATTGGCATTTCATATTTTTAGGCTTGCAAATCTTTTTTTGTTAACTTCCCGTCTGGTTACTTAACAGCGCTTGGGTCTGTTTTTTGTGGTTGAACTGAAATTTTTAAGTTTTTGAGTTCCAATGTGCTCAGTTCATGGGTGTGGGGCTTAACCTGACAAAGAGTTAACAGATTTCATGGAATCATTTTGGTTCAAATGATTCATAATCGATACTATTTATTTGGCCTCAATTTCACACATGCTATGATTGAACCTATACTTATGAATGTTGGCATGGGAATATACCCAAATTCTGCAATTATAACAATCCTGATAAGCTTTTTGCTGGTCTTGTTCAAATGCTGTCTTCTGCTTCATTCATATTGTTTTCTGTTGCATGAGCAATGGCCCTCTAGTCTTTTTAGTGAAAGACTGGAGAAAATGTTGAAATAGATTCTGTAGTATTGTATAGCTGTCACTGAGTGCTTTTTATTTGTGCCCAGGTGATGACATATGGCGATATGTTGGAAAGCTTACAGATGCTCAGAAGAGCATGTTGGATGATAGATTTAAGTGGAAGGTTAGCAAAATTTTGTTCTGAATTTTTTTCTGTTAATTTGCATTTGTTATAATGTTCTTTTGGTAGGTCCGCGAGATGGAAAAGAGAAAGGAAGGTCGGCCAGGTGATGCTAGAGCTGCCTTAAGACGTTCTGTTAGGGAAAATGGGTATGCATATGCTTGTGACAATTGCGATATATTTGCATTTGATTTTCATTTTGAAGAAAAAGTTGTGATATTCTTGTCTTTTCATTGGATTCTTTTTCATAATTATGGTTAAGTTATACATATAAATGGGCAGTTGCAGTAAGAATTCAAATCAGTTGACTTTAAATGGGCAGTTAAGTTACTGTGCTGGTGCATCTTTTGTTTTCATTCTAGTATTTTTCTTCCTTTAGTATGGATGTAAGCTCAGTTCTACCTGCATTGTTTTGGGATGACTTTCTTTCTCTCTGCTACATTTGATACTTTGGTACCTAAGCCAATCTAAATTGCCAGTTCTTTTGGTTATTGGTTGAATAATAGATTAGGCTATATTGTTTATCTTTGTGATTTTTTATGTCATATGTCCAAGATTGCTAATCTTTCAGTTGCAATGGTATTGTTATCCACTAGGATGCTCAGTTTTGTAGTTAATCAACCAAAGATATTGGTATTTTATGTGTTATTGAATTACAGAATATACATTCTTTAATTCTAGTTTTTCTTCCTTTATGACTGCTAGGTTTGATTTGGCAGAACAAAGTGGAGAAGTTTCACAGTCTGTTTCAGGGTCAATGTTCTCTAGGTAAGATTGCTTCTTCTGAGTTGCACATTTTCTCATTGCTTAGTATAGATGTGGTATGGTAAAATTTCATTCTTGTTTGTGGTACTAACTCATTATTTACTTGTAGGAAAAACTTTACTCCTCATGAAGTTCACTTGGAAAGACAGATAATGACTCGTGCAGTGACTAGTGTCAATGGGCCAACGGACTGGAATGAAGCTTTGGATATCATTTCCTTTGGCTCCCCAGAGCAGGTGCAGTATTTGTTTTAAGTATTCAGTCATTCAACTTTTTTAATCCATTGCACTCAAATGAAATTAGTCTTGCCACTTGTGCGTTTCGTCCTCTGTCTGTATTTTGTCACACTTTTGATGAATTGAGGTTCTGAAGTCTATAGTACTTTTGGCTGCAGTCTGTCGAAGGAATGAAAGTTGTGTGCCATGATTTGGCACAGGCCACTGGTGATCCAGAAGGCAGTGCAATGGATGAACTTGTGAAAGATGCTGATAGACTTGTTTCCTGCTTGGCTAGCAAGGCAAGTACTCTATATGGCAATAAAATCTCCTTGGTGCCCTTTTGTAGTGTGTGCTATGGATATTTCCTATGCATCAGCCAGTTCTCATGTTTCTTGAATGAGCAGGTAGCCAAGACTTTTGACTTCAGTTTGACAGGAGCTTCATCGAGGTCTTGTAAATATGTCCTGAACACACTCATGCAGGTAAGATTTCCATCCTTTTGCTTTTTGCTCTTTGTTTTCCTGTTGTTCCTAATATTTTGTAAATACTGTGGTCGGAGTCTGAAGAAAGAGCAGACTGAATACTCCTCAATTCCTTGAGGACCGACCACTACATTGGAAATTCATTTCTTTCTTGGTGCTTGATTGGATTTGCTGCAGACATTTCAAAATAAAAGACTTGCTCATGCTGTCAAAGAAAGCACTCTTGACAGTCTGATAACAGAGCTTCTACTTTGGCTATTAGATGAAAGGGTTCCCCATATGGATGATGGCAGCCAACTCCTAAAAGCATTGAATGTGCTGATGCTTAAAATTTTGGTGAGGTTTAGCTGACATGTATCTATTTTTAATGAGTTTAAGATGTGTTTTACTTCATTCCTTACTAGTTGTACATACAGGATAATGCTGATCGAACTTCATCATTTGTTGTCCTGATTAATCTCTTACGTCCACTGGATCCCTCAAGATGGCCTTCACCTGCATCAAGCGACACATTTGGCTTGAGAAATCAGAAGTTCTCTGATCTTGTTGTCAAATGCCTAATCAAACTCACAAAGGTAACTTCAGTGCCTTTCTTGTGCATTTCTTACTTGGAGATTTCTGGTCTCTTTCATTTATCAAGCATATGTTCAAACTGTATTCTATATATAAAAGTAGCAAATGGGTGAGAACTTTTTTAGAAAAAAATATTGTTTTCATAAATAACTTGCAAAAACACTGTTGGGACGGAGATTTCCGTTCCTAAGTCCTATCAATGAAAGGCCTAAAATCTACTAAATTCATTCATTTGTATATCTTTTGAACAATATCTAGTTATTTATTAAATTTATTTATTTAATACATTTATAAATAAATCATATCTATTTCTACTTCCTAGATTAATTAAAGGATTGTGAGAGAATAATTATGAAAAATGCAAAATATATAACTATTTTCATATTTTGTGATTTTACTTAAATCGTAAAATTTTGATATTTTTAGCAGGGTTTCAATAACTAGTCTAAATGTTTTGGTATTGAGTTGAAATGCTTATATTATTAATATCCATTGGTATTGACAAAATTGATTTTACCAAGAAAACGATAAAACCAGAGTTTGTAATATAAAATCAGATAGAATCAAAGAATATAACAAAGCACTGATATTGGTACTAGGTTTTAGTATTGAAATAAAAGACCATTATTATGGTATTTTCAGCTGATGTAAAAGGAAATATTAATAAAATTAGAAACATAATTAGTTTTGTATAACCAGGCCTAAAATACTTTTATTTGTACTTTAATCTAATTATGAAATAATTTTTTTAGTTTGATTTTCTTAAGGTCATGATGAAAATATATAATTACAATATTTACTAAAAATAGCTTATCATGTGCAAAGCACATGTACACCTAACTGGTATATTGAAAAAAAAAAAAAAAAGAAAGAACCCTGGTAAAGCACTTTTTCATTTTTTCTGATATGGTCCAAGAATTTTTGTGCTAATTGGATTTGAGCAAAGTGCCGAGTTCTTGGTTATGGAGGATAGGGATTATCCCATGGGTAATCTGGTGGCTGGTGACACGTCTAAGTAGCTGCTGTAGAAAATTATGCCGTAAAGACGATCAAATAAGAAGCCAGAAGATTAAAGATATTCTCTCATTTTTAGAGTTATTATTTGCCAATTGAATTAGCTGATAACAAAGTCAACTAAACTAAAGTGGAATGGAGAGATTGAAATTCTTTAAGCAATTAGCAAATGCTGTGTACGTCCTGCTAGGTTGTCTCATGCTCAGATGACTAATTATCTTCAAGGTGCATTATTTTGTCCAACTATCCTTTGCATAGTGGAGGGTTTTTCTGGCTCTTGATGGCATCAAGAGGCTTGAAAGAGGGTAGACTCTGATTTGCCTAAGCTTTTTAGTCTCCATCATATTTACCTTTAAATTCTTGATCAAATATTCGTGCTCAAATGCATTTCTGGTTTTTTTATTTTTAAATTATTTTAAATTTCTTAAACCAGTTTCCAAGATTGTTTCTCTTTTCTTATCAAAGATTCAAATTTAAGAAGTTAAGAGATTCATCATTTTGGTGAGTGTTCAGTGCTTCAAGTATTCTGTGTACCTCCCTTGTTCACCAATAAATTGTCTGAATGTCTTCAGAAACAGAAGGCAGGAAAACTTTGAGCATTGCCATGCATGACATCCCAAAAGATGGATCCTTCTCATGAGCCTGCTCTAATCCCTGACAAATTTCATTTGTGTTTGTTTCTCCCCACCCCACCTCACTGCACACATGGGATTGAACAAACAAAAGCGGCTATCTGATTCAAAACTGAAAAACCAATGTAAAAGGATGGTTAACCTACCTGGTAGTTTTTGTACTTGGTTGGACATCTGATTGATGTAAATTATTAGTTGCTGATCTTTTTAGAAGGAAACTTACATTATTTTTGATATTCGCTAATTAATTAGATGATGGTTTGTATTATTTTCAGCATTTTCATCTTTATTAAGTAGTTAATATTCTTGTTATTTGAGAACGATATTGTCATTGTAATGATAAAATCTGGGAAAATTTTACCATATCTTGCATTCAATCATCTGATTTTGCTGCCTTTTGCCATTGGCATTATGCATGCATATGAGGTGGTATTGTTTATTACATAACTGTCTCTTGTTATCATTGATATATTCATTTACTTTTTGTGGCTGCAGGTTCTTCAAAGTACTATATATGATGTTGATCTTGATCGCATCCTTCAGAGCATCCATGTGTATTTGCAAGAATTGGGGATGGAAGAAATTAGGAGAAGGTATGTATTTATCCTTGTGAATCCCCATTCCACTCTGGACCCCTTCTTCCTCTTTTATGTGAATTCCAGGTTCTGTAATTTGCTAAATCCCATCATTCTCTGTGATTTTGGCCCCCTCAACTGAGTGAAGTAACTCTAATTTGCTGCTTTTCTTTGCTAAGAGCTGGAGCGGATGACAAGCCATTGCGCATGGTGAAAACTGTTCTGCATGAACTTGTTAAGCTTTGTGGAGCTGCAATAAAGGGCCATCTTTCTATGGTTCCAATTGACATGAAACCTCAGCCAATTATTCTTGCTTACATTGATCTTAACCTTGAGGTAACAAGCCAGACAATGCAATTCTTGTGTTTGCTCAACTTTGGTAGAGAATTATTTAAATTTCTTGTTCCACCTTTCAGACTTTAGCTGCGGCAAGAATGTTGACCTCATCAGGACCTGTGGGCCAAACCCATTGGGGAGATTCTGCAGCTAACAATCCATCATCTGCCACCCATTCTGCTGATGCCCAGTTAAAGGTATATTATGCTAATTTAGTGTATGACATTTTTGTTTGTCATGGTCATCAGAAATAGTATCTCAATCATTCTGTTATCATCTTTTCTTCATTTTCTTTCCTCGTTCTTGCATCTCAACATCGTTAACATCATTCACCCTACCTACAGCAAGAGCTTGCTGCCATATTCAAGAAAATTGGTGACAAGCAAACTTGTACAATTGGCCTTTATGAACTATATCGCATTACGCAACTATACCCTAAGGTAAGTAGTTTATATTATAGTTCCCTGCTTACTGCTTTGTCTAGCTAGAATTATCATATGCTTGCAATTGGAACAACTGTGCATAGGGTTCCTTATTTCTGTTTCATATTATTGGACTTGCAGTTTTCTAATTTTCAAAGTTATCTTTTGTAATTAATATTATCATCATCATTAATTAGTTTATGTTACGGTTACTGCTTTGTCCAGCTAGAATTATCTTTTGCTTGCTATTAGAACAACTCTGTATAGGGTTCGTTATTTTTGTTTCATATTTTTGGACTCCCAGTTTTCTAATTTTCGAAGTTATCTTTTGTGATTAATATTATTTATTATTATTATTATTATTATCAAATTGTAGGTTGATATTTTTGCTCAGCTGCAAAATGCTAGTGAGGCTTTCCGCACTTACATAAGAGATGGACTGGCACAGGTTTGTATCGGATTTTTTGTGTTTGTCTTGGAGAACGTGAGAACTGAAAGTGATCTTCTCCATTTCTTGCAGATGGAGAAAAATGCAGCTGCTGGTAGGACACCTTCTAGTTTGCCAATGTCCACTCCCCCACCATCTGCTCTTATCGTATCTTCTCCTGAATTTGGCCCCCTCTCACCTGTTCATACAAGTTCTTTAAACGACACAAAATCATTTAGTGTAAAATCTGAACCAACAAATCTTAATCTACCTCCCTCATATAGAGAAGATAATATAAATCCTATTAATTCAAGAGGTCTCATTTCAGAGAACTCTTTGGCTGACCAAAGAAATGAGAAATTTTTATGTGGAGGTAATTATGCTACTGCTTTTGTTTTTGCTGTTTGTTCATGTTTTCAAAATGGCTTTTATTAACGGCAGGATGTATTATATTGTCACTGCAGTAACTAGTGGAACATTAGATGCGATTAGAGAAAGGATGAAGAGTATGCAGTTGGCTGCTACTGCTGGGAATACAGATTCCGGAAGCAGGCTGTTGACAGGTGTGAATGACAACTCTCACAGTGCACATCCTGGTCAGGCTCCTCATGCATTGGATACTGTTGCTATTGAAAATCCTGTCCAGGGAGGGGTTCTTCCGATGGATGAGAAGGCACTGTCGGGGCTTCAAGCCCGTATGGAGAGACTTAAAAGTGGCACCATTGATTCTCTGTAGATTAAAGATTTTGAGCTGTGATCTATAACTATGAGTATCTCCCATGATGCTATGCGTAGATAATGAGCTAAAAGTCCTATTGCAACTTTATCAGAATTGCTGCTGCTATAGGCATCTTTAGCATCGTTAGCAACCGAGCTAAAATATCGTGTTTTAGGTTTTCTTGTAGCATTTGTATATTGTAGGTTGTTTTTGCAGATATGTGCAGTTCCTTTAAGTTAATACAATTGAATACCGTCAGGAAATCTGTTGTATACAAATGGTTGTGCTTGGTGCATTCTTCAAATCCAATACACCTTTTTGGTTCAAGTTTAATTCTTCAAATGTTGGGAACTGCAGCAGTACGCTGAATGGAAAGAGAATTTGTCATAATTTGGATTCTATAATTTTTTTTTTTAGCATAAAAGATAGTATTTTAAGGAGTATTTTCTTGAATGATTTAAGTTATTACTAGAAATAAAAACTAAAAATATTCAAGGATGCGATCAATTGCAAAGTACTTTTTTAGTGTTATAACAGAGCTTTTTCATTATTAGTGATCAATTTTGAAGTATTTTTTTTTTATTTTTTATTTTTACTTTTAGTTATAACATTCTCATTATTAGCGATCAATTCTGAAGTTTTTTTTTTTTTTTTTAGTTATAACAGATGGTTTTCTCATTATTAGTTGGCAGAGTGGAAGCTACCCTATCTAATTGTTCTTATAGATAGTTTATAATAGAACGGAAAACCTTTTTTTCAGTCTCTTAAATTTTAGTTCTTCCTTTTTCGTCTCTTAAATTTTAATTTTAGTTTAGAAGTATGACTGTCAGTATTGTCTTCAAATTATCTCTGATTTTGTCAATATGGCTTCTGAAGACTTTTATTAATAATGCAAGCAACATTTAAAATTGGATCAATGTCGCCCTTTCTTAACAATGTTTCTGAGCCATAAAACAATGGAAGATAATATAGTTGTCTGCTAGGCAGTACGTAAGTTGCATCCCTTTTATATCTACAGATTCTTTCGTTAGCAATTGCTAACACTGTAAATGAAAGCTTAATATGATGAATTGTGAATTTTATCACATAACCAGTGAATTCCATCAATTTACCTTGCTCTATGTCTTTGGAATCACTTGCCATCTTTATGAGCGGGAATGCTTGCTTGCATACAACATTTGAGTAGCTTTTTCGGATATCTAACTCTACCTAACTCTAATAGGATGGATATGATAGTGAATAAATGAGTTTGTAATTTCACTCCTCATTATGGGTAAAGGTAGGATTAGATCTAGATGTATAGGTATCCACTATCCCAATCCAGGTATCAATATGCAGTCTTTATAGTTATTCTTCTAATGAATATTGATTTTTTTTATTATTGGATTTAATCTGATTTATCTTAAAGTTTGGATTTAATTTAATTTATTTCCATATAGTTTGATTATAAATTTATTATTTGTATTTACTTTAATTTCATTTATCTTTAAAGGAATATTGATACACAAGTATTTAAATGGATAATTTAGTATATGGATATTAAAAATTGAATTTGAAATTGGCATGACTAATGTGATGTTAATACTAAATGTTTTGAGTATTTTACCTAGTAAATGGATTTGAAAATGTGTATGAAAATTTTTACGGATTGAAGCATGATATAACCAAAAAAAAATAAGGCAGGAGAATTGTCATTCGGCGCAATCGAGAACTGAGGCTTCATCGTTTTAATCTTACTGAAAGTCGGCATCGTCGTTTTAATCTTCCTAAATGGACTAATATGATGATCTTGAAATATGGGTATGACCAGTAATTTATTTAGTTCATGTAACTCACCTAAGATCTTAGTAATGCAATGTAGATGGAATGAAATAAAACACTCGAGCACACCACTACAAAAGTAATATTATCAATTTATCAAGTAATATCACTATTAATTATATACGAAAAACAGGATTTATATTTAATTGAATCATAAGCCTTGAATGTTTGAAATAACATTAGCTCGTCATAAAAAAAATCTTTTGCGATTCCAAAATAGTAGTATAATGAAAAGACAAGAAATGATTTTGAAAACGGCGGACTAAGAAGCTAAACTTCATGTATAGCAGCACAAGAAGAAGATCTATAAAATCATGGAGATAAAAACATCTTGAAGAATGAGTTTGGATTTGATTTCTCTTGCTTATAACTTGCGAAACTTGAATGGATTCGAAAATAAACTTTCTAGATGGATAGAAGATTGGACTAGGATGAATTGAGAGTAAGAAAGCTCTGATATGAATATCACCTTGTGAAGGTTATGGAGCACCTTTAAACTCACTTTTAGAACTAGAAACTACTCAAGATCTTGGTATATCTTTCTTAATTCTGCTCAAGTTCTTGGTTTTGAACTTGAGGGGATTCTTACCAAAAGCTTTATTGTTTTTGCTTGTTTGAAGGCTGGGGGAGCCATCTATTTATAGGCTTGAAAAACGAAACCAAAAACCTTAGAAAATGAGCAACATTGCCATGTTAAGGTTGGACTTGGATGAATTGAACGTAAGATGTAAGCTACTCGATTTTCACAAGCATAGAGTTTCATTTAAACTATGAAACTCGAACTTCATAGGACATCCGCGCGGCAGTACGAAATATTTGTGCGGCACTCTTTGCCATCGAGACATTCGCACAAGTCTAACTTTCGCGCCAAAGTGTTGCTCCACTATGGCGTTTTTGCGCCCTACTTGTGGGGTTTCAATCAATAAAATCGGATCCAATAAAAAAGATAAATGATTTGTGCTTCGATTGAATTCAAATGATTTTTTTTTAAATTACTATTTTAAAATTTTATATAAATTTTATGAAAATATTACTATATCAATTAATTTGGATATTTATATATTTATTTTATTTTTTCTGGCACAAAATAATGTATGGACATTTTGGACAAAAACTCTTTTTTTTTTTTTTCCGGTTCAAACGGTTTTTCTAGTTCAATAAGATTTTCTTTCAAGTTCAGCCTGATTCTTTAATGGTTCAACCGATTCCATTCGATTTTTTACCATTCTAGTTTTATATCCAAGATGGACCAATTGCTGGTTCGTTCGATCAGTCCGATTTTAATAACATTGGTTTCAATCATGAATCATGTAACGCCCCCTTATACATTTTCTATAATGCCACACCTAATCTTATGAGAATCATGCCAAAGTAGTTGTGTTATGCATATCATGGTTACCTGTAGGTTTAGATAGGGTATCCCAATAAAGATTACAAGTATAAACCTTGTACTACCCATATATTTCATTTTTACATAAGCATATGCACATGAAATCCCATACCATAGAATTACTTCTTTGCATATATACATATGTATTACAAAATATGTTAGCATTTATGTAATGTTTAAGAGTACATAATGTTCATATTATAAAAGGTTTAATGTATGCATTATATTTACAAAACAAAAGTCATACTTTTCAAAAGAATTCTTCACTTTAAGCTTGGTTTTTGCGCTGTTTCCTGCAGATTTTGTCCCTACAAAATGGTCCTATCTTGTGTACCTACACGAATTAACACCCGTATCAAGCCATAAAGTTTAGTGGGGAACACTTAATTTTGGACGACCACTCATAGCGGTCATCCTCCAAGCATACACTTATTAAACAAAATTTAATTTTATCATAAAAACTTATTAAGACATAAACCAACTATCAAATTAATATAAACAAGCTAGATTATTTATTCAAGTCATATGATGTAAACTTATATAAGCATGTACGTATGTGCTCATGTACTAACTATCATAAATCATTTATCTATACAGTGTATCTTTTTGTTACCATTTTTTGTATTTGCTTGTAGATGTTGTATGGGTGTGGATAATGGATGCTGTGGGCACTTGAAGGTATCGGTCATGTGGACACCCCTAGGTATCGATCTTATGAATACTTAAAGGTATCAGACATATGGATCTGAACGGGGTCAATACTATGGACCCAAACATGGTGAATATTATAGACCTAAATAAGGTCAAACCTATGGCAGCTATAATATACCCTACAGGCATGCTTATCTATCCAAAACCAAGCCCTATGTGCGAGCATTAGGTCACCTCTTGCATTATTACCTTTATTATTTTCATGTATTACAATATCAAGTTTATGTAGGCATATATATTTACATGTAATAAACTTGTCTAGTTAGTATTAGATATACATATTCACATATTCATTCATGTATATATATACATATAATTAAACTCATATAATCCATTTACATGCTCATGTAAATATGAAATAAGCTTAGTCGTTGCTTAAAATATATTATATATATGTAAATCTCTATATTCATACCTTGTACATTTTCATATTTCAATGAATTATCACTTATTTCATATACAATAGGCCATCATTTATCAATGTATATGTGTTTGTAAAGTTTTATTAACATCTGAGAAGGTTCAGAGAGGTTTCGGTGACATTCGAGAGGAAAATGCGTAAAAAGGGCATAAATTCACTCTAGCAGCTATCCATACAGTGGGCAAAAAATCCCAAGAATGGAAAAATTCAGTCCAGTAGCTACCCACACGATGGGGAAAAAATTCTCCTTGTAGTGTGGGTCCAAAATGCAGGGTTTTTTGCTGGATAGCAAACTAGGGTTAACTTGTACTAGGTTTTTCACTATGTAAATATACTTTTCTAGAAATGTGGTCATCTAATTAAATGTTTCTATATGGATTAAGTTTCCAATGACATAAAAATCATGTAAATTGGTCAAATATTCTAAAAGATATTCCTTATACAATGCAAGTTGCTCCAAAATAGGGACAATAACTAGTACTCAACTTTAAGCTAGAATTCAAAAATCTTGGGGGTAGAATAAGGTTTTGGTTGCTCTAAAAAATTTTAAGTATATATATTAAGTTTAATCTCAAATTTGAATAATCTAACTTGAAGATCTTTGGGCCAAGTTATGGCAAAAATTCCAAAGTTAGTTCTAATGAACCTTTTGTAGAATTTCTCCTAATCAATCTTTGTGCCATAATTCATCTTTTTAAGGTAATTATACATCAAATCACCATCCTAAATTCATTTACACATCCATTACAACATAGTTACCAACTTTTTTCAAGCAAGTACATGCAAATCAAAATTAAAATTTTCCATACCTTTAAAAGTGGCCAACTAGCTTTTTTAACTCCTCTTTATGTCTTTCCCCTTCTTTTTGCTTGTTTCTTCCTTTAGAACATGATCAATTTCACATGCTGACTTCAACATCAACACATAATTTCAAATTCTCATATATGCAGCAAGAGAGAGATAAAAGAGGGTAAAAATCTTACCTCAAAATGCTTAAACACTAAACTCTTGATCTACTTCTAACTTTGCAACTTGAACATGAAATTTTAGATGAAGGAATGAAGAGAATTTTAGTGGAAAAATTTTGAGATTTTTTCTAAGCTGGGCGACCATTCTTTTTTTTTCTTTTCTTTTTTTTTCCTTCTTGTAATTTCTTTACTTTTATAGAAAGAGACATCTACAAGCTTCTATTGGCCCACTTGTTGGACCTAGGGAAATTACTACATGCTCCCTCTTTTCTTTTAGTTTCGCAATTGCATACTATTTCTATCATTATTTACATTTCAATCATGCCTCATTTCTCTTTATTTATACATGTGTATGTCACTTAATCAATTTACCATAATACCTTCGTCTTTTAAGTTAATTCCTTCTATGTCCCTTTCTATACTTTATTCAACTAATTCTTTGCATTATCATTCAAATGCACCCTAGAAATATTCAATTACTAATGGGGCCTCACAATTCTTTATCTCTTAAAAGAACTTCTTCCTCAAAATTCATATCTATATTGAATAACTGTGGATACTGTGCCTTCATGGTCTATTCAGGTTTCTAAGTCGCTTCCTCTATCCCATGGTGTTGCCAAAGCACTTTAACAAGGGAAATTTGCTTGTTTCTCAATTTCCTGACTTCTCTACCTAAATTTTCTTTGGTTCTTCATCATATGAAAAGTTAGGTTGAACTTTAATTTCTTGAACAAGTAGAATGTGTGAGCTATCAGATCAGTATCTTTTAAGCATTGAGACATGAAACACATCATACAACTTAGAGATTTTCGTAGGAAGTGCCAATTTGTATGCCACTGGCCCAATAATTCTCTTAAGAATTTTGGATGGACCAATGTGTAATCCCCTAAAATTTTGACTGGTATGAAAAGTAGTTTTTATACTATGAACAACAATATCAAAATAGTATTTGGTGTGATTACATTAGCATAATACAATAGAATTCATAAGAACTTTGGAGTTAAACGTGCATGGGCCAGAGAAATTCTAGATAAGTGACCTATTGGGAAGTTAGTGCTTAGCTATTAGAACAGATAATGTGAGTTAAATGGAGTTCAATTGTATAATTTGAGAAGGAATTGAGATTAAATAGACCTTTAGAATGGACAACGAAGAATTTATCTGAAATCGTTATTAGGGTTGACTATAAGTTTGACTGGATCCAAAATATTTTATAGACCTCCAAAAATTATTTTGATTGCATAAAACTATTAGAAATAACCTAAATGAGCTATTGAAAGTAAAAAATAATTTTTCTGACAGCTTTAGAATTTTGAGTTTTGGATCAGTGGATTTTACCTTTAGAGCTAAAAGTATATTGAAATGATGTTAGAATGACCTAAAATTTTTGACACATCTTACTGGATATCTTTTTGCACTTTGAAAAAATTTTTAGATAATTCCACTGCAAAAAAAAAATACAGAATAGCGATGAAAATTAGCGAGGACAATAAAATTTGTTGCTAAATGCACAATTTAGCGACAACATTGCGACGAAAAATAATTTTTGTCGCAAATATTGTTAGCTATGAGTGGGGAAATAGATTTTACGACAATTTAGTGAGAAATAATTTTTGTTGTAGCTAATTTTGGGCGCCAAATTTTTGGCGCAAAAAATAGAGACGACTTTGCAAGCAAAGACCCCTCGCTAAATCTTAATTCATGGCTAGAATGATAAATTAACCATCTAGCGAGGAATATTTGGCGAGGAACAAATCCTCGCTAAATTAGCGAGGACAAAACCCTCGCTAATGGGTAAATAGATTGTCATTTGACATATTTGTTAGTGTAAGCCCTAGCCCCAATGCATTGTAACGAAACACTTGAAATTAATAAAATGAGGCATTAGTTTTATCTTTTGTATTCCTGTGCATATCAATTGATAAAACTATCCAAGAATGTCGTTTCGGTTTAAGTTATCATGTGTGAGGCACATGGATTGTAAGACCTTGAAACAAATGAGACATCATTCTAAATATCCCTAGTCAGTCATTGTTATGGGAATAACAAATGAATTAAGACTAGTATGCTCTCTCTGATCTTATGAGTTCTGTCTTACGAATCATTAGGACAAGAGTGTCAATCAGAGATCATAGATACATGTTAAAGAACATGGTATCTGGATTCGATCCGCTCATGAGAACACTACATGGTACAAGTCATAAGTGTTTCTCATATGCAAGTTTTGTATCGGAGTTCTTAGACCTGAAATCTCTATGAAACTCTTTATGAATTACTGTGTACTTTGACATACACCTAACGTGCTCATAACAGAGTGACAAGTACGGGTATGATTGGGTATGCACTGATTCATGTTAGAGAGCATGAGAGAAGTGAAGGGATTACCCCTCTCGATAAGAGAGAAAAATATCACCGGCCACTTGATCAGTGAACTGAGAAGTGTATGGCCATACCGAGATGAAATAATGAGTAATCATTATTTATCTGAGAGTTCAGTGTCACTGGAATATCAAGAAATGAATTAATGTATATAAGGATGACTAGTTCCATGCCTTATATTAATTCTGATATTTATGGGTAAGGGACTATGCGAAATTGCATTAGGTCACCAAATGCCATATGCATTTTCATTTAATTTGGAATGCTATAATATCTTGCTAGAGAATATATATAGCCTTTGAATTAATTTATTAATTCATTGCCAACATTAAATGGACCTATAGGATCGCACATAAAGCACTGGGCTTAAAATTGTATTGGAAATTAATTTAGACTTTTATTTAAAGTCAAATTAATGCATGCAATGGGTGAACAGATTTTTTACTGTTAACAATTGGTCACGAGAGAAATTTACTGGCATGTGTTAGGTTTAATTTCAATTGATTAATTATCTATGTATAATTAAGTTAATTGAGTATTAAATCCTAAATTATGTTTAATCAAAATATAATACTTGAGAGGGAATTAAAGTAACCAAAGTTTAAACTAGGAATCCTAGTTAAATTTGGCAACTAATTACCTTAGTTAAGTAAGTTTGTTTTGATTAACTAAATGATGCCATTTGAATTTAAATTCTAATAGAATTTAAATTAAAATATATATCTCTTAATTATTAAGTGTTAGTGGCTGAAATTGCTACCTAATTTAAGGCACTCACACATGACTAAAGTAAGTGATATATATTAAATGAATTAAAGGAATAATGGTGGGTGCCACTTTTATTCTTCTTCTCTCTTTTGGCCATGAGACTATTAGTGGGATTGGTAGAGATTCCTTTTGCTCTTAATTCTCTCATGGAAGGTGACTAAGAGAGAAACAAAAGAAGAAAGAACAAGAAGAGTTCTTGTGTCTTTCAAACAATTCCATTGCCTAATACACAAATATAGAGCTAGCACTCTTGATTTTAAGCTATCTTTGCAAGTGTGTGTGAACATAGAGAGGAGTGGCATAAAGGCTGTTCCTTTGGCATTGGTGGTGAAGATCTAAGGTAAATAAATTCATCTTAGTTGCTGGTCATCATCAAAATCAAGTCTTGAAGTGCATCTAAAGTTGTAAGTTTCAAAACTCTAAAATTGCATGTTTTCGATTCTAGTTTATGGATTGCGTGGTATGCATGATAAAATTTTTGTCTTTCCGCTGTGCTATCATGATTATCATACCATGTCAAATTCCATCAGTGGTATCAGAGACTAGACATGCTTATTTTAGTGCTTTAGATGCATGAAAAAATTAATTAAAAATCGTTATTTTGAAAACATGCAAATCTGAAATTTTCTGTTTTGAGTTTTTTGCATTGTTTTGGTGTAAAAACGATTTTAATTGATTAGATAGATATTATAATTAATATGACATGTTAATATACTGTCCTAAGATGTTATTAGGGCTGGTAATGGTCGGATTTAATTATTTATACCTGATGGTACATGTTAATTATGAAACTAGGTGCTAGTTGGCATGTAAATTGCTAGTTTAACAACTAGTTTTCAAAATTAAATGTAAAATTGATTTTGGCATGTTTGTAAGTGATTTTTAAAGATTAAATATCAGGTCTGGACATATTTTAAATTTGGTTTTAATTCTGGTCCATGACAATTTAATTGATTAATTTTAAAATCACTTAAAACAATGACTAGTTTGTGTTTGTTACATGTTTAATCAACATTGTTTGCTTTGTTTTGATTAAAATGGTAAAAAACACATTTAGATTTAAATGGTACAGAATATTAAATCAATGTTTATGGACTTATTTAGTTTTTTAAATGACTCATAAAATTGATTTAAATGTTTGTGCATTTCATGGCATTACATAAGCATTAAACAACTAGTTTTTGTTGTTTGTTTGTTTTGCATGAATGCCGGGTATTATATATATATGTTCTTCATGATTTTATGTTTAATTCATGTTGGTACATATTATATGTATTTTTAATGTTTATGGGCTGTATGACATAAAATTAAAAATGGCAAAATTGGAAATTATACTAGAGTTGATTTATGGCACAAATCTAACTAGTTTGTGTTTTGGACTTTTAAGAGAACTTATTCAATAAGAGGATTTAGTCCATTGGGCTTCGGCCCAGGCCCATCACGGGGTCTTCTCTTAAAGGTTCAAGTACACAATTTCCATTAATGGGCTTGGCTAAATTGATTAAAATTGGACTTTGTCTGATCCATGAATGCTATGTATATTTATTTGCTTGTTTGGTGTGATGAATGGATATGCATGGTGCATTCATGGGCCCTGGGTTTTTGTAATTAAATATGGCCTGCGTGCCATTATATTTTATTGTAAAAGTTTCATTTATTTCTTAGAATAGAATTTATTTGAAGACTTTGTAAATCAAGACGAAGCCCACCGAAGTGGAGAAGCCCAACTCGAAGATTCTTATGTAATAGTATAGAATCTTAGTTGTAGGTTTTTGGGCCCATGTTTGTCACGCTTTACTTTATGCAATTATATATATATATATATATGCATGCTATGTATGGATGACAAAGCGTATGCCATGTAAGCCGTAATAAAATGAATCCCTAAAAATAGTAAGTCACAAAGTTGCCTTCCTAATTCGAAACATGTCAAGGCATCGATCATCGGTCACGTAGACTAGGAGTCCTAGATGCGCCCGATTATCTTTGTGAGGCATGGGTTGTGAATGTAGGTTGGACTTAACATGGAATGGGATGCTCGGACCTAGGCAACTTATAAATGGGTTTGTGCTATAACATTGTTTGATGTTAGCCCATTTGATCCAAGAGTCATGTACGAGACATGATTGGAGTTTTTCCTACCTAAGTAACTTAACTTATTAGGTGTACAGGCTCAGCTTGACTAATAAGTTGTTGTGAAAAGTGGATCTTGGCCCACATTAAATCACTAACACGAATTATTTATGGGGATATTAATTCGGTTTGTGGGATCATTAATAAGACCTCATTTAATCTTGCTAAATTTTATTGTAGATTGAAAATGGCATCTTCAAATAACAATTTCTCATTGCGATCGGTCCTTGAAAAGGACAAATTAAATGGCACCAATTTCATAGACTGGTCTCGAAACTTAAGAATAGTTCTTAAGCAAGAGAAGAAGTCGTATGTTTTGGATGCACCCTTGCCTGAAGAACCAGGAAGGAACGCCTCTGCGGTTCAAAAGGAAACTTTTGAGACCAAGAAGAGTGACTCTAATGATGTGACCTGTTTAATGCTAGCCACTATGGTGCCTGAATTGCAAAAGCAATTTATGGACCAAGAGGCCTATGCGATCATGGTGCACCTCAAGGAGATGTTCCAAGAACAAGCTCATCACGAGAGGTTCGTGACAACAAAGGCTTTAATTTCTTGCAAGATGGCAGAGGGTACTCCTGTTAGTACCCATGTACTCAAGATGAAAGGGTATCTTGATACTCTTGAGAAGCTTGAGGTACTAGTGCCAAAGGAATTGGCCACTGACTTGATCTTAGGATCATTGTCTGCTACTTATGATCCATTTGTGATGAATTATAACATGCATGCAATGAACAAGTCAGTTACTGAGCTTCATGGGATGCTTAAGAATGCTGAGGAGAACATTCGAAAGACCAATCCCGTACTAATGGTTCAAAAGGGAATTAAGAAGGGACAAGCTAAGGGAAAGGGAAAGGGAAAGGGAAAACCCAAGTCAGTTGGGAGTGCACCTCAGGCCCAATCCAAGCCCAAGGCACCAAAACTCAAAGAGAGTGAGAGCACTTGCTTCCATTGCAACAAGATAGGGCATTGGAGGAAGAATTGCGCTCTCTTTAAGGAAGAACAAAAGAAGAATGGAGCCAAGGCGTCCAGTTCTGGTATTTTTGTTGTTGAAGTTAACCTTTCTATTTCTACCACTTGGGTATTGGATACCGGTTGTGGTTCTCACATTTGTTCAAATGTGCAGGGGTTAAGAAATAGGCGGTTACTTGGGAAGAATGAAGTGGACCTCCGTGTGGGGAATGGAGCACGAGTTGCTGCCATGGAGATAGGCGACTATCACCTCACTTTACCTTCCGGACTTTGTATTGTTTTGAATAATTGTTATTATGTGCCTGCTATGAGCAGAAACATTATTTCAGTTTCATGTTTGGATAATGATGAATTTGATTTTGTTATTAAAAAGGGCAATGCTCATATTCGTCGCGAAGGCATTTCTTATGGCAATGCCATGTTGCAAAATGGCCTTTATATCCTTGATTTACAAAACAAAGGGTCTATATACAACATTAATACAAAGAGGGTTAAATCAAACGAATTAAACCCTACTTACTTCTGGCATTGTTGTTTAGGATATGCAAACGAAAAACGCATTTCAAGACTCCACAAAACTGGAGTGCTTGGGTCATTTGACTTAGAATCTTATGACACATGCGAGCCATGTTTGTATGGAAAAATGACAAAGAGTCCTTTTAACAAGAAAGGTGAAAGGACTAATGGCTTATTGAAACTAATACATACCGATGTATGTGGACCATTAAGTACACAAGCTAGAAGTGGTTTTAGCTACTTCGTGACTTTCACAGACGACTTCAGTAGATATGGCTATGTCTATCTAATGAAGTACAAGTCTGAAACTTTTGAGAAATTCAAAGAGTTTAAGAACGAAGTAGAAAACCAACTTGGCAAAAGTATAAAAGCCATTCGATCAGATCGAGGTGGCGAATACTTAAGCCAAGAGTTTGATGATCATCTAAAAGAGTGTGGAATTATTTCACAGCTCACTCCTCCTGGAACACCGCAATGGAATGGTGTGTCCGAAAGGAGAAATCGAACTCTGTTGGACATGGTTCGATCTATGATGAGTCAAGCTAATCTTCCTATCTCTTTTTGGGGTTATGCATTAGAAACTGCTGCGTTTCTATTGAACCGTACTCCAACTAAAGCAGTTGAGAAGACACCATACGAGGTATGGACTGGGAAAGAACCCAATATGTCTTTTCTCAAGATTTGGGGCTGTGAAGCACATGTTAAGAAATTAACATCTGACAAACTAGAGTCCAAATCGACTGTCTGCTTGTTTGTGGGTTATCCCAAAGAAACAAAGGGATACTACTTTTACTCAAAAGCCGAGAACAAAGTATTTGTTGCTCGCAAGGCTGTTTTCTTGGAAAAGGAGTTCCTTCTCAAGAAAGACAGTGGGAGTAAAGTAGAATTTGGAGAAATTCAAGTGCCACAAACTCCTATAGAGGATGAGTTGGAAATGGGATCAAGTTCACAACCAGTTGTGGAACAAGAACCCATTACACAAGTACCTAGAAGGTCTGGTAGGGTACGTCAGGAGATTGAGAGATATGGATTTCTAATCACTGACAATGACACTATTGAGTTAGTAGATCGTGAGGATCCTACTACCTACCGAGAAGCTATTGAAAGCCCAAACTCGGATAATTGGCTTAAAGCCATGAAATCCGAGATGCAATCAATGTACGATAACCAGGTTTGGACCTTGGTTGATCCACCGGAAGGTGCTAAGGTAATTGAATGCAAGTGGTTATTCAAACTAAAAGCTGATAAGACCTACAAAGGTAGACTAGTAGCAAAAGGTTTTCGACAAACTCATGGTATAGACTATGACGAGACCTTTTCGCCTGTAGTCATGCTCAAGTCCATTAGGATCTTGCTTGCCATAGCTGCATATCATGATTATGAGATATGGCAAATGGATGTCAAAACTGCTTTCCTCAACGGAAATTTACTTGAGGATGTGTATATGACACAGCCTGAAGGTTTTGTCAATCCCAAGCATCCTAAGAAGGTTTGCAAGCTTCAAAAATCCATTTATGAATTAAAGCAAGCATCCCAAAGTTGGAATCTTCGTTTTGATGAAGTAGTCAAAGATTTTGACTTCATCAAGAACGAAGATGAGCCTTGTGTGAACAAGAAGGTTAGTGGGAGCATAGTAGTGTTTCTAGTCCTATATGTGGACGACATCCTTCTCATTGGAAATGACATTCCAACATTGCAAAAGGTTAAGCAATGGTTGGGAAAATGTTTCTCAATGAAAGACTTAGGTGAAGCCGAGACAATACTTGGTATTCGAATCTATAGAGATAGATCGAATCGGCTTTTGGGACTAAGTCAAGAAAAGTACATAGACAAAGTACTAAAGCGTTTTAGTATGGGAGACTCAAAGAAAGGATACATACCTTTGGCTTTGGGAGTTCCTTTGACTAAAGAACAGTGCCCTAAAACCAAAGAGGAAAGGGACAACATGAGTAGAATCCCATATGCATCTGCTATTGGATCTATCATGTACGCTATGTTATGTACTAGGTTGGATGTTGCTCATGCACTGAGTATAACCAGTAGGTTTCAGCAAGACCCTGGTGAGAAGCACTGGTCTGCTGTAAAAGGGATCCTGAAGTACCTGCGAAGGACTAAGGATCACTTCTTGGTGTATGGTGGTCAAGAAGAGCTCGTCATACAAGGTTATGCCGATGCTGCTTTTCAGACCAGCACTCAGGATTCTAGATCGCAATCTGGGTTTGTTTTTGTTTTGAACGGTGGTGCTGTCAGCTGGAGAAGCTCGAAGCAAGAAACCGTTGCCGACTCAACTACAAAATCTGAGTATATTGCAGCAAGTGAGGCTGCAATAGAGGCTGTTTGGATTAAAAATTTCATTAATGGATTAGGAGTGGTCCCAAGCGTCCTAAATCCATTAGAAATTTTCTGTGACAATAACGGGGCCATTGCACAGGCCAAGGAGCCCCGGTCACACCAGAAATCCAAACACATACTCAGAAGGTACCACTTGATCAGAGAAATCATTGATCGTGGGGACGTCGAGGTTAGCAAGATATCAAGTGAAGACAATGTAGCAGATCCTTTGACGAAACAGTTACGTCCAAATCTGCACGAAGCTCATTTGAGAGCGTTCGGTCTTAGGGCTATGCCCAATTGGGACTAGTGCTAGTGGGAGATTGTTAGTGTAAGCCCTAGCCCCAATGCATTGTAACGAAACACTTGAAATTAATAAAATGAGGCATTAGTTTTATCTTTTGTATTCCTGTGCATATCAATTGATAAAACTATCCAAGAATGTCGTTTCGGTTTAAGTTATCATGTGTGAGGCACATGGATTGTAAGACCTTGAAACAAATGAGACATCATTCTAAATATCCCTAGTCAGTCATTGTTATGGGAATAACAAATGAATTAAGACTAGTATGCTCTCTCTGATCTTATGAGTTCTGTCTTACGAATCATTAGGACAAGAGTGTCAATCAGAGATCATAGATACATGTTAAAGAACATGGTATCTGGATTCGATCCGCTCATGAGAACACTACATGGTACAAGTCATAAGTGTTTTTCATATGCAAGTTTTGTATCGGAGTTCTTAGACCTGAAATCTCTATGAAACTTTTTATGAATTACTGTGTACTTTGACATACACCTAACGTGCTCGTAACAGAGTGACAAGTACGGGTATGATTGGGTATGCACTGATTCATGTTAGAGAGCATGAGAGAAGTGAAGGGATTACCCCTCTCGATAAGAGAGAAAAATATCACCGGCCACTTGATCAGTGAACTGAGAAGTGTATGGCCATACCGAGATGAAATAATGAGTAATCATTATTTATCTGAGAGTTCAGTGTCACTGGAATATCAAGAAATGAATTAATGTATATAAGGATGACTAGTTCCATGCCTTATATTAATTCTGATATTTATGGGTAAGGGACTATGCGAAATTGCATTAGGTCACCAAATGCCATATGCATTTTCATTTAATTTGGAATGCTATAATATCTTGCTAGAGAATATATATAGCCTTTGAATTAATTTATTAATTCATTGCCAACATTAAATGGACCTATAGGATCGCACATAAAGCACTGGGCTTAAAATTGTATTGGAAATTAATTTAGACTTTTATTTAAAGTCAAATTAATGCATGCAATGGGTGAACAGATTTTTTACTGTTAACAATTGGTCACGAGAGAAATTTACTGGCATGTGTTAGGTTTAATTTCAATTGATTAATTATCTATGTATAATTAAGTTAATTGAGTATTAAATCCTAAATTATGTTTAATCAAAATATAATACTTGAGAGGGAATTAAAGTAACCAAAGTTTAAACTAGGAATCCTAGTTAAATTTGGCAACTAATTACCTTAGTTAAGTAAGTTTGTTTTGATTAACTAAATGATGCCATTTGAATTTAAATTCTAATAGAATTTAAATTAAAATATATATCTCTTAATTATTAAGTGTTAGTGGCTGAAATTGCTACCTAATTTAAGGCACTCACACATGACTAAAGTAAGTGATATATATTAAATGAATTAAAGGAATAATGGTGGGTGCCACTTTTATTCTTCTTCTCTCTTTTGGCCATGAGACTATTAGTGGGATTGGTAGAGATTCCTTTTGCTCTTAATTCTCTCATGGAAGGTGACTAAGAGAGAAACAAAAGAAGAAAGAACAAGAAGAGTTCTTGTGTCTTTCAAACAATTCCATTGCCTAATACACAAATATAGAGCTAGCACTCTTGATTTTAAGCTATCTTTGCAAGTGTGTGTGAACATAGAGAGGAGTGGCATAAAGGCTGTTCCTTTGGCATTGGTGGTGAAGATCTAAGGTAAATAAATTCATCTTAGTTGCTGGTCATCATCAAAATCAAGTCTTGAAGTGCATCTAAAGTTGTAAGTTTCAAAACTCTAAAATTGCATGTTTTCGATTCTAGTTTATGGATTGCGTGGTATGCATGATAAAATTTTTGTCTTTCCGCTGTGCTATCATGATTATCATACCATGTCAAATTCCATCAATATTAACCATTTAGCGAGGAACAAATCCTCGCTAAATTAGAGAGGACAATTCCCTCGCTAACGGTTTAATAGTTTAGCATTTGATATATTAACCATTTAGCAAGGACTTAATCCTCGCTAATTTTGCGAGGAATAAATCCTCACTAATTTTGCGAGGAATAAATCCTATCTAAATTAGCGAGGACTTAATCATCGCTAATTTTGCGAGGAACAAATCCTCGCTAAATTAGCGAGGAAAATTTTCTCGCTAACGATTAAATAGTATATGAACCGTTTAGCGATGACTTAATCCTTGCTAACGGGTAAATAGATTATCATTTGACATATGAACCATTTAGCGAGGACTTAATCCTCGCTAATTTGGCGAGGAATAAATCCTCGCTAAATTAGCGAGGACAATTCCCTCTCTAAATTAGCGAGGACAAATAGACATATTAACCATTTAGCGAGGAACAAATCCTCGCTAAATTAGCGAGGACAAAATCCTCGCTAACGGGTAAATAGATTGGCATTTGACATATGAACTATTTTGCGAGGACTTAATCCTCGCTAATTTAGCAAAAATTAGATAATTATAGTTTAACTATTTTTATATAATTTAAATTATATTTATATTTAATTTAGTAAATTTAGTTAATATATTTTTTAGAAAAAATTGAAATATACTAAATTATTATTATTTAGATTAAATTAAATTATTATTTTTATATTTAATAATATTAATTATTATTAATTATATAATAAAACTTAGACGAACTAAATTATTGTTTTTGAAATTAACTAAATTAAATTAAATTATTATATTTATATTTATTTATGTTTTCTAAATTCAAAATTAGCTAGGACAAAAGCTCTCGCCAAATTTGCGAGACCCATGTCCTAGCTAATTACCCAAATATTTTGGCGGGATAAAATAGATGTTTAGCGGGCTTTATATTTTCTAAATCCAAAAAATCTTATTCCCTTTTGTTTGACCACCCACTTTCCCCTCTCTATTTCTTTACTCATCGCCTGCGTTTATTGGCCTCAAGACTACCGACTGTGCTAGGTTGCTTAAAGAGTCTGAGTTGACCGATGAGAAAGAGGGGATAGGTAACCCATTTGAAGATTTGTGTTTCTATTTAGGATTTTGGTTTCTGAAATCGATAAAGCTTCAAAAACTGCTTATTTTTATCCCCATTTCGCTTTCTCTGTAATAACTCTTTAACATAGTAAGTGAATGATATCCAATCTGAGTTTTTTTGCTATTCTTATCTATAGTTTTATGGGGCTTTTGAACGTGATTCCTATCCACATAAGAATTACAATATTCCAAAAAGACGCAGCAAGGTTAATTGCTGCGAGCCATAGAAGACGTGAGTTCATCTCCCTCTATCTTCATCTCTACCGGTGGATTTAGCTATGTGTGAATTGAGATTGGTAGTTTGAGGAAATAGAAGCCCATAGCACGAGTGACATGAGAGAGAGAGAGAGAGAGAGAGAGAAACAAGAAAAATCTCTCTCCTCTTGTTTCTCCTTTCCTTCACTTCTCGCACCTGATTCTCTCCTTCATTACATTTACTTATGCGCTAACTTCTTTCTTCAACAATCGCTCTTTCTTCTTTTTCTCGTTATTTTACCCTAATTTTTTTGATTATTTTGCCTTCGTATAGAATTCTATTTCTTGGCATCGCATAACATATTGGATTTTTAGTGAATTGTGCTTGTAATTAAAACTCTATTTTGAGGTTGCATAGCGTTGTGTTTTTATTTGGATGATTGCAGAAGATGCTTCCATGGGGTGGAATTAGTTGCTGTTTGACCTCTGCTGCACTCTATTTGCTTGGCAGGAGCAGTGGCAGGTAATTCCTTATCTCCTCTTTGTGCTTTACACATTCATTGGCGTATGATTAATAAGTTATTGGGCATATATATGGTTTCTTATTTATCTTCTTCTTCTTCTTCTTCTTCTTCTTCTTTTTCTTCTTCTTCTTCTTCTTCTTCTTCTTCTTCTTCTTCTTTAAATGGTTTAGGGATGCAGAACTTCTTAGGTCGGTCACAAGAGTCAATCAATTGAATGAATTAGGTATGCACCTATTGAACCTTCTTCTGAGGCTCACGGAGATAAGAATCCCATATTCTCTAGAATACAATGAACTTAGTATTCCATCTGGAAATTTATTGATTGCTTATTTTTAAAATTTTCTTACTTTCTCTGATCTTGTATGAATTACAGAATGTTTCAGTCAATGGGTTGTTAAGATTTTCTTGAACCTATTGCAATATTTGTGACAGATACTCTGATTTGGTATTACCTGGAGCTTTAGAGTTTAATGTTGAATTGCTACTTATATTTGGGAGTTTGTTACCAACCTTTAGCAACTTCAAATATTTTTTCAATTTTGCATATAATTTGGTCAAATAGTGTCACAACATCAGCATATGATGGGACACTGATGGTTTGGTGGGTTCTTAATTTTCGTTTGCCACATGCGTGTCATTATATTTGCTTGTTCTGGTGACATTTATTATGTAAGCATTATTTTCCTGAAAGAACTTGGTTGGTGGTCGGAGGGAAGGATTTTATGTGTTTGTTTTCAGCTTTTATACTACATCTGAAGGTTGTGTAGGTAATATCTGTACAACTAAAGGGGCTTCCAACCCTTCAATTGCATAATTTCCATTCAGTTTCCTTACTACTTTCTCATTTTTGCTAGTTATTTTAGCTGTTGTGAGAAATCCTTGCTCTGAATTTAGTATTATTTTCTACCAATTCTAATACAGGGAGGATCGGAATGAATTCCACACTTGACTCTCATTCTCGCTTTGTAGAAAAATAAATGAAATTGGGATATGGTATTGATTGACAAATTGATATTACATTATATGAAATTGTGATATGATGTGATAGCAAGTTCACTTCTAATGTCATTATCTTTCCTAAATCATGATAAAAGTATTTATATATTTCTTTTTTTTTTCAGCAAAGTTACTTGATGTTGAAAGTAAAGTCTTACCGCTGGTTGTTGCAATCTCTGGTTAAGTTGGCTCAGACGTCCCAATTACTTGATGTTCATATCTTTATGCCCTTCAGGCTGAACAACACTTCTTGAAGCACAATGATGTTGGTTCTTGGATACAAGATTCAGCCTTAATGCTATCAAAGAGTAAAGAGGTCCTATGGTATCTGGTGAGATATTATCATTATCAGGCTAATGATATTTGTAACCATTTTGATATCATAAGAGGCCTCTATATTCATCGTTTCTTCACTAAATTATTTCACATGCATATATCAAGTACAAATTAGTTATTTCACTTGAGGAAAATATAAACTTCTTAGCTTTTAATCTATAACAGATGGTGCGTCCTTGATATCAATGATGGTTTTACAGATGATTACTGTGATCTTGTGATTACTGTGAATCCACTTAATATGCAGGTTGCCCTTGCTGAACTAGAGCAGTTGCTTCGTTGTACCGCAAGTATTCACTACTCACTTTTAAAGTTTTTGGGATTTTTTGCCTCAAATCTTAGCATGTATTGTACTTCAAGGATGTTTCTCAACCAAAGTCAAATGTGTTCAGTAAAATTGATGCATTTTAATTATTATTCAATTTTAGCATTTTATGATTGACAGAAGTTTAAATAGTTGATGACATTAAAAGATTTACAGATATCCTGATGAACTAGCAAGTCAGGTGCCCTTCGCTTTTATGGTGAAACAACCTTAGAGCAGCATAAATGAAAGAAAGATAATAAACTTTGTAGCCAAATTGGTAAAAATATTTCAATGCTCAAGTTTTCTTAGGGCTAATAACTAATAAAGAATCATATCAATTCAGTAATTCAATTCTGAATTTGGAAAGCATGTTTTACTGATTTTGACTTTTGAATATACATGTGAAACTGATTAACACAATGCTTGTTGAGCTGCTTTAAGTGTGTTGATGTGGATATGTTGTTTTTTAATTTTCAAGTTTGTGAGCTTTAAGCTTATTTTTTAATGTACTGAAGAAATAACATAATTTGATATAAGAAAAGCAAATAAATTAGTGATGGTTAATTCATTCACTTAGGGATGGCCCTTATTGCCTTGCCATTCATTTTTGTGGTACATTATGTTTGAAGGCACTTTCCTATTAGCTTCCTGTTCCATTGGGTTATATGGTCTCTAACTGATTAAATTCTTAATGGTTTTTGAAATCCTAATTTACTAAATAATGTGATAATTAATGACCAAAGGACCTCGGAGATTGAATGATGCACAAAAAATTTGTTTTCCATTCTACATGTAACACCAATAGTATGAAAATATTCATATGTCATTGTTCTTGACCTGTGATTATCCCAAACTTGCTTGTGCTGTAGTTTGAGTTTGAAGTCTGGGATAAAGTAGGCTGTAGAGAAATTGAGGAATGTCACCATACAAAGGTGATGTAAAAAATGTCTTGAAAGGTGCAACTAGCTTATGCATATTTATAGTCATAATTTTTTTTGTCTTTGCATTACCTTCAGAGTATCGGAGACTCATCTATATATGAAGTATATAGGTCATATTTTGCTTCTTTATTGTTACTATTATATAGGTCATATTTTACTTCTTTTTTGTATTTAGTCAAGTTATGCAAACACTAGTCAGATGTTCAACATCAACAATTGGAAGATCAAGTTCTAATAATGACATTGGATGGAGTTCTTCGTTATCTGCAATCAATCATTACACAACTATAGGAACTAAAAGCAACTGGCATTTTATGAGCTATTTATGACTTTTAATTGTTACTGTTATATATGGATGTATTATTTTGGATATATTATTAGCAATGATATACACTTGTAAATAACAATTTATTCATTAATATATATATGTTTTTATATTAAATATTGAGTGAATATAAATTTATTATTTTTTAGTTTATTATTTAAATAATAAAATTTTCATGTTAAATTAAGAAAACAAAAAATTTCATATGAACATTTAGCAAGGATAAATCTCATGCTAAATTTAGCAAGAACAATTTTTGTCACAAAATGCATGTTAAATTTTAGCAAGAAACTTGTCCAAGCTAAAATTTAGCGAGGACTTTAATCCTCGCTAACTTTAGCGAGGACTAAATCCTCACAAAACTTAGTGAGGACTTTAATCATCGCTAACATTAGCGAGGACTAAATCCTTGCAAAACTTAGCGAGGATTTTAATCCTCGCTAAAGTTAGCGAGGACGAAAATCCTCACTAAAATCAGCTAGGACGACTTTTGTTACAAAATTTTTGTCCTCGCTAAATCATCGCTAAACTGATTTAGCGACGAAAAATCATCATTTAGCAAGGAATTTTGTCCTCGCTATTTTGTATTTTTCTTGTAGTGTTTTAATTAGCGGAAAATTGAAATATGAAAAATGACAAAAAACTAAGGTCGGATGATTTGCTGGGATTAAATGCCACTTTTAACTTGTTAAAGGGCATAAATTTTATAAAAAAATAAGCCATGATCACCTACACCCATTAGTCATGAATGAAATAGTGTAGGGATGAATGTGGTGGTGATAAGTGGCTTAAAAATATGCCTTTTGATGAAATAGTAAATGATCAAATCCTAGCCCTTCATTTGGTACACTACAAGATAAAATAAAAAGGCTTAAAATTCTCTACAAGCTTATCTAAAATACATCAAATTCTCCCTCCTCTTCCTCACCAAAATTGTAACCATCCTCCCATTTGTCTTTCACCATTTTTCTTCATTCTCCTCTCATATTCCACCACATCATCAGCTCAAAATTTACCTAGATATACTAGAGATTATCTTCTTCAACATAGCTATAAGTTGGAAGCAAAAATGAGCTTGGAAAGTGTGGATTTCTACTGAGAGAAACTTGATCGAAATAGGTAAATTCATGAGATTTTTGTTAGAAATTGTAAAGCATCATTAGTAGAGTTATTTGTGATTATTTACATATTGAAATTCATGACAAAAACTCATAATTTCTCCCTCCTTCAATTCGGCCAAAATGGGACTTTCAAGGAGAAGAAAAGGTTAAGGAGGGAAAAGGCAAAAAAAAAGGAAGAGTGAGTGAATTCAAGCTATTTTGAGGTTAGTGGATACAAATCTACATTTAATTTCATTTATTGCCTTTGGATTTTTCCTAAATTTACATTATGTAACTGTGGAATCTTTAGTAGAATTGTGAAATAATTTGAGATATATTAATAAAATGATGAATTAATATGTAATGAATAAAACTTAGTGAAGAAAACAACCAAAAGGTAAGAAAACCTAAGGTGGCCGAATGGTACATTTAGGGTTATTATATGATATTTGGTTATTTAATGAAGGATTTGGCATAAATTAGACATTATGATGATAAATGAACCTAGTGTGTGTAATTAAAACTCTAAATTACACTTGTACATAATGGGATCAAATTGAACATAATGGTGCTCACTTATGTATAAAATGGTTATAGGTATAATTTGAGTGTGTACTTTCCTATAGAGGCTTAAAATAATTAAAGGAACATATGAGATATGATAATGTATGAAAAATCATCATATATGAAAATGACATATTTGTCGCATATTTAAATGATATTTCACATATTTATGATGGATGTATACATGATAAGCATAAGGGTACAAGATATAAGAAAATGGGATTTATGATATAATATGGATGATAGGAGAATCCATGAGATAATATGGCATAAGATAATTAAAAATAATCTCCCTTAGTGCATAGTGGGTAATCCAGAATTTTAGGATAATGGCTAACCATAGGGACATAGACTGCGGTATCCATTAATAAGTCAAGCACATTAGACTAACACTTGAGGTACTTGCCATGCCAAGTGGTCACCTCAACACTTTTGGAAGCATTGATTATACCAACTGGTCACCTCCCCACATTCTGGAGTAGTTAGGTCATGCTAAGTGGCCTCTCCAGTTCATTTAGAACCATTAGAGTCCTCGTCCTGCATATCCGATTTAAGGGTTTCCACCGGGCACTACTAGAAGGCAAAAATATAATTTCACAAGAAAATAAGGACTAATCGGGAAATTTAGCATAAAAAGATGTTAATTATGTGATAAAGGAGTTAATAAGGTGAGAAATATAATTAAGTGATTAATAAGGGGCAAAAACATAATTATGCGAGAAATAAGGGGTAAAACAATAAATTTACATTAATAATGTAGTAATAAGGGTTAAACTAGTAATAAGGGAAAATCATAAATAAAAAAGTTTTAGGGACCAAACTGTAATTTGCCACTACATAGGGAAAAACAAAGGCTAAAATGAACTTTTTGACTTTAAACATGAATACTTATTGAAAGAAAGAAAAAGAAATAAGATTAAAGTGAAATTAACTCAAATTTCATTAAAGTGGAAGTTCAGGGACTAATTTGTGATTTACTACTTTCACTACAAAAAAAAAGCAGAATAGCGACAACAATAAAATTCGTTACTAAATGCACAATATAGCGAAAAAATTGCGACAAAAAATGGCTTTCGTCGCAAATCTTGAAAGATTTGGTGGAAAAACAAATATTGCGACAACAAATTTTTATTGTTGCTAATATCAGGCGCCAAAAATTTGGTGCAAATAATTGTGACAACAAAAGTAGATTTGGCGATACCATTATTGTAGCTAATTAGCGACAAAAAAGTTTTAGCTAATTGGCGATAACAATGCTGTCGCTAATTTAGCAAAATATATTATTCCGTATATATGGCTCTATTGACGGCAACATTGTTGTAGCTAATTAGCGACAAATTTGTTGTAGTTAATTGGCGACAACAATATTGTCACTAATTTAGCAAAATACTATTATGACTATATACTAATATTGGCGACAATAATGTTGTAGCTAATTGGCGACAATATTGTTGTAGCTAATTGTTGTCGCTAATTTAACAAAAAACAATTATTTTTATATACCTATATTGACGACAACATTGTTGTAGCTAATTGACGACAACATGGTTGTCGCTAATTTGGCGACAACAATATTGTCGCTAATTTAGTAAAATACTATTATGTTCATATACCAATATTGGCGACAACATTGTTGTAGCTAATTGGCGACAACATTGTTGTAACTAATTTGACGATAATAATTTTGTTGCTAATTTAGCAAAAAATAATTATTTTCATATACCTATATTGGCGACAATATTGTTATAGCTAATTGGCGATAACATGGTTGTCGCTAATTTGACAACAACAATATTATCGTAAATTTAGCAAAATACAATTATGTTCACATACCAATATTGGCGACAACATTGTTGTAGCTAATTGGCGACAACATTGTTGTAGTTAATTTGGCGATAACATTGTTGTTGCTAATTTGGCAAAATACAATTATGTTAATATACCAATATTGGCGATAAGATTGTTGTAGTTAATTGGCGACAACATTGTTGTAGCTAATTTGGTGACAACAATATTGTCGCTAATTTAGCAACATACAATTATGTTCATATACCAATATTGGCGACAACATTGTTGTAGCTAATTGGCGACAATATTGTTGTAGCTAATTTGTTAAAGCATTATTTTGATTATTAAAAAAATACTATTTTTATTATTAAAAAAATTGATTATTAAAAATACTATTTTGATTATTAAAAAAATACTATTTTGATTATTATGTTTATATACCTATAATTGTTAAAGCATTATTTTGATTATTAAAAAAATTGGAGTTTACCTTCACGATGCACGTGCGAGAAAGAAAAAGGAAAGAAAATTTGGATAGCATCAAAATTTTGGTATAAAGTTAGAGCACTAATAAATTCATATTAGTTTATAAATACACCTTATATTAAAACAGCAAGCTGTTTACACTAAAACAATAAAACTAGCTTTTTATACTAAAACAGCAAGCTGTTTATATTAAAACACCAAGCTGTTTACACTAAAACAATAAAGCTAGCTTTTTAATACTAAAACAGAAAGCTGTTTATATTAAAACAACAAGCTGTTTACACTAAAACGATAAAACTAGCTTTTTATACTAAAACAAGCTGTTTATACTAAAACAGCAAACTGTTTACACTAATTATGTATACCATTTGAACAATCTTAATTTCTTGTTTTGAAATAATTAATTAATTTTGGTGTACTTAATAAAATAGACAATTTCAAGTAGCACGAGGTCTATTTGCTCCAAATTCAATCCATTATAGGTAATAACTCATAATTTCGGAGAATAAATGTAAATTTGATAAAATGTAGTAAAATACAATAATTAAATGATTAATATATAAAAAAATAATATGTTATTTTCTAATATGAAGTTAGTAATTAAATGATTGACTAATAATAATTTTCTAACATTTTAATAGTAATTGAGACTAATAATATTGTCTAATATGAAGTTAGTAAATAAATGATTGACTAATAATATTTTTTTCTAACATTTTATACTAAAACTGCAAGCTGTTTACACTAAAATAATAAAGCTAGATGTTTATACCAAAATAGCAAGCTGTTTATATTAAAACAGCAAGCTGTTTACACTTAAACACCAAATCTAGTTTTTTATACTAAAACAACAAGCTGTTTACACTAAAAAAACAAAGCTAGCTTTTTATACTAAAACAGCTAGCTGTTTATATTAAAACAGCAAGCTATTTACACTAAAAATCAAAAGCTAGCTTTTTATACTAAAATAGCTAGCTGTTTATATCAAAACAGCAAGCTGTTTACACTAAAAATCTAAAGCTAGCTTTTTATACTAAAACAGCTAGCTGTTTACACTAAAAAAATAAAGCTAGCTTTTTATACTAAAAGAACAAGCTATTTTTACTTAAACAACAAACTGTTTACACTAAAACAACAAAGCTAATTATTTATACTAAAACAGCAAGCTGTTTACACTAATTACGTATACCATTTGAACAATATTAGTTCCTTGTTTTGAATTAATTAATTAATTTTGGTGTACTTAATAAAATAGACAATTTGAAGTAGCACGAGGGCTATTTGCTCCAAATCCAATCCATTATAGGTAATAACTCATAATTTCGGAGAATAAATATAAATTTGATAAAATGTAGTAAAATACAACAATTAAATGATTAATATATGAAAAAATAATATGTTATTTTCTAATATGAAGTTAGTAATTAAATGATTAACTAATAATATTTTTTATAACATTTTAATAGTAATTGAGACTAATAATATTTTCTAATATGAAGCTAGTAAATAAATGATTGACTAATAATATTTTTTTCTAATATTTTATACTAAAACAGCAAGCTGTTTACACTAAAACAATGAAGCTAGTTGTTTATACTAAAACAACAAGCTGTTTATGTTAAAACAACAAGCTGTTTACACTTAAACACCAAAGCTAGCTTTTTATAATAAAACAGCAAGCTATTTATATTAAAATAGCAAGCTGTTTACACTAAAAAAAAACAAAGCTAGCTTTTTATACCAAAACGGCAAGTTATTTATATTACTTTTGTTCTACATGATTTGCTCGTTATTTGTATATCTATAAGTAGTTTAAAGGATTGAAACATTTTCATTATTTTTAGCCACTAAAATTTAAACATCTCCAAATATATATAATATTTATATATTAATTTTGTGTTTTTTTTAAATAATTGATGTTGTTTTATAAAGTTTTTGTGACCAACCCTAATATCCCGAATCAAACTAAATTGACTTTTTTGTTTAGAGAATTTAGTCTCCTTTAATTTGTTAACAAGCATAAATGAGAAACATGTGAAAACTAACATTAACATACACTAAAAACACTAATGCACTAAAACAACAAGCTGTAATACACTCAAACAACTAGCTGTTTTAGTGTATTTAGTTACATATTTGTAAAAATACTAATGCACTAAAATAGCGAGCTGTAATACACTCAAACAGCTAACTGTTTTAGTGTATTTAGTTACACATCTGTAACTAATACATTATTTATTAGCAAAAATTAAATAAACTAAATTGTTGTTAATTAATTAAATTGAACTAATTATTATATTTATATTCAATAATATCAATTATAATAAATTATAACCAATTATTATAAATTATACAATAAAATAATTAAATTGGGACAATATACATCTCACAAAATTAGCTTGAAAAAATGTTGTAGCCAATTTTTCTAGAGAGGCATTCTGTGGCTAATTCCCTGAATTTTTTTGAGTAGGATAAAAAAGTTAATTGGCGGGTTTCATTTTTTTCTAAAAAATCCCTATTTCCTTTTCTAGTTCATCTTCACCTACTCACACTATGAGTAGTTATTTCTTGTGCTTTGAGCGAAGTTATGTGTGACTTTAGACAAATTATTTCTTGTTTTAAATCTTGAATTTCTTTTCTCCAGTGAATCGTTCCTCATCAGAGCTGCTTCAAGTTCTTTCTTCAGGTACATGATCTACGACTCCTTGTCATCTAGTGGCATTTTTGTTTTTTTATTTCTTCTTTAATTACAAGAATGAAGTAACATTTCTAGATCTCCAACGTGGTCCACACATGGGCTGATTCAGTGTATCTGCTTTTGGCTACATGGTTTTCCATTCTCATTCCTTTGCGTGAGTGTGTCTATGTGTGTATATATCATAAGCAAGGAAAATATGACATGTATCAGAAAAATATAGTTGAGTAATGATCATAGAAATGGAATTTATAAGATTGTTTTCTTCCATTTCACCGTCTAAAGAAAGGCTTCGACCATTTCAATATTTCTGAAAATTAAATAAGATGCAATGTATAGTTTCTTCTTTGTTTTAAATGCTTAGTGTTAGGAGAGATTAATGCTAGAGTTATTTGGCTAGAGTCATAGGCTTATAGTTCTATTTGTGTTTGTTTTTGTAGGTTGACAACTATAAAAGTGTTGTGGCAACGTGCCAAGTATGTATGTCCCCATCTCCTTGGTTTCTTTATTCAAGTTTAAAGGGAAATTGCAAAGTTGAATTTTGAGTTAGACATGGAAATAGAATATTAAGCACTTGGCTTTATATTCTCCGTAACTTTAAAAAAGTGACAGACAACAACAAACACTATTGCAGTCTTTATATATATATATATAAACCTACTGCATTCTTAGTCCTATTTTTGTCTATGTTTTAGCTACATCTAGCTTATTAGTTTGAGAGATTTCTTGAAATCTCTTTTGGTTTTAGTTACATTTATGTTTTGTTACCTTCTTTATTTTCTCACTTTTATATAATTACGTACACTTAATTATTCAATTTGATAAGTTTTAGTGTTTTGCTTTCTTGATTCTAAATTGTCGTGCTTGTACATTGGATTTTGTATTTATAAACATGTTTGCAACATGGTCCACACATGGGCTGATTCGGTGTGCTTGCGGTCATGCGCCTTGGTGCCAAGGGAAGTTACAACAGATAGCAATATTGTCTGTTCATGTTTTATTCCTTATAATTGGGAAGACCAAATAATAGGTGTGGCATTAAAGAGCATAAATATAATTTAATTTCTTAAACATTTTTACTTGTAATAGTTTTGATATAGTGCGTGATTCATTGGGTTTGCTTCGGATATAATTTCCCCACACCGTATATTTTGTTGCTGGCACTCAGGTACGGTTCATTTCTTATGTATATATGTGTGATCTCTACTGCTTCCTATTTAATGCTGACACTTTTTAATAACCTGCAACAGATTTAACAACTTGATCACATAGTTTTGTGAATCAGATAGGTGGGTGTTGGTGATCTTGATCAGTTGCACCTGTTTTACTACTTCATTGAATCAGAGAGAAATCCCGTAAGAGATCCTCTTGTGCTCTGGCTTACGGGAAGTCCCGGTTGCTCTGGCTTCTCCGGCTTAGTTTATGAAATTGGTAACCTTTTCTTTTTTGTATATTTACCCAATTTTGAACTAGAAAATGCTTGCAATTGTCTTTAAGGACAGGGCATTGATTTCAAGATATTTATAGATAATTAGACTAAAATTCGAATTCTAGATTAACTGTATTGGCATGAGATTAGCATCCCTAACCTAAAATTTCTTGATATAAATAACATAATTAATTAGAAACATAAATAAAAAAATGCATGAGTTTATGACAATTTATCATTTATTTGGATTGAAATCCATGTTTCAAATAAGAAAAATAAAAATTTTAATATTGGTGCATGGTGGATGATGAGATTTTAATTAACTTTGTTTTGTATTTTTTTCTTAAACCAATGGGAAAATGATATTAAACCACTGTATTTTGATATATATGGTTATTAGATATTACCTGCTGCCAAAGAAGAAAGAAAACAATAAGACTATGGTTAAGTTTTTGTTTTGACTTTTGAGATATGAATATAGAAATTTCGAACGGAAATTAGTTCCGAAATTAAGTTTTAACCTCATATATAATATTTTATTATTTTTTAAATATTAATATGTTTTTATCACTTTTAAATTTTATTAATTTGTCAATATTCCAAAAAATGACACATGCTTTAAAAAACATATTTTTTAAAAAGAACATTACCGATATTTATTATAAAAAATTTAATCCAAGTATGTATTTTGAATCTTCAGGTAATTTGAATCTTTAGGTAATTAAAGTTATAAAAACATAAGCCATATTTGAATCTTCACGTACACTTATTCCTCAAAACTGGCATTTATAAGTTTTTTAATTCATGAGCCCATATGTTATCAGTTATTTTTGTATGCTGAGCTATGACGTTGCTTAAATTTGAATTAGGGATACATGCTTGGTAATCCTATTACAGATTTGCATAATGATGAGAATTCAAGAATCGAATGGGACTTATATCTACAGAACTATATAAGGTAATTTGATTGCTTCAGTTAAAAAACAAGATTATGTTTCTCTAAATGAAAAATCTCTCTCTTTTCATCAATTGAAGTTAGAAGTTAGAAGTTAGAATGTAAAATACATAATCTTCGACTATTACTGACTTGCAACATAATACACAGATTTGTGTTGAGTTTGAATAAGAGATGGATCAGCGGATCGGATAGATTCAATAGTAGATGGAGATGCAGCAATAATTTTTCGAGTAGGAGCTAATGCATATCTATTCACATTATAGTTATAAGTATATAACATGACATTTTGGACGACATTTGTTATTGCTATATATACATGTATTATTTTAGATATACAATTGACAATGATATCCATTTGTAAACAAATTTTTCATGAATATATATATTATTATAATAAATGGTGAGTAGTCTATAAATATAAATTTGTCCTTTGTAGTTTATTATTTAAATTATTAAATTTTTATATTAATTTAATAAATTAAAATTTAATTTCAATTTAGCGAGTGATTAGCATTCTGAATAGTAGTTATTTAGCATGAACAATGTCATAGCAATATTGCGATGAAAACACTGTTGATGCAAAATTTAGCGTGAACAATGTCATAGCAATATTGCTACGAAAATACTGTCGTCGCAAAATTTAGCATGAACAATATCGTAGCAATTTGGTAACAAATATACTGTCGTCGTAAAATTTAACGTGAACATTGTCATAGCAATTTGGCGAAAAATATATTGTTGTCGCAAAATTTAGCTAGAACATTGTCGTAGCAAATTAACGACAAATATTTAGCGATAACGCTTAGTTCTCGCTAAAATTTTTCGATGACTTCTTGTTGTAGCTAAATTCTGCTACGACGACTTTTGTTTCAAAATGAAGTCATTGCTAAGTTGTCGCTAAACTGATTTAGCAACGAAAAAACATCAGTTAGCGATGATTTTTTTCATCGCTATTATGCATTTTTTAGTAGTGCTTAAGTGAAAGATAAGTAAGAAAGGTGTAAAAATAAATAATGATAAGGATTAAATGGTAAATTAGAGAATTTGAGGCATAAACTGAGGATAATAGTAATAAATGTTAACTAATGGTAAAATGGAAATTTTGTGGAATATTACTTGTGTAAATGAAATTTTGTGTAAGGTATCCACCACTAGGCAAGATAGTTGCTTAGTGCATGATTTTGTTGACTACCCATAAGGTACAGGTAATGGAAGATGTTGTGGAAAAAAAGACCAATTGGCATGTACATGTGGGATGTTAGATGAAGAGTAGTTATGCATAATGTTGTAATTGTCTTAAAGTATGTAATGTCACATGTAATAGACACTAAACAAAATTGGACATTTAGTTATGTTTGATGATATTATGCTTGAGTTATTGTTGTATAACTTATGTTGTAATGATGGATTGTGAGTTGATAATTAGAAGTGTTTGTGTTGTTGTTGGAGTTTTGAAGGTAGGGGTTGAACATTGGGAGTGTATGTTTGACATTTTTTAGGTTTGGGTAGCATGATTTTATAGCCGTTATGCTGCCTAAATTTTTACCAAATGAATAGTGACTAATCGATGCCAAACTGTAAACGAAAATTGAGTATCACGTTTAAGTTGCATAAATATCAAGTTACAAGTAGTTAGCAAATTAGATTAACCATACCATGAAACAAATAGTAATATATCGATATTGGATATATGTTCAGACTTAGGGTTTCACACAATGAACCTCGAGATAAGCTTTCCCTTTTTTTCGAATCTCAACACTTTTCTCCATAGTGAGATTTTCAAGAAAACTTTATCACCCACTTAGTATTCAATGTCTTTCTATTTTAAAATTGCATATGATTTTTGTCTTTCATTGGTTGCTTTTAACCTTTGCTTGATAATTTGTAAGTTTTTTTTCTATATCTTTGACTATGTTTGGGCCAATCACTTTATTCTCGGTCAACTTGGTCCAACATATTACTGTTCTACATTTTTGGCCATATAATGCTTCATTATGTGCCATGCCTATACCAAATTGATAACTATTGTTGTAGAAAAATTCGATTAAATAAAGGTACTTGTCCCAACTTCCAGGAAAATCTAAGACATAATCTCTTAACATATCTTCCAATACCTATATAACCCTCTCAAATTGTCAATCTGTCTATGGATGAAATGCTATGCTGAAGTGAAGTCGTGTACCCAAAATTGTTTTTAAACTTTTCCAAAATCTTGACGTGAATCTTGGGTCTCGATAAAAAACTATGGACATTGGAACTCTATGCAGTCGAACAATTTCATTTACATATAATTCAGCTAAACGATCTATAGGATAGTCTGTTCGGATTGGTATAAAATGAGCTAATTTGGTGAGCCTATCTACTATCACTCACACTACATCATGTTTCTTCTGTGTGAAGGGTAAGCCTTTAACAAAATCCATAGTGATGTTATCCCATTTCCATTGCAATAGACTAGAAGGAAGCTGGTGTTCAACCTTCACTTGTTGATGTTAGGCATCTGGACACATAGTCCACTATATCTCTTTTCATGCCTGGCCACTAGTAAAATTGTTTCAAATCTTAGTACATCTTGTTACCATAGTGTACATAGTATTATGAGCTTTATGTGACAATTTCTTCTTCAATCTTTATCATCCGATGCACAAAGTCAATTTAGGTTTTACACACCTTCATTTTACTTCAGCATGTAATTCGGTTGATTTCCCTATTGTAATACTTCTACTATTTGTTGTAGCTTAGCATCATTTTTTTGAGCACCAACTATCATCTGTCTCAAATTAGGCTTTGCTTTCAACTAAGCTAATAAGGTTCTATCTCATGCAAATTTCCACCTACATTGCTATAAAGTTAGGGCTGTAATCATCTATCTTCTTAATACATCTACCATCATGTTAGCTTTCCCTAGTGGTAATCAACTATATAGTCATAAGCTTTGAACAATTTTAGCAATTTTTGTTGCCTTAAGTCAAGTTCTTTTTGTGTAAGCCAATACTTGAGACTCTTGTGGTCCATGTATACCCTGCATCTCTCCCCATACAAGTAGTGTTGCTATATTTTTAAAGAAAACACAACTGCTGCAAGTTCGAAATCATGTGTAGGGTAGTTCTGCTCGTGAGGCTTTAACTTTCTTAATGCATATGCTGCCACTTTCTCATCTTGCATCAAAACATACCTTAAACCATTCTTAGAGATGTCATTGTACATAGTATATTCTTTATCTAGAGTTGGTTGTGTTAACATTGGAGCTTCTGTAAGCATCTTCTTTAGCCGCTCGCAACATGCTTGACATTCGTCAGTCCATTCAAATGTAACACTTTCAAAGTAACTTAGTGAGCGGAGAAGCAATAACAAAATAATTTTTTGCAAAGCAGTGATAATAACTCATTAAGGCAAGGAAACTCCTCAGTTCTATAATGTTTTGGGGCGGTTTCCAGTTGATAATTACTTTGATTTTGCTAGGATCTACCTAATGCCCTCTGATGACACAATATGCATAAGGAAACTTTCTTAAGCCAGAAATCACATTTACTTAGCTTTGTATATAATAGTTTTTCCTTCAATTTCTCCAGCACAATTCTTAAATGCTCAACATGTTCCTATTCATTCTTGGAGTAGAATAGTATGTCATCAATAAATACCACAATAAATTGGTCCAAATAGGGTTCAAATATCTTGTTCATCAAATCCATAAAGGCTATGGTGCATTTCTTGACCCAAATGACTAAGAACTTGTAGTGGCCATATTGTGTTCTAAAGACAGTTTTCAAAAGATCTAAATCTTTTACTCGGAGTTAATAGTACTCCGAACACAAGTCAATATTGGAAAACACATCTTCACCCTTTAATTAGTTGAACAAGTTTTCAATTGTTGGCAGTGGATACTTGTTCTTTACTTTCACCTAGTTAAGTTGTCAATAATCGATACACACTCATAGAGTACCATCCTTCATTTTGATAAAAAAGACTAGGGATGTAACTGTAACACCCTTATGCAATGATTATCACGGCATAATTTATATATTGTTCTACTACGATGCACACACAAAATCCAATTCTACATATACATGCCACATATAAATACACAAAATTTATTTTCTTTACTATACGACTTCATCCAATTTATCCACTTGTGGGTCCTAGGGGAATTCCATCTTGTTCCCTCACTCTTTTTAATTTCTCAATTCCATCCCAATACCTTTCCTTCTTTTCAATTTAATCCCTACATCATGCTTCTCTAATTATGCATGTGCATGTCTTAAAGTGAAATTACCATAATGCCCCTATCTTTTAAAGTAATTCCTTCTAGGTCCCATTCAATAATTTATTAACTAACCATACATGTCTCTTAAGTATATGCATATTCTTCTAAGGCATATGTTAGGGCCTTACATTTCTTTACCCTTTAAAAGAATTTTGTCCTCAAAATTAATTCAGAAATGAAGTAGAGAAGCAACTTGGCAAGAGTATTAAAACACTTAGATCAGATCGAGGTGGAGAATACTTAAGCCAAGAATTTCAAGATTATCTTAGAGATAATGGGATTTTATCTCAATGGACTCCACCATATACACCACAACATAATGGTGTATTTGAAAGGAGAAATCAAACATTATTAGATATGGTTCGATCCATAATGAGCCGAGTAGATTTGCCTAAGTCTTTTTAGGGATATGCACTAGAAACTGCTGTTTATGTGTTAAACAGAGTTCCTAGTAAATCGGTTGATGTTACTCCATATGAGATATGGAATAACAAGATACCCACACTTTTTTATATGAAAGTATGGGGTTGTCCTGCTTATGTGAAAAGGACAATATCAGAAAAACTAGATGTTAAGTCTGACAAATGTTTATTTATGGGATATCCAAAAGAAACATTTGGATATTATTTCTATCATCCCTTAGAACAAAAGGTGTTTATTTCAAGGCATGCTATCTTCTTGAAAAGAAAATTTCTCCTACGAGAGGACAGTAGGAGTAAAATTGAACTTGGTGAAGTTCAAGACCCATAAATAGAAGTAGAATAATTGATTGAACCCGAGACTAAATTTCATAATGATGAGACTACAGTTGAACCTAATTATACACAAAATCCTAGAAGTTCTGCTAGAATGCGTTTTATCCCTATGAGATATAGATTTCACATTAATTCAGATAGAGGCATAACTGTAGTAGAGGACAATGAGCCTACAAGCTATCAAGAAGTTTTGAATAGTTCAGAATGTAATTTATGGCTTAAGGCTATGCAATCTGAAATGGACTCCATGTATGAGAATAAAGTATGGACTTTAACTCAACCACCTGAAGGGATAAAACCCATAGGGTCCAAATGGGTCTTTAAAAAGAAGACCGACATGGAAGGTAATATAGTTACCTATAAAGCTCGCTTAGTAGCAAAAGGTTATCGTCAAAAAGAAGGTATTGACTATGATGAAACCTTTTCTCCTGTAGCGATGCTTAAGTCTATAAGAATACTTTTAACCATTGCAACTCATTATGATTATGAGATTTGGCAAATGGATATGAAGACAACTTTCCTAAATGGAAATTTGACTGAGGATGTGTATATGACACAACCAAAAGGGTTCACATCAGGAGATGGCAAAAAGGTATGCAAGCTTTAAAGATCCATTTATGGATTGAGGCTGGAACATATGATTCAATAAGACAATTAAAGAGTTTATTTCTCACATAATGAAGATGAACCTTCTGTGTATAAAAGAGTCAGTGGGAGTGTAATTATCCTCCTAGTTCTATATGTGGATGATATATTAATCATGGAAAATGACATTTCTCTTCTTCAATCTGTTAAAATATGGTTATCAAAGCAATTCTCCATGAAAGACCTTGGAGAAGCATCCTATATTCTGGGAATAAGGATTTATAGAGATAGATCCAATAGGTTGCTAGGTCTTTCTCAAAGTACATATATAGATAAAATATTGAAGAGGTTCAATATGGATCTCTCTAAGAAAAGGTTTATACCCATGGTGTATGGGAAACAACTTTTTAAGTCTATGTGTTCGTAGACACTAGAGGATAGAGAGAGCATGAATAGAATACCATATGCATCTACAATTGGTTCTATCATGTATGATATGTTATGTACACGTCCAGATGTAGCATTTGCTTTAAGTGTCACAAGCAGATTTCAATCCAATTTTGGAGAGGAACACTAGGAAGCTATCAAGAATATCCTTAAGTACTTGAGAAGGACTAAGGATATATTCTTGGTATATGGGGAGGGCAGTTTGGAAGTAAATGGGTATACAGATGTCAGTTTCCAATCTGACAAAGATGATTGTAAATCACAATCTAGTTTTGTGTTCATAAGGGGAGGAGGGGCAGTTAGTTGGAAGAGTTCCAAACAAGAAACAACTGCTGATTCCACTATAAAAACTGAGTACATTACTGCTTCAGAAGCAGCCAAAGAAGCAGTTTGGATCAAAAAGTTCATATCTAAACCAGAAGTGGTGCCTAGCATTGTTGATCTGATTCCTTTATATTGTGACAACAATGGAGCCATTGCGTAAGCAAAGGAACCATAATCTCATCAGCGATCCAAGCATGTTCTCAGATGCTACCATCTCATAAGGGAAATAATAGCTAGAAATGATGTGCAAATAGAAAGGGTCCTTACAGATGATAATGTGATGGATCCCCTCACTAAAGCACTTTCCAAGATAAAGTACAATCATCATATAAATAGCATGGGTCTAAGACATATGAGTGATTAGCTCTAGTGCAACTGAGAGATTGTTAGAGAGTATGCCCTAGAGCCCATGTAAAAGGGATGTATTTCATATGTATGTATTTATATTCTTAATAAAAGCATCATTCATTTATTAATGCTATATTTAAATACATGAGTTTTTAAATCTTAAATTAATAAATGAAGTCCTTGATATTATAAACACAGTGCAAAGGCAATCATGAAAGTGTTCATGATATGAGATGTCTATTGCATACAAATGTGTTAATATCTAAATATGCCTAGTCATAGAATTAACAAGATAGGACATTATTAATTTGGACAGGCTAGCACATGTTATGCTTCTTGAATGGTTCAAGCAGTGGTTCTCAAAACTGTGATTATAGAAGATAATCAAAGCTAACATATGGATGCTTATTAGAAGAACAAGTTCATTGGAGACCTGCAAAGAGAATCCTTACATGGATATTAAATCTATGTCAGTGAGAAATCTCTTCATAGGTTGTGCAAGTATCCTTAGACTTGAGATCACCAAAGTTATCTTAAGTAGCAAGTGGTATACTTTGACTCCATAACTAATTACTTTCAACTGGGGGTGAACATAGTTAGGAGGTTGGTTATATCATGACCTACTTGAAGATAGTTAAGTGATTAACAAAGGATTCACCATCCCAGATTTATTAAGGGAAGTTATCTCGCATGATTCTATGATTGCTTTATTCAGAGAATCTTTGGCTAAATAATATGCCATGATGGATAGGGATCCATGAAGGGTATTTTGGGAACAATGGTTAAATTAATAGAACATGCATAATTAGATTTATATGAGTTGACAGAAATCCATACTCAGAATTTAATTGAGATAAGAGTGGTGAAAGGTGTAATTGCACAGTAACTATTTCTATGGAAAGGTATAGTCAAACCATTTGACTTTCTTGACATTTGGGTAGTCATAATGCCTAGCTAGAGGCCGCTCATGATTTGTATAATAGTATATCATAAATATCAATAGAGATTGATAAAATGATTTAAAGAAGTTTAAATCATATGAGTTTTGAATATAACTCATAATTACATATTATACTGCCAATATGGACAGAAACTCAATAGGTCACACACATATAGAGAAAAGAATACAATGATAAAATGATAAGAATAATAATATTTGATATTATTATAGGAGAAGAGAAATGAACAAGAGAATAATTAATTAAAGAGTTTAATTAATTATGATCAAATGGAATTGTTCGCAGAACATTTTAGAAATGTTATGTATAATGGACCTAATTGAAATATTATATTCATAATTAATTATTATTGGACTATAAGTGTTATAAGGCTAATATAATAATTAATAGATCCATTGGAGAAATTAAAGAGGCCCAAAGAATTGATTTTAGCGCAGAAACCCTCTAGAGGAAGGGTTTCATGCTACCTTCTGGTAGAAGGCCTTGGAGGCCTAATTCTTGGACCAAAATAAATTAAATATATTTCATAAGTGTTATGGGGCTTACATATTTAATTTGGAAGGATTTGGAATTCATTTGGGTGATTAAATCCAAGTGTATGCATGAAGGGCCTAGTTTGTGGGTTTCGTGCATAGTCTTTTTATAAAAGAATTTAAATTGGATTTAATTGAGCCCAAATAAATTATTAATAAATCCAGAAGCCCATTTAATATTTCTCCAAAAATTTTAAAGAGCCCAATGCCATTATGAATTTGGATTTTTAACCTAACTATAAAAATTCAAGTGAAAGGGATTTTTGGGTTAAGTGAACAATTAAGAGAAAAGAAATTCTCTCACTCTCTCAACCCTAGCCGCCACCCCCTTGCTAGCATCAAGGGATTTTGGCCAGCCCTTGTGTTCCTCCATTATTGGTTCATTCAATCCTTCTCTAGTGTGGATTACTAATTAGAGGTGTTCAATTTTGGACACTGTGGTTTGCGACAACCCGGTGAGAAGGAAAATCAACTGTTCAACAAAAATCAAAGGTGATTTTTCTTATTCTCATTAATATGTATATTGTAAATTCATGGTAAGATAAGATCTATTGGTTAAAAAATTTTAAATTTTGCTTATGTATGAGATGCATGTAACCGATAATTCCCAACACATAACTCATATTAGCATCCCCATGCGCAAGGCCCTCTAATTAAGAGTTCGAATGGTCTGTATATCATAACTTTATAGGTTTATTCTTATAAAACTTTTCACTCTTCTATATACATACTTATAGATTCTCTAATTGAATGATCCTTCCCTATACAACATATCGATGGCTTAGATGACTTACAATTTAGTTCAATCTATTCCCTCTTATAATTTCATTCATATCCTTCAAATTTAGATAATAATTCATCTTACGACATCACCATTCTTACTAACTTAGCATTGAGGAGACTCTACAACTATATTGATTCATTAGTAACCCAATAACATACTATACACCACTTTAATATTCAATCACCTTCAACATTATTCCTTGCTAACTTGGTTATCTCAATTATACAACCCACGATATTGGTTCATAAGTTAATGAATGTTTTATAGCTTGGGGTGAATAAGAACCATTGAAAAGAGAATGTATAAGTGGCCATGCTTTTCATGAGGAAAATGGCCAAGTGGTCGTGCATTTCAAGGAACAAAAGCATGAATGGCAGTGCACTTCCAAAAAGAAATTACATGAGTGGCCGTGAATTCCCAAAGAAGAAAAGAGTGAGAGGCCGTGCATTCCTAAGAAGAAAAGAGTGAGTGGCCGTGCACTCCCAAAGAAGAAAAAAGTGAGTGGTCGTCCACTCCCAAGTAAGAAAAGAGTGAGTGGCCGTGCACTCCTAAAGAAGAAAAGTGTGAGTGGCCATGCACTCCCAAGGAAGAAAAGAGTAATTGGCCATGCATTCCTCAAGAAGAAAAGTGTGAGTCGCCGTACACTCCCAAAGAAGAAAAGAGTGAGTGGCCGTACACTCCCAAAGAAGAAAAGTGTGAGTGGCCATGCACTCCCAAAAAGGAAAAGAGTGAATGGTCGTGCACTCCCAAAGAAGAAAAGTATGAGTGGCCATGCACTCCAAGGAAGAAAAGAGTGAGTGGTCGTGCACTCCAAAGAAGAAAAGTGTGAGTGGCCACGCATGGCATTAAGGAAATCCATGAGTGGCCATGTACCTCAAAGACAAAAGGCCATGAGTGGTCGTGGATGAGAAGATAACAAGAAACCCAAAACCCCAATTATGCAGAACATAAATTTAAATCCTAGATCTCACTTCCCTACTTACTTAAATGATCATTTAAGTTTTCACATCATACTATACTCATCAATGCTTACTAGATTTATCCTTTAAACTCATCAAGAGGGACACATACTAGAAAAGAATGAAAAACCCTAAATTATTCACATGAACAGTACTAAAAACTTAATTCCCATACCTGACATTGAAGCTTTAAATCTTCCTTCATCCAACTTCTTTACTCATGACTCCCTTCTTCTCCTTCATGATGCTTAAACAGCAAAACCCTAAGCTTCCTCTTCTTTATCCCATAACCACAAAGAAAGAGTGAAAGAGATAATGTAGATCTCTTCAATCTCCAGGAATCCAAATAAATGAGTGGGAAAAATATCTTTCCAAGGAAATTTCCATAATGCCCCTAAGCACAAATAAACCCCCATTATTTCAATTCCTTTCAACTTAACCCTAGACTTCAAATTTAATTTCAATTGCAGACTTCCTTAAAATTACAACTTACCCATATTCAATCACATACATGTTGAAATTACCAAAATACCCCTCTTAGGACTTAACCTCGATAATTGTAAAATAATCCAATTTTGCCTTAATTAATGGTAATCCTCATTAATTAACAATAATTCGATTAGGGTCATGATTGGGTCCTTACAAATCTCTCCTTCTTAAAAGAATTTCATCCTCGAAATTCAAACCTATAGTCTTTATCCTTATTGCTAGCAATTACATACTCTGCCTTAGCTATAAGCAACTATAACCATAACAACCTCATCCATTGATAACATTAGTACGTGTTCTTAACCTCAAGATACTTTTGTGCCCTTTGTATTTCTTATCCTATGTATCTTAATAACCTTAACATCTTGCACCATCATCCATGCCAAAGATCAAGTTCTCTTCTAGTCATACGAACTTTTGCTCAACCATCTTAATAAATAATCTAGACATACTTATAATCAATCTTATGCTATACCTTAATCATAAAACATTAAGGCATTTAAGCACTTCCAAAATTAGGAGGTGAGAGAAATTGACAATTCCTCAGATATCATCTCACAATCTCTGCCAAAATCTTGCTAATGGTCCAATATGTATCAATCATAGGTCAAAAACCTAACATAATCATCAAAATGTATGCCAATAACAATAACACCATGGTCTAGACCAATATCATCTTAATCTTCCAGAATAATTCCTTGATTCCTTATTACCCAGAAAAGACAAAATCTGGGCTCTGATACCACTAATTGTAACACTCTAATCCACTAACCATGGATACCCATCAATCATCATAATTATAAACCTAGTAAAGGTCATATAGAAATAATAATAATAATAATAATAATAAGATAGGCCATAATTACATGCCATATTAAAATAATCATAACATAAATGGCCTTCAAGAATCCTAAAATCCTCAAGGCAACTGCATCCTGCCCGATCCTCTGGAGCTTAACTTAAAACCTACACAGATAAACACACCCATGCTAAGCTATAAAGCTTAGTGGGGAACAAAACTCTCTCTCTCTCTCTCTCTCTCTATATATATATATATATATATATATATATATATAACCTCTTTTCAAAAATTCATATCATTACCTATAACTTTCACAATAACACAGGATAACATATGAGTCTATTATATTGATCATTTCATAAATAACATTCTTAAGCGAGTCTTCGACCTTACTAATGGATACCTTGCTTACAATAATTTAACAAGTTAGGAGACTCATCTCATTTCCTAAAAATTTAGCCATTCATCACTTTTGCCATCGTATTACCCTTTTTTTTTCTTAATTTAGTATAAATCATACATCTTATAGTTATTTTAATCAAGAGGCTAGACATCATAGTTATTGATGGTACAAGATCTCCACTTACTACATTAAATCACATTGTTCACCTAAGATAGGCATTCAAAATTAATTCATAATGTAAGGGCGTACTTAAGTCATATAGCATTTACAAGTAGTCTTAGTAGGCATAATTACTTCACATATATCATACGATTCTCATATTAGATTCATAAACTTTACATCCTTTATGTTATCTTAGCATGGTAACCTGATTCTCTTACAATCATTATTCTATGTCATGCATTTCACTTGGTTAAATGAATGTTATCATTAAGCCTACATGTGTGTAAACATTTATATATAAATAAACGGACTGACGGAGTTGCATGTGATCACAAAGAACAAGCACTACATATCATGATTATAAGACAAAGTCTTGATATCACATGTATGCATTTTATAAACAGAGTACATGAAACTTAGAGCACATGTTATAGTTCATATAGCTTCTAGTACAATATTGTACTCTTTAGGGTCTATATATTCTCTGTGGAATCCTATCGGTGGAACCAACTCACACTAATTATTCCTAGCTCTCTTCCCTGACTCGCTGGTATCACTCTCTTGGGTTTAGCATTCCACGCATCAATTCCATCAATGAATGGGTACTATGGAAAATATAGAAATTGACGAGCTATTAGCCAACCAAAACTCAATTGTCGGAAATCTCAGACATTGTCTTCTCTTTGGTGAACCTTCTTTAGCTCTCCCATTCCCGCGAGAAGGAATGAAACTAACACTGGCTAACTATTACCCCTCGGGCACTTACTTTGCATGAAATGCTAATTGAGGGGTTAATTTGTTAATATGGCATTTTAAGGGTCAATTGTGAATAAAATAAAGAAATGAGTGGATGATTTAAGAGAAGCATAAAAGGGAGTGGTTAATGTGTAACATGCACAAAGATGAGAGAATTATTTGTGACATGCAAAATGTGGAAGGACCAAGAAAGGAATTTTTCTTGTCATTATAAATTTTAATTTACACAAGTTAGAGAGAATGAATAGAAGAGGAGAGTGGGATGGCATATTCTAGTGGAAATATAGAATTTCTTTCTTTCTCATTTACTTTTCAATTGTTCAATCTCTCTAAGAATTCTTAGAGAAAACCCCTTGTATGTTGATTATTCAAGAATAATTGGATGTAAAATGTTAAGGTAATAGTTTTAAAATTTGGTTCACATCTTCTTCTTCTTCTTCTTCTTCTTCTTCTTCTTCTTATTTTGTTGAGTGGTTGGTTGGGTAAGATGCTGGAAATGAATGATTAAAGAATAAATTTTTGTGTAGAACGAGAAGAACAAGGTATAAAGAACAAAGGGAAAGGACTTACAAAAGATTGAAGACCAAAGGGGAAATTCAGCCAAGGTATGGAATTAGTATTCTCATACTTACATGTGAATAATTATAGTAGAAACATGATTTAAATGTCTTGTAGTATGAAAAATTGAAAAGAGAAACAAATTTTAAGAAGTGTTACTAAAAGAGAAGACATGAAGCATTATGAAATAATGGTTGTAATTTCAGCACAATTTGAGTTAGAAAACTCTAATTGAGACCATTCTAATTTTTAATGTTACATAAGCAATATTTCTACAAATTTGTAGAAGGGACCTTGCACTATATCTGCCTTTAAGTCATCTATATATTTAATTGAACTTCATGTGAGCTGTTGATTTTGGTTCTGGAGTAGGTTATAGTAATTATGATATATTTTCGTGTATTGTGGTCAAAATTCTATGAGGTTAAATTCTTTGAAAAATAGACTTCTAAATGTAACTTTCAAAAGAAGGAAGCATCGCCTAATGTTTTTTTTCCTGAATGTCAAATGTTAGCTTGAATCTCATAGGAATTGGTTTCACTATTAAGGAACAGATTTTGATATTTCGGGCATAAGTCTTGGTAGAGGAGTCAAATTGCTAATATGTAAAATTTTGGATAACCTAGATACATAGGAGTATAACTTTGATGAAGGAAAGTTAGCCTAAATCTTTCCTCATTTTATTCTATGAATTTTATAAGTGGTATCAAAAACTATTTTTTGATTTTATAAAACACCTATGATTTTTCTTGAATATCTCGAGTTATAGATGTGATATTGAGATGAATCTTAATTTTTTGGAAACTTGACACATATGGGATTAAGTTTTTGGGAGGTAACCTGGCCTAAAAAAGATGTTTTCAAAATTACAAATAGCACATAATTTGGATCCAGAATTCTGTCTCTATGTAGAATTTTGGAGGCAAAATTTTTAAAGTATTTTATATTAATGTTTAAATATTGTTATGTTAAATGTGTGCCAACATGGAAGCACATTGAATTATATATGGCATGTGATATGATTATTGATAAAGGTATATATATATATATATATATATATATATATATATATATATATATTATTGATAATTATATAAAAATATTCATATATGATCAAACTTATGTACATGCTTGTTGTATGCAAATACACTTACATGTATGTACTCCTATGATAGAGTAAATGTGTATTTGAACATGTACTTATACTATGAATTAAGAAATGTTTTAACATGATAATGATCACATATGGTGCCTAATGATAACATGTTTAAGTACATGATCATGATGATATATATGTTCAAATATCGATACTCGTATTGTTATATGAATTTATGAATACATGTATATACACTAGAGATTGTGTATTTTTTATATGATCACATACACGTGGAAATTGTATAATATAAGCATAAGCATGACATTTAAAATGAACTTGGGAATTGTATTGACTGCTACTAAAGTTCAACTATGAATAGATAGGCACCTACAGGGATATTGCAACTACTACTTTTGACCCCGTTCGGGTCTAAATTACAGTTGATCCTATTGGATCATGAACAGCCCTGTTTGGGTTATAGGCTAACCTTATTTGGGTTTGCTTGACTGGTCTACTGTACTGTTGCCCCCGTTTGGGTCAATGTTTTTGATATCCTCGGATATCTACCTTTTTGATACCCTCAGGTATCTACCATTTCCATTATCCACCTTTAGAACTTAAGCAGGCTATATTAAAGTATAAATACATCACAGTTAATTACAGTATAACTGATGCATATGATATATGGAATAACATGTTTAACTATTGTTTCTAATGCATATATTATATTTATATATATTAATGTACAAATCATTTTAAGTAATGTTGAAATTTAAGGATGTTGAATTAAATGTAGGGTTACATTGTTGTTTAAAATATTATATTTTTATCATATACTTATTTCTAATATGTCATTTTAATGTTTTTAATTTATGTATGTTATATGATTCTGACGATCACTGTGAGTAGTTTTCTTTCATATTTAGTATTCCCACTGAGCTTTATAACTTAGCATGAGTTATTTTATCCATGTAGGTTCTGTAGTTAAAGTTTTTGTACAGGAGCATTCTTTGCATCAAGACAGGCCAACACCAGTTCATAAAAGTTGATGTAGGGATTTTTGGTTAATTTTGTATAAGTTTCTTTAACATGTTTAATATTTATAAAATGTTATATAATATATGTATATCATATGGAAGATGATGTTGTATTAAGCTCATTATGAGAATGTTAGTATATGCATGCATATAGCAGCTAGAATGCTTATATATATATATATATATATATATATATATATATATATATATATTAGATGGAATGCTAAATGTTATGCATGATAATGAATATAAAACTAAGGTAGTTGTATCTAGCATGAATATGATATGTAGTTTGTGGGATGAGTGCTTGTGCATATGTAATTAAAGTAAATGATATAGTAAGAGAAACCTAATTAATTTACAGGTTGACTAATATAGGATTGTTAGAATGATTAATGTGGATTAATGGTTTACCATTCTACTATAATATGACTGAAATGTATACCATAATATATGATAAAGGTTTTAGATTTAGGGTGTTTCAATTTGGTATCAGAGCCTAGGTTTAGTCTTTTCTTGGCACTATGAGTATAGGATTCTATAACAGGAGATAGTGTCGTGTTAGCCTAATGGAGAAGTTTCTATTTTCTTATAGATTAAAGATGGAGAATTCCTCTGTAGATTAAATCCTTCCAACCCAGTTACTTCATCATCTATATAGAATGAAATTCCTGCAGCTGTTCCTGAAGAAGCCCTATTAAAAATTTCTCAGGATATGGCTTAAATTTTGCAAAGAATGACAATGCCCAAAGCTCCAATATTTGAAATTAGAAAGTATGGGGCGTAAAAATTTCTACGCACTAATTTAGAAAAATCTGAAGAAGTTAAGTTCTAGTTAGAAAAGCTAGAGAGAATATTTAATGAAATTAATTGTCCTATTGATCATAAAGTATCTTGTGTTGTGTCCTTACTTTAAGGCATGGCATATGATTGCTAGAAGTTGGTTTTAAGACAGCCTCAGCTACCTGATCCACTTACTTGGGAATTCTTTAAGGTGGAGTTTGAAAAGAAATATGTTATCGAGGCATACAATAAGGAGAAATTGAAGTAGTTTTTGAATTTGAGACAAAAAACTTTATCTGTGGCTGAGTATGAAAAAGAATTTAGCTGTTTGTGCAAGTATGTTCCTAAAGAGATGTTAACAGGAATGCAGACACTTTGAAGATGGGCTTAATGATTGAATTAAAGAAAAATAGTTAGGATTTACATCTCTAAATATGGTGGACTTTAATCAACTGGTTATAACTGCCATGAAAGTTGAGAAGTATGAGATATCTAAAAGAGAGAGGGAGCAAAAAAGAAGTAGTTCTAGAGAAGGGTCTTCCACTAGGAAGAGATTTAGAGGAGCTCAAGGAGGTCAGCCCATAGAGTCTATTTTTAGTTCTGCTAACAAAGGAAAAAAACAAGAATCCACTACCAAGTCTAAGTCTAAGAAGGAAGCTTTAAGAAGATAGAATGGGGGTCAAATACTAGTATGTCCTTATTATTCTAAATGTCATTGGGGTAACTATAGGAAATTGGCTGGAGAATATTTTAGATGTGGTAGTACTGATCATTTTCTAGCTAATTGTCCTATGAAGTGGGAACAAGGTTTTGGGCAATAGGGTAACAAGGGAGCTTCTAATACACCTTCATCTGGTAGAGGTAGAGGCAGAGGATGGGGTGGATCAAATTATCATGGATATTAGTTCAAGAATGTGTCAAAATCAGTTGATAAACCTTCTGCTCAAATGATTTCTAGTTGGGCTTATGCAATAAAAGCTCGAAATGAGCATAATGCTTTAGAAGTTATAGCTGTTACTTTTTTTTCTCTATAATTATAACATACATACACTTATTGATTCTAGCTCTACTCATTCTTATATTTGTATTAGGGATTTAGGGAGTGATATGTTAAAAATACAATAGTTAAATTTTGATGTTTGTGCGACTAGTCCATTAGAACATAGTGTAATTGTTAATAAAGTATGTAAAGACTCTCTTATAGTAGTTCAGGGGAAAGAGTTTTTAGCAGACTTGATTGTATTGCCTTTACATGAATTTGATGTAATTCTGGGAATGGATTGGTTATCCAAACATCATGTTGTGGTTAATTGTGAAATAAAAATAGTAACTCTCAGGGATGATGAAGGAAAGGAAGTGGTAGTTGAAGGCAATCTTTCTAAGCTAATGACTAACGCTATATCTATAATGCAAACTAGACATTGTATTAGAAAAGGATGTGAAGCATTTCTGGCTTTAGTCCTTGATTCAAGAAGAGATACAATGAAGTTTGAGAATATACCTATTGTGAATGAATTTCTAGAAGTATTTCCTGAGGATTTGCTAAGTCTTCCTCCAGAAAGAGATGTTGAATTGTCAATTGATCTTCTACCTAGTATAGCCCTGATCTCTAAGGCACCATATAGAATGACTCCATCTGAATTAAAAGAACTAAAGGTTCAATTACAAGGATTGTTAGATAAAGGCTTCATCAGACCTAGTGTGTCACCTTGGAGAGCACCAGTTTTATTTATTAAGAAGAAGGATGGATCGTTGAGGATGTGTATCGATTATAGGCAGTTGAACAAAGTGACAATGAAGAACAAATATCCTTTGCCTCGTATTGAAGATCTGTTTGATCAGTTTAGTGGTGCCGGTATGTTTTCAAAAATAGATTTATGATCAGGTTATTACCAGCTTAGAGTTAAAGATGGGGATGTTCCAAAAACTACATTTAGAACTCATTATGGGCATTACGAATTTTTAGTTATGCCATTTTGGTTGACAAATGCACCTGGTACATGCATGGATCTTATGAATAGGGTATGCAGACCCTACTTGGATCGATTTGTTGTAGTGTTTATCAAAGGACATATTAGTTTACTCCAGAAATGAAGTTGAGCATGCTGAACATCTGAGGGTTGTGTTACAAACCTTGAAAGAAAATCAATTGTATGCCAAGTTGAGTAAATGTGACTTTTCGCTTAAGGAAGTTTCTTACCTTGGTTATGTTGTATTTGCTAAAGGCATTAGGGTTGATCCAAATAAAATTAAAGCTATTGTTAATTGGAAACCACCCAAGAATGTGCATAAAATTAGAAGTTTTCAGGGGTTGGCAGGTTATTATCGTCGTTTTGTGAAGGATTTTTCTGTCATTGCTTCACCACTCACTAAACTATCAAGGAAGAAAATTAAGTTTGAATGGTCTGATCATTGTCAAGTAAGCTTTGATCAGTTAAAGAAAATGTTGATTGAAGCTCCAGTGTTAACTCAACCAGTGTCAGGAAAAGAGTATTCAATGTACAGTGATGCCTCCAAAGTTGGTTTGGGATGTGTATTAATGCAAGGTGGTAAAGTAATAGCTTATGCATCTAGACAGGTGAAACTGCATGAGCATAACTACCTGACTCTTGATCTAGAATTGGCAACTGTGGTTTTTGCTTTGAAGATTTGGCGGCACTACTTGTATGGGGAAAAATACAGAATTTATACTAATCATAAAAGCCTCAAATACTTACTTTCCTAAAAAGAACTTAATTTGAGGCAGAGAAGGTGGTTGGAGTTATTCAAAGATTATAATTACATAGTTGATTACCATCTTGGAAAAGTGAATAGGGTTGCTGATGCTTTGAGTCATAAGACAATGGAAGCATTGATGTTAAAGTAGTGTAGATGGAAATTTGCATCAGATGGTGCATTATTAGCACAACTTAAAGTTAGGCACAAGGTTAGGCAAATAGTGTTAGATGCTCAGAAGGATGATGAAAAGTTGCAATAGATTATGAAAGCAGTATATGAAGGAGATCAATTAGATTTCATAGTGAAAAAATTTGGAGGTGTATACTGCCATAAATGATTGTGTGTTCCTAATAATAAAGAAGTGAAAAGAATACTATTGCATGAAGCATATAATACTACATTTACTATACATCCAGGTAGGAACAAGATGTAACAAGAGTTAAAATAGTTTTACTGGTGGCCTGACATGAAGAAGGATATTGTTGAATATGTCTTTAAATGTTTAATGTGTTAGCAAGTGAAGGCAGAACATCAATTTCCTTCAGATATTTTAAACCCCATTTCGGTCCCACGGTGGAAGTGGGAAGACATTACCATGGATTTTATGACCAATTTGCCTCTTACTCAAAGAAAATATGATGTTGTTCGGGTAATAGCAGATAAGTTAACAAAAGTAGCTCACTTTCTATCGATTCGAACAAATTATTCTATGGATAAATTTATAGAATTGTATGTGAATGAGATTGTATGGTTGCATGGTATACCAGTATCAATAATTTCTGATCAAAATCCAAGGTTTACATCAAGATTTTGGTAGAGTCTACAACAGGCCTTGGGAACTCAGCTCAAGTATAGTACAACTTTTCATCCTCAAATGGATGGACAATTTGAAAGGGTCATTCAAGTTCTAGAGGATATGTTAAGGGGATGTGCTTTGGAGTTTTTGGAAAGTTAGGACAAATATATGGCTTTAATGGAATTTTCCTATAATAACAGTTATCAGAGGAGTATTAAAATGGCACCATATGAAGCTTTGTATGGCAAAAAATATAGAACTCCAATTTGTTGGACTGAGACTGAATGCAGAATGATTGGTCCTGACCTGGTTAAAGATACAGAGAAAAAAGTACAAATTATCAAAAAGTGATTGAAAGAAGCTAGTGATAGACAAAAATCTTATGCTGACTTGAAAAGAAAGGATATTGAGTATCAAGTGAGTGACAAGGTATTTCGTAAGGTATCTCTATGGAGAAAGGTGCTTAGATTTTGGAAAAAGGGGAAACTCAGTCCGAGATTCATTTGTCCATATGAAATTCTTCAAAGAGTCAGACCAGTGGCTTATAGATTGGCCCTTTCTATAGAATTAGCCAAGCTTCATGATATATGTCATGTGTCTATACTCAGAAGATATCACTAGGGTGAATCACATAAGCTACAAGTTCAAGATATTCAAGTACAACTGAATTTCACGTATGATGAGGAACACAAAGAAATTCTTGCTAAGGAAATCAAAAAACTGAGAAACAAGCAAATTCCTCTGGTCAAAGTGCTTTGGAACCATCATGGTGTACAAGAAGTAACTTGGAAATCGAAGGCAATCATGAGAGAGCAATATCCTCAGTTGTTTATAATAGGTATGAATTTTGAGGACGAAATTCCTTAAGGGGGAGAGAATTGCGAGGCCCCTAACATGGCCTTAGTTGCATATGCATGCTTGTATAAGATTATATTTAATTGATATTAAATTAAAAATGTGAATTTCATATATGAGGTATGGGACAAGTGATAATTTCATTTTATTATATTAATTACATGAAAAATTACTTTTGTTATAATAATACCCAAGGGCGTAATTGAAGCATGAAATGTTAATTGAGGGGTTAATTTGTTAATATGGCATTTTAAGGGTCAATTGTGAATAAAGGAAATAAATGAATGGATGATTTAAGAGGAGCATAAAAGAGAGTGGTTAATGTTTAACATGCAAAAAGATGAGAGAATTATTTGTGACATGCAAAATGTGGAAGGACCAAGAAGGGAATTTTCCTTGTCATTATAAATCTTAATTTACACAAGTTAGAGAGAGAATGAATGGAAAAGGTGAGTGGGATGGAATCTTCTAGTGGAAATACAAAATTTCTTTCTTTCTCATTCGCTTTTCAATTGTTCAATCTCTCTAAGAATTATTAGAGAAAACCTCTTGCATGTTGATTATTCAAGAACAATTAGGTGTAAAATATTAAGGTAATAGTTTTAAAATTTGGTTCACATCTTCTTCTTCTTCTTCTTCTTCTTCTTCTTCTTCTTCTTTTTTGAGTGGTTGTCTGGGTAAGATGCTAGATGAATGATTAAAGAATGAATTTATGTGTAGAAGGAGAAGAAGAAGAAGGTAGAAAGAACAAAAAAAAAAGCTTGCAAAAGATTGAAGACCAAAAGGGAAATTCGGCCAAGGTATGGGATTAGGATTCTCATACTTCCATGTGGATAATTATAGTAGAAACATGATTTAAATGTCTTGTAGTATGAACAATTGAAAAGAAAAACAAATTTTAAGAAGTGTTACTAAAAGAGAAGACATGAAGCATTATGAACTAATGGCTATAATTTCAACATAATTTCAGTTAAAAAACTCTAATAGAGACCATTTCAATTTCTAAGGTTACATAAGAAATATTTCTACAAATTTGTAGAAGGGACCTTGCACTAAATCTGCCTTTAAGTCATCCATATGTTTAATTAAATTTCATGTGAGCTATTTATTTTGGTTCTAGAATAGGTTGTAGTAATTATGATGTATTTTTTTATATAATGGTCAGAATGCTATGAGGTTAAACTATTTGAAAAATAGACGTCTAAATATACATTTCATATAAAGGAAGCATTGCCTAATTTTGTTTGCCTGAATGTCAAATATTAGCTTGAATCTCAAAGGAACTAGTTGCACTGTTAAGTAATAGATTTTGGTATTTCGGGCATAAGTCTTGGTAGAGAAGTCAGATTGCTATGATGTAAAATTATAGTTAAATGAGATACATAGGAGTATAACTTTGATTGAGGAAAGTTAGCCCAATTCTTTCCTCATTTTATTCTATGAATTTTATAATTGGTAACAAAAACTATTTTTGATTTTATGAAAAGCCTATGGTTTATCTTGAATATCTCGAGTTATAGATGTGATATTGAGATGAATCTTAATGTTTTGGAAACTTGACACATATGGGATTATGTTTGTAGAAGGCAACTTGGCCTAAAAATGACATTTTCTAAATTAAAAATGGCACACAAGTTGAATCCAGAATTCTGCCTCTATGCAAAATTTTAGAGGCAAAATTTTTAAAGTATTTTATATTAATGTTTGAATATTTTTATGTTAAATGTGTACCAACATGGAAGCACATTGAATTATATATGGCATTTGATATGATTATTGATAAAGGTATATATATATGTATATATGTAAAGATTATTGATAATGATATTAAAATATTCATATATGATCAAACTTATGTACATTCTTGTTATATGCAAATATACTTACATGTATGTACTCCTATGATAGAATAAATGTGTATTTGAACATGTACTTATACTATGAAATAAGAAATGTTTTAGCATGACTATGATCACATGTGATGCCTAATGATAACATGTTTAAGTACATGATCATGATGATATATATATTCAAATACGGATACTCGTATTGTTTTATGAATTTATGAATACATGTATATACACTAGAGATTGTGTATTTTTTATATATATGATCACATACATGTGCAAATTGTATAATATAAGCACAAGCATGATATTTAAAATGAACTTGAAAACTGTATTACCTGCTACTAGAGTTCAACTGTGGATAGATAGGCACCTATAGGGATATTGCAGCTATTACTGTTGACCCCGTTTGGGTCTAAATTACAATTGATCCTATTGGATCATGAACAACCCCATTTGGGTTGTAATCTAACCCCGTTTGGATTCGCTTGATCGGACTACTATACTGTTGGCCCCGTTTGGGTTTATGTTTTCGATATCCTCGAATATCTACCGTTTTGATACCCTCGAGTATCTACTGTTCCCATTATCCACCTTTAGAACTTAAGTAGGCTATATTAAAGTATAAATACATCATAGTTAATTACAGTATAACTAATGCATATGATATATGGAATAACATGTTTAATTGTGGTTTCTAATGCATGTATTATATTCATAATTATTAATGTACATATCATTTTAAGTAATGTTGAAATTTAAGGATGCTGAATTAAATGTAGGGTTATGTTGTTGTTTAAAATATTATATTTTATCATATACTTATTTCTAATACGTCATTTTTAATGTTTTCAATTTATATATGTTATATGATTCTGACTATCACTGTGAGAGGTTGTCTTTCATAGTTACTATTCCCGCTAAGATTTATAGCTTAGCACGGGTTATTTTATTTGTGTAGGTTCTGTAGTCAAAGTTTTTGCACAGGAACGTTCTCTACATCAGGACAGGCCAACACCAGTTTATAGAAGTTGATGTAGGGATTTTTGGTTAATTTTGTATAAGTTTCTTTAATACGTTTAATATGTATAAAAGGTTATATAATATATGTATATCATATGGAAGATGATGTTTTATTAAGCTCATCATGAGAATGTTAATATGTGCATACATATAGCAGCTAGAATGCTTATATATATATATATATTAGATGGAATGCTGAATGCTATGCATGACAATGAATATAAAACTAATGTAGTTTTATCTAGCATGAATATGATATGTGATTTATGGGATGAGTGCTTGAGCTTATATAATTAAAGTAAATGATATAGTAAGAGACACCTTATTAATATACAGGTTGACTAATATGGGATCATTAGAATGATTGATGTGGATTAATGGTTTAACATTCTACTATAATATGACTGAAATGTATGGCATGATATATGATAAAGGTACTAGATTTAGGGTGTTTCAAGTCGTGGCTCATTATTTTAGGGAATACCATCTGGCACAACTTTTCTATAAATAATGCAAATTATTTTGTCTTTTTGCCTTTTAACCTCCCTTTTCAAAGAAGGTTCCCTCATTTCCTGATATTTTTCTTCCCCTTTTCATCTTTTCTTTTCCTTTTGGTCATTTTTCTGTTCAACTATTTATTTTCTCTTATTATTTCTATATTTAGACTACTTGAGTATTTCTATCATGTCAACCCCTGTTATTGCAAAGTTACACCGATTACTAGATGACATGTGAATTTGGGAGGACCCACTTTTTGCTCCATACTCAAATTTGAGATTTTTTAAGAGAGTATCATTTAACAAGAACCTAATTTTAATTGCCATGTGATATTGAGACCTGAAGTTTCATGTGTTTAGGTTCACACATCAGGAATTGCTCCCTTTACCTGAGTAGTTTGCTTAGATAGTTGGTGTGAGGTTTGCATCTGGCACTCAACCATATCTGCCCTTCATTGTCCCTCACTAACCTATGAAAGTGACTCGTGCCTTAGGTATCATTCCTTTTGAGGCCAGAGGCTTAGTACCTCAAGGGAGGACTTTTTCATTAGAGTTGTTGACCGATGTCCTAGTTGTCTTTAATGATGTGCCTACATTCTAGTTCGGTATAATCTTGATTTTCTATTTCGCCCGATACTTACTAGTGCATTTAGATGATCTAACTGGAGATTATGGACTATTCAGTGTCATAGGTGGCATGCACAAGGGGTGCAACCCATTTCCTCTGGTTCTGGTAGAAACTATCATTAGCTTGGATGTAGTTTAGGTTGATCCTTTAGCTTGCCTCACTAGTAGCTCCTTATTGCTTTAAGAATGTCATTATTTTGAAGGTAGTGTGCCCCTTGTGGGTTTTCACACTAGCTTTTCTTATTGGAAAATGTGCCCTTTTGGATTTTTACATATTTTCTTTGCCTTATTTTTTCCTGAGATGAATCCAACTCACCCTAGTGACTCCTTTTTTCTAATATCACTACATGAGAAGCTGAAGCTATTATTATCAGAGCCTCCTCATCGGGTTAAGGCTACCTACACTTATCCTATGAGATACTTTATCCTCAAACATAGTCAGTGTGAGTTCCTTCAATCTTGGAGGGAATTGATTGGTTGGCTCAGTTGATAGATGGTGATATCATGTTTAGAAGTACTTCATTGCCCATTTCTTTAATGGTCCGATATGAACCTTTTAGATGTGTCCCCTTGTGTGGATTATTTTGGGCCACCTTTTACATTACTGCCTATTGTGCTCACTAGTTAGAGGGCCATCAAGACATCGTTAGGTGCCCATTGGGTTTCTGAGGTGGTATACTTTCCACTCCTTTTATGTCAGACTACCATCAGAGGGTTTGGACTCAGCTTCCTATGACAACTGTTATTCCTGAGATTGTTGTTTGTGACTTCACCACCTCTACCTCATACAAGCAACAAGTCACAAGTCCAACAACTAATAATAGGAATTTTCACCTTAGCCACCTGGATAGAGAGAGTAATATGATACAGATAAATTAGATTAGATATTATCATAGAGCATGTTTTTGTTTTCATTATAACTTTTTACATTTTTGAACACATGAAAGAAAAGGAACTACTTTAGGATATATTAATAATGCTTTTGGATACATATGTGGTATTTCTTTTTTATTTCAATACACATGATCATTATTCAACATCATTTCAATGACATATTTCACTTAATCTCGAAAATAAAATTTAAAAGCATCATAACTCCTGTTGTTAATACCCAATTTTAGCAAAGCCAACATTTTTTCAATTTTTGACCCACAAGGCTTAGACCTGGAACCTTTTTAATCTATCTATATTTACCGACTCTCTAAACTCATTATTGTCACTGTCAGACAGAATGGCAACTTCTTTGGACAATAACTTTTTCAAAACAAAAGGTCCTTCCCAAATGGGCCTGAACTTGCCTCGAATGTCTGGAATCCCATGCCTCATCTGTTTGAACACAAAATATCCCTCTTTTAAGGGGTGCTACCTAACTTTTTTCCTAAATGAATGAGCTAGTCTCTTCTAGTAAACTTGATTGTGATAGTAAGCATTCATCCTATCCCCATCCAGCAGGTTAAGCTATAACAATCTCTATCTAGCCCACTCTATTTCAGGTAACTCAAATTCTAAAACCACCTCAAAGACTGATGCTCAATTTCCACTAGTATTACAACTTCTATCCCATATACTAAGGAGAATGGAGTAGCTCCTATTGAAGTCCTAGTTGTGGTCCTGTAACCCCATAAGGCGAAAGACAACTTAACAGTCCAATCTTTACAGGTCCAAACCATCTTAGAAAAAATCCTTTTGACATTCTTATTGGCTGCTTCAACTATCCTGTTTACCTAAGGTCAATAAGGAAAAGAACTATGGTGTTAAACTCCATATGTCCTAAGCATTTGCTTGGTTTCCTTAAAAAACTACAATCTATTGCCCGATACTACATGGGTGAGAAACCATATCTGCATATCAAATTCCTTTCAATGAATTTAGCCATATCCTTAGCATCCATCTTCTTGAATGATTCAACCTTTACCCACTTGGTAAAATAATCGATCGCAACTATAATGAACATGTGCCCATTTTAAGCTGGTGGATGAATCATGCTCATAATGTCAATGACTCATATAGCGAATTACCAAGGCAATGTAATGTTGCATAACTTAGAAACTAGCAAGTGTCTTAATTTTGCATATTGTTGGCATCACTAGCATTCTCTGACATACTTAGGACAATTAGTTTCCATTAAAAGCCAGAAGAACCCTTGATACAAAATCTTCTTTGCTAAAACTAATAAATTCATATGAGCTCCACATACACTTGTATGTACCTTTTCCATGACTTTTTTATCCTTCTTCTCATTCAAACACCTCAGCTGAATGCCATTAGATTATCTCTTGTATAGTACTATACCTACAGTAATGAACTATGTTGACAACTTACAGATCATTCTATGGCCCTTTTCTATGGCTTCCTTCGGAAAATACCAACCTTTTTAAGTAATTCTAAATGTCATAGTACCAAGGCTTCCCATCATCCATCTTGATGTCTATTATCTACTCAATCTTAAAATATAGCTTATTAGAACTCGAGATCAACACTAGCTTCAAGCTTATTCCCTTTGGGTTATCCCACATTGATACCAAAGTGGTAAAAGTATCTGCTAGTTGCTTCTCCTCTTTAGGCACATACCCAAAAGTGCAAACCTTCAATTGGCTCAGTACATGCCCTAAGAGCTTACTCGAAGTAACCCCAAATATGCACTTCTTTGGGTTGAGGCAAATGTTATACTTATCAATCCTCTGAAAGAACTTTTCTATTGCCTTAAAGTGACCCTCTCGGGAAGTTGACTTGATCGTCATATCATCCACATATACCTCTACTTCTTTATGGATCCAGTCATCTAATATCTTAGTTGCCATCCTCTGATAGGTGTGCCAGCATTTTTAAGCCCAAAAGTTTTGACTCAATATGCGTAAGTACCCCATTTGATGATAAAGCCTATCTTGATCCAATCTATGATCTTGCTCAAAATCTAATTGTATCTAGTATACCCATCTTCAAAGCTATACATGGCATAGGCTGCTACACCATCGACCAATACATCTATGTGAGGCAAGGGAAAGTCATCATTTAGGCAAGCTTTGTTCAAATCCCTATAATCCACACAAACTCTAACTTTTCCATCCTTTTTTGCCACGAAGACTTCATTTTCCAACCATGTAAGGTATTAAAACTCCACTAGGAACTTATCTTCTATTTGCTTTCTAACTTCTTCCTTAACCTTTTTAGCCCATTCGGGTCTTAGTCTCCTAAGCTTTTGCTTAACTGGTTTGTACCCCAGATAGGTTGGGATGGCATGTTCAACAATTTCTTGGTCTATTACCAGCATGTCTTTATAGGTCCAGGCAAAGACTTTTTCATATTTTTTCAATATCCTCTTGAATTTTTCTCTCTTCAAGAGTTATATCTTATGCTAATAAAATTTCTTTTGGGTTTTCTTTTGTTATAAGATTAAATGAACATGTACTTGTTGAGTTAATGTCAAATATGAATGATTCATGATCATGATTATGTGTATTGAAATCAAAAGAAACATCAAACAAGTAAGCAAAATTGTTCATCTTATTAATATAATCAAAAGAGGAATTATCGTTCTCATCACAAAGTTTTGGAACATAAACAATGTCAATGAAAGTATCTTTTTCAGTCTTGGTAGCATCATATGTCTCTCCAGCTTCTAGGTTTGTATTCAGTGGATCTTCAGCCTCAATCTTCTCTTTTTCCTTTACTTAAATAGCAAGTAGTTTCTCTATTATGGTTTCTTCGGGCACTTTTTTACCCAGCTGAATGGTGCAAAAGGATCTCTTCATCCCAAAAACCCTCAACCAGCTTGATAATCCCTCGTTCCCAGTCAAAGATGTCATTAAACAACTCAAATCCTAGCACTACTTCTCCCCTTATCAATTGAGGCTCATTTTCTCCACAATAAAGGTAAACCCCTTATGCTGGCATAAAGCTCTGAGAAATATAGGGAATTCCTTTTGCTGCTTCCTTCTTTTTGTTCTTCTCATCGGGACCAATGAAACCTAATCCCTTTCTATCCTTCTGACCCTTGGTAGTGATAGTAGTTTGTGGCCCCTATGAATTCTTATCCAGACCAACCCTAGGCAAGAAGTTTATCTTTTTTAGCATATTGATCACTTGGGGACAAGACTATCAGCAAAGTTGCTTTCACTCTTTTCATCACTGATTACAAACACATGAAACCCATTAAAAGGCTACTTGGCTTTCTCTAGTATAGATACTTGGTTCTCCCTTACTACTTTGATGGTTACCACATAACCCTCATGAGGTATCTTGATCATCTAATGCAACGTGGAAGGCACCCTACCTAACTTACGAAATGATGGTCTTATAAGTAGCACGGAGAAGTTAGCAGGAATTGGCAATTCCACAAACTCAGCCTCGATTTTGATAAGTTCCATCTTTAATATAGATTTGAATGTGTCAGTAGCTTGCCTATTTGAATTGTCATAGCCAAATATGGTCAAATCAAATTTGTTCAGCATGCTCTCATTCAGCCCAAAAGTAGGAATTACAACTAAATGACATACATTGATAGAAGATCTGTCATCCACCATCACACATGCCATGTGTTTACCATTCAATTGAGCTTTGATGCATTAAAATACACAACATTCTCTCCCATTCCTCCTTTGACCAGATCCAACAACTAAGAAGTTGAAATGGTAGTGTTAATTTCTGCCTATGTGATAGAGATTGCCTCAATAAGTCCCAAATAGAAATATGGGCTTGTGTCCTCTTTAACTACTTTATTATCTGATTCTCCTTAACTTTTTTCTCTGTAGGCACTACAGTAGGAGCTAGTTACCTTTCAGTCTCTAAGGCCACCCTTCCACTTCTAGTGACTGCCTTAACTTTCTCCTTTCTCCACTTCCTCTTCACTCTCGCTGACTAAACTCCAGATATCAATAGGCACTATAGTCCCTTTGTCTTCACTTTCAAAGGGGGAATCCCAATAATTAATAATTGAAACTAGCCAATTTTCTTCACTTGACTTTATTACTCTAGGGGTGGAACGAGTAACAGCCACGTACTCATTCCTATATAGGTCTCTTATCACATACCACTGAGGTAGATTAGACCCAATCATAAACAATAAAGGTAGTACAACATTGTAACCAAAATATTCCACCTTTTATTTATTGGTCAAGGTGGTGCTTTTCATAATTAGTGTGTATTGCTTAACATGCATAGGAGGATCTGAAGTACCATCAAACCTTAATAGGTCAGGCATCTTAAACTTCTAAGGCAATGGCTCATCCCCATCCAAATCCCTATCCTCAGGGTTCATTCCCTTTCCTTCAGATAGTAACCTGGACATCACTTTGACCTTCTCTTCCATTTTTTTGAAGGCTGCATCCTCAACACTAAGAATTTTGCTTCTTATATTCATCAATAAAGGAATATATTCCTCATCTTCTTCCTCAATGTAATCAATTTTTTAGCTCATGCCTCCTTTCCCTCCTTAGTGGATCTCGAAGCATAGCAGCATCTATCACGGTAGTGTCCTCAAAATACATTGGCTTCGTTATCTCATTAGCTAGTGCCATAGGCCGAGGTCTAATGTTTAGTGCTGAAGAAACCACCAACCCACCAATCACGACCATCAAGCTCTCATCAGAGTCTTGAAGCTACCTATCTAGCCTCCGATCCAATTTATCTCGTATCACCAAAGGTCCTGAAGTAGAAGGATTCAACCTATCCCTTGGAAATGGAAACCTTGTTGTCTCATATGTAATTCTCTCAGCCTCGTTCAATTTTTCATCATCTATTTCTAATCTTGTTTCATGACTGCTTTTTAACAACTGGCTTGACTTAACTTTGAACTGACCTTTAATTCCAACCCTAAAATTGAGCTTGACCCTGGCAACTCCAATGTCGATCTCTAAATGAGGCAATCATCTGACTCTCTAGACCACCTAGATAAATCTATGATGGCCATAAGAATTAAACATTAGGAATGCAATGAATGTTTTTTTAGACGTCAATCACAATCACACACAAGCATAGGTAAAGCCTTCTAACCTTATCACTCCTACATTGGAGGTCGTGCAGTATCTTTCCTAAGTGGGCTTAGCCAATGGGTCAACGGGGTACCCGATGGATGTATATGTTGCATAACCTCTCTTAATTGAAAATGCAAGCATATGGGTTTTGACCTTTTATGTATTTTGGACTAACTCATAAAATTCAAGTAAGGCCTACTAAGGCTAACTGCCTTTGACTGGTACCCTTTTAATTTGTTTGAATTCGATTAATATAGAAAGGTCCACATAACAGGCAAGCATTATTATGGTCATACAACCTAGGAGAAGCAACTATTGTCATTACATGGGCTTAAGTTAAGGTGATGAAACTTTAGAGCTACCCAAACATAGTCCTTGCTAATAGGTCTAGCTCATCACAAGCATAACGACCAATTGGTCACCATTTTATATACCAATAAATACTAGACTTGGGTTGGTGGTTCTCCTTAACACCTTCCTACATTGAGTGAATGTAGGGTGTGTCTCAAGACAGCACCAAGGCTATAAATGGATGCCTAACTTAATTTTAAGGCTCTAGCATGAATGCAATTTCAAAAGGAGATAGGATTAATAGGAAAAACCAATTATAAAGAAACTTAACTAAGATGTTTTTAGGAGCAAGGTCTCTTTGTCCTCAATAGAGTCACCACTACGATGCATGCTATAGCCATGCTCAATTACGATTGGGTTCTTAGAGGCCCGCTTTTAGGGTCCAAAACTAGATGAGGTTTACTATAACTCATAAATCGGCTACTTTACAATAAAAAGGAATTAGACCCAAATTATTGTTAATAGTCAACCTATGAAGGCATTTAATGTGGGCTCAAAGAGGTAGGTGTCATGAAGTTGCCACTCAACAATATGTTAAGAAATGAATCTCGACCTTTTGATGCTCGAACAAAGAACGATGTTCAAGACAACACTCTTACTTGGTACCTCAGTTAAGTGTTGTTTTATAATTGGGTTTTAAATATTAATCCACTCTTCTCTCTCGCACGATGCATTGCATAAATTTAAATAAAAGTACCAAATAATTAAATAAGCAGTAAATAAAGTGAAAAAGAAATAAATAATCCAACTACTTAAATTATTACTGAAGCAAATCGTCCAATAATGAAAATAAAATGACATACATAAATTAGGGCATTTATTGGGTTGGGACCATTAGTTCCCTCATACATATTTTACAAGAAAAAACTCTTTTTCTTATTATGTGACTTTTGGGTTGGAAATTTGACATTGGTCCATTTTATTAGGAAAAATCCCAAATTAATTAGTAAAAAAGATGATTTTAAGTAAATTTTCCATTTAAACATACGAAAAAATGATTTTATTACTATCTATTACATTTCCAGAATAAATACATCCAAAATTAATAAAATAGAACCAAATAAAGCAAAATAATAAATAAAACAAATGCAAAATAAAATAAACGAATGAAGAAGAAAATGAACCAATTGGGGTATGACTCCCGAAGCACAATCATCCCTCGAGAAAACTCCAAATATGCATCCAATCAATTGCTCACACAAACCATAAAAACCAATCAATTAGCATTTAAAAAGAAACATACAATAAAAAGCAAGTCAAAATAATATACAAAATATTTATACTAGAATTTAAACATGCATATAGAAGCAAAAACACTTATGTAAAGACACAAAAAAATGAATTAAGAATCAAATATTCAATAAAAGGACATAAATGACAATAAAAATGATAGAAAATACATTAAAATAAATACAAACTTAGCCATGGATGCTCCTAAAAGGTGATGGATTCCCATGACTAGGGGAGGGATGAGATGAAAAAAAAGCACCGTGACATCCCGTCTGTCACATTGAGAGATGGCCATCTGTGTTGCTTTTTTCCCGTCTATCACTCGAGGGACAGAAGCAAAAAGCAAAAATTAAACACCAAAACTTATCAAGATCTTAAATAAACCTTAAGCATACAATTATATAAATCTAAAGCATGCCAAACCTACATTTCTAATCCTAAATCACATTTTAGCTACATAACAATAAAAATAACAACTAAGTCAACATCTTAAAATAAGGTACAAAACATGCATTCATGGAGGAGATCATGTCATAATATGTAGTTTTAACATGCCAACAAATTAAACCATCATGGCATTTCTAAGAATATGTAAATCTAAATAAACAACACAAAAAACACGTATAAGGAATCATTAAACAACATACAAAAGATGGGAATAAACTAAAGAGAGAGAAAACCTAAAATATTACCCTCAAGAGATATTTTGATTTTGTAATGGTGATAATATTCATCTATAGTCCGATTTTTGATACTTTGTGTTCAAGAAAACAAAGATTTTTGTGTGTGTTTTTGTTGGAAAAGGATCTGAACTCTTATTCCCAAGAGGAGAAAATCATTTTTTCTCTCAAGAAACTTTGTTCTTTTTTCCACAAATCTAAAAAATTCCCTTTTTTCTTTTTTGAATCCCTAAAAAACCATAATTTTTTTCTTTATACCTGGGAAGGAGTTGGAATCCTCTTCTAACTCTAACTCTCCAATTATGGAAGGATTTGATTCCCTCTAAATTTGGGCCAATCTTAAATCATCGCTCTCTTCTCTTTTTGAAATTGAAAAATGTGGGAATTCTATAAATGCACCCATAGACGGGCACCCATCATGACAGACGGTTGTCTATCACACGAATCATAGAAATTACAAAAAAATCCCATGGTCTAACCTAGACAGGAGAGGAGTGGTAACATATGATCGTCCCTCACATGACAAATGGCTGTCTTTCGTGACTAGAGGCCAAATTCAAGGTTTTTGATGCTCTTTTGTAAAAACCCCCTAAAAACACTTGGAAAACCATAAAGTTTTCATGAAAAATGCAAAAAATCCATATTGAAGCTTTGAGATCTGTGTCCTTTATCAAGAATATAATGTCTCCTTATTATCGGATAACCATAATTTAGGCTACCTCGAGTCACGGTATCTACATTAAGGTTGTAACATGTCTAATGCATCTTATTTTTTAAAGAGAGATAAAATAATTAATTATAAAAACTTATTCATATTAAATTAACCAAGTTACTTCTTAAGCAAAGTCTCATGAGTCCCTAGTAGAGTCACCATTTTGATGCGTGTCGAACCCTTTAAGCATTCAGTTTGTTCTCAGAAGCTTGCTTTTAGGGCTTGAGACCTGATAAAGGTTCATTTAACTCATTGAGGCTACTCTCTTCACAATGGATAGGGATTTATCCCCATTTATTATTGACAATCAACCTATGAGGTCATTTTTTGGGCACTATAAGGTAGGTAACATGGAGTCATCACCCAATAAAACATAGGAAAAGTGAGTTCTAACCTTGTGAGACAAAAACTAGAGATCGTCCAGGACCTCACTCTTAGTAATAATTTGGTTAACGCTTATACAAATAAATTTTTATGATTAATTATTTTATCCCTCCCCTCATATGTTATCATGGAAAAGAATTGAAAGGTGCACTCATGCATGTCAAAAAGCTATAAAGCAGTCTATAATATCATATATATTACATCATCATAAGTAATGATATAAAAAGGATATTAATGCTCATTGCAAAATAAATCATACATAAATTGGGAAAATTATTCATAGTGCTCATTTGGATAGGGAGATTGGTCCCTGCATATATATTTACAAAATAAAAATTTTGGGGTGTGTTTTTGGATAAAAGATAGGGATATTGGACTGCTAAGGCTTTAAAGAAAGTGCATTAATTAACTTAGATAGAAAAATCTTTTATAATGATAAATGAAAACCCTTACTTTTTACTTATTATTTTGTGGGTGAAAAGTGGGATATTAGTCCCTCTTTATTATAGAAAAAATCCCACTCAAACTTGTATAAAATCTTTTAGCGATTATTGCGTGTATCGTCCAACTAGTAAAGCAAAATGACATATATAAACTGGCTTATTTATTGGATCGTGAATGTTGGTTTCCTCATACATACTTATGAAAACTCTTTTGTGTAGTTTTAGGGATAAAAAGTGGACATTGCCTCATTTTATTTGAAAAAATCCAATTAATTAAGTAGAAAATATTTCAAGTGAATTTTTCAATTAACAGTCAAAATACCTTTATTATTACAACCCATTTACATTAAAAAGAGCATGAAATAATAATAATAATAATAATAATAATAATAATAATAATAATAATAATAATACAGACCCAAATAAATGCCAAAATAAGGCAAAGAAATAAGGTTGCCTCCCACGTTATTCCCCTAATTCTCCACACAACCCAACTTATGCAAGTGTGTTATATGCATTAAAAGAGACAAAAAATAATAATATTGGTTAGTAACATGACACATGAATTAAATTAAACAAATGATAAATATTTAAATTATTTTAACATTAAATAATGTGTAAATAGGCAAATTACTAGAATATTATAAATAAAATTAAATGAATAAAAATGCATGATGCATCTGAAATTTATGCAGCATGTATTTGGGCATGCGCATGTTAAAGCATTAAATAAACATGATAATTAAACACACAAATATATAAACATAATAATAAAAAAATGTAAAAAAGAGGACAATTAAAAAATACAAGGCATATATTTTATATACAATAATAACAACAACAACAACAACAAGAATAATAATAATAATAATAATAATAATAATAATAATAATAATAATAATAATAATAATAATAATAATAATTATAATTATAATTATAATACACAAACAATAAATACAAAGAAAATACATATGCACAAAACATAAACCTAAACAAAATTAGTATAAAGATGGGATAAAAAATAAAATTAAAAAAAGGCATGAGAACAAAAGAAAGAAGATGAAATGAGTTAACGAAGTGAATTACATGCAAAAAAACAAGTCAAAAGGGTGAGTCACGAGGCAGGAAAGAAAAAGGAGGGTTGTACGTGCATCTTTTAGGAACGACACCTCTAGCCATGACTCGGGTGACTGAGGGCCATCAATCACTCTATCAAGCCATGAGTTGTTATTGGAAGACATTATTCTACTGCCAACCTTCAAATTTTTCCCTAAAAATACCTAAAATCAACCAAAAATACATGAAAATGATCCTAACCTTACACATGAAAATGGCATAAAAACAACTAGAAAACACAATTCTAGAATAACATCATGTGAAAGCTTGTAAATTTATAGTAAAAGCATAAAGAACATAAATAGTGAAATTCTGCATTCTAGGCTCAAATTAACCTGGCAATGTAAGATCCATGCCCAAAATATATCAAAACACATATATAAATAAGAAAAACATGATTTAAAGCAAAGAAAATTAAAAGCAAAGAAAACAACCTGTGAAGCCAAAAAGCAGAGGAAGGAAAGTAATGATGAATAGTAACCCTATAACCTTTCTTAAAACACACACATGCATAAAAATAACCACAACAATCAACAACTATATTACAAACAAGATGAAATAACAATTTATTACATAATTTAAATAATAGACAAACAAAAAAGAACAGAGAATATATCAAAGAATGAATATTTACAAATAAAGAAACACCAATATTTACTTTAAATCAAGAGTATTACAACCCTTTTATATTACCTTTAGTTTAATTCACTTTAAACCAAGAGAATCTTGCACTGTGAATTCACTTTCCTTCTCTTTCTCCTTCCTCTTCTCCTTTGGTTCCATTAAAAATAGAGAGTAGTTTTCTTTGTTTTTTTTCCAAAATTCCCCCTTTTCTCAAAGAATGAAGTGATTTCTATTTAAATACCCATCATGAGCATTAAATGCTTAGATTATGGTGAATAAATTTTGACTAGAGTTTTTTAAAATTTTTAATCCTCTATTTTGTACAGAAAAAATAAGAAAAACTAAGGAAAATCCCCTGTCATAGCCTTGACTCATGAGTCAAAGGCGTGACTGGAGGTGGGCCATGAACAAAGGATAAAAATACCCTTCACAGGTGCAACAAAAAGTGAGTCATAGCCTTAACTCGTGCCTAGTGATGTGAGTGACAGGCAAAGGTAGCAAGCAAGTGATGAGGGTCCCAAGGGCATAACTCAAGGGCGAGCCATGGCCTTAACCCATGAGTCAAGGTTGTGACTCACCTCTAAGTTTCTTTTTTGGCCTTTAAATTCTCATCTTCGCCCTGTTGAAAGATAGAAAAGAGTCAAAACCTTAAAATGACATTTTTAACCCCCAAAAACCTTATAGGAGAGCTTGCAAAAGCATTTTGAGAAATAAATGCCAAAAAGGGTCACAGTGCTTGTGTTCTCTAACTATTTTAAAGCAACATTATCCTTATTAGATAACTCTAACAAGGGTTGCCTCAAATCTAGTGTTTACACTTTAGAGGTAATTAATGGAGAAAGGAGAGGAAATGTTTGTGAAGGCTCAGTTTTGACCTCAAGTGATTGTCAAAGTTGAATAAATTTCTTCACCTTCTTTGCCAATTAATGAGTCCACTTCACTTGTTCCAGTTCAAAAATTGAGGAAGTCTATGCATTTGGTTGCAAAACACAAGTTTGCACCAATCTCCAAACCTTGCCAAGTTGGCAATAGTTCCAATCCTAAGCATGTTAAGTAATCTCATTTGCATCATCTGTTCTTGAACTTTTTTTATTTTTCATTCTATTTTTTAAGTACAATTGTTAAATCTCATTTGCATCATATGTTCTTGAACTTTTTTTATTTTTCATTCTGTTTTTTAAGTACAATTGTTAGGATGGTTTTTCTTAATATTATTATGCTTGAGCCTATGATAAGCATGGATGATTGCTACATTTTGGATATTATATTGGATATTTGTGATGATATTTTATGGCATGTTATTTTAATCATCTTACGTAAGAAGCGATTTATATTTTTTATCTATCTCTACACTTTTTGTTTATGACAAAAAGGGGGATAAAAGAGTACATGTGTGATATATGGGAAGAAGAGGAAATATTATGAATGATAAATGTGATGATTTTACATTATAAGTTTGTTGATCTTCATTATAAGAATTTAATATCTAAAATTTTATTCTTAATTGTTTGCTTCTCTTGTTATTTAATTATTTTAAAGCATATATTTAGGGGGAACTCTAACAAGGCATAAACCAATTATGTTGATTATTTTTGTAACACCTCTATACCCCCTAAGAGGATAAGAAAGTGTACAACATAGGAGAATGACTTTTTCATTTACAAATAGGACAAATCTGAAAATTCTCATGCCAAATTATGATTGATCTTAATGCAATACAAGATATACATATGGTAACATTTTTAAAACATCAATCATATTCCTATTCACTAGTAATAATAACTACTATAAATTACAAAACCTTATTCTTATTTTTATAGGCCAAATTTACTTAATTTAACTCTTTCGTATTTACAAATTATACAAATTTGTACAAATTACTAACATAATGTTATTACAGCATTATAAAATTAATTATATACAAAGATCTTCAAAGTCTTTCTTTGGCTGCTGTAGTTGTCCCTAACCTAAACATCGTTATTAAAACCTATACGGAGGAACACCACTGTGTTAAGCAAAATTGCTTAGTGGGAAAGGAATATGTATAATGACCACTCCTTATAGAAGTCATCTAGTTAAAACACACATATGATGCTCAGAAGTATATGTATAATTTATAGAAAATTAAAACTCATTCAAAGACCAATACCATTGATCTATTCAGAAAAATAAATAATTGACAAAATGGAACAGAGTAGTTAGAGCAAAGTAAGACAGAAATAAAGTATGTCCAAACCACACATACAAATAATACATAATTATATATCAAAATAATGTGAAGGTAATATAGTGATTATAATTTTACTATAGCATTCTAAAGTTTCATTTAAGGGTTTGAAGTTATTCATCAAACCAGAACACATAATTATGAGAGTTGAACAAATTATTTCGATTGGAACAACACCGGATATTCATCATTTGCTTAACTTATCATCTTATACATATGCTATAACACCTTATCATTCCAAAACATAAATATCAAGAATGAGCATAATAATACAGAATAAAACATGGTAATTCAAAATAGATGTTGGTAATTTAAAGAATAATAATATTTACTGGTTGTCTACTTTCTCTAATAGATGTGGGTAACAGGTATTGAAGATACTCAGATAGGATATCAACTAAAGAAGCATAGCATCAAGTAATGATCATATTTTGAAAGTGTCGTAGCACCAACTAAAGAGACAATATTCTCTAATTGAAGACATTGTAGTGTCACAAGACTAAAACAGCTGCAAAACCCTTCTAGGCATGCCTATTTATCCACAACTTAGACTCTAGCAAGCCATATTTACTAATCATAGTAAAATATCTAGGAATCATAGCCATAAATCTATTAGGAGCATTATTCGAATACAAACTCAAGTAATTATTATTTATAGTCACATATCAAAACAAATTCTTACTCATACGCATGCATACGTAATCCTTGTTCAAGTATAATTATTCATTAAATATATTTATGTCAATATTGGATAAAATCAATAAACAAAGAAGATAGTTTCACCATATTATCATTTTGTATCAGAATATCCAAGAATTATAGTCATTTCATCATCTAAATCTTATTCAAACACATAAATCTTATTCAAACACATACTTAATTGAATATAGTTAATAATCAAACTCTACAGTATACACTTATTCATATTCATGCATATACAACTATAACTTACACATGCTTATCCATTAATAGGATACCATACAAGTATATTTACATATTCACAAATGTATTTGGCATGCTTAAAATCCACACAATAACATATACCTATTTATAAATGTCTAACATATTCATTTTGTCCATGTCCATACTCATTACATTTGAAGTAGGCTCATCATATAGTCATTTCATAACAAATCATCATATACATGAAATTCTATGGACATGTATTAGATAAATTTTCATAATTCAAATTCTTCATCTTGTATTTCATATATATCTGGTCATATTAGGATCTTCTGTAAGTGTTTGTTAACTTTTAGCATTTGAAAGAGTTTGTTATGAATTTAATGAATAAAAACTGATTATAAATACATAATTCCCTGAGAATATATTTTGTACAATTTTATATTTTGATGCATTATCATGCATTTCATGTATATTAAGTCATGTTATAACATTATACATGTGTTTACAAGTTTCATTTACATCTAGGCAGGTTCGATGAGGTTTGGTGTCATTATGATGGGTAAAACTCATCATTTGGATGAAACATGGTACTACATGGTTGTTTTGGCTTTAAGACAGACAAGTAGGTCATCTCAAATGAAATTTGAGGTACATAATGAATCATAAATAGCTGTTTTGATTTTAACACAACCGTGTAGGTCACATTTCCATATTTCCTAAGGATAAATTCCCAGGTTCACTTTCTATAGCCATTAAGACATAGCAAATAAAGTTTTTAGGCAAAATGATCTTCTATGCAAATGTTTCCCTGTGTCTCCAGTTTCATAGCATAAAAAATAAAGCAATTTCAACAAGTATTCTAGGAGATATATATATATATATATATATATATATATATATATATATATATATATATATATATATATATATATATATATATATATATATATATATATACAAAAAATACAAATTGTTCCAAAATAGGACCAGTATCAGGTCACCAAGTTAAAGCCAAATTTTGAGGAATTTAGGAATAGAATCGACTTTAATTTCTTTTACAAATTTCTAGATATGTCTTTTAAGTTTAATTTTCAATTAGAATCACTAAATTTGAAAGTTGGTAGGCTAAATTATGGCTAAAATACTGAGAGTTGTTCAGGATTTCTACCTCAAACAACAAAGGTAAATTACCAAGAATTCATGACAAGTATTAATTCTATCAAATCATGCCAAGTCTCATTTTCTCAACTTATTACTAGCCATTATAACTTCAAATTCAATTCATACACCAACCATACAAATGACCAAATTACATACACATGCCAAAGAGGGTAGAGGTTCCTATACCTCTATATAAAGTACCCAATTTCATTTCAAGTTATCTTTTTCGCTTTCTCCATAAATCCTTTTTCCTGTAGAACTTCAATTAATCACAAATCAAACACATAATCATATATACACATCCATTTTATAATTGGATATTGAAGAGAGGAAAGAAGAAGAGAATTTCTATCAAAACTCATAAATTACTTACCTTAATTGCCTAAACCATCACTTAATTTTTGCTTTTCCTTTAACAATTCTCTTAGAAAGATAAAAGAGTGTATTTTTGAGTGTTCAATCCTATTAGACAAACTTTTTGGTCCTTGGTAAACTTTCATTTCTATCCTCATACTTATCTTTAGTTACAAATTGCATGAAATCTTAACTATATCATCGTGTTAATCCACATCTTTCATATGTTTACACTTGCATGTTGTAATTTTTAAAAATTATTAAATTAATTCAAAATTTTGCTTTAATGACATATATATCTCTGATCGGCCGATACCTTATGTAATTGTTAATATTCATTTTATACACTTTTATAATCATATTATATTCTTACTAGGGTAGTGTGATACGCGCTTAACAACCCCTAATGGCATCTGATTTATTTTGGAATGTCTGCTTTTAGGACCCAAGACCAGATAAAGGTTCATTTTACTCATATAGGCTAGTCATTTTGCAATGGATAGTGATTTGACCCAATTTTCCAAGCCTTGGTCCTAAAAAAGGCATGAAACAACATCTCGGGGTACCTCTATTTCATTATTAGTGATCAACCTTTAAAGGAGTCTGTTGGGCACCACAAGGTAGGTATCATAGATTCGCCATCCAATAAAATATTAGAAAAATGAGTTTTGACCTTATGAGGCCAAAAATAGAGATAGTTCGGGACCTTATTTTATTTATACCTCGGATAATGTTGTATAAGTGGGTTTCAATATTAATTATTTTATCTTTCTTTTCAAATGAATTATTATGCTAGAAAAGTAAAGGCACACTCATGAATGTTGGAAAGCTGTAAAGCACGATATATTGAAAGAAATAAAATATGGCATAAAAAGTTGTAAAATAGAATTATAAATGAACAAATCATACATAAAAATGGGGAATTTATTGATTATCAGTTAAGGTAGAAATATTGGTTCCCACATATAATTGTTATGAAAAGGCAATTTTGCATATATATTATTTGAAAAAATACGGATGAATGAACCCACTTTATTAGGAAAATTCATGTCAATTTGTATAAAATTCTTTACATTATTAATAAAAAAGGTTATTATTTTAGGTTTGATTTTTGGGATAAAAATAAGACATTGGTCTAACTTTACTAGTAAAATCCCAATTAATTAATGAAAATAGTTTTGGTGTGGTTTTAATTTAAGAGTTCGAAAAAAGCTTTGTTATTACATCACTTGGCATAATAATAAAAACAAATACAGGATGAATTAATTACATAATAATAATAATAATAATAATAATAATAATAATAATAATAATAATAATAATAATAATAATAATAATAATAATAATAATAATAATAATATAATGAACAATGAAATAACTAGGAATAAATCCAAAGCTAATCTCTTGCTTTAAGTTCTCCATCTAACCCAAAATGTGTGGATGTCAACAGGTATTAAAGTCATAACAGAAAATAATTGTAAGGCCCCTAACATGACCCTAGTTAAAAATGTATGTTTTTATAGGATTATGTTTGATTATGATTAAATTAAAAATATGAATTTCATATAAAATATGGGACAAGTGATAAATTATTTTGTTATTATATCAATTACGTGAAAATAGAATTTAATATTATAGTTTAATATTATTTGAGGGTATAATTGGGATATAAAGTATTAATTTGGGATAAATTTATAATTATGGCATTTTTAGGGGTCAATTGTGAATAGAAGAATTAATTGAGGGGTTAATTTAAGAGAAGGAATAAATGGAGAGGTTGATTTAAGAGAAAAATTAAATGGAGGGGTTAATGTTAAGCATGCAAAAAGGTGTGAGGTTATTGTGAGACATGTAAAATTTGGAAGGACTAAAAAGAAAATTTTACATGTCACTATATAAGCTATTTTTGAGTGGAGAGGGCCGGATTTTCAAAGAGAATTACAGAATTTTGTTTTCTTTCTTCTTTATTTTCTTTGATCTTTTAAAGCCTATCTTAGTGTTGTTGAAGAAATCCTTGCATGTGGTGATTAATCAAGACCATTAGTGTAAAACAAAAAGGTAATTATCTTAATTTAATAATTCATCGTCATAATCTTCTTCTTATTCTTGATTTTGTTAAGTGGTTGATTGATCAAATGCTGGAAGTTTAAGTTAATGGATGAAATTGTTGATTAAGGAGAAGAGGAGAGTAGAAAGATCAAAGGAAAAGGAGTGGCAAGAGATTGAAAGTGAAGGGGGATTTTGGCCAAGGTATGGGATAGGGTTTATCTTGCATGTATGTGAATAATAATTGGATAATTAAGATGTATATGTGTGTTGGATTGATTAAATGGAAGGAGGCATGAAGTTAGGATGAGTTATAATATGTGTTACATGAAAAATTAATGAAACTAGTGGTTGTATTTTCATTATAAAATGAGTTAGGAACCTTTAATTGAGACCATGTTAATTTCTATAGTTACACAAGAGTTATATGCATAAATTTGTAGTTAAAACCTAACACTAATTTGGCCTCTAAACTACCCTTATATTTAATGGAATATTGGGAGAGCTGTTGAACCCGGTTCTAGAAGAGGATGTGGTAATTGTGTTATAATTTCTTGTGCAATGGTCTGAATGTTATGAGGTTAATGAAAAATAGACTCCTAAATTCACTTTTTTTATTTAGGAAGTATGAATTAAAAACATATGCAAGCATGTCAAATGTTGACTTCAAATTCATAGGGACTGGATGTACTGTTAGGGAACAGACCTTGGTAAATTGGGCATAACTCTTGGAAGAGTTGTTAAAATTCTACAAAGTAAAATTCTGGTAAAAATAGAGACATGGAAGTATAACTATGATGAAGAAATATTGGTCTAATTCCTTCTTCATTTTATTCTAATAATTTTTATAAGGGGTAACAAACACTGTATTGGTTCTATGAACAGCTTATAGTTTTTCTCAAATATCTCGAGCTATAAATAAGATATTAAGGTTAATTTTGATGCTTTTTAAACTAGACACATAGGGAAATAAAATTTTAGAAGGTCATTTAGCATAAAAATGACATTTTCAAAATCATAAGTGTCTCACAAGTTGAGTCCAGAATGCTGCCCTGTGCAGAATTTTAATATATCTTACATTATGGTTTTTTATATAGTTAAAGTTAAATTCGTGTCTATGTAAATACACAATGAATTGGATATAGCATGCGATATGACTATTAATAAAGGGTTATATATATATATATATATATATATATATATATATATATATATATATATATATATATATATAGGTAAAGATTACTGATAAAGATATCTAATATATATATGTGATTAAACTTATATACATGATTGTTATATGCAAGATAAATTTTATGTATGTAATCCTATGATGAGTAAGTGTATATTTTAACATGTACCTATACTTTGAAATAAGAAATACAATAGTATGACCATGTTCACATGTAATGTCTTATAGATAATATGTTAAAGTATCTATTAAGATGATATATGCTCAATTGTCAAAACATTGAAATGTTAAATGGCAAATTGGTTACATGTATTTATATAAACTAAGGATTTTGGATCTTTTTACATGATCACATATCTAAGTTGTGTTGTATTGGAAATTTCTAAGAATAAGGCATGACTTATAATGAGCACTTAAATAGGTATGAAATATTACCTGATTGTTATGGTATGATCAAGTTAAATATGATGTCTAATGATAACACGATCAAAAACTATGTGAACATTATATGAACTTTGTATACATAGTTATGCTACAGCAAAAATATATCTATACTATGATTATGCATGTGCAAATTGATTTAATCAAGTGCAAGCATGATATATGAAAATAGAATTAAATAAAGTATTACCTGCAAATAGAGTTCAATTGTGGATAGATAGGCGCCTATAGGGATTTTGCAGCTGCCATCGTTGACCTGTTTAGGTCTAAAGTACAGTGATCCTATTAGATTGTGAACAACCCATTTGGGTTGTTAGTGTTAGAGAGTATGCCCTAGAGCCCATGTAATAGGGATGTTTTTCATATGTATAAAATTTATATTCTTATTAAAAGGCATCATTCATTTATTAATCCTATATTTAAATACATGAGTTTGTAAATCTTAAATTAATAAATGAAGTCCTAGATATTATAAACACAGTGCAAAGGCAATCATGAAGGTTTTCATGATGTGAGATGTCTATTGCATGCAAATATCTTAATATCTAAATATCCCTAGTCATAGAATTAACAAGATAGGACATTGTTAATTCGGACAGACTAGCACATGTTATGCTTCTTGAATGGTTCAAGCAGTGGTTCTCATAACTGTGATTATGAAAGATAATCAAAGCTAACATGTGGATGCTTGTTAGAAGAATAAGTTCATTGGATACCTGCAAAAAGAATCCTTGTAGCACCCTTATCCTATAATCTGTACATATCACTTTATCCAACTCATTACACATGAGTTACTGTGTAACATAAACATATAATCAAACTTAATATATAAGAGTGCTACACTTCTAAAAGAAACTATTCAATGAACGATAAAGTCTCTTTTACACATTACAACAACTGTTTAACACATTTTTTTTACATACAATATCTCTAATACCACAAAATCTTTACTATATACAAAATGCCCAAATACAAGTCTATAATTGTCTCTCTTGTTGACTTGAGTTGGCCATCCAGCTGCAGATTTCACCCCAACAACCTACACGGATGAAACACCCGTGCTAAGCTACAAAGCTTAGCGGGGAACTAAAAATATGACAAACGACCGCTCACAGTGATCGTCAACAAGCACACACCATGTCTCAAATACAACAATGATTTATCATAATGAATAAAATTTAACATTCATATCAACTTATGAAATTCATAAAAATTCAATGGTAACATTTACATTTATGCTACATTTACCATGTATAATAATGTAAGCTCAATGTCCTATGACTTTAAATTCAACTAATAATCATGTGAATAACCTTTGAATTAATACTAAACCATACTAGCATAATTATTCATTATCTTTTTATCTATACTCGTATGTCTATGATATAAACCCATTAGAATTAAAATGGCAAAACAATACTTCCAAATGCCATGAGATCTTTATAATATTATAAGGTTACTTTATATAGCATAAGTTACAAAAACAAGCCTATCAATTAAACATAACAATTATACAACATTGCCAGATTATTCTTATATACCCAGGTTATAGGTCTTAGTTATGCTTACATCACACCGTAAATAACAAACACAATTTCATTAAATGTGTACATATAAACAATGTGAACATATAAATATATTCATAAGAAAACTATTTCAAAAACACTAGTTGTTACTAACTAACTCTTATAATCTTTAATATGAAATATGCATATGCAATTATAAAATTGTTGCATCCATTAAATATTATAATACTCTTTAACCTAATAAAAACTCCTTCATATATCATGAATTGACATACATCTAGAAAAAGACTTATGATCACAAAAGACCCACATATGTATACCATCAATTTATCCAAGGTAACTTTGGTGTACAGCCTGCACTATTCTAAAGAGGTGGATAATGGGTTATACGGTGGTATCCGAAGGTACTAGGTCACCCGAAGGCACCAAAGAGATAATAGGTCACCCGAAGGCACCAAAGAGATACCCGGAGGTATAAATTGATTGATTATAACGGTGGCACCCGAAGGTACAAGTCTGTTTAGTCACCCAAACGGGGTTGACTACAACCCAAACGGGGTTGAAAATGATCCAAACGGGACCATGTCTATTTAGTCACCCAAACGGGGTTAACTACAACCCAAACGAGGTTGAAACTATCGCAGCTGCAAGGTACCCTTATAGGCATGCCTATCTATCCACTTCCTAGACTCAACGCAGGCAATAAAATCAATTTACTTTATCTTTCATTTAATCATCCATATTCTTATATGCACATGTATACTCTTGTGTAACTGTAAACAATATATTCATATACACAATCATGTGTAACTTTCTGTAAATCTGTGAGCGTATTCGTTGTTGGGTATTACCATTTAATACTTGTAATCTTATTCAATCATGTAACTATTCCGCATGTCAAGACTATACTTATATAATGCCATTTGTACCCATACATATTTATGTAAATATATATATAGTCTCATATCACATTGCCATTGTATGCTTTAATAAGATTTCTATAATTTAGTCTGTAGCACTGTAGATTTGTATTTTTGCATGTTAACATGTAATAGCACATATGCCTAATCATGTCATTTCAATTAAGTAAACACATATTCATATATTTCACTTTAACATATTCTTTGAATCATTACTCTAAAATAGTTTTCAAGCTTCGAACCCAACCATGTAAGATTATACATATCTATATATATGCACACATATATTCTACTAGTCATATTACTTCTTTTCTTTACAGGTAGAGTTAATATTTCAAACCATAAGTATCATACGAATAGTCATGGGTAGCATTTTTAATATTGACTATCATGTATGTATTCATACACATATTTGATCTCTATTGCAGGCAACACTATGTTCATGTTCATTTCATACTTCAAAGCTGTACTTATAGTATACCATTTGGACATGCATATAATCTCATCTATTAAGTGACATTCAATCATTTTCTATCTCATAGGGCAATTACATTCTCATGCACTCATAAATATAATCATAGATTGTACATACCTGTAGTACATTCGCATCTAGTAAGCTTGTTCTTGTAAGCATGATTATCAATATGTATACCTCATCAATCATATGCTATACATATATCAATATGTTACCATATGTCACACACATTTAACTTTCATCATGAACTTATACTTGAACATATGATCTTTAAACAACACATCATGTCACAATCATATTATCATACACATATATGATTAACAATAATTTCATAATTATTCATGGTACTATAACTTAACTATTAATGCACAATTTCCATGATGCATAGGTATACATTCATAGACAATTTTCAATGTAAATGATACAAATCATGCAAATCTATATATATATCCTTTGATACCAATCTATATACACGTGAGTTTAGAGCTCTCGTATACTTGCATTCAAGGCCTATTTTGTTCAGTTATATGTGTATCACATGGGGGTAGCCAAATATACTGATAAAGGGGAATAAAAAGCAAAGTTATGGGCAGAAATCATGGTGTCGCGCTCGCGCCAAGTGTCGCGCTCGCGACAGTATGTCTGGCCCTACGACTTTTACACCTTGTTCCCAGAATCCTGCAAATTGCTTAATAACTTAATCTTGTACTTCATTTTTGATATATTAAACGGCATTTTTAGAAAGAGTTGTCTTCTACAAAATTATAGATATACATTTCTAGTTTCTATAAAATCAAAAATATTTGCAATATCATTTCTAGAACTCGAGATATCTTGAAATTACTAAAGACTGTTCATGAGCACAAGACTGCACACTTATCCGATTTTCAAGCTAGATTATGACCCATTGAGAGACATAATTTGAGTGTGATTTCTTCTTATGAAATATTTTTCTATACGTCTAATTTAACACCCAATTAGAATCATCTAATTATCTATTCTCAAACTCAAAATATCACCAAATGAATACAGCTAGGTCCAGTGAACCCAAACCCAGAATTTTCAAACTCACATGCATGTTCTTTTAAACATCAAAGATTGATGTTTTATTTCAAGTTACTCATCAAATATACTTTCATACATTATATTATAACTTTTATATATTAACATCAATTTAAAATAAACTATAATCAAGCTTTTAACAATCTATTTATCTTAGCTATATCAAATAACACATGCAAAGTAAAAATCTTACAATTACATCTCTCTAAACCATTTCACCAACTAAAAATGCATCTCTCCCATATATAAGTACACAAATCCAGCAACAATAGTCTCTTACAACAAGAGTAATATTCCCAAACATCACACTATATCCATATTTCAATACAAATAATACATGCAAGAAGAGAAAGATGTTCCCAAACCTGTTTTGAAATTCCAACTCTCTTCAAAATCTTCTTTCACTCTTCTTAATTGCTTAAACCCTTGAAAGCATCTTTAAATCCAGACTTCCTTCTTTGCATAAGATATAAATATGAAGATGTTCTTGGAGTGAAAGGGGCCGGATTTTATGGTAGAGAAGGAGAAATTTCAATCTTTTTATGAGAGAGAGAGAGCAAGGTCTTTAAAAGAAAGAGAGAGAGAAATGAGTAATTTGTGTTCAATTTATTATTTTCTTCATCAAAGAGACGTCCCTCTCTCCTTCAACTCATCATTTTTGCTCTCTTATTTGCATTAATTCAGATTTTATAATGCAATGAAAATTCTCCTTTTGATCCTTCAAAGTTTTGCATGTCACACTAAAGACATACAACTTTTTACATGCTATAAAGTGACCCCTCCACTAACTCTTTTTCTTAAATCAACCATTCTATTTAATCCATTTTATGAATTGAACTCTTAATATATGATTTTATCCACATTTGACCCTTAAAATTCCATATTTATAAATTCACCCCTAAATTAAAACTTCATGCTAAACATACTCACTTTCTATTGCTCACTATCCGATTTTTGCATAATATATTTCACATGGAAAACGACATTTTTCAAGAAACTTTTATTCTTAACAATTGATACTTAAGATCTTAACTATATGATATAAAAATTTCAAGTCATTTTTATGTATACACCAGGAGTTATAACATAAGAAACACCTACTGCTCCGATGACCCGCCAAATGAAAAAGGGCTACTGTTTTGGGCATTTTTGAAGACTTTAGAGGCAAAATTTCATTATTGTTATTTCTATAACATTTGTAGACAAAGAAGTCCCGGTTCTATCCCAACTAAAATAATCAAATTTGGAGTTCAAAAACTCAACTTATGATTAAAATAGTCATTGGAGGTTAATCCGAATTTCTGGACAGCACTTTCACATTAATGCCTAATATCTTAATTCAAGTCAATATACTTACAAAATCCATAATCAACACAAGTATTAATGCATGCAAGAAATAATAGTTCCCAAACAATATCTTAACTATATTTTTGCTCTAATTAAACATACTATGCTATAATGTCATTTGACTATGGTATACTCTATCTCTTAAAACCATGAATCCATTAGATCATAAGTACTACTAATTTATCCCCTAATGCTCAATTTGACTTTAATGACATATGTTTGCCTTTGAATTCCACTAGGGCCTCTTTAGGGTCCTTACAATCCTCACCTGGATATTAAATCTATGTCAGTAAGGAATCTCTTCATAGCGGTTGTGCAAGTATCCTTAGACTTGAGATCACCAAAGTTATCTTAAGTAGCAAGTGGTACACTTTGACTCCATAACTGATTACTTCCAACTGGGAGTGAACATAGTTAGGAGATTGGGTATATCATGACCTACTTGAAGATAGTTGAGTGATTGACAAAGGATTCACCATCCTAGATTTAACAAGGTTAGTTATCTCGCATGTTTCTATGATTGCCTTGTTCAGAGAATCTCTGGCCAGAGTAATATGCCAAGATGAATAGAGATCAATGGAGGACATTTTGGGAACAATGGTTAAATTAATAGAACATATATAATTAGATTTATATGAGTTGACAGAAATCCATACTCAGAATCTAATTGAGATAAGAGTGGTGAAAGGAGTAATTGCACGGTAACTGTTTTTATGGAAGGGTACAATCAAACCATATGACTTTCCTGACATTTGGGTAGTCATGATGCCTAGCTAGAGGCCAATCATGACTTGTATAATGATGTATCAAAATATCAATAGAGATTGATAAAATGATTTAAAGGAGTTTGAATCATGTGAGTTTTGAATATAACTCACAATTACATATTATATTGCCAACATGTACAGGAACCCAATAGGTCACACACATATAGAGAAAGGATAAAATGGTAAAATGAAAAGGATAATAATATTTGATATTATTATGAAAGAAGAAAAGTGAATATGATAATAATTAATTAAAGAGTTTAATTAATTATGATCAAGTAAAATTGTCCGCGAAACTTTTGAAAAATGTTCTGTAAATTGGACCTAAATGAAATAATGTATTTCATGATTAATTATTATTATTTTATAAGTGTTATAAGACTACTATAATTGTTATAGGACTGATATAATAATTAATAGGTCCATTGGAGGAATTATTAAGGGCCAGAGGAATGAAGAAAGTTGGCGAAAGCCATTCTGTAAGGGCCACATGCCTACTCCAATACAGAAGGCCTTAATGGCCCATTTCATGCACCAAATTAATTTATATATGTTACATAAGTGTTATGAAACTCACATATTTAATTTGGTTGGATTTGGAATCCATTTGGGTATTTAAATCCAATTAGATGCACAAAGGGCCTAGTTTGTGGATTTTGTGCATGGTCTTTTATGAAAAGATTTAATTTGGATTTAATTAAGCCCAAATGATTATAATTAATTCAGGGGCCCAATTAATAATTCTCCAGCAATTTTAAAGAGCCCAATCTCATTAAGGAGTTGGAATTTTAACCTAACTATAAAAGGCCAACTAATGAGAAATTAGGGTTAAGTGATTAAAACAAAAAGAAAGTCTTTTTCTCTATTCTCTCTCTCCTTTTTGCGCCAACTCCAAGCTAGCTTCTTGGAATTTCGGCCAGTCCTAGTTAAACACCAATTTTTTGGTTCAATTTATCCCTCTCTAGTGTGGATTACTCATTGGAGGTGTTCGATTTTGGACACTGTGGTTTGCGACAATCCGGTGCTAAGTAAAATCAACTGTTCAACAAAAATCAAAGGTGATTTTTCTTATTCTCATATAGTTATATTGTGTATTCATGGCAAGATCAGATCTAATGGTTAAAAAAATTTTAAAATTCCGCTCATGTATGTGATGCATGTAACCGTTAAAATCCAACATGGTATCAGAGCCACGGTTTTGCCATGGATATACAATTCTATATTTTTCTATGGAATAAGTTTTGTCTTGTTTTGAGTTATTTATTTCATGAACTTTAAAATATTAGATTTGATTGTTCATGAATGAGAAATATTGATTTCTGGTTGTATGTGTGATCAAATAAATTTGGTGGAAACAAAAACGAAACTTTTGAAGGATTGTGATTAGGGTTTGGCGTGAAATCCATTAGTATTTGGCATGAAACCCTAGGTGATTTAGGGGCTTTTCTAATTTAATTTCTTATGGATCCATTTAAAAATCATTTAGATGATATTTTATGTGTTTAATATGTGATATTAAGCCATAGGATCGAACGGAATTAAAATCGAATAAGTTTTGCATGAAAACTAGTTTTGTCGAAAAGTTCGATAAATTGGTGTTCTTCGTGTGTTCTTGATGTGTTCTTGGTTAGAATGACTTTTGATCTTCTAAATCTGATATATATGATATATTAAAGTGTTTTTAATTAATTGGATTAATTAAAATGGGCCTTAAATTAATTTGATTAATTTTAATTTATTAAAACCACTTAATGAGCTTAATTATGTTTACGGACTTGGTTTAAATTAGTGAATGACTTGGTGGGCCCAAGGAGCTGATTTAAATTAAACATTATAAATATTAATTAAGTTTATTAATGGGTTTTAAGGGTTGGAGTGGGTTTGCCTCATTTCAAAAGGCCCAAATAGTCCAAAAGACACAAAACTAGTTTGTGTGTGAACACAGTTAGGGTTTTTCTTCTGTGGGTTTCGGCCTACATTTGTTTTAAGCCCAAAATTGATTCTTTTAATTATTTAATATGATTAATTAATTAATTAATTAATCAATTTATAATTAATTAATAATCAATTGGATTGATGATTAAGAAAAGAACACATGCATGCAAAAGGTTTCCTAAAATGAAAGTTTTCAAAATGGAAAAAGTTTCCTAATTTGATCACATCATTAAAATAACTCAAAATATAGTTTTAAAGGTTGAAAAAAAGTTAGTAATCCATTTCTTTATGCATTAGAAAGGCATATAAGGGTGCATGATTGGCATGATGGATAGTTATGGACAAAGCCCAATGTGATTGAGCATTATGCATGTTTTGGCCCAATGAGGACTTTCATGTCCCGGCCACTTGTTTTTGGTTTGTATTTCATTTCAAATTGTAATATGTAATTAGATTACTTAGATTAGAATTAGAAATAGAAATGGAGACTATTTTCAAGGAGCAAGATGGCCCGGATGGAGATCCAACAAGCTTGAAGATAATGTAATTATTTTTCTTGTTTGAATCATGCATACAATCTAGGTGTGACCTTTTGATTTCCCTCTTGGCTCGGGGAAATCAATGTAGTGAAGTCCATAACTATACCATATTTGTATGCTTATATTTATGTGATGGATATAGGATGCATACCAATGTATGCCAACCATGTATGATGAGACTTAATTAACTAAAACCCTCAAACAAATACTAAGGTATATAAGCCTTCCATTAATTTGAGGAGAACCAGAGTTCTTTATATATGGGTTGTTGACCACAGTCAAGCTCACATTATATCAAATATGTTCAAATCTAATTAAATGGGTCATCTTAGCTAGCCCATTAGTTTGTTGACCACAGTCAAGGCTAATGGTTCTAGAGGCAAGATTAGGGAATGCATATATGATATGCATGCATCAAGAGTTGATAACCTAATGATCCAATAGTTGTGTAGAGACACAATTGGTATAGAGATACCTACCTTTCAAGGGTATGGAATTTGGCTTGTTGACCACAGTCAAGGTCAAATTACATATCAAGGATTGGATATTGGCCCACTAAGAAAACCATCGGGTTTTCTCGGATTATATAATGAGGGCTATTAATTCGCAATAAAATAGTGGGAGTAAATGGATTAATTAAAGACCTTATTAATGCATACATATATATGAACATACTCTCATATCTTTTCTTTTTCACATTTATGTCATCATCATGAGCACATCAAATATACGATCAATCTCGGATAACAAACTGGTTGCCAGCAACTATTTTGACTGGATCAAACAAGTGAGAATTGTTCTCAGAGCTGAAAAGATCCATTATGTCTTGGATAAAGATCCACCACCACTTCCATCAGATGATGCCATTGAAGAGATCAAAGGTATTTATCGAAAATACAAGGAGGATAGTAAAGCATCAAGCATATCTGATGCTGGGTGCTATGTCCTCAAAGCTTCATAAGCAATATGAGATAATGGATGGTGCGGTTTCCAAGAAGAAGGTTGCCAAGAAAGAGAATCCCAAAGGAACTTGCTTCCATTGTGGAAAAGATGGTCATTGGAAGCGTAACTGCAAGGCCTATCTATATTCTCTCAAGGAGAAGAAGCATGCTGATGCTTCTAGCTCAGGTATTCATATGATTGAAATTAATACTTATTCTATTGCTTCAAAACAATCTTGGGTATTAGATACCGGATGTGGATCACATTTGTGTAATGATCTACATGGGCTTAGAAGCTTTGAAAGAGTTGGAAAGGCAGAGATATGTTTGCAGTCAGCTACTGGACAGAACATCTCTACAATAGTTGTGGGGACTTACTATTTGCCTCTTCCTAGTGGATTAGTACTGGAATTAAATAATTGTTATTATGTTCCAGCTTTATCCAAAAGTATTATTTCTTTCAGTCGTTTGATGAACGATTATGATATTTCTTTAAAGGACAAATGTTGTTACATTTTTAAGAACAATATATTTTATGCAAAAGCTATCATTGAGAATGGTATATTTGTTCTTGATTTAATTAAAGAAGTACATAATGTGGATACCAAGAGAATGAAACATGATAATCTAAATACCTCATACTTATGGCATTGTCGTTTAGGCCATATAAATGAAAAACGCATGACCAAATTACACAAGTCAGGTGATTTAGGATCATTTGATTATGAATCATTTGATACATGTGAATCTTGTTTATTGGAAAAAATGACAAAAGCTCCCTTTATTGGTAAAGGAGAATGAGCTAAAATAGTTTTGGACTTAATACATTCAGATGTATGTGGTCCAATGACTACACATGCCAGAGGAGGTTACTCCTACTTCATTACTTTCATAGATGATTATTCCAGGTTTGGATACATCTATCTAATGAAATATAAGTCTGAAGCATTTGAAACGTTCAAAGAGTTCAGAAATGAAGTAGAGAAACAACTTGGCAAAAGTATTAAAACACTTAGATCAGATCGAGGTGGAGAATACTTAAGTCAAGAGTTTCAGGATTATCTTAGAGATAATGGGATTTTATCTCAATGGACTCCTCCATATACACCACAACAAAATGGTGTATCTGAAAGGATAAATCGAACACTATTAGATATTGTTCGATTAATGATGAGCCGAGCGAACTTCCCTAAGTCCTTTTGGGATATGCACTAGAAACTGCTGTTTATGTGTTAAACAGAGTTCCTAGTAAATCGGTTGATGTTACTCCATATGAGATGTGGAATAATAAGAAACCCACGCGTTCTCATATGAAAGTATGGGGTTGTCCTGCTTATGTGAAGAGGATAATGTCAGACAAACTGGATGTTAAGTCTGACAAATGATTATTTGTGGGATATCCAAAAGAAACGTTTGGATATTATTTCTATCATCCCTTAGAACAAAAGGTGTTTGTTTCAAGGCATGCTGTCTTCTTGGAAAGAGAATTTCTCCTACGAGAGGACAGTGGGAGTAAAATTGAACTTGGTAAAGTTCAAGACCCACAAATAGAAGATGATCAACCGATTGAACCCGAAACTGAATTTCATAATGATGAGATTACAGTTGAACCTGATTATACACAAAATCCTAGAAGATCTACTAGGATGCATTCTATCCCTGTGAGATATGGATTTCACATTGATTTGGATAGAGGCATAACTGTAGTAGAGGACAATGAGCCTACAAGCTATCAAGAAGTTTTGAACAGTTCAAAACGTGATTTATGGCTTAAGGCTATTCAGTCTGAAATAGACTCTATGTATGAGAATAAAGTATGGACTTTAACTCAACCACTTGAAAGGATAAAACCCATAGGCTGCAAACGGGTCTTCAAAAAGAAGACCGACATGGAAGGTAATGTAGTTACCTATAAAGCTCGCTTAGTAGCAAAAGGTTATCGTCAAAAATAAGGTATTGATTATGACGAAACTTTTTTTCCTGTAGCGATGCTTAAGTCTATAAGAATACTTTTAGCCATTGCAGCTCATTATGATTATGAGATTTGGCAAATGGATGTGAAGACAGCTTTCCTTAATGGAAATCTTACTGAGGATGTGTATATGACACAACCAGAAGGATTCACATCAGGAAATGGCGAAAATGTATGCAAGCTTCAAAGATCCATTTATGGATTGAAGCAAGCCTCTAGGAGCTGGAACATACAATTCAATGCGATAATCAAAGAGTTTGGTTTCTCACAAAATGAAGATGAACCTTGTGTGTATAAAAGGGTCAGTGGGAGTGCAATTGTCTTCCTAGTTCTATATGTAGATGACATATTGATCATGGGAAATGACATTTCTCTTCTCCAATCTGTTAAAATATGGTTATCCAAGCAATTCTCCATGAAAGACCTTGGAGAAGCATCCTATATTCTGGGAATAAGGATCTATAGAGATAAATCCAATAGGTTGCTAGGTCTTTCTCAAAGTACATATATAGATAAAGTATTGAAGAGGTTCAATATGGATTTCTCTAAGAAAGGGTTTATACCCATGGTGCATGGAAAACACCTTTCTAAGTCTATGTGTCCACAGACACTAGAGGATAGAGAGAGCATGAATAGAATACCATATGCATCTGCAATTGGTTCTATCATGTATGCTATGTTATGTACACGTCCAGATGTAGCTTTTGCTTTGAGTGTCACAAGTAGATTCCAATCCAATTTTGGAGAGAAACACTGGGCAGCTGTCAAAAATATTCTTAAGTACTTGAGAAGGACTAAGGATATATTTTTGGTATATGGAGAGGGCAGTTTGGAAGTAAATGGGTATACAGATGCCAGCTTCCAATTTGACAAAGATGATTGTAAATCACAATCTGGTTATGTGTTCATAATGGGAGGAGGAGCAGTTAGTTGGAAAAGTTCCAAACAAGAAATAACTATTGATTCCACGATGGAAGCTGAGTACATTGCTGCTTCAGAAGCAGCCAAAGAAACAGTCTGGATCAAAAAAATCATAACCGAACTAGGAGTGGTGCCTAGCATTGTTGATCTGATTCCTTTATATTGTGACAACAATGGAGCCATTGCGCAAGCAAAGGAACCACGGTCTCATCAGCGATCCAAGCATGTTCTCAGACACTACCATCTCATAAGGGAAATAGTAGCTAGAAATGATGTGAAAATAGAAAGGGTTCCCACAGATGACAATGTGGCGGATCCCCTCACTAAAGTACTTTCCTAGATAAAGCATGATCACCATATAAATAGCATGGGTCTGAGACATATGAGTGATTGGCTCTAGTGCAAGTGGGAGATTGTTAGAGAATATGCCCTAGAGCCCATATAATAGGGATGTTTTTCATATGTATAAAATTTATATTCTTATTAAAAGGCATCATTCATTTATTAATGCTATGTTTAAATACATGAGTTTGTAAATCTTAAATTAATAAATAAAGTCCTAGATATTATAAACACAGTGCAAAGGCAATCATGAAGGTGTTCATGATGTGAGATGTATATTGGATGCAAATTTCTTAATATCTAAATATCTCTAGTCATAGAATTAACAAGATAGGACATTGTTAATTCGAACAGACTAGCACATGTTATGCTTCTTGAATGGTTCAAGCAGTGGTTCTCATAACTGTGATTATGGAAGATAATCAAAGCTAACATGTGGATGCTTGTTAGAAGAACAAGTTTATTGGAGACCTGCAAAGAGAATCCTCACATGGATATTAAATCTATGTCAGTAAGGAATCTCTTCATAGCGGTTGTGCAAGTATCCTTAGACTTGAGATCACCAAAGTTATCTTAAGTAGCAAGTGGTACACTTTGACTCCATAACTGATTACTTCCAACTGGGAGTGAACATAGTTAGGAGATTGGGTATATCATGACCTACTTGAAGATAGTTGAGTGATTGACAAAGGATTCACCATCCAAGATTTAACAAGGAAAGTTATCTCGCATGTTTCTATGATTGCCTTGTTCAGAGAATCTCTGGCCAGAGTAATATGCCAAGATGGATAGAGATCCATGGAGGACATTTTGGGAACAATGGTTAAATTAATAGAACATACATAATTAGATTTATATGAGTTGACAGAAATCCATACTCAGAATCTAATTGAGATAAGAGTGGTGAAAGGAGTAATTGCACGGTAACTGTTTCTATGGAAGGGTACAGTCAAACCACATAACTTTCCTGACATTTGGGTAGTCATGATGCCTAGCTAGAGGCCAATCATGACTTGTATAATGATGTATCAAAATATCAATAGAGATTGATAAAATAATTTAAAGGAGTTTGAATCATGTGAGTTTTGAATAGAACTCACAATTATATATTATACTGCCAACATGGACAGGAACCCAATAGGTCACACACATATAGAGAAAGGATAAAATGGTAAAATGACAAGGATAATAATATTTGATATTATTATGAAGGAAGAGAAGTGAATATGATAATAATTAATTAAAGAATTTAATTAATTATGATCAAGTAAAATTATCCGCGAAACTTTTGAGAAATGTTCTGTAAATTGGACCTAAATGAAATAATGTATTTCATGATTAATTATTATTATTTTATAAGTGTTATAAGACTACTATAAGTGTTATAGGACTGATATAATAATTAATAGGTCCATTGGAGGAATTATTAGGGCCAGAGGAATGAAGAAAGTTGGTGGAAGCCATTCTATAAGGGCCACACGCCTACTCCAATACAGAAGGCCTTAATGGCCCATTTCATGTACTAAATTAATTTATATATGTTACATAAGTGTTATGAAACTCACATATTTAATTTGGTTGGATTTGAAATCCATTTGGGTATTTAAATCTAATTAGATGCACAATGGGCCTAGTTTGTGGATTTTGTGCATGGTCTTTTATGAAAAGATTTAATTTGGATTTAATTAAGCCCAAATGATTATAATTAATTCAGGGGCCCAATTAATAATTCTCCAGCAATTTTAAAGAGCCCAATCTCATTAAGGAGTTGGAATTTTAACCTAACTATAAAAGTCCAACTAATGAGAAATTAGGGTTAAGTGATTAAAACAAAAAGAAAGTCTTTTTCTCTATTCTCTCTCTCCTTTTTGCGCCAACTCCAAGCTAGCTTCTTGGAATTTAGGCCAGCCCTAGTTAAACACCAATTTGTTGGTTCAATTTATCCCTCTCTAGTGTGGATTACTCATTGGAAGTGTTCGATTTTGGACACTGTGGTTTGCGACAACCCGGTGCGAAGTAAAATCAACTGTTCAACAAAAATCAAACGTGATTTTTCTTATTCTCATATAGTTATATTGTGTATTCATGGCAAGATTAGATCTAATGGTTAAAAAAATTTTAAAATTCCGCTCATGTATGTGATGCATGTAACCGTTAAAATTCAACAGTTAGTTAACCCCGTATGGGTCCATTTGACTGGTCCACCATATAGTTGACCTCATTTGGGTTCATAGATCTTATATCCTCGGATATCCACCGTTTTGATACCCTCGGATATTCACCATTCCCGTTATCCACCTTTAGAACTTAAGCAGGCTATGTTACAGTATAACAAGGCATATAATTTATAGAATATCCTGTTTAACTGAGTTTTCCAACGTATGTATCTTATTCTTTTGCTTATATATATGTACAAAACATTTTATGAAATATTGAATTTATGGAAACTACTTGAATGTAAGAATACATTGCTGATCAAAATCATTTTTACTTTTATCACATGATTATCGATTATATGTTATTTTAAATATTTTTAAATTACGTATGATTTAATGAATATGACGATCACTGTGAGTGGTTGTCCTTCACTTTTAGTATCCCCACTAAGTTGTATAGCTTAGCATGGGTTATTTTAATCCGTGTAGGTTTTGGTAGTCAAGGCTTTTGTACAGGAACATTCTCTGCATCAGGACAGGCCAACACTAGTCTATAAAAGTTGATGTAGGAATTTTGATTAATTTTGTATAGTTCCTTACATGTTTAATATCTATAAAGGCTATATTATATATGTATGTCATATGAAGGTTGATGTTGTAATAAACTCACAATGAGAATGCTAGTATATGCATGCATCTAGAAGCTAGAATGACTTTATTCAAATGTACTGGAATGCTAAATGCTATGCATGATAGTGAAATGACTAAGATAGTTGAATCTAGCATGATTAAGATAATGGGTTGCATAATGAGTCACTGTGCTTATGTAAATGTAATGTACATAAAAGATGTGAGAAGCAGCCTAATTAGAATACAAGTTATTTGATTAGACGGATTAGGTGACATGAATGCATGTAGATGTTAATCGGGTTAATAGCCTAACATAACATGACTTAAGTAGACTTCATAATATATGATAGAGATGCTAGATTATGGTACTTCAATAATAGTGGTTAACGAAGAAGCAAATTAAATGATAAATAATTGATTTCATCAAATAAATTAAACAAATAATTAGTTTGACATAATAGAAACAAAATATATAAAATGCATTATGCATCCGGAGTTCACACAACATGCATAAACATACATATGCTAAAGCGTTTAAATAAATTACAAATAATTATAAATAAAAAAGAATAAAAATGCATGATGCATCCTTAATTCACATAGTATGCACAAATATGCATATGCTAAAATGATTAAATTAATATAGAATGAATAAATGAATATATATATATATATATATATATATATGTACATGTACATGTATATGTATGTAATATATTGAAATTGTGAAATTAATATAAAATGAATAAAAATATATTATAATAAATTGAAAGAAAACAAACATGTGCACAAATATAAATGTATGCATATAATATTACAAATTAATTGTATATAGAATAATTATCACAATATACAATTAGCCATATGCATAATTATAAACAAAATTAACAAAATATAGTAAATAATTATTAAATAAAACATATTAACACACATGATAAAAATAAATGAGTGAACAAATTAAATAAATAAAATTATGAAATATATTGCACGAATAGAAAATAAAATAGTTAACATGACATAAAAAAATAAAAAAACAAATAAATAAAGGAAGTAGCATTGTGGACATGAATTAATGAAAATAAAGAAATAAAAGAAAAGGAAAAATCAAAATGCATGAAAGGGAACCAAAATAATTCATACAAAGAAATGAAAAAGGACATAAGTGACATGCAGGGGTGAGAGACGAGTCATGCGCACAAAAAGGAGGCAAAAATGAGTCGCAAATAAGTCACAGGCAAGAACCTGAGCCACGAACAAGTGAGGCGAGCTGGGCAAGTCAAAGGTAGCGACTCACGGGTGGGAAAGTAGAGAAGGAAGCACACACCAGTCACTAGAAACGGCACCATTAGGCCTTCACTCAGCTTGTCAGGCTGTGAGTCATATTTCAGGCCACTAAAACATCATTGCCAACTTCTAATTCTCACCCAAAAATCAATTTAAGCCATTTTAATGCATGAAAATGCCACAAAACTTATTTTATTGCATGGAAAACTTGATTTAAATGAAAAAAAAAACAAAGATTAAAGTAAGAAATAAGAAATTCAAAGTTTTGAACCCAATGTTTAAGATAATGAATAGTAAACTCCTAAAACTCTAATCACTAAATTTTTGAATGGTTTTAATGGATTTATATGAATTGATGACCAAAAAAATCATAAATCACAAGAAATAATAAGTTTACAAGCTTAGATCAAAGAAATCAAAGAATAAATAAAATCAAAGAATAAAAATGAAAAATAAATATTTGCCCTATAAAATTGAAATTAAACACTAGATTTATAGTATTTAAAGGCTCTAAATATTACCTTTAGTGTTAGTTTACTCAAAGATCTAGTGCTTTTGGCTTTTTTCCCTCCTTCCTATGTTCTTGGTTTCAAGATACATAGTGTGTTTTTAGAGAGAGAGAGTCACTTCATAAATGAATTTTTCTACCTCAAATACCCATTTTGATGAGCAATAAATGCTTAGATAAGAATTGGGAAAAAATGAGTTTTAATCCTCAATTGTCGAGAAAAAATAAAAAAACTAATTGAGTCACTCCCTTAACTCACGAGTCAAGGGAGCGAGTCAATGTGGGATTTTAAAATGGTCAAATAAGTCAAATTTTGGACAAAAATACCTATTTTGTCACTTCTTGGGTTAAGTCGCGGCTTTGACTCGTGAGTCAAGGGAGTGACTCAACACTAAATCACTTTTTAACACGTAAAATCATGCATTTTTTCCATGGCAATAGAGGAATACACGAAAAAACCCCAAAAAAATATTGTTTCAACACTGAAAACCTTAGAGTAGAGCCGTAAAAAGGCATTTAAAAAATAAATTTCGAGGGAGCACCTAGCATCTCCTTTCCTTGTCTATTTATAAGCAGCAGTATCCTCATTAGATAACTATAATTAGAAGCCATCTCAGAATCCGGTATCTACAAGTAGAATTTGGGGCCTTATAATTTTGTCATCATAAAAAAATAGGGAGAATTTTGGCTCAAAAGGTTACAATCTCAACCCTATGTGGATTTTGATGGATAGCAAATACAATTCAAAGTAAAATAGTTTATCACCCTAGATTAACATTTGTTTTGCAGGCTTGATCCATATCTACTAAAAGTGCTCTACAAAGTAACTTCATAATCGTGCTCCTCTCCATGATCTACTTGAAGTCATCATATTAGAAGATTTCATTCAAAATTGAAATTCAAGTTTTATTAGGAATCTTATGTAAAATCATTTTGAGGATATTCACACACAAATCACTTCATATGCATTCAAGTATCTTCCATATTTAAAATGGTTTGACTTAACCAAACTAGCATGATTTATTTACCAAAATGTTTTTTCTAAAATAATTTTTTTTTATAAAGGAAAGAAATTTTATTTTTTCTTAACTGTTATAAACATTTTGAAGGGAATAAAATATGTTATCTACTCATAATAAAAATGGAAATATTTTTGAAAAGGATTCACACCTAATGATAATGTTTTATAAATCCATAAAATGATTTTAAAGTTAAGTGTTGAAACAAGAGATGAGATAAAGTGAAACACATATGTTTTTTAGCATTTCATTGTTATAAGTTTTGTCTCATCATGAGCTATCACAATTACATGTCCTTAAAATGGCTATAATTTATAGGATTAAGGTGAAATTTTATCCTTGAAGTATTGGAAAGAATGTAATTTTTTTGAGTCCATTTTTCTCCTGAACTCATTTTTTGGTGTATTTTTGCCCCTAAAACGGATGAATTACTGACGTGGCTAACAGCACTAACGGCATCCAATGAGAATGCGACATTTCATCTGCCGCGTGTACTTCTCTCTCCTAGTCGGGATAATTTTTTAATTTAAAAATTGATGACATGACACCCATATTTGTTTCCCAATAAAATTTGTTTTATTCTTCTTCTTCTTCAAAAATAACCAGCTCTCAAATATTCAAATACAAAATTCTAGAAAGATTAACAATGGTAAATAAAAATTAATAGCAAACCCATAAATTTTTTTCCTTAATTATCTAATTTTGGTTTTCAAAAATTAGAGAGAAAAAAGAACAGAGAAATAAATTTTGCCCTTCATTTGCAACTTTTGTCCAAAGCAAATCAAATAAAGTTATAATTATTCAAATACAATCTCCACCATTCAATTTGAAGAAAAAGAAGATTCAGCTATGCTCACCAAAAATCAGTCCGTTCTATCGGCAAATGACTTTTTGCTCGTCAAAGAAGATGAAATTGGTCATTGTATAGAAAATCTAGAAAATAGTCCGCTTTTTCAATAAAAACTGAACTTGCACACTTTAAAAAAAACGATCTTCACCAAAAATTAATCTGATCTAACAAAAATGCCTACCAATCATAAAAAAATGAAAATGAAAATGATCACTATATAAAATACCCGAAAAATAATATATTTTTTGCAATAAAACCTCAATTTTTAGACCATCAAAAATAATCTCTACTGTTCAAAATGAAGAAATATTTGTCTCCAAATTGTCCACCAAAGTTTAGTTTGATCAGAGTTTCGATAGATGTCCGATCACTGAAAGAAATAGGCCAAATCAAGTTTAAAAAATCCAAATGGAAGAGGAAGAGGAAGAGAGAGGAGAAAGGAGAGTTCTTTTTTCTTTTTTTTTGCATTTTTGCCATGTTATCAAACTTGAAGGCCGACAACAACAAAGATAAAGTGAGACAAATAAGACAACAGTGTGAGGAGGATGAGTAATAGAAAATAGAAGAAAAAGTCAAGAAATTAGAAATTTAAGATTCTAGCAATATATATATGTGTGCGCGCACGCAAAATGACATCGTACTGAATTTTATGTTTCTTTTCCTTTTATTTTTTAATTAGTGCTTAAAAATATTAATAAAATAGTTTCTCTCTCTGTCTCTCTCTTTCACACACATATATATATGACAATAAAATTTAATTGAACAAATTCAAGTGGTTTCAGATATTTTTGGACGGATTTTTTGAGTTTCAAGTTTGAACTTTTTTTTTTTTGTCATTCAGGTTTGTTCCAAGTTTAGATTCAGTTCACAATTTTTTGGCAAGATTTGAATCAGATTTTCAAGCCATATCGAATCAAAAATTGTCATATTTAGCTGCTCTATATGATTGTTCTATATTGTTCGGCAAATCTATACTGATCTATAGAACTGTTAATTGCTGCTCTACATTTGCTCAAAGTACTTTATCATTTAATTACTTTGCATATTTTTATAAATCAGATTTGCAAATAATTTTAAAGCAATATATCAGAATTGATTTCGTCTCTATGAGTTAAAAATATTTTTAAAAAAAATTTTGACTTTTGGTGCTCTACTTTATGCTCATAATTGTTTTACATTGTTTCAAGTTATTATTCAAAAAGAAATCCGTAATACTCAATTCAATCACCCTTCTTTGAGTATATTTGGCACTCTCAGCTATCTGTTACATGCTTGTCATGTAATGGTTTTAAACCAAAAGAACATAGAAAATAAAAGTGACCTGAATTCAGAGGAAACGAACTATAAGTAATAATTCTCCTAACATGGTGATGAACCGAGAACCAAGGGAAGGGACCCAAGCTTCGATAATCTGTGATTGCAGTACAACCCTAAAAGCTCCATCTTGAAAACACATCAGAAAGCATGGTACAAGTGTAAATTACAACAGAGCTCTCCCGTTTAAAAGCCCAGGAACCAGCTCCGTTCAATTCGTGATATTTATCTCTATCAAAGCTGAAGATACCTACCCATACCTAAATCACTGTACAAAGCAATACTTTGACAGAACATGAGCAGAACAAGTTTCAGTGAAGAGAAAAATAGTTCCTGTAGCAAAATGCAGCTAATAATGCAGGCCGTTGCAGTTGGTATATATGCCACCAGCTGCAATTTTTGCAAACTTGGCTGTGTTTCTGTTTTGGCAAACACCTACTTTGTGTATTGGGATGCCATTGCTCATTCCGTTGGGAACCTTGTGGCTCTGAAAGAGAGAATCTAATTGTCCACATGCTGCTGCTATTAATCCTGCATTTAGGTTGACAATATATTAAACAATTTGAAAAATATACTTCAAGGAACTGTAAACTGTTATAGTTCTAGCAGTACCAGAATCAGCAGTTACTAGAATTTAAGCAGCAGCATGTTTCAGAATTTGTAATTAGCAGACATTAATATTGGTAATGGGTGAGAGGTACCTGAGAATAATGCAGATGGTTTTCCAGGTCTTGATTTAAATTCAGGATGGAATTGTACACCAATGTAATAAGGATGATTCGGCAGCTCAACAATCTGACACAACAGCATGCCATGGTTTTCTCATAAGCACCGAAAGATTTATTATACGATAAATGCAAAAGAACTATTTTTGTGTCCATGAAACATACCTCCATCCGTTGACCAGTTTCATCTTTGCCAGTGAATGAAAGCCCAGCATCTTCCAGATTAGCTACCATTTCAGGATTTACCTGCATAAGAATGCTTCGTTAGCTCCTGAAAGACAACGACTTCCAATGATGAAAATGAACATCCATCAGCCATACCTCATATCTATGCCTATGTCTTTCATCAATGAAACTCTTATTTCCATATCTGATTGAGCCCAAAACATAAGGTATTAGAGGCCTTAACATATTCAATGAAACAACTCCAGTACTACTTTACAAGCTTTGTATTCTGATACATGGATGTTCTAAAAGGAAAAATGTGTTTATTCTCATACATGAAAGCTCTTATTAAGATAATTCATATTGCTTACAATTTTGCAGATTTACTGTCCATGACTTGGAAATATGTCCTCCTTGATCCAAGGCGCATTGTGCCGCCCATGTGGGTTTTTGAGCCCTGTCAAAGAAGCACAAATATCATACTAATAGTCAATTCAGGTATTCGATTGGTTTCATTATAAGTCTTAACTCAGAAGAAAGTCGTTCGATACCTCAGGCATAAATATGACACAGGGATTCTTGGTGGTAGGATCAAATTCTGTGCTGTTAGCATCTTGTAAACCAAGAACTGATCGTGCAAATTCAATGACTGCAATTTGCATTCCTAAACAAATACCAAGAAATGGAACTCTATGCTCTCTTGCATACTTGGCTGCAAGAATTTTTCCTTTCACGCCTCTGTCACCGAACCCTCCGGGAACGAGGATGCCATCTGCACCCTGAAGATAGTGTCTTGGTCAGATTGGCTAAGAAAAGGGTAGAAGGATGAGAGCAAAAGATAGCCATTTATACTAGCTGAGTTACTGTCAATAGGCATCACAAACCTTTAACAACTTCCACGCAAGTTTATAAGCATCAGGGTTCTGCAGGGAAAGCACTCACTTTTAAGATGTGAAAGTGAAACATTGTAATCAAACACAACGTTATGACTATAAAATAAGTAACTCCTCTACCATTTCATCTTCAAGGTCACAAGCTGGAACCCAGTCTACAACAAGTTTCTTTCGGCAAGCAACAGATGCATGCAGAAGAGCCTGCCAACCACATAACTTTTAACCATTTACCATGTCCTTTAGCCATACCACAACACCATATTCTTATGTTCTTTATCCACACAAACAGAAAAATGAAATTTCAAATTGATAAAATATTTGTGAAATTGCCAAATTTGAAAATAGAAAATGTAACAATGTGGAAAACCAATTTTTACTTCTGGAAGTAGAGAGAAATCTTTCTCCTATTAAAATCTTGATGATAAAAACAATGAATTACAGAAGTTACTTTACCAAATAATCAGGATTACTGCGGGTGTAAAATATCTCAAGATTCAACTACTCTCCAAATGAAAATAATATATGTGGAATGAAAAGTTGTAAGCATGGTTCAACAGTAAAACAAAATAACAGAGCTTCAAAAATAAGTTTGAAAAAACGAAGCAATTAAGCATAACAATTGAGACTAAAACAAGTAACTATAATACAAGAACTCCAACACAAAAATATAAGCACTTCCCATCAAAAATAATGATTTGTAAGTTTTCATATGATGCTAGACAGCAAACCTTTATTATTGATAGATAGGAATCTGAATGACCTGTATACTTCCCAACCACCGCAATTCGGACCTGTTAATGCAGGTGATCTGTTATCAAAAATATATGAGAAACTTCTAAATTTTCATCATTTGATGTTCTGATTAACTCACCTGTTCATGCAACATGTCACAGATATCAGCCATTGAAGTCCACTCCTTTAACATAGGCTCCATAGTAGTACTGCAAAATTAGAAAAATAGTCTCTCAAATACAGCAGGCAACTGAAGATACAGCAGCGACATGCAGTAATATATACATCAAAAGAGAGAAAATTAATGTGAACACCCACCCATGAAGATGCAGCACTCTCAAAATTGCTTCGTGAGCCTTCTGATCCTAAATTTGAATGAAGAAAATATCCATATACCGAATGTAAGAAATGGATGGTAACTAAGGAAATTAGTTATCGCAAATGCTAAAGAAGAGTACTTACTCTTAAAAGTAAAGGAATGTGCCAAATGTTGGGAACATCATAGAGAGTGACGATATTTCCTGACTGAAGAAACATATATTATGGTCTTAAATTTAATAATCTTGCAAAGTAGATTAATCAAAATTTATGCCTTTAATCAACATACCGAGACATGGCAAAATTGAGAGAGTTTCTGCTTAATGTTCGCATCAAGTGCCTGTAAAATTGATTCAGGCTTAATATATGAAGCCAACATAAGTAATTGTATCTTTGTGTGTATTTGAGGGAGAGAGATATACCGATGTACTGCGACAAGCTAAGATATCAGGTGTCAAGCCTAAACCTCTTAGTCCACGGACACTGTGCTGAGTTGGTTTTGTTTTCTGTAAAGAGAAGATATATTTCACTGTGGTCATGAATCTGATTAAAAAATCATAATTTAAGGGTAAGCAAGATGCATAAGGCCAACAACTTTTCCCATTAAATTTTCTAACAAGTGTACCTGTTCACCAACAACATTCAAAACAGGTACAAGGCTGACATGAATCAAGCAAAAATTACCAGCTCCTGAAACAAAATGCATTGGTAAGATGGACTTAATTTGATACAAGATCACAAAATGGGCAACAAGATAAGCAGTTAATTTCATTATACAAAGTTACATAGGCAAATCATCGTACCCACACGATATGAGAACTGGCCTAAAGCCTCAATGAATGGCATGGACTCGATATCTCCTGTAAGCATAAAAGTTGCTTGTAAGAGAAAGAAATAGTGGAAAATGGCTTCTAGTGGCCATTGATGGGCAAATGGGTGTATTAAAGTACCTATAGTGCCACCCAACTCGATTACACAAACATCAGCAGGACCAGGCAATCCATCTACTGGTACCATTGCCACGCGTTCTATCCATTCTTGAATGGCATCTGTCACATGAGGAACAACCTACAGATTGCAAGAATATACCCCAAAACAAAAAAAATAGAGATGGATTATGCATCATAGGCTAATTTTACAAGCAACAAGAGAATATTATAGATTTGTTCACCGATGGAGGAATACCTGGACAGTCTTCCCCAAATAATCTCCCCTTCTTTCCTTGTCAATAACAGCCTGTAATGCAAAAGTAATAGAAAGAAATGACTTTAGCAACATAATTTTTATAGTTTCTCTGTAGAAGATGATTAATCCACTTTTAAAATCCGGAAGTTAAGCAACTTGCCTGGAAAATTTTTCCTGTAGTGATATTATTATCTCTTGTCAACTTGATATCTAGAAATCTTTCATAATTTCCAAGGTCCAGGTCCACCTTTCAAACAACAAAAACAAGTCATTTTCACTTATTAGATTTTTCAGAAATTTGAACATACTTTTAAAATTACTTGCATCACCATCTAATCCATAGTGTAAAAAATTAATTAGGCATGAATTTGTTGGTGTGTCAAGTAGACTTTTGAAAAGAAAGAATAAATGATGGAAGATAAATTCTACCTCGCCGCCATCATCTAAGACAAAAACTTCCCCATGTTCAAAAGGCGACATTGTCCCGGCATCAGTGTTCAGGTAAGGATCTGAGTTTACATAAAATTGAACAAACATAGCTGTTAGGTGTGAAGCTTTTGAAATATCAGTCTGATAAATAAATTGCTTGTTGAACATGATATTTAGTTGTTAAGATTTCCCATGAAATACAAAAGAAGCCCGTCTAAAAGCATTAACCAACGAATGAAAAGTAAAAATGAAGATTTTCTTAAAACAACCACTGGAAAGAAAATAAACCCGCAACTAGTAGCAGGGTTTCGAATAAAGAGAGTCAATATTTTGCCCCATTCTTTTCCAACAGAATCGGCAGAAGGAAAAAAAAAATAGAAAAAGCAAAAGCAAAGGAGAAGAGAGAGACCTATCTTAATGGAAGTAATACGAAGTCCGCAATCTTTAAGCAGAACTCCGATACTACTGGCAGTCACACCTTTGCCCAATCCGCTTACTACTCCGCCAGTCACCAAAACGTACTTCATTTTCTTCATTTGATTTTTTTCTTTGTTTTCTACACAACCCATTTAATACTTTTTGTCATTACTTGTTCAACATTTAAAGAATAAAACTGAAATAAAACCACTGAATGCACCAGAACAGAACAAAACAGAGCCTAAACCAGAAGAAGAAGAAGAAGTGTAAACTTATTTAATAAAATGCCAGACATTTTCTTCAAAAAATTTAGAACGCCTGAAGGAGAAGAAGAAAAAGAAGAAGATTTGACAGTTTACGCACGCAGTTTTATATCTTTCAGTAGCTAATCAAAGAAAGTAAACAGCCTGAAAGAGAAGCTGGTTTTCTGATTCGGATAAAGGAGCAGAAAAAGTAGCAATGGATGCAGAGGATATTCTGAGAAAGGGGAAAGGAAAGGGATGATAAAGAAAATTAACGAATGAATGAATGAGATTTAGTTGCTCATGGCATCCTTTTATATACACATGCCAACCCACCCCCACAAGGCCACAAAGCTTTTTCTCTTTCTCGCTCAAATCTAAACAAGATATACTTTCAAGCAAATTCAATCAAAAAAAAAAAAGGCGAGTTGTTTTTTCTTTAACTCAAAAAATAAAAATATACTATAGAGCTGACTTATTTATATTTAAATTTGATTTAAATAAAATTTATATACTAGACTAATACTGATATTTATATATAAAAAAAAAGAATGAATTGAAAAATAAAAAAATATATATTACTAATATGTCCAGACAATAATATACTATGAATAAGATTCATGAAATTTATCCATAAAATTTGGCTTAATATCTTAAATTCCACAGAAATTATATTTAATTTCATGATTGATACATAAACTTTAATCGTATTTAAATTATTATTTAAATTTTAAATATTATCAAAAATTACTTCCTAAATTTTAAATAACGCTAATAATTTATCATCCAAATATATAAAAATATTAAATAATATTTGTTGTTATATATTACTATTAATTAAAGTTGAGGTGGCGAATTATTATCGTTATTTAAGTTTAAGCAGTAATTTTTTATAATATTTTGAATTCAGGTGATGATTTAAGTACAGTAAAAATTTAGGTATTAATTATAAAATTAAATACAATTTTAGGGATTTTTTTGGTATTTAGCCCTACAACTTTTATAAGGACCCTGACGCGTCCACTTACAGAAGGAGACCTTTCTTTTTGTCCGTTGAAAAAAAAAAACAAGGGAAAGAAAAATCAACTAAATCAAAAAGGATTGAACGGTTAATTGAAAATTTTGGTTTGATTTTGTTTTGGTGTGCGTATGGACCGATTAACCAATTCATTAATAATTTTATTAATTATTTTATTAATTTTAATTAATCATTATATCGGTTTTGACTTTTAATCAATTTTTTTGAATCAATTTATTAGTTAATCACTAAAAAATTTAAACATATAAATTTAATAAATTATACAATTTATAATATTATTTTTAATAGTTAAAAATACTTTAAAGTAAAAAAATAAAAATTAAATATAATATTCATTAAAATAATTAAAAAAAATTTCATAAATAATTATAAGAATTAAATATATTTAATTTTAAACTAACAATAGAGTGCTAATTATAATTATATACATATAATAAATAAATAAATAATAGTAATAAAAAGATAATTTTAATATTTATTTACTAAAAATATATAATTTAATAATATTTTAGAAAGTTATATATATCATAATATTTATAAATTATAAAAATATTAAAAAAATTTAATAATAAAATTATATATATATATTAATTAATCGTTAGTCAATATTAATCAATAATTAACTATTAATTTTTAAAAATAAAAATTATAAACTTAAATTTTTAGTTGAATTAATTTAAGTGAGTCAAAATTTTATTTTATTTTTTTTCACTCCAAATTTCATCAGATCAACTTTTAGATTGACTTTGGTGGCTTTTTTTCCACCATAAATATTCAAAAGTTTCAATTATACATACATACGTGTGTTACACGTGTGATGGATGTAACTATTTGTTTAATTATTGATTAGTGACAAAAATTAAATGGAAAAAAGTCAAATATTGAAACTACGCCAGCTTCATCTTATATTTTTTCTGTACAACTAAATTATTACTTTTACATAAATTATAAATATTAAAATAATTATTAATTTTTATACAAAAATATATTGGGTAGATTAAAATGTTTATTTTTAATATAAACTATTATAGTAAAGTGTATATAATAAAAAAATATTAATTAAATTATTAGATATTTTTATTGACATGATATTAAAAGTAAAATTAAATATTTATTAAATATTATTTTAAATTTACTAGAATAACAATTTTGTTACGTGATCTTTTTCTAAAAAGTGATAATTTAATAAATAAAAATGAGTACTTTTTTTTTAATATGCTTAACTCTATTTTGTAAGACTAAGCCACTAAGGTCCAAAAAGAGAAAGAAAATCGAGTCCAAAAACGAAAAAAGAATATTATCTAGTTCTCTTTGTACACGTACGCTTTTTAAATATCCAATTGGTGACAACCCTTCATGGATCGGTATAAACGACTACCTATAAAAAAAATAAATATTAATAGATTAATTAGTTTATTTATAAAAAAATAATTAATTCATTAAAATTAATATTTTTAAATTATTAATCATCAATTAATTTATTATATTTGGTTAATAGATCTATCGATTTCAATTTTTTCAGTTTTATTAATTAATATTTTTTAATTAACCATTAACATTTATGATATAAAATTATAAAAGAAATTAAATAAAATCGAATTCAATTTCAAATATATAAAATAATTTAAAATAAAAATTGCAAAATAAATATAATTTAATAGCTAAAATTTATATTTAACAAATTAATTGCTAAAATTATAAAATATATTTGATATTTGTTGGAAATTGACATGTTTGATTTTAAGTCAAATAAAATTTAGATAATATTAAATATTAAAATATAAACTCTAAAATATAAGAAAATATAATTAAATGCTATTATATATATGATAAAAAATATATATAAAAATCAATCGGTTACTACTTATAAATATTATTATATAAGTAAAGAGAATGATATAATATAAATTTAATTTAAAATATTATATAAATTTTATAGGAAAATATAAAAAATTAAGGTATAAAAATAAAAATATATTTTAAATATATTTTAAAGTATTATTTTATACAGTGGTGAGCAAAAAGAATCGAAACTTTGTTTAATTGAAAAAAAGTATTGTTTATACATTTTATAAATTATATTTTAAATTTGACATTTATATTTTTTAATATTTTTGAAATTTATAATTATTATAACATATAACTTTCTAAAATATTATCACAATACATATTTTTAGTAAATAAATTTTAAAATTATTTTTATTAGTATTATTTATTTATTATATATACATAATTAGCATTCTTTTGTTAGTTTTATATTGAATATATTTAATTTTTATAATTAATTATAAAAATTTTATTTTCATTTTAATTTTTTAATGGATATTATATTAAATTTTTATTTTTTCATTACTAAAGCATTTTTAACTATTAAAAATAATATTAGAAATTGTATAATTTATTAAAATTATATATTAAAATTTTTTAGTATTTAACTAATAAATTAATTCAAAAATTTTGATTAAAAACCGAAACTAAGATAGTGGTTAATTGAAATTAATGGGCTGATTAATAAAATTATTAATAAATCGGTTAACCGATCCATACTTATGTCTAATTTATGTAATTTTTAAAGAGAAATAGAAAAAAAGAAGAAAAAATTTTAAAGTATATATATATATATATATATATATATATATTATAACAAAAATCAAAACTGTAACAAAAAATCAAAAATGTAAAAATTCTAACCAAATCTATCAAATGGTTAACTGAAAAAATCAATTCAGTTTCAGATCGATTTTACAATTAATCATATTTTCGATTTTTTTCTCACCCTTATCCTACTTTCTGCTTCTTATCCCGATTTAAAGTTATTAACTTATTATCAAGTTCACGTTGGGTTAATTTCTAGATTAAATTGATTAGTCAAACCCAATACTAGTATAAGAATTATTAAATATTTTTTAGATGCTGTGAAATATTTTTACTGTGAATAACTACTTTTATTTCTAATTAGACTCTAGGTGTACAAGTATTATATTTCTCTTCAAATTTTGTTATTAACTTGTTAACCAAGTTTTGATATCTATAAATATACTCATGATGAGCTATTCAGGACACACAATTATAAGAACAGAATAGTAATTTTCTTATTCGTTTTATTCTTTTATCTCTTGATTTACTTGTAATAGTTATAAATATGATCAAATCGAAGTTAATGGTTTACTATAATTCAGCTTGAAAAAATTGAAGTTTTAATATGCAAATTTAAACAATAAGTAAATATAATTTGTATACTTTGAATTGATTTAATTCTTAAGAATTAATGAAATTAATTATAGGTTAAATAATAACATACTCGTAATAAATTTTTAAAAATTTCAAGAAAAATAAATTATAAAAGTTACAATTTCGATAGTTCTGCCACGGACATTAGTATGGATTTTTTTTTTTGTTATTTGTTTTGGAAAACTAGAAATCGATCCGTATCATTAAATTTTGATTCTTATATATAGGATGAATGTATTTTATATAAAGCCATATTTTAGTTTTTAATTTGCCATCTATATTCGTTTGTTAATTTATTGTCTTAATGGGCAATACAAAACTATTTGAAGACTCCTGAAAGCTACAAAATCATTATACCCAAATACAATTTATTGTATATGGAGTAATATTTGTGAAATATGTCTCAAGAAAACTTTAAATTTTTAGAGATATTTTGCTGAAATGAATATCATTTCAAACTAAGATGAGAAATATTAGGAATGCATATATGAAAAACGTTATACAAAATAAGTAATATATTCTTAAAAATGATTTGATTTGATTATGTTATAAATATTAATAGGTTTACTGATAAATACAAATATTAATTAGTAATATGAAGTTTACTAATTATCATACATATATGATATATCAGTAAATCCGAAGTTTACTGATTAATTGATACTAATGTTATTGTTTGATATAAATTTAGTAAACCTAAAGTTTACTTATTGATAGCAATATTAATAAATTCAAAGTTTATTGCTTGATAATATTAGCAAACTTGAAATTTATTGATTGATATTAACATTAAGAAACTTGACATTTATCAATTGATACAAACATTGATATAATAATAATAATAATAATAATAATAATAATAATAATAATAATAATAATAATAATAATAATAATAATAAAAGTAAACCTAAAGTTTACTAATTGAATATCAAATGATTATTTGGCGTGATTGACTTGACTATTCCAAATTAATTATAATGCATAAATTATTGAGAATTGATAAGTTAATTCAATTCAAAGAATTCTTACAAGCTATTTGTTCTCAAAATATTAATTACTAAAGTATCACTGGCTAATAAAGGGATTAAATTTCCTTCATTTTGTAATGAGTAGAGATAATATATGTGGGCCCATTATCCACTATATAAATCACTTAAATGTTTTATAATTTTGAAAAATGTATTGATAAAATGGTCACATGTATGTTTATTATCAACTCACAACCTAAGTCTTTTATATTATTAAAAAAATACACAATTTTCAGATTATACAATGAAGACATTTTTCTTGATAGTACTAGTAATCTTATCTCATATGCATCACTTGTTGGCGCTCCAATTCAAAGTAATGTTCTAGTAGGATGATATGCCGTGTAAGATAAATTAATTGGTTCCAAATAAAAATAAAATCTTTGAAAAAGAAAGGAGCAAATAAATACAAATCGTTATATCGTGGAGGTGGATATGCCTTAAAGAGATATATGACCTAATTAATTTTAAAATTCCATAAGTGATTTAGGCATCTGAAATTTACTAAGAGATCTCAATGTGCACATTGAAAAGGACCAAAAAGATCCTTCAAATGATGGAAAACCTTTTAGGACTCAATCTGGTCCCTCAAAACAACGCCCAAGGCCAAGAACTTCTTATGGAAAATTATGTCCAATAACTTCAATTGTCTAAGAAAAATCTAAAATGTAGAGGCATCAAGGTCAACTCAACTTATAGATTTTGCTTACAAATTGATGATACCCCTAAACATCTTGTATTTTTATATGTTGTTGCAAGAGATATTTGGTTCATTAGTTCAATGGGCTTTAAATCTACCCTTCAAGGATTCCCTGCAATCACCATTTGGTGAAATAACTTTTGTGAATCTATTGCCTCGGCTGGCTTCCTTGTCAAGAGCATATAGCTTCTGTTATCTGGGGTATTAATTAGAATTACAGGAACAATTTACTGCTCCTGATCCCATACTTGTAGCAAAAAGAGCTTATTAGTTTTTTTAGGAAAGGATATCCTTCCTTGAATGCTTAGCCCCTGCCCTCTCTTCTACTTCCCAACCTTTGCCTTGGTGTCCCTTTACTCACCCTTTTGTGAAGTTTAACTACAATGCTAATTTTGTTAAATCTTCTAAAGTTGCTAGTTGGGCCTTTATTTGGCAATACTGTGATTCATAGGTCCTATTGTGATGCCCCGAATTTGAATTGATCGATAATATTTTTTTATTCATAAATAATGTTTCGAGTTAGGTAAACAGGAGTATAAATTTAACGAATATTTGTTTTAGTTTTTGAATTAAGTACATTTTAATTAAAATACATTTAATAAGCTAATAATTATACTAATAATAATAACAATGAAAAAAAGATCTTGATGTCCCTAGAAATTTTGGGACTAAGAGATTGTATGGCCATAAATTTATAAAAAAAAGAGCATTAGGAGAGGAAAAATCGGGAAGGAGAGGCAGGGAAGGAAGGATGGTGATGCCGTCGGTCAACGGCATTCTCACCAGCCATCTTTATGCCACCACCATCCTTCATCGTCGGCCACGAACGTGATGCCGCTCCATCCACCAACAAAGAGACTGTAGCTCCATCTTTCTCTCCATTTTTCTCCCTTGAAACCGAATTTGCCTTTCCTCATTCTGGTGATCGATAACGACAAATGGAGTCCTGGCCAGCATCGAAAAGCTCCCAAGGGCAAGGCGATCAAAATGGTACCTTTCGTTCCCCCTACCTCGCTGGCAGCAAAGAGATCGGAGGAGGGAGCAGCCGGCAATTCTAAGGCGAATTCTGGCCAAGCCCCACCAACTTCAGGCATGTGACCACCAGCAACAGAACCCCGAGGTTCTAGCTTCCAGGGCGGCAACGTCAAGACATCACTGGTGGAGCTCCGGTGAGGGTCCGACGAAGCTCCAATGACGGTTCGGTGAGTACAAAAATGGACAGAATGATGAAAAAATGCAGAAAATTGACATTATGGTACGTGACCACCAAAATTACTTCCCTTTTAAATTATTTACAATTTAATTCTAACATTTATTATAATTGTTATTATTTAAATTAAATATGTTTAAAATTATTCTGTAATTATTCAAGTGTGATGTCTGTGTATACTATTAGATGTGGTTGGTCTTAGAAATTGGTTGATGATTTTGAGAAAATAGAATTTTCATAAATTGAACTTTTTAAATTGTTTTAAGTGTAGTTTGAATGCAAAATATAAAGCTATAATACTAGATATTTGGTTGCTATGAATTAATTAAGTTGGTTAATTAATAAAAAAAGAAAGAATTATGGAATTTTTTTAAGATATTAAATGAAATAATTTATATTCAATTGGTTGTACTGCTATTAGAGCTATTTTTCTGCCTAATCGAGTAATTTAAGATGTATTGGCGTGTTGAAACTTGCAATTTTTTGATTTTAGTCTTGCCTTTTATGAATTGAGAACATAAGTATTTAATTAAATAACGATCCTAACACTAGTGAGAAGTAGAATTTAAATCTTGGTAAAATTTTAGTTATTTTTATGAACAAATTAGAACCTTTCTTAATAAGATTAAGTAGGTCTGCATTTAAATATGGAGATCTACCAAAATTTTAGTGAGGAGTGAATATAAATAGATGTATAATTTAGGTTTTAATGGAAAAAGAAGTCGCCATGTACATGCATGTGAAAAGTATATGTGTATGCATAATTGACTTTATTGGTTGATAATGAATATTTGGATTCTTAATTCATAGTTTTCCTTATTGTAGAACTAGTTGTATTAAACCAAAGATTTAAGTTCTTGCTTATATATACATATTAGTTGGACAACTAGATGATTAATACCTTTTGAATAAATTTCAAAAGTTAACGGATTATAGAACTAGAAATACATTTATATAGGTAGCTAAGTTTATAAAATATCTTATATAATTTAAATGGAGAACAAGGAAACATTAAGGAATATATTTGGTAGATGATTAGATACTTGCTTTAGTTTTAGGGTAATTGAGTAGCTTACATTTTATTAAGCTAATAGATAACAAAGGTTATAAATGAATCTTGGTTAACTTAATTAGAAATGGAATTAGAAATTCAATTATATGCGTTTAGCGATTGGCTAATCATGAGGCTAACTTTAAGAAATAAATTAGTTTAATTTCATTCTAATGAATTATTAGGCTAATTAATTAGTTTTGTTACACATTCAATTTAGATTGAGAGGTATAGTAGACTGGAAATGTTTTAATTATATGAATACACTTCTCATTGGCTTGTTATTATTTTGTTATTTTAAGTTATTTGTTGTGAAATGGTAATTATAATAAGATAAATTATTGCTATATACTGTTTATAGAAATGAAAATTGTCTTGGTGATAATTGCATGAACTAGATTTAATTATATCTTCAAAGTTCTTGATGAGTGTATAAATACAGTTATAAATCTCTGTGCAAAACTTAGGCAAAATATTTGATGCAAAATTTATAATGGATAATCAGTCAATTGAAAAGAAAAATGGCAAAATAGAACATTACGGTGTTCATGGCTTTAAATGGCATGTTTTGATTATATCCTTGAAATATTATGTGTATATATGGGAGATATACATTTAGTAAGCTTGAATGATTGGAAAATAAATTGTGACAAGGTTAACATAATGTGATTAATGTATATGACAACGTAACAATAATGTGAAGTATTATTAAATATCGAGCTCGTATAGAAGCAAATTGTGGCATAAAGTGAATAACATATTGTGATCAAGATAATTAAGAGGTGAAAATATAATAAATTTTGATGCCTTTAGTGTTAGTGGGAAATCAAGTTCTTTGGATAGTATGGCTAGCCATAGGAATTTATTCCGCGGGATACCATGAGTTTATATGATAGTTATCATCAGAAATGACTATGATATATGAGATTGGATAGCCAGCTTATTATATGTATCAATACTGGAGTTTTGGTGTCGCACTTAGTTGTGGGATCCCTCCAGTACATCGTATTTTCATCCTATTTATCCAGTTCGTTGTTGTCCACGACTAGGGGCATAAAAATGATAAATTTTATATAGAAACCGGAACAGAAGAGTAATTATAACTATTTAGATACCATAAATATGATTAGCTACTTTTTAATGTTAGAAAATGATAAGTATAACATAAGTGTTATGATAAATTATGTAATACCTTATAACATGTAATGTAACAAATATTTGAATGTTGTATACATAATCACAGGTAAATAATTAAGGCTTTTATGTCAAGTATTGATATATTATTATGAGTTGACATCTAAATTGAACGATTACCCGAGTGTTCAATGACATAAGAAATGATTATATAAATATATATGTGTATGTGCAAATTAAAGAAACTAGTTTATTTGCTCATCATAATTTGATATGAACAAACTATGAAGCATTATCTGAGGCGATAATATGGGTACATTACAAATAAGAAATGTGGAATTATATGATTGATGATGATTATATTTAAAATAAGCATTTGTTGAAATGTAATATACATGCATATATTTTGATACCAATCATGGTATAACGTATGACAAAATAACCTATAGACAGAGATGAGAATATTTAAATATTATTATGAAATTATACCTTATTGATTATAAATCTAATAAAATTAATTGTCGTATAATAAATGATCTATGGACAATGAAAGGTATGATTAAATTGAGATATTATCGGTGTTAACATGTATATATTTCTATGCATTTTGTAAGTGAAATCCTATCTTTTTCTAACTGATTGATTTTTTTATATTCTTTATAAGCTGGAATTGGTAACCTTTATATGTCTTGTGGATTGGCATATGCATGCATGAGATTGATAAATGTATCGTCATATTATATTATTTGAGAAGTAATTTTGGTAGTCACCGCTAAGCATATAGCTTAGTGCGTGGTTTTCTTCGCACGTAGGTTGGTTCGATATTCAGTATCATCGATGTGAAAGATGGAAATCTTCATAGGTTGCTGCAGCTAGAATTGTAGATGATAAAAAACACAGAGCAATTTATTTATGTTATTTATGTATTTGAAAATTATGGCATGTACACAAGTGTTAAGATAGTATAATTTAAGTGTAATTTCATAAGTGATTAGTTGAGATTCAATATTGTAATATCAAACAGGTTTGTCATGGCATCTTGTATAAATATTATTGAGAAAAAATTATTTGAGTATTGAAATAGTGATATAGTGACAGATTGATTAGCTTAATTATTTACTGAGGAGGAAGGGAAGATATGTGTTGGAGTTTGCTTGGTGTGTAGTGACATAGTTAGACGATATTAGAAGTATTTTTATTTCTTTTTCTACAGGAGGCTGTCAATATTTAGGGAAGATTCTGCCGAAATTTTTAGAAAAAATTAAGAGTAAAGAATCTAGTGTTGGGTTTCGAAATAGTAAATAAAATATCGCAGCAGAACAATGGAAACCCACCACGGATCCAAGCGATCCAATTGATTCAATAAAAGGAGAAGTGTAACGATTACCAACCTCTTGTAGCGCAGATAAATCGAATTGTAGGTGCGATCTCACGCGAAATGACACCCTCTACCAGTATCCACACGCGAAAGCAACGAACAGAATCGCCCGGGGTGCTAGCTCCCTTCCTGGCGGCTAGGGTTTTTGTTATTCTCTCTCTAGAATCACACAAGAAAACGATTTTCTTTTTGCTTTTCTCTTAAGTGGCGGCTAAGCCCTTTTTCTTAATTTAGGTTTTATATATACATACCATATATATATGTACAACTAACCTAACCCTAATTAAGAGAGAGAAAACGTAGGGCTTGTTTTAAAATAAGAAAAATCTTATTTCTTACCTAAAACGATAATTATAATAATAATAATAATAATATTTATCTTAAATATTATTATTATCATCATTCCATTTTAAAATAAGAAATACCTTATTTCTTATCTTAAAAATAATAATAATAATGTAATGATAATATTTATCTTAAATATTATCATTATCATCATTTTTTTTTGTTTATTTCGAATTTTAATTTTTCACAAAATAAAATTCGAAATGTCCGAATTAACCCTTAGTCTATTCATTACATTCTATGTGTGCGACCCAATAGGTTTATATTATATTGGCAGTGGGTCTCAATCCCATCACGGGCCCACAAGTCATAAGTGGCCTCTAGCAAGACATTATGACTACCCAAATAATATGAATATCGATAATTCGATTTTAACCTAATAGAACATGTTATAATTCCTTTGTCACACGATATCTTGTTTGAACATAAGTCATGGTCCATGTCAAACTTATATAGTCCAAACATATAATTTCCCGATCACTAAGTAGACTGATAATATCAAATGATATTGATCACTCCATCAATTCATTTGAGCACGGCCATGCATTTCTCAGTCCTACTTATCAAGGGGCCCGACAGATATCTCTCTCATAAGAGAGGGACAAATTCCTTCTTGATTATTCACTATCCTCTACATGATTCTCATTATGTCCAATCATAATCTTTATAATTATCCGATTAAAGATAATGTTTGATTGTGTCAAAACATAATGTTCGTCATGTAGGATACTATGATAATCTCAGGTCTAAGGATTAATAACATAACTATTGTGAGATCACTAATGACATTGACCCATGTAGTGTCTCATTGCGGGTCTATCCAGTACTTTGTTCCCTAACAAGTACTTATAAGATTAATTCATATCATCATATATAATCATCCCATGATCATTAATTAAACTTATACTAGTCTTTATTTATCATCAATCATTTAACAATAAATAACTAGGGATAGTCAAAATAACATTAAATTGTTATTTACAAATATTATTATAATGTAACATGCCTACAATACAATAACATAAAGAAAACCCAATTTTATAAAATGAAATTTAACATTACATAAAGGCCCTAATGTTTGGCCTAGGGCACAACCACTAACAATCTCCCACTTGCACTAGGCCTAATCATATAAGTGTCTAATACCCATAGACCTAGTATGACTATCATGTTTGGCTTGTGGGAGAGCCTTTGTAAGTGGATCCGCAATGTTGTCATCTGTTGGTACTCTGCATATCTTGACATCTCCTCTTTCCATAATTTCACGAATGAGATGAAAACGCCTGAGTATATGTTTGGATCTCTGATGGGATCTGGGCTCTTTAGCTTGTGCTATAGCACCATTATTGTCACAATAAATGTCTATAGGACTTGTGACACTAGGAACTACTCCCAGTTCAATAATGAATTTCTTGATCCATACTGCTTCCTTAGCTGCATCTGATGCTGCTATATACTCAGCTTCTGTTGTAGAATCAGCGACAGTGCTTTGTTTAGAACTTTTCCAGCTAACAGCACCTCCATTTAACAAAAACACATATCCAGATTGCGATCTAAAGTCATCTTTATCAGACTGGAAGCTTGCATCTGTGTAACCATTTACTACTAGCTCATCTTCCAATCCTCCATATACTAAGAATGCATCCTTAGTTCTTCTCAAGTACTTAAGGATATTCTTAACCGCTGTCCAGTGACTTTCACCAGGGTTTGACTGGTATCTACTTGTCATGCTCAATGCATATGAGACATCCGGTCTAGTACATAACATGGCATACATGATAGATCCTATAGCCGAAGCATAAGGAATCATACTCATACGGTCTCGCTCATCAGATGTCGTAGGACATTGAGTCTTGCTAAGAGTAATACCATGAGACATTGGCAAAAATCCTCTTTTAGAATTTTGCATGTTGAACCTATTCAACACCTTGTCTATATAAGTACTTTGACTCAGACCAATTATTCTTTTAGACCTATCCCTATAGATCTTGATCCCAAGGATATAAGCAGCTTCGCCTAGATCTTTCATTGAAAAAGATTTCCCTAACCAATCTTTGGTCTTTTGTAACATAGGGATATCATTCCCAATGAGTAATATGTCATCGACATATAAGACGAGAAACATTATTGCACTCCCACTAACCTTCTTGTATACACAAGGTTCATCTTCATTTTTTATGAATCCAAACTCTTTGACTGTTTCATCAAAACGAAGATTCCAGCTCCGAGAAGCTTGCTTTAATCCATAAATGGATCTTTGCAGCTTGCATACCTTTCTAGAATTCTCAGGATGGACAAAACCTTCAGGTTGTGTCATATACACATCCTCAAGTAAGTTTCCATTAAGAAACGCTGTTTTGACATCCATTTGCCATATCTCGTAGTCATAATGCGCAGCAATGGCAATAAGAATTCTTATTGATTTAAGCATTGCGACTGGAGAAAAAGTTTCATCATAGTCAATACCATGAGTTTGCTTGAAACCTTTTGCAACAAGTCTTGCTTTAAAGGTATGTACCTTTCCATCCATGTCAGTTTTCTTCTTGAAAACCCATTTGCACCCAATGGTTTTAATTCCTTCAGGTGGATCAATCAAGTTCCAAACTTGATTGTCATACATAGATTGCATTTCAGATTTCATGGCCTCTAGCCATTTCTCAGAATCTGGACTTGATACAGCATCTTGATAGGTTGTAGGCTCATCTTGATCCATAAGCATTATTTCACGACTATCCATTACGAGAAATCCATATCTCTCAGGTTGATATCGTGTCCTATCAGATCTGCGCAGTTCTTGTGTAACTTGCACAGGTTCCACAACTGTTTGTGAAACTTGTTGAGTCTCCATCGATGGTCTAATGTCATCTTGTGTTTTTCGAACTTCTTCAAGTTCTATTTTACTCCCACTGGTTCTTTTAGAAATAAATTCCTTTTCTAGAAAGACACCATTTCGAGCAATAAACACTTTATTCTCAGAGGGATTGAAAAAGTAATATCCTTTAGTTTCTTTAGGATATCCCACAAAAAGGCATTTATCAGATTTAGGAGCTAATTTATCCGAGACTTGTCTTTTGACATAAGCCTCACAGCCCCAAATCTTTAGAAAAGACAAACTGGGAATTCTTCCAGTCCATATCTCATATGGTGTCTTTTCAACTGCTTTAGATGGAACTCGGTTCAGAGTGAATGCAGCTGTTTCTAATGCATAGCCCCAAAAGGATAAAGGAAGATCTGTTTGACTCATCATAGATCGAACCATATCTAATAAAGTTCGATTCCTTCTTTCGGAAACACCATTCCATTGTGGCGTCCCTGGTGGAGTTAATTGTGAAATAATTCCACAATTGCTTAGATGATCATCAAACTCTTGGCTTAAGTATTCACCACCCCGATCAGATCGAAGTGCTTTAATAGTTTTACCAAGTTGATTTTGAACTTCATTTTGAAAAGTTCTGAACATTTCAAATGATTCATGTTTATGTTTCATTAGATAGACATAGCCATATCTACTGAAATCATCAGTGAAAGTGATGAAGTATTGAAATCCTCCCCTGGCATTTTTGCTTAATGGGCCACATACATCAGTATGTATAAGGCCCAATAAATCAGTGGCCCTTTCACTATGTCTAGTGAATGGATCTTTTGTCATCTTGCCTAATAAACAAGATTCACAATTTTCAAATGATTCAAAATTAAATGATTCCAAGAGTCCATCTTGATGGAGTTTTGATATGCGTTTCTCATTTATATGACCAAGACGACAATGCCATAAATATGTTTTATTCAAATCATTGGGTTTGGATTTCTTTGTAGTTATGTTATAGATATCCTCATTGTTGGATTTTTCTAGATTTAGGGCATAAAGGCCACTATATGAATCAGCAATACAATAAAGCATATCATCATAATAAATAGAACATTTCCTTTTCTTAATAAGAAAAGAAAAACCTTCATCATCCAAACAAGAAACTGAAATAATATTCCTACTTAAAGTGGGAACATAAAAGCAATTGTTCAAAACTAACAAAAGCCCATTGGGCAAAGTCAACTCATAAGTCCCTACAGCTAAAGCAGCAACTCTTGCTCCATTTCCAACTCGTAGGTCCACTTCACCCTTTTTCAGTTGCCTACTCCTTTTGAGTCCCTGCACATTTGTACAAATGTGAGAACCACATCCAGTATCTAATACCCAGGAAGTAGAAGTAGATAAATTAATTTCTATAACATAAATACCTGAAGATGTAGTCTCACTACTCTTCTTCTTCTTCAATTCTTCCAAGTAGAGCTTGCAATTCCTCTTCCAATGACCAGGTTCATTGCAATGGAAGCAAACTCCCTCCTTTGGAGCTTTTGCCTTGGGTTTGTTTTTAGCTTGTGCTTTTGGCTTACCAGCAACTTTTGCCTTAGCCTTACCCTTGCCCTTATTTTTCATCCCCTTTCCTTTATTAACCATAAGGATATGATTGGGCCTTTTCATGATGCTTTGCTCAGCTGTCTTAAGCATTGCATGCAGCTCAGGAATGGATTTCTCCATATTGTTCATATTATAGTTCAAAACAAACTGGCTATAACTATTAGGCAATGAATTAAGGATCAAATCCGTGGCAAAATCCAAAGTGATTGGGAATCCAATCCTTTCAAGGTGATCAATATAGCCTTTCATTCTCAGAACATGAGCGCTCACTGATGCACCTTCAGCCATTTTACAGCCATGCAAAGCTTTGGTAGTCTCATACCTGTCTTGCCTTGCTTGTTGTTGGAATGTCTGTTTGAGGTGATAACTCAACTCATAAGCCTCTAAATGCTCCAGATCCTTTTGAAGTTCTGGGCACATTGTGGCTAACATAAGACAGCCCACATCAATAGAATCATCAACATGTTTCTTCTGTTTGTCCTTAACTGCCTTTTGGGCATCAGTAGGCGGAGGAGGAGGGACAGGTTCATCAAGCACATATAGCTTCCTTTCTTGCTTGAGAACAATTCTCAAGTTCCTAAACCAGTCAAGGAAATTAGTGCCATTTTCTTTCAGCTTGTCCTTCTCAAGGACGGATCGCAGTGATAGTGTGGAGGTGTTATTTGAAGCCATTGATCTACAAATATGCAAAATAAATATTAAAATTAGTACCAATTTCATTTTAGGGTATTTCTTAAAGCTCCCACTAAAATATTCACCCTCAATTTTAATTACAACAATTGTAATGTTTTAGTGGGCTAAGATCCATATTTCACTTAATTCTAAGTCAGCTTTGGCATGACGCTTAAAATCAAGTTATTTAGGTAGATAACTCTTTACCAATTACATCTCATATAACTCTTAGATTCTTTATGGGATTTTGACATCATATGTCCCGGCATGTTATAATCCCATCTAATACCTTAGGCCCAAAACCATTTTGATAGCCTAATTAAGTCTAACCATTTTTAAACATATGGGTAGCACCATTACCCATCCTATCTTACTATGATAACCTAATGTACTTCGCTTTGGCAGAACCTACACTTTGGTGATCTTAGTCTTGATAGGTGTTATAATTATGGGTGGCATAAGACTTAAAATTTTGGTGAGGGAATTTTGGTTTTTAAGTTATGATGTCTATTCATTTACATATCATGCATCATCCATACATGGCATCTCATACACATATATAATCATTCATCGCATCATATATCGATAAAAAAATATGCATAATATATAAAACGTGTCATAGCATGGCCAAAACTATATGATCTTCATAAGCCAATATGAAGATCAATGGTCAATCCTAGGTGAAATTACAAAACTTGTCTTGATCAACAGCTTCCATTTGGCACCTCCATCATTATGGAATTGGATTGATTCCCTTCATGGTCTTCGTGCAATTCCTTTTGTCTTCATTACAATAATGAAATAAACTATTCGACAAAATAACCCCTCGAAGTTTTTAGGCAATGTTAATCTCATTAACAATTTTCTGCATAAAAAACCCTATTTTGTATCCTAAAATACAGATCTGCCGATCTTATCAGCATCTGTTTAATCACATTAAACGATTTTAGGATCGACACAAAATACCACCGAATTTAATTGAATATAGACCACACATTTAATCTCATGGTAAAACGGAAGTAACATACATACGTTAATCATATTAACATGTATATGTTTCGTAGTCTATACACATAGTTTCATAAACATCAAACGATTAATTACATTTATATCTCATACAAATATATTAATTTTGTTCATATCTCATATAAATAGATTAACATGATCGATTATAACATTTACTAACTTATCATGTATCAACATACAATCTTTTCATATCACATAAAATCGATTTTGCACATATCACATACATACAAAATACGATAATTGAATCAATTGAATTCGCAAGCGGCTCTGATACCACTGTTGGGTTTCGAAATAGTAAATAAAATATCGCAGCGGAACAATGGAAACCCACCACGGATCCAAGCGATCCAATTGATTCAATAAAAGGAGAAGTGTAACGATTACCAACCTCTTGTAGCGCAGATAAATCGAATTGTAGGTGCGATCTCACGCGAAATGACACCCTCTACCAATATCCACACGCGAAAGCAACGAACAGAATCGCCCGGGGTGCTAGCTCCCTTCCTGGCGGCTAGGGTTTTTGTTATTCTCTCTCTAGAATCACACAAGAAAACGATTTTCTTTTTGCTTTTCTCTTAAGTGGCGGCTAAGCCCTTTTTCTTAATTTAGGTTTTATATATACATACCATATATATATGTACAACTAACCTAACCCTAATTAAGAGAGAGACAACGTAGGGCTTGTTTTAAAATAAGAAAAATCTTATTTCTTACCTAAAACGATAATTATAATAATAATAATAATATTTATCTTAAATATTATTATTATCATCATTCCATTTTAAAATAAGAAATACCTTATTTCTTATCTTAAAAATAATAATAATAATGTAATGATAATATTTATCTTAAATATTATCATTATCATCATTTTTTTTTGTTTATTTCGAATTTTAATTTTTCACAAAATAAAATTCGAAATGCCCGAATTAACCCTTAGTCTATTCATTACATTCTATGTGTGCGACCCAATAGGTTCATATTATATTGGCAGTGGGTCTCAATCCCATCACGGGCCCACAAGTCATAAGTGGCCTCTAGCAAGACATTATGACTACCCAAATAATATGAATATCGATAATTCGATTTTAACCTAATAGAACATGTTATAATTCCTTTGTCACACGATATCTTGTTTGAACATAAGTCATGGTCCATGTCAAACTTATATAGTCCAAACATATAATTTCCCGATCACTAAGTAGACTGATAATATCAAATGATATTGATCACTCCATCAATTCATTTGAGCACGGCCATGCATTTCTCAGTCCTACTTATCGAGGGGCCCGACAGATATCTCTCTCATAAGAGAGGGACAAATTCCTTCTTGATTATTCACTATCCTCTACATGATTCTCATTAAGTCCAATCATAATCTTTATAATTATCCGATTAAAGATAATGTTTGATTGTGTCAAAACATAATGTTCGTCATGTAGGATACTATGATAATCTCAGGTCTAAGGATTAATAACATAACTATTGTGAGATCACTAATGACATTGACCCATGTAGTGTCTCATTGCGGGTCTATCCAGTACTTTGTTCCCTAACAAGTACTTATAAGATTAATTCATATCATCATATATAATCATCCCATGATCATCAATTAAACTTATACTAGTCTTTATTTATCATCAATCATTTAACAATAAATAACTAGGGATAGTCAAAATAACATTAAATTGTTATTTACAAATATTATTATAATGTAACATGCCTACAATACAATAACATAAAGAAAACCCAATTTTATAAAATGAAATTTAACATTACATAAAGGCCCTAATGTTTGGCCTAGGGCACAACCACTAACATCTAGAAATTTGATGATGTAAGCATAAATTATATTAATTTAGCGATATTCAAAGCAAAGATTGATTTGTGATAACCGTATCCGGTTTATTTATCAGACCGGGTATAGGATGTTACACCTATAGATGAAGTGTGGGGATGATCATGTTGATAGCCCTTTAGTTGCTGAAAGCCTAGCCCTCCAACATGTTGTCTCCTTGGCCGTTAACTTTGGCCTTTCCCATGTCATAGTTGAATCGAAATCTTATGACCTCATCAAGGAAATCAACAACAATCTTTCTACCCCCCGGGAGATCATGGCTGCTGTGGACAATATTGTTCACCTCTTTGCCATTTTTGTTTGTGCTCATTTTATTTTTGTTAAAAGAACTACTAATAAAACAATTGATTTCTCAACCAATTAGTGTAAATAGGGGAACTCCTTTGTTAATCCTCTACTTGCCCTAATTGATCTTGTTGTACTCGTGGACAATAATGTCCCATAATGTTATTTTTAGCTTATTGTTAAAAAAAATACATGGTTTATTCGGGTAATGTCTAATATGCCTATTGTATTTTATTTTCTCCTAAATAATGTTTTAGAAATATTTGAATAAAATTATTAAAAGCATTGGTCTATAATAGTTAGTATAATAGTTATTGTTTAACTATTTTACATATTTGTCATGAAATTTGCATGATACAATTCCTAAAGATAATGAAATAATATATATAATCATTACTATCTTACTATTAATAATTATCTGATCACCATAAATGGATTAATAATGAGAATGATTATAAGAGTAATTAACTTAAACATTTACGAATTCCTCAAAAAAAAAAAAAACTTAAACATTTATGTATAGATAAAATCATCCATGATATGCCATAAATATACATTGGTCATGTACTTATAGTGTGTATTATCATATTATTAAGTTTTATAAAGTCTTGCATCCGAAAAAATATGAAAAATATGGAGAATAATTTATACATGATTATGAAGGTACAACATCTCATCTTTTTTTTTAAAAAAAAAAACTTTAGTTGTCATTTCATTAAGAATGTGAAGCTAAAATATTCGGAAGATATGTAATAAATATATGCAGAAGATATGCGATTCATTTTTAGAATTCTGACAATATTATATAAGAATTCTATGCAAACATACTTAAAATGTGTATTTGTGTTATTATGAGGGTTAGAAAAATATATGTTGTGCTTTTTTTCCTTAATTAAAATTTATTTTCCATTAGGTTTTCCTGTTAAGATTTTTAATAAGTCAATTTATAATGTCTATTAAAATTATGTGTATTTGTGTTATCATGAGGGTGAGAAAAATGTATGTTGTGCTTTTCTTTCCTTAATTAAAGTTTATTTTCCATTAGGTTTTCCTATTAAGATTTTTAATAAGCCAATTTATAATGTGTATTAAAATTATTGTGTACTTTTTTTGCTTTCACTAGAATTTTTCCAAAGATTTTTCCTAGTAAGGTTTTAATTTGGCAAACTATTTATTAATAGATACTCAAGAGGAAGTATGTATTGTAAAATTCCATGAATTATGCATGTTCATAACTCCTCAAAATTGATAACATGGCTTATCAAAAAGAAAAGGTAAAAAGTCATATCAATTGATTGTCCCTTTAGGAAATTTTATAATATTGTTAAGGATTTTAAAATTTGTTAAAAGCTTGATAGTCTTTTAATACAAATGATATTATTCTTTGAAAAGAAAAAGGAAATGAAATATTTTCAAAATAATATTCAAGAAGAGGTAAAAATTAACATAGATAAAAAATTTCATATTTTTATGAAAAACAACCCCAAAAATGCTTCTAGTATTTGTAGATTATATGAATTATGTGAAAATAGATAATAATTTATTGTTGATAATATATTTACCAATATGGTTGCTTATAAAAAAATAATAATTATAGGTTTGAGTCTCAAACAATCGATAAATGTCGATATTAAAATAATTATCCAAAACTGATAAAAACAATCCATACTAAACTATAGTCAAATAAGGTATTTGGGCTAGTAGTCCAAACACCTAAAGACATCATACATATTAGTTGTTGAAATTATTAGCCTCATCAAATTATTTTAAAATGTTGATTATTCATGAAATTATTCATGAATACGTGTGGTTGAAAGCCACAATTCAACACATCAAAGGAATTTGTAAACTATTGTTTAAGAACATCAATCAACAATATTGTAGCATGACAAAAGGTCAAATTGCAAAATTTGCTTAAGCGACAAACCAATTGATTGCTTCAAGAAGCATATATGCATAATTGGAGTGTGTCAATTGGACTAATATTTAGTATGATTTATTGTATTTTTTTAGGAAAGATACCTATAACTATTGTACTCTTTTTTCTTCACTAAATTTTTATCCTACTTTTCTTAGCAAAAGTTTAACTAGGCATACATGTTCATATGTATAGTTATCCAAGGTAAAATGTTGTGAAATATTCATATTGTGGATGACTACTTATGTTATTAATTAGACTCTATGTATACTAGTATTATATTTCTGTTTAAAATATGTTATTGACTCGTTCACCAAGTCTTTGCACCTGAAAATATGCTCATTATGAGTTATTCAAAACACACAATAATTAGAAAAGAATAGCAATTTTTCTCAAACAGTTATTTTCTTATTTTATTTATTCTTTTATCTTTTGATTTATCCATAACATTAGGAGAATACATTTATTAGTGATATTATTAATTTTTATGTAATGTAATAGCAATAAGTTATCACCAAGTTAGATGCTCGATGATCTTAGAGCTTAAAGCCTAAGGATCTTGTTTTTAAAGGTATCAAAGTTGAGGCAATTGAATGATTTTTAAGAAAAGGTTCATTACATGCTTCGTACTTTAATACTTCTTAACATGTATCGTTAAGGCTTGACAAAATGATAAAAAAAAAAACCATTAACTGATTTAAAAAATTGAGTTCAAACTGATATTAGCGATTAACCAGTCCAATTAGAAAAAGACGTACTTCAATTTTTAAAATTATGGTTAATGGACTTGGACTTAGGCTTAAGTATTTGGTTGACTGTGTTTATATTTAATTTTACATGTATATATGGACATAAAAATAATTTTCACATGTATCCATATTATATCCAAATCTTCGAAAGTAAATGACTGATAAATTAATATTTATGTAATTTTTATTTTATTGTATTTATATTAAATTTGAATGAATTGTATTTGATATTTAAAATTTGGATAATTTATATTTTAATTTGAAGGGATGGATGAAATTTTTTTCTATGAAGTTTAGGATATTTAAAATTGTATGTATTTAAGTTTTTAACGATTAACCAATGATTAATGGTTAAGTGACCACATAAAAGTTAATCAATTTTTAATGGATAGGAATTAGACTTAGACTTTGAAAAACTAACATTAATGGACTAGACTTAAAAAAAATAAGCTATGAACAAGTTAACCAACTCATGCCTACCCCTACTCATTGGATTATCCATTATTACCATTATGAAATAAACAATTATTATTGTTTTTTTTCTCTCACATGACAAACATGCCTCTCTCACTTATATAATTCTCTCTCCAATAAAGAACAAAATAGCTTCAATTGAAAAATATCAGTGAGTCCAAGTGCATTATTGGCTTCAATGGATTTTGGGTGGCAAAAATTGAGTATTTAGCTATCCATATTGAGCCGACAAAGCTTTTGATGGTGGTCTGGCAGTGACACAATATTAGTAGTAATAATAGAGGATGATGAGGAAACCAATTGATTCAAAAGCTTTTTTTATTAAATTTGTTGGTTATATAAGGGTACATGCACGTATACATGGTGGAATAAATAAAATTTTACATAACAGAAAGAACGATCTTACCATGATTGTTAGTTAAATTAATCTAGGAGATGAAAACTCTTTACCTCAAATGGTTTGAATTAGATGTTTTTCCTTCTTTATTGGATATCCGAAATGACAGATGCCTCTAATTGTATACACACCAGCAAGGGATGAAAAGAATCAAATGATGGACAAAATACAAAAGCCAAAATTCTATATATGCTAGCAAGAGAATTTTCTTAGGGAGAAAATAAAAGGAGATAATGAAATCCTAACTGCTTTAGAATTATATGTAACTTGCTTACCCTAATTCTTTATTTATATATATATTCTTCTAACTCTAATAAGAATAGGATTAGCTCTCTTAATGCTTAATCCATGTACAATTCTGAGGGGCCATACACCAAAACCAATAAACCTTAAAAGCTTTATGCGCATGATCCCTTAAGTGGCCTATGCACAAGCTCTTTTATCTTTTTAGTCCATGTGTGTATTAAACTAGCATACCAAACTTGCACATGACTTTTATATCTTTTATATAACATGTGCATACCTATTAGGCCTTATGAGACCTAGTATTAAGCTTGTAGAGCTAATGCACGTCTTTTATGTGTATGGAGGGAGAGAAAATCTCTCGATTTATCATATTTAAGCTTTTAAGCCCATATAATTTTCTCCTTTATTTTAATATGATATTATGACATCTTATGTCATAATATACTATATATTTTACCTTTTTACCCTTTATTGTAAAATGTGAGGCCTCTTAGGCTTTTTGTGCAGCTTGGTACTACAAAATGTAACTAGAAATCCTAGTTCAATTAGGATTATTTGATTTAAACACTTTTAAATTATTATGTCAATTCTTAATTAATTCATATGCATTTAAGTAGAAATCATTAGAAGTTTTTAGCCAAGCATGATGACTACCCAATTGATAGAAAATTAGTGGCTTCACTTTACCCTTCCATATATAGTTATCATGTAATTACTCTTTTGACCATTTTTTTTTATCTCATTCTAGTTTGAACATAAATTTTCATCAACTCAAAGCTCAATTAAGTTTGTCTAATTCAATCCAAAATATGTTACATCTAATAAGTATTTTCTTATTCCTAAAATGCCCTTTATGAATCATATTCGTTCTTGTATTCCACTTTGACTAGAGATAATAAGAAAAACTTAACAAGATATGTGAGATAACTCTCCATTATTAATCAAGAGTGGTAAATCCTTCATTGATCATTCAACTATTTTCAAGCAGGTATAAACAGGTAATGTTATGCCAATCTCCAAGATATGCTCACTTCTTGATAAGGGTAATGGAATCAAAGTAAGACACTAGCTATTTAAGATACCTTGGTGATCTCAAGTCTAAGAATACTTGCACTACTAATATAATGAGATACTTCATTGAAACATATCATTTATCCATTAAAGTGCCTTGGTGATCTCAAGTCCAAGGATATTTGCACTACTAATATGATGAAATACTTCACTAACACAGATCATTTATCCATGTGAAGTTTCTCATTATATGTCTTCAATGTACTTATTATTCTAAGAAACATCCACATGTTAGCTTTAAGCATCTCAATGTTCATGCTTATGAGAACTACTATTTGACCTAGTCAAAGTATAACATATGTTAGTCTATTCATATTAACAACTTTCGATTTTATTAATACTATGACTAGGGATCATTTAGGTATTAACACAATTGCATACGATAAACATCTCATTATCATGAATTCTTTCATGATTGTCTTGGACTTCATTAGATAGTTTAAAACACATGTAAGAAACTAGCTACTTCTCTTGATTTTGCAATTAACCAAAATTTAGAACTAATGGGTTCTTCTTTTTTAACTATTAGGTGACTTCTAGACTAGGGTGGAGTTACAAGGTTGCCCCTTCACCACCCCCTTGAATTTTTTAAAATTAAAATTTTACCTATAAAATTTAATTTTTTTAAAAAAAATATTACTATTAGCCCCTTATGAATTTTCAACATTATATTTTTACCCATGATATATTTTTCAAGATAATTAGTATTAATCCCTAAGATTATATATAATTTTAGTACAATCATTATATATTTAGCTAAAAAATACAAAATAGAATTTTCCTATCAAAAAATACTTTACATTCATTTTTCACGCCCCCCCCCCCCCCCCCCCCCCGAGATATAAATATCTAGTTCCCTTGCTTTCAAATATATCATAATTCATTTTGCATATGTTGTTAGGATCCTTTGATAATGTATAAGAGGGAGAAAGGAGAGCAAATTATTAAAAAAAAAAATGAATAGAGGATGTGTAAGGAAGAAAGATTTAAAAAAAAAATGCTCTATTAATGCATGCAAAATCTTTAAGTTGTTAAAGGAAAAAATCTTATGCATCGTATTTTAGTGCAACAACACTGAGGCTTTAATATACCTTATTTAATATTTATTGAGACTACCTTGATTCTTTCCCTTCTATAGATGAGTTTCATTAGGCTCTTCTTTGCATTGACACTTGATAATATGTGGATGACAAATGCGAGGAAGCTCCAATAATCTTAAACACCAAGTAAACGAAAGAGTGTTTGCTTTGAATTCAGTCAAAAATTGTACTCCGATGACCAAGTCTAAATAGAGTAGTGTAAGATAAGGGAAAGAGAGAGAGTAAATTATCCGATATTGAGTTCTGTAATAGGCATCGAATCATTCATATTTATTTTTTTAATCACTTTTCTATTCAATTGGAATTGCAGGTTTTAAGTAAACTAATGCATAAAATCAATGGTGCGCATTTATAGCAAACACATTTAAAGGTGTATTGAGTATGTTAAACGTCCGGAGCATGGAAACAACACTCTCTTTGGAAATGGGGAAACATCTATGTATATATACACCCACACACTACAAACAAGGTCTAAAACTTTTCTGATTATGGGATTGGACTAAGATGAAAAGCAAAAGAAAATGGGGACCAAAAGCCATCAAAATATCAACGCAATGGTTAAGGTGGTGGATTTAAGGATGAGTAATAGGAGATGAAAAGAGGCTCACTTGACCAATATACATTTATATAGGCATGCCTATACATAGAAACTTTCATAATAAATGCAATGCTTTTCTCAAAATAAATAAATAAATGCAATACTTCTCTCATTTTATACGGGTATATATAAAATATTTCAAGGCAGCCTTAATTGATGAGATCTACCCACCAAAAACCCAATCCCAACCACTTGCTATTTAGTCCTTTACTTGGTCCAGGTAGCCCCTATAACCCTCTAATTTATTACCTACTATACTCTTTACTATGTGCTAGGGTGGTCACCACATTTGCGTTCCTATGACCTTTTTGAATTATTTTTTATTTTTTATACATTTTTTTCCTTTTATATTATTGTTTTGAACAAAAGGACATATATGTATAAATCAAGTTCCTGATCTCCTTGTCTGCAGTTAATCGATATTAATTATTAGTCAGACATTACTTGAATTAATTTATTTATTTTTTGATAATACTTAAATTAATTTATGGTATGTGTTGACTATGTATTTTTTTTTAAAATATGCATAATTTGGATGCGGATATAAATATTAAAGTGAGTAAAAAGCAGATAATTGGTCTATTAATTAATTTATTAATATTAATTTTTAAAAATTATTAATCATTAATTAGTCCGTTATATTCGGTTAACCAGTCAGTTAATTTAAAATTTTTTGGTTTGGTTAACCATTGAAATTTTTAGTATACAATTATATAAAAAAATTAATTCAATTTTAAAGGCTCAAAGTAGTTCAAAATAAAAAAAATACAAAAATGAACATTATATACTAACAAATATTCATGTTACACTTTTAAGATTCTCTGGTTCTTATTGTTAATTATTTCAATAAATTGAGATAAAGTTTTTGTCCTTGATAGGTGCACTTTCGGAAAGTACTGAATTGAGATATTTGATTTATAAATAATATTATTTTTTTTAAATAAAAGGTCAATATTATTCCAGGAATAAAACTGCATAAAAAAAAAAAAAAGAACCAACCAGAAAAAAAGAGGTTGTAGATTAAGAGAGTATACTTATATTTCAAGAAAACCACCTAACTACCAACTAACTTACAACAACGTAAGCAGTTATATATGTTTTGCACCCACCGTTCAATTGGGACCCTCATTTCCTTCCGACATTGAAGCAAAAAAATCCTTTCCCTAGTGAACAAATCTCTCTCTCTCTATTTTTCAATTATCAAGGAGGCACAAACTCTATCCATTTCTACATGAATTCCTCTGTTCTTTTTATTGTTATTTTTTTTTTATTTTTTGGGTTGGTTTGCTATACAAAACTAACCGAAATAAAAAAAAAAAATTAAACTGAATTGTGGATATTTTTAGTCTATTCGATTTTTTTTCTTGCTTTAATTGATTCAATTTTGAATATAAATTTTGATTTATTCCATTCAGTTTTCAAAAATTTAAAATTAAAATAATCCAACAGTTGCATACTTTAATATATATAAATATATAATATAAATTATACAAGCCAAAAAATTTGACTAAACCAAAATGAACTAACAATTTATAATTCGATTTGTTCGGTTCGTTTCTAGTTTTGTTCATTTAAGTTCTTGAAATTATGAAAATTCAGGACCTGTTTATTTACATAAAACTGCTCCAGTTTTTCAGAAAACAGAAAATAGAGATCATGTTTATTTTCGTCAGTTTTCTAAAATAGAAAACAGAAAATAAATTTTTCAGTTTTCCAAAATAAAGAAGAAATTGAAAAACTAATAAAAGATGTTTTTCAAATTTTCTAAATAATATTAATACACACACACATACATATATATATATATATACACATACATATACATATACATGCATATGTAAATTTTTGTATGTGCATACATACATAAGCATATGCATGTGCATGTATATGCATATGTAGTACATGCATACATACGTACATATGGATATGTATATATATGTATATACATACATACACATACATATGTATATGTATATGTATATGTATATGTATACACATACATATGTATATACAAATATACATACATACATGCATGCATACATGTATGTATGTATCTATATATATACAAATACATATACATATACATATAAATATGTATTTATACATATACATATACATATACATATACACACACATACATATTCATATACATATATCTGTATGTGCATACATACATACATACATACATACATATGTATGTATATATATGTATGTACATACATATATATACATATGAATATGTATATACATACATACATACATACACATACATGTACATATGTATATATTCATAAATACATGTGTATGTATGTGCATATATTCACATACAACCGATTTTCGGTCCTTAATAACCAAGTTTTAAGGACCGGTCACTATCCCGTCCTTACAGGCTCCACCGCTAATGACCAATAAGGACAAAATTTATCAACCGGTCTTTAAAACTTTTAACAACCAGATAAAAACTGGTCCCTAAAAAGTATTAATGACCAAATTTTCCATCCCTGAAATGTAAGTCACGTGATCATCTAGCTTATTAAGGACCAAAAATCTGGTCCTTAAAAGCATAATAACGACCATAAATCTTCAAGAACCATATTAAAATCCGGTCACTAAAATCATTATTAAGGACCAAATTTCTCATCCCTAATAATATATCTCATGTGACCATTCAGGTTATTAAGGACCGAAAATCTGGTACTTAAAAAGATAATAAGGACCATAAACATGTCTGAAGCAAACATACAAGTGCAGAGAGCATTCTTTACATAGTTGTCTCTATCAAGCTGATTCTCAACAATGAATTTCTGCTTTTTAACATAGAAAAATAATTAATAGTACTATAAGATCCTAATCTAATACTCTGACAAAGGAAGTCATTTAAATAGAAAAATAATGTTTTACATAGAAAGTAATTAAGAATAAAGTAGGAAAAATGTATTTAACTACTTCAAGAGACTTCCATATTAAATATTTAAAAGATATAACAAATTTTATAATCACGATAGAACTAACCTAAATATAATTTATGGAAAAAAATACTAAATTAAAAAAAAACAAAATTAAAATTGAAATTTAGAATTTAAGGAAAAAAATCTCAAAATAGCTAAAATGCACCTGAAACTTAAATCAAATAGGAATTGAAGTAAGCGAGGGCTAATTTGGTAAATGCACCTGAAGCACACTGCGCATCCACTGATATTTTATATTATTCCAGCACCAGGATCCATCTCAACTCAAGTTTTTGATATGGCTTCACATTACCATCTCCACTTCCTTCTCCTGCTTCTCTATTTATCAACATCTTGTTCATTGGCATTGTCCGCTTCAAGAATTTCAGACCCAGAAACCTACTACAACAAATGGATATCGTGGAACATCCACAATCATAGGAGGAGATCGGCCTTGGAAACTGCTAAATCCACTGTTAATAGTAAAGTTATCGATGACAAGTGCAACTGTTGTTGTTGATACTAATTATTTTATTGCCTAACGACAATAATTTGGTTGGTAGACTCTATCTTGGCTCATGTGGCCATGTTGACATAGAGATTTCGTTGTTGCACGAAACATTCCAAATTTCCAAAGCATTACATAAAATTTTTTAGTACAAGTTCACGGGTCTTATATCCCATATACATGAGCTATAAAATAACAATCAAAAAAATATAACTGCAGAACACAACTCCACATGAAGTAGGGTCGAAAGGAGAACAAGGAGTGGCACTGAGGATATCAGGGACAAAAGCAGCTTTTCATAATTGCAGTTTTTATGGGAATCAAGACACTCTTTATGATCATAAAGGCCTTCATTATAATTGCAGTTTTTATAGGAATCAAGACATTCTTTGATAACATACCATTATGTAAATAAATTAACATTATAACATGATGTGTCAATAGTTCACTCACTAGGTACCCAAATAATTTTATGGATATAATTGAGAAGAATTTAAGAATTTAAATTTCAGCAGAGCCTCTAACTAATGTGAGCTTAACTAACAGCACCAAAAACATAGATAACCGAATGAAATATAAAAAGCAGACATTACATCACCCATTCCAATAAAACTACACAAAGCAATATGACAGAACAACCAAGATATGCAGGGAGAAAACCAAGGCCAATAGAATAAAATGAAGGAGAGCTAAAATATACTGACATATACCGACAACAATTAATAACCAAAAACACATTCAAATCACCCAGCAACCATTACATGTAATTAACTGAAAATAATCCGAAGAAACAAGAAAAATAGGATGAATGAATGAATTATGAGGAAGAAAAACAAGGAATATAAGAGTTACCAGATAAGAACTGAAATTTCGTCCAAAACAGAGACAAATTCCGATCCAAATGTTAAATCTCTTTCAAAACCGTCCAATAACCTAGCCCAAAGAATCGATACCCATATATAAACCAAACCAAATCACAAAATTGAAACCCAAAAACAGAAAAGAAATAAAAAGGTACTAGAGAAAAAAATAGGAAAAGAGCAAAAAGAATAGTTCCTTAGCAACCAGAGAAGAAGACTCTGTGGTGGAGCACGTTGCCTCGAAGCTATCGTTAGTAGAGCAGCTCGATGGTGAAGAAGCTTCGTTGATGGAAAGCGACACCAGTATGGAGTCTAACACAGGTGAGGCTGAAGACGTGTTAGGGTACAGGGAGTTTTGCTAGAGAAGACAGCAAATGACCAAGCTTCTGTGAAAAATAGGTAAAGGGTTTTTATTTTATTTGCGCGCCACTTTATCCCGCACAATTTTTCGATTTTAAGGACCGAAAATTAATTGTTTTTAAGACTAGATTTTTCCCCCTCACAACTATTATGGGTTAAATTAAAAATTAGACCATGTAAAAAACTAGTCCTTATTAGTATATTTTTAAGGACTAGAAAATTGATAGGTCTTAAAACTGTGGTCTTTAATAAGTCTTTTTCTTATAGTGTTACAAATAAAAAAAAGGGAAAATTTTACTCTTGTCGATGCATTTTTCTATTTTGAAAGCATTGATGGGCATGAAATGGAGGGAGATAGTGGATAAAAGAACGACTCAAATTAACAATATTAACAAAAGAGTACCTTGTTGATTAGGAATTCTTATATATATAAACGAAAAAAAATTATAAATTAACAATTAAAATGATGGTGTTTGAATTAGTGAGAGAAGTGGATGAGAAATACCTAAGTTAACAATATAAAAAAAAAACTCTAACTCAACCTGAATTATATAATAAGAAAAAGAGTAAAAAACAAAAATAAATTACAAGAAAAAATCACTACTCAATAGTCTATGTATTAGCAAAAACTAGCCTAAGAAAATGATGTAACAAAAATCAATTACCAATTAACAAAATAAGATGCAAAAACTAAAATTTATTGAAAGCAAAGCGTAGCAAGTAGATTTGTCAATCAAGTCGGGTCAGATGGATTCAAATCACTTTAAATCATTATTTTTAAATTTTGACTTTTTGAGAGTGGGTCACCCTTTTATCTGGACAGGTTCGAATTGGATCTTGGGTTATGTTAGGATTGAGCAAAACTGAAAACCAAATTGAATGGTAAGCAATGAGATATATTTGGGTCGATTTTATCAATTTTTAATTTAATCAGTTTGGTTTTGAAATAAAAATTTGGTGATATTTGTTAGATTTTTAATATCTAAAAACTCCTAAAGCCAAACCAAACCGAACAAATTATTAGTAAAGCTATGTCATTTTGTACCCTTTTATATATTCATTTATATAAAAACAATTAACCCTATTCTTTTTTTTTCTTTTTATTTCTCTTTGTATGTTGTCTTTTCTCTCAATCGATATAAGAAAAAATGAATTAAACTATATTTTGAGTAGTAATTAGAAAAGAAAATTTTACTAGAGAAATGAGTGAGACACTTCTCTTCTGAGTTTGGGATATAATGATTTGATGAAAGAAAAATGTAAAGAGCACAGTTGAGCAATGACGGTGATGTAAAATGGTAAATGAGTTGTGCTCAACAAAAAAAGCGATAGTTTAGGCTATTGAGCGAAAAAATATGGAAAAAGCAATATGCAAAAAATAAAAATTGTGAAGTAAAATATACATTATATGCCACTTAATTATTATTTTCTATTTTACTTTTTTTTCTTTTCATTTTATCTTTTACTGTTCAAAACTTGAATAATTAGACAATACTCTTTTTCTTTCAATTAGATCTAAATTTTATATAAAAATTGAGAATAAGATATTAATAAATCGTGTAGTGCTAATATATACAAACACATATATACATATATATAAACTATAATTTATAAATAAATATGATACAATATAAAATTTAATTAAAAAATTCAAATTGAATCAGATTTCATGTATTTTTGAATGAATTTTTTTGAATTTTGAGTTTGATCATAAAATTTTTAGGTTATTCGAGTATTTTTTTGAATGCAGGTTAGAGTTTGAATCCCTATTTTCAAGTGAATTTAGATCAGACAAAAGTTGATAGATGTAGTAAGTGAACAAAAGGAGATGAAATAGTCAGTTTTTAGTGAGAAGAACAGTGAAGAACCTAACTATTATTTAAATCACAAATATAGGTTGAAATATGGGGGCAGATGATTGGCTTTTCTTTTCCCTTTTTTTGTTTTTTTTTAATTTCTTTTTATTTTACAAGTGTGTTTTTTTTTTCAATTATTTATATATGTTATGCAAATTGTTGGGCTTGTCTATTGTTGGATTTAACTATTTATTTGGTTTTAGATGTAATTAAATTTGATATGACATTGGAAAATTTAATCAAGATTATATTATTATGTAAAAAAAAAGGTTGATGGCTGCTGCAACCCTAGTCGTGTACGAAGTCCTATTGACGATGGATAAGGTCCTTTCTCCCTTACCACTAGATGACAGAATAAGGAAAAAAAAAAGACAGGATGAGCTGGATACTTAGATGGAAATAGGCGAAGAAACAGACAACATGCATACTATTATAGCCCTACCCCCTCTGTCTTTTCGGGATGCCCTAGTTCAGAAAACAAAAAAAAGATTTGGGGAAAATATCCCAATCACAACGACTTCGAACAAGGGTAATGACTTTGCCTTAATCAATGATAATGAGGAAATTGATAATTTTTCAGTTAGTAGTGAAGAGAGTACATATTACGAGTGCAGCACGGATGAGGAAATCTCGATTTCATTGGAAGAAGGTCTGTTGAGGTTGGATGTCTCAGATAAACTTGAATCCCAGCTGCCTAGACCATGGAAAAAATTAGTAGTTGTTCGCCTATTAGGGAGAACATCAGCTACAGGGTATTGTGTGCTAGAATTGAATCACTATGGTCTCCTAAAGGACATTATTGAGTAGTTGATATTGACAACAATTTCTTTCTCATTCACTTTGATCTGACTGACGAATACATCAACGCCTTGGTGGGTGGTCCCTGGATTATTTTGGGACATTATTTAACTATACAACCTTGGCATACAAGCTTCTTTACGGAGAATGACATTCTCACCTCGGTGGTTGCTTGGGTTCGCTTTCCAGGTTTCCCGTTACACTACTATCATAAATGGGTGCTGAGACAGATAGGAGCCCATCTAGGAAGAATGGTTAAAATTGATTACAACACATCTATTTCTAAATGGGCAAAATTTGCTTGCATCGTGGTTGAACAGGACCTCATGAAGCCTCTGGTTAATCGAATTAAGATCAAAGATCGCTTGATCAAAGTCGAATATGAAGGGTTGTACATAATTTGCTTTTCCTATGGAAAATATGGACATTTACAAGACCATTGCCCATTAATACAACAAAAAGATACTGAACAAATGACACTTGATGAGATTCGAGATGATAGACTTGTTATTATGCAAGTTACTAGGGAACCTGTGGAAACTGAAACTCAGTTTGGGTCTTGGATGGTTGCCCAAAGGACAGGAAGAAAGATTGAACCTAGAATTGGGACTCAGGGCAACAAATTTAGCAACAAGTAGTTCCCTCTTTTAGGTACAAGATTCTCTATTCTGAATAAGGAAGATGATAATGTGGAAAGACAATCAGATAGCAGCAAACTAAAAGTGAATTTTAATAGCAACTTAGTTGAACTTCCCGAGTCTGAACAAGAATATAACAAGGCCAGTATGAAGCGAAGAGTAACCACTGGAAGAAGAAATCTGGTCCTAATAATAATGTAGTCATTAAAGACAACATTTTGTATGGTTTCGAAAGTAATGCCCCAGAATTTAATAATAATTACATTTCTAAAGAATAATATCCAGGAGAGGATGTTACTGCCCTTATGGTGATTTACAATGAGAAAGAAAACCAGGTCATTAATAAGCCTCAATTCAACATGGACACCTCGAAAATCTGTTAGATTATCAAAGAAAAAGATAATACTGTCTCCAACATTCTGGATTCAAATTCCTATAAAGCCATATCAGTCCCATACCCTAGCCATGGAAAAAGTCAAATAGTTCTTTTAAAGATAGAGTACTACAACAGCGACTCAAGATAAGGAATATCTCATATGGAGGTGGCAAACCACCTGACAAACAAAGTTTGAAAAGTACTTGGGATTCAACTGGAATTAAAAGTCGCAGGAAAGCTAGAGATGCAGCCTTAAAGAATGCCAATGATCCTGGGCTTTTCTCAAAACTGATACCTCGGGATAGTGAAGAAATGCTACCAATAATCCTAGAGCAGAATACAGGTACTATCCCTCAATCTGATGGTACCTCTGAGATGCATATCTGTTGCTTTTGTGATGGACCCTTCTTTCTATATTGATCTTAACTTATGGATTTAAATTTTCTTGCTTGGAATTGCCATGGTGCTAGCTCTAATGGTTTTGTTATGTATTTGAAAAATCTTTGTAAGCTTTATAAGGTCGTTGTGCTTGTGTTGTTTGAAACTAAAGTCAGTGGTGTAATTGCTGATAAAACTATTAAAAGATTAGGGTATAACAACTTGTTTCGTATAGAGGCATCCGGCTTTATGGGTGGTATTTGGGTTTTGTGGTCTCAAAATTTAGAAATCATGGTTAATAGCTACTCTTAACAATTTATCCACTTGATTGTTTCTCATGGAAATACAAACCAATTTGCTCTTACTGTAATTTATGGGGACCCTGCTGCTACTCACAGGAGAATTATGTAGAAGGATCTTAGAAGGCTTTCTCTTTCAATCAGTGGTCCCTGGACTATCATTGGTGGCTTCAATGCCTTCTTTTATGACCATGAGAAATCAGGGGGTGCGTCTAGAGGTAGTAGACCTTGTTCCTTGTTTAATAACTTTATTAATTCTTGTGAGCTTAGTGATATGGGCTATTCAAGACCAAAGTTTACTTGGAAAAGAGGGCTGGTGATGGAACGAATAGACCAAGCCTTGTGTAACACTCAGTGGAGAGAAGTTTATTCAAACTTTAAGATCACCCATCTTTTGCTCAATCACTCAGATCACTGTCCTTTACTATTTTTTATTTTTAATCAACAAGGTATTAATAACCACAGAGTTTTTTGCTTCATTGCTGCTTGGGTGTTTCACAACGATTTTCACAAGTTTGTAAAAGCAAATTGGTGTTACTTTGGTGACTTAGTGGGTACCATCAACTATTTTACTGTTAAAGCTAAAGTATAGAGCAAGGAGATCTTCAGTTGCATCAATTTTAAGAAGAAAAAGATAATGTCCAAGTTACAGGGGATTGATAACTATCTTAAAAGAAGACATTCTAATTTCTTGGAGCAGATGGGTTATAATCTTAGGCAAGAATTAGACCAAATCCTCCTTCAAGAAGAGATTTATTGGAAACAAAAAGCAAAGTCAGAATGGCTATTGGCGAGAGACAAGAACACATCCTTCTTTCATAGCAAAGTGAGATTTTAAAGACAAAAAAACTATATACCTGGGTTGATGATGGAAGATAGAAGTTGGAATTTTGAGTAAGAAACCCTTAAAAATCATGTGGTGGACTGCTTCAAGTTGCTATACCAGGAAGACCAAACTGGGGATCCTATATATCTTATCAAGGGTACTTTTCCACGTTTTCCAGAGACTGAAAAAGAGATTTTGTTGAAATTGGTTAACATGGAAGAAATCTAGGAGGCAGTGTTCAGTATAAAACCTCTGAAAGTTCCAGGTATCGACGGCTTAAATCCTTTATTTTTTCAGAAATATTGGAATATTGTGAATGGCACTCTATTTGATTTTGTTTCTAAAATTCTGGGTGGGGATGCAATTTACCCATATCTTTGTATGGCTCTTATATGTCTTATACCCAAGAAGAATAAGCCTACTTTGGCCAGCAATTTTAGAACTATTAGCCTGCTTCCAGTTACATACAAAATTCTCATAAAAATCATTACCAACTGGGTCAAGCTTTGCCTTAATAGGTTGATAGGTCCTCACCAAGTTAGTTTTATTCTGGGAAGAGAAATCATAGACCACATTCTTATTGTGTAAGAAGTTGCTCATTCCATGAGGATTAAAAAGGGTAAGAAAGGTTGGGTGATGATCAAAATAGACCTTGAAAAAGCCTTTGATAGATTAAGATGGGACTTCATAGTTGATACTCTCTTGGAGGCTAGTTTCCCAACTAATCTTTATCAACTTCTGATTAATTGTTAGACACAGAGCAGTGTCAAAATCCTATGGAATAGAGATGTTACAAATTCTTTTGAGCCTTTTCATGGGGTGAGGTAGGGTGACCTTTTATCGCCTTACATTTTTGTTCTCTATATGGAACAACTATCCTATGGTATTAATAAAGCAGTGGAAGAAGGGAAGTGGAAACCAATTTATATTGGGAGAGAAAGTCCCCCTCTCTCCCATCTTTTTTTTTTCAAATGATTTGATCCTTTTTGCAGAAGCGGAGCCTGGGCAAATGGATGTAATTTATGGAGTGCTAGAAGATTTTGGTGTTTGCTCTGGTTAACTAGTGAATAGAGACAAGTTTGCTTTCTGTGTGTCTAAAAATGTTAGTCATGATCTTATTATGGAGATGAAGAATATATCAGGCTTTCACTTCACTAAAGATTTGGGGCATTACTTGGGTACCCCAATTATTCATAGGAGGTCTAGCAAGAAGCTTTATTCTTATCTTATCGACAAGGTGAAGAACAAACTGTGAAATTGGAAGGCTAATACTCTTTCGTTAGCAAGACATATCACCCTAGTTAAAGTAGTCTTGCTCTTTATCCATATTTATGCTATGCAAACATTGGTTATTACGTTGTCCATCTGTGAAAAAATCAAAAGTTTATACCGGGATTTTATATGGGGTTCTTCTCTCGATGCTCAAAAACTTCATTTAGTTAAATGGGATCAAATTTGTAAATCTATGGAGAAGGTGGTGTAGGTTTGAAAAGACTCAAAAGTTGCAACGATGCTTTTTTGCTTAAACTCATATGGTGTTTGATAAATAATGATGATGCCTTATAAGTTCATATTTTCAGATCTAAATATGGTCTTTGGGAGAAGTTCTGGCCAATTTCTTTATTGAATACTTTTGGTTCTATGGTATGGAGATACATTACTTGTCTTTGGCCTTTGTTCCGAGCTAACATATGTTGGGCAATAAATGATGGCAGATCCACCTCCTTTTGGTGTGATCATTAATCGAAGGCAGGTTCATTATACCTATATATTTCACTGCAATTGAGTTCCTCAGATGGTTGGAAATAGGTTTCTCATTTAACTGCTAAGGAGATGTTCAACATAAATTGCAGTTAGCCTAAAGATCTACTCATACAGTTTGTAAGTGAGCAAATTATTTCTTTGATTGAGTTCTCTGCCACGTTGGTCTGTGGGCTTGGGAAGGATAATATAATTTGGCTCCCTGCATCTTCTAGCTTTTTCTCCATAGACTTTGCTTATGACCTTTTCACCTATAGTGTGGTACTAGATAATGATTGTAATTGGAACATTTTTTGGGAGTGGGAGGGTCCACAGAGAATTAAAGTCTTTCTTTGGTTACTCATGCATGATCGCTTGATGACAAACTACAAAAAGTACATATGCCATATCTCTTCTGCTAACTTATATCCCATCTGTAATGTTAAACAAGAGAGTGCCTTACACATAATCAGAGATTGTTGTTCAGTTGGGAGCTTTTGGAGGTCCCTTTTGGGTGGTTGTATACCGTCCAATTTCTTAAGTACAGACCTTAAAAGCTGGATTGAGGAAAATGCAACAACCAAGCAATTGGTTGGAGGTGTGGAATGGAGATACACCTTTAGCTTTATTTGTTGGTTTCTCTGGGAGTGGCAAAACGAACGTGTCTTTAATAACAATTTTATTCCTTGGCACAATAGGATGCAGTTGGTTTTTTCTGCTGTCAAAACTTTTTTAGCTGCTAGAAACTCTTTGAATGATGTTAGCAGGAACTATGGCTATAAGAATTAGGTGTTAGTGGGTTAGGAGCCAGGCCCATTAGGATGGACAACACTAAAAATAGATGGTGCTTTTAGAAATAATTCTATACAGGTGGTATTTTTTTGGATTCTTTAGGGAGATGGGTAGGCAGATTCTTAACTTATGTTAGAGGTGACAATGCATATTTTGCTGAACTATGGGCAATTTTCTTGGGGCTTCAAGAAGCTTGGGAGAGAGGATGGAAGAAAATTATTCTCCAAGTGGATAACAAAAGCATCGTTTCGGCTATTACTTCTAGTTTAGAGGTAACACCGGCTCACAGGCCTATTATTCTGAGAATTTAGGAGTATGTTGGCAGGAACTGGCAGGTCATGGTTCATCATATACACCAAGAGGCTAACTCTATAGCTAATTTTCTAGCAAACTGGGCTTATACTCAAGATCTCCGCTATGTCTAGCGTAATTCTTACCCAGATAGTATTGGCAATATTCTGAAGGATGACGCTATGGGCACTTCCTTTTTTAGAACTATTACTACGTAATCAATTTGTTCCTTCTTCTTCTAAAAACAATATTTGATATGAGATCGAAGTTATCAAAGGCCCCACACTTAGCTTTTTCTCTCCCTCAAGCAAATGAACAAACCACATTCCTGCATATTCAAACTCAAAGAAGGAAAACAAAAATTTAGAAAAATTAGAACAACACTTTAGTATAAGTCACTAAACAAAATCCAAAATTGAAAAGAATCAACTAGACCATACTAGCTAATCTCCTTATGTGTGTGTGTGCTAGGCCAAAATAATTAATAACAACTTTCAAAACAAAATTCCAGTGCAATCCAACAATCGAGAAATTAATTTCTTTGCAAAAGATTACACACTCGATTTCGCTCTTAAAACTTAAGAAATGCCATAGGCCTCTCCTTTAGCACCGAAACCCGAAGGTCATCTCTACATACAACTCGCAACAAGACAAGATCTTTAGGACTTGAAAGGTTATAATGTGGCTAAGGTATGGCTATCAAGAAAAGATTAGGATTCACAAATTAAAACAGCCATTTCTACCTCAACTCACCCCTTTTCTTCTCAAAAGTAAGACTTAACTCTACCCTTATTCAATCATCATTGCCAAACTTAGATATTCAAAATGTAGAACAAAAAGTACAAAGTAGAGGAAGGGTTATCTCTAAAAAATTTTCTAAGATTATATCTCAATTAGTGTTTAAAGAGCTTAAAATCCTCCTCTACACATCGAGTACCCCACACTTAGATAGAACTGAGATTGCTAACTTTTTTCTTTTTAGTGTAATCAATTTTTTTTTTCATTTGATAAGCAGGGACTCAACAAATTGTCTTTAAAAAAGACTACATTCTATAAATTTTTAATCTCACTTGGTAATGGCAATGCATTCCCAATTTTTGATTTTAACATTTCAAGCACAACCCTTCATTTCACTCACTAGCATTTTCCAATAAAAACTCTTCTCACTCACTTTAAGAATGGCCAGTTTAAAAAAAAGGTATGACAAAGGCTTTTTAGGCTGAAGGGATTAAAATGCTTGTGTAAATAAAGAAAAATAATTAGCACGCATTAAGCATGCTTTAAAGGCTTAAAAGGGTTTGTAAAGGGTATAATATAGCAAAAGTAGGTCAAAAGTCATTAGAAAATTGGGTTAAGAAAGAAAATTGCCTAAGTCATTTCTAATCTCATTTTTAAGTTGCTTAATTACTTTGAAGGGTGATGAGGAATGTTCTAGTGCTCTAGAATCCCTACTTAATTACCTTCAAATACTAGTTTTTATTATTTTCAAAATCAGACCTAAAGTGCACATTTATTAGGAGATCCACTGGTATTGATCTAATTGAAACTAATTGATAAAAACAAATTCATTCAAAAACTAACTACTTTCTTGCTATTCCAACTAATCTAAATCAGACTTTCTAATTCTAAGTTCAAGTTCATTCACAACATGAACAACTACGAGGGTAAACTAACTCAGGTGCAAAAGTATGTAATAACAACAACAAACATCATAACTAAACTAAAATCAAACACAACTGAAAATTAAACTAAAAGTAACAAAATAAGAACACAAACTAGATAATTAAAACTAAAACAACTATAAAATAAAATAAAATACAAGATTAACACAAAACATAAAATTACTAGAAAATAAAACATAAAAATATTTAAATGAGATGGATTTATGTTCATCATGCCAAGATTGATGCAAATGCACAAGGATTAGAGTGCTCGTATTGAAAATGCAGATGAAAAGATGAGAAAATGGAATGTAATGCCAAAAATGGATAGAAAATGGGACTCTTCAATTGCATACAGCTGAGACACTTTACCATGTGCAGCCTTTTGTATTGATATTTCACATTGGACATGGCTGAGACAATTTGGCCTCAGCCTTGTGACCCCTTCTAGAACTAAAAATGCACTAGGCACACGATTGAGACGATTTGGTCTCTGTCATGTGCACCAAAAATTCTGTAAATTTTTCAAGTTTTACACCCACTTTAATGCACATAAACACACACATTTCTAATCTTATTCATGCAAAAATCAATGATCAAATGAATCACCAACAATTAACGAAAACACAAGCAAAAACTAAAAATTTAAAAGTAAAAACAAGCAATCAAAATAAACAACTAACTAAAAGTAAAGGGAGAGAATTAGTTCTTGTTTAATGAGGGCCAACTTGACTTTTATTACTGTCTAAAGGTTGAGCTTGTGACCTAAATGTTGGTCTTTATGAAATTTGCTCCTTGTTTTCCCCCATCAATTGGAGAAACCTATCGAAATTCACCAAGGTAGGCAATACCATGTCTTCGATGAAGTACCCTTCCTCCTTGAGTTGTTTATAAATGTACTCCTCTAACTCTTTTAGCCTTAATAAGCTTTTCAAATGGACTGAATTTAGTGTTTCCACTTGAGAGTTGAACCATTCTTGCTCTGTTGGTGAAGAATTCTTCACAAGAGATAGAAATTCATTCTCCAAGATGAAGGTCTTATCTTTGATTATGACTAGTTCCTTTTTTAGCTCATGCACCCCACACTTAATTTCTTCATTATCTACCAGCTGTGCATGATTTTATTTCTCCTCATCATCACTATCACCTCGATTCTCCATAGAATTACTTAAGAATTCCAACTTGGATTCTAGGCTTTTAAGTACCAATTCTTGATCCCTCAATAGATACCCTTGAGTCTTCAACAAATTCTCTTGATTTTGCAATAAAGCCTCTTGATTTTTGATCTTCTTCTCTTGAGAATTAATTGTAGCCTTCCATTCTTCCCTTTCAGCTCTAAAATGCTTCTCCTTGCTTGTAAGCAAGTCAATGAGAACTTGGATTTTGGAGGCACTTAACTCTTACGATATCCATTATGAGCAAGGATCTTCAAAAGATGGCAACAAGTAGATTATTGAAGGTTAATTCGAGTACTATAACTCTTGCATTTCTCTTCTTAACTCTTCCATTTGTGCTCTTAAAAGAACCATTTCATCATCTTGGATAAAACCATGTATCCTTTGAAACTGCATCATAATCTTCCTATAAAAAATAACACCAAATCAAAAACAAAGAAAAATAGAAGCTCAGACTAAGCTCAAATAGAGATATCAAACAAATAACACTGTTATCCCCGGCAATGGGACCAAAAACTTATTGTAACATCAACAAGTGCATTGAATCGACAAGTAATATAGGGGAATATAGTTTAGATCCCAGAATATCGAATCCAAGGGACAAAGGGCTGTTAAGTGAGATATCTAGAGTTGAGCAGGATTAATCTGAGATAAATTCCCAAGTTTTTGATTGAGAGCATCCTAAATCTAATTAACAAAATAATCAAATAATAAAGCTAATTAAACTAAATGTTAAAACATTAATTAAAACATGGCCAATGTACTCTAATCCTCCCTATACCCAATGTATTAATCTTAAGCCTAAAGAGTCATATGTCTTAAATGTTGACAACCTACTAAACCCCTAGTATCCCATTGTGGAGCCTACTACACTAACTATTTGATATCCCATTCCAAAGCTTATCTGATAGCTAGTATAAAAGTGGGTCCTAAAACCTAGATATGAACTAGCATCCCATTCCAGAGTTTACTACTTCAATACCTATCCATCCTTCAAAAATTTTTGAAATTAACAATACATAAACCATAAACACAAGGCCTCTATTCTGGAATCATCCCTCTATTCATAACTCATACAAAGCTAAAATAAAGCATGCAAGTACCCATTCTATTCAAGCATAATAACCATTCACCCAATAAAGCAAAAAGCTCAAATGCTCAATAAAATAGATAAATTAATAACCCAATGAATAATAAAACATTTAGACGTATATATATATATATATATATATATATATATATATATATATATATATATATATATATATATATATATATATATATATATATATCAAAATAAGTTCAATCCATTGCATAGGTATGGGGATTTATAGGCCCCTTAGTAATAAAACTATAAATTAAACATTAATAAAGTAAAATAAGAAAGGAAAGAGGAAACCCAAAAGCCCATTGTAGTTGATAAAGCTCCAAGTTGAATCCAAGTCTTCTCCTCTAACTCTCCAGCAAAATGAAAGATAAAACTAACAATAATTACAAAAAATTAAATCTAACCCTAAAACTTGAATTAAAAATAAACCTAATCTAAAGCTTAGATTGAAGTAAATCTAATCTAAGTTACTACTACAGAAAATAAGTATAAAACCCTAAAAAATAGAAGAAGAAAAGCCTAGATCTAAAATAGCTCTCTTCCCCTTTTCAGCCAAACAAAAATGCAGCTTTTATAGCATCTGCAGATGGACACGACGGAGAAACTTTGGTCTCAGCCATGTCCAGTCGGCCAAAATTGTATTGTAGCATCAGTACATAGGTCTCAACCGAGTGCATCCTTTTGGATTGAATGACTTCATCATAGTGATTCAAATGTCACAGTAGCTCGATTAAGTGTCGTGCATTTAATGTTTCTAAAAACAACATGAATTTGTGGGGTTAATTTCACTCACAGTCACTTAACTTAAGTCTAATAATGCAAAAGTAACTAAATAATTTTTTGTAATAAAATTATCACTAAACTTAGCAGTATTTTATGTAAAAGTCATTATAACCAATTTTCAGTGAAAACCATCACCAAAATACTGATGTAACATGCCACGTTAGCTACTTGTGCACATGTGGATGTGTGTGTTTGTCCACGTCATCAATTGATGTTAGCTACATGCTGCATATGTGATGTGCCATGCCAGCTACTTGTGCATATGTGGCATGCCACATCAGCACTCCAATAATGGTATTTACCAAAAATAAATCATAATAACTTTTGCATAAAATATTGCTAAATTTAGTGACAATTTTATTATGAAAAATTATTTAGTTAATTTTACGTTATTTAGGTATACGTTGAATGACCATGAGTGAAATTAACCTTGAATTTGTGTTTATTATTTGCAAATTTGATAAATATAAGCACTCAATAAATTATTGTTAAAATTTTGGTGTTTAATTGAATTATAAAGTTAAATTTTGGTGCTTTATATATCTATTTAGCCTAAATTAATTAATCGACTAATATGATGTGAAGCTTGGAGAAAAACTTGATGATTAATATGTATGTCTATCACGAAAAGAAAATCAATGAATTCCATTTAAGGCTTAATAGGTACACAATATATGTTGGATTCAGAGGGACATACAACACATGTAATGCACAAGAAAAATTAAAATCATAGTAAAAAATTGGACCGATCTTGTCAAAAAAATTAAGAAAAAGTCTAGGCTATAAGTTTAAAACTTTTACCTTTGATTTTTGTTGTACAATTGATTTTTCTTCTTATTGGGTTGTTGTCAACCACTAGTGTCCAATTCTTGAACACCTTCAAGTGTATCCACATTATAATTTAGTCTAAGAACCTCATAAGAAATTGCAATGGCTAAATTAGTTCAAACACTATTAGAATTAATTCAGTACAAAAATCAAATATGTTGATTTATAACATTCAATCATTCAATACTCGTTCATCAAGATGAGCGGCCATTAGTATTCATTCCAATGCTTATTTATCAATATGAATAGGTGTTGGATCATGCATAAATCCAAAAAAAGCCTGTTAATTTCAATTTATATTATGGTATTTTAACTTAAGCCCTAAAACTTATATTCTCCAACATAATGAGTAGTCCTAATATCATATGTCTAATTCACACATCGTATCTATTATATGTGTGACCATATGGGATTCTATGGATGGTGGCAGTACAAGATCTATTTACAAATTATAATATGTTATGATGTAAACTCTTTAAATCATATTATCAATCTTTATTGATATTTGCTTATATCTTTGTACAAGTCATGAGAGACTTTTAATCAAGTATCATAACTACTCAAATGACAAAACAATCCATGGTTATTGACTATTATCTTTTATGTCTAGTTACTGTGTAATAACTCATTTCACCATCCTTATATCTCATTTAGTTTTAAAGTATGGATGAATGTCAAACTCTTTCAACCTAAATATCTTTATTCATATACTTTTAGCATTATCTTTAAAGTGCCCTTACAAATCTCATTCACTTTGCATTCCACTTTGGCTAAAGTTTTTGAATAAAGAATGTGAATGGTGATAAATTCCCCACTCATATCTGGGGTGGTGAATCCTTTGTTAGTCATTTAACTACCTCTAAGTAGTTTATACTATACCCAATCACCAACTTATGAATTGAAAGGAGTAAAAGCATAAGAGTCAAAATACAACACTTACTTTTTGAGATGCCATAATGATCTTAGGTCCAAGGATACCATTGATATGTAAAGATCCTTAATTGATATATAATGAGTATCCATGTTAAGATTTTATAATCAGGTCTCCAATATATTTGTTTCTCAAACAAACATCATGTTAACTTCAAGTATCTCTATACTTACAGCTTATGAGAACTATTACTTGACCTAGTCAAGGAGTATAACATGTGTGAGTCTATTTGTTTTAATAATATCCCTTCTTATTAATACTATGACTTGGGATAATTTAGGTATTAACATATTTGTATCCAATAGGAATCTCATATCATGAACACTTCATGATTTCCTTCGTATTATGTTTATATACCTAGGATTTCATTTTATATTTTAAGAATATTATCAAACAACTATGTAGTAATATAAAATGATGAAAGCCTTTTTATAGACAATGAATGTTTTGATGCTCATGATAAACATCTTATTGCATAGGCTCCAGGGCATTTTACTAACAATCTCCCACTTGCACTTGATCTACTCACCTATATGTCTTATGCCCATGGAATACATATGGTGATCAAACTTGTTATGGGATAGTGCCTTCATAAAAGGGTTAACAAAATTCAGATCTATGGACACCTATTCTATTTTTACATCACTTTTATTGATAATCTCTTTGATGAGATAATATCTTATGAGGACATTTTTGGACCTTTGATGAGACCATGTTCCTTTGCTTGTGTAATGGCTTTATTGTTATTACAATACAGAGGTATTAGATTAATAATGCTAGATACTGCTCCTAATTCAATTATAAACTTTTTAATTTGTATAACTTCCTTTATAGCCTCTGAGGCCATAATGTAATTAGTCTTAGTAGTTAAATTAGCAGTTGTATCCTGTCTGGAACTATTCCAATTAATTAGTCCTCCACCAATCATGAACACAAAACCATACTAAAACTTATAGTTGTCTTTACCAAACTTGAAGCTATCATTAGTATTGTAAAACCCTATACCTAAATATTAGAATGAGTCCCGGGCATTACAAACTAGCTTCTTAATTATTCTTGGATCATATCAACATAATATTCTCTTATGAATTTGGTAGTATGTTTTTTCCATTGACATGCTAAATTGATCATTAAGATTTGATTACTATTCATTTTCCAACTCTTTGATGATATAATGACTGTAACCACTCCTAACCCTCCTACACGTTTAAATTAAACACTCCCAATATATGTATATGATGAACTCAACCTCTAATAATTCATCATATGGCAACATTATAGGCATCAATCATTTGAATATAATAACCATTATCATTTCTTCAAAATGTAAATAAAATTCCTTTAATTTATAATTGTATAATTACTTACCTAATATTCTTTTTTATACAAAAAAGGTCATGTACATATATACATCTCATATACAAAATCAAAATTCATCTCTTCAAACATTAAGACTCTAATTTGCATTGAATTTCCCTATTCCTTCCAGAACTCTTATTTGCTCACTGATTCTTACGCATAGCAACAAACTATGCACTAAGCATTTCATGCCTAGTGGTGGATTCTAACATTTTTCATAATCTATAACACCATAAAAGTTTGATTGATATAAATATTGACTATGAATAGTAACACCAGAATAGTATTTGGCGTGATTATATTAGTATAATACAGCAAAATTCATAAGAACTTTGGAGTTAAAAGTGTATAGACTAGAGAAATTCTAGGATGGGTAACCTATTAGAAAGTTGGTGCTTGGCTATCAGAATAGATGGTGTGAGCTAAATGGATTCCATTGATATAATTTGAGAAGAAATTGAGGTTAGATAGGTCCTTAAAATGGATAGTGAAGAATTTACCTTAAACCGTTATTAGGGTTGATCATAAGTTTGACTAGACCCAAAAATATTCTAATGACCCCCAAAAATTATTCTAATTACATAAACCTATTAGAAAATAACCTACATGAGCTATTGGTAGTGAAAAATAATTTTTTTGATGGTTTTGAATTTTTGAGTTTCGAACCGGTGAATTTTACCTTAAAAGCTGAAAATATATTGAAATGATGTCAAAATGATCTAAAATTTTAGACACATATTAATGGATGTATTTTTACACTTTGGGAAAATTTTTATGGAATTATGATGAGGGAAACATCAAAATTTGAAAAATGATGAAAAACCAAGGTTGGGTGATTTACTGGGGTTAAATACCACTTTTAATTGGATAAAGGGTATAAATGGCATAATAAAACAAGCCATGATCACCTACATCCATTATTTGTGGATGAAAATGCGTAAGAATGAATGTGGTGAATTTGACCTAGAGATTATTCTCTTTTACATAGCTATAAGTTGGGAGCAAAAAAAAGCTTGGAAAGTGTGAATTTATTGTGAGAGAAATTTGACCTAAATAGGTAAATTCATGAGATTTTGTTGGAATTATTTAGGGGTTTTATTATAGAATTATAAAGAATCATTAGTAGAGTTATTTGTAATTATTTATGTGTTCAAATTCATGATAAAAACTCACAATTTTTCCCTTCTCCAATTTAGCCTAAAAGGGATTTTCAAGGTGAAAGACTAGGAGGGAAAGGGTAAAGGAAAGGAAGAGTGAGCAAATTCAAGCTATTTTAAGGTTAGTGGATACAAACCTACATTTAATTTCATTTGTTTCCTTTGAATTTTACCTAAATTTACATTATGTAATTATGGAATTTTAGGTATAATTGTGAAATAATTTGAGATATATTAATAAAATGATGAACTAATATGTAATGAATAAAAATTAGTGAAGAAAACAACCAGAAAGTGGAAGAACCTAAGGTGGCTACGTGGTACATTTAGGGTTACTATGTGATATTTGAATAATTAATGGAATATTAGGCATGAATTGGACATTATGAAGATAAAGGAACCTAGTATGTATAATTAAAACCCTATATTATATGTGTTCATAATGTGGATTAATTGGACATAATGGTGTTCATTTATGCATTTAATGGTTATAGGTATAACTTGAATGTGTACTTTTAAATAAAGGTTTAAACTGATCAAAGGAACATATGGGACATGTTAATGTATTAAAAATCATGGTGTATACCTATGAACATGTCATGGCCAAATATGGTACCTTGTGGAAATGACATATTTTTTCATATTTAAATGACATTTCATATGCTTATTATATATATATATATATATATATATATATATATATATATATATATATATATATGATGAGCATAAATGTACAAGACTTGAGCAAATAGAAATTATGACAAAATATGGATGATATGAAAAGTTACGAGATAATATGACATAAGATGATTAAAAATATTTGCCCTTAGTGTATAGTAGTTAATCTAGTTTTTTAGAATATAATGGCTAGCCATAGGGACATATACCACAGTACCCATTAAGATAGGCATATTAGATTAATAATTGAGGTGTTGATTACTCCAAGTGGTTATCTTATTACATTTTAGAGGCGTTGATCATGCCAAGTGGTTAGCTCTCCACATCTTGGAATAGTAGATCATGCTAAATGGTCACTTTAGTCTATTTAGGACCGTTTGAGTCCTCGTCCTATATATCTAATTCAAGGGTTTTTACTGAGCACTACTAGGGGAAAATTTTTATTTTACAAAAGAATAAAGACTAAATGAGAAATTAGGCATAAAAAAGGTCAATTATGTAATAAAAGGTTGAATAAGAAAGAAAATGTATTTAGTGACTAAGAAGGGGTAAAAATGTATTTACATGAGAAATTAGGGATAAAATGGTAAATTTACATTAATAATATAGTTATAAGAGTTTAAAATAGTAAAAAAAGGCAAAACTATGAATAAAGAATGTTTTAGGGACCAAACTATAATTTGCCACTACGTAAGGCAATGTAAGGATTGATACTTAAATTTTGAACTTAAACATGAATACTTACTGAAAGAAAGTGAAAGAAATAAAATTAACTTGAGATTAGCTCAAATTATATTAAAGTGGAAGTTTAAGGACTAAGTTATAATTTACCACCTTTATTGAGAAATAAGTGAGAAATAGGTAAAAGTAAGTGTTATTAAGGATTAGATGGTAATTTAAGAAATTTAAGGTGTAATTAGAGGATAAAAGATAATAAATATTAAGTAATGGCAAAAAGTTAATTTTATGGAATATTATTTGTATAAATGAAATTTTGTGTAGTGTATCCACCACTAGGCAACATAGTTGCTTAGTACGTGGTTTTGATGACTGCGCATAGGGGACAGGTGAAGGAAACCATAATGGAAAAGGGAAGACCAAATGGCATGTACATATGGGATGATAGATGGAAATATAGTAACGTATAATGTAGTAGTCATCTTAAAGTATGTAATGTAATATGTAATAGTTACTAAACCATAGTGGATATATGGTTATGTATGTTGATATTATGCTTGATTTATGGTTGCATGATTTATGTTGTGTTGATGGATTTTGAGTTGGTATTTAGAAGTACTTGTGTTGTTGTTGGAATTTTGGAGGTGGAGGTTGAATATTGGGAGTGTAAAATTGACATTTTGCCGGTTTAGGTAGTTTGATTTTATAGGCATTATACTACCAAAATTTCTACCAAATGAATAGTGACTAATTGAAGCAAAACTATAAATGGAAATTGGGCATCGCGGTTAAGGTGCATAAATTTCGAGTTACAAGTAACCAATGGATTAGATTAACTATACAACGATGCAAATAATGGTACGCCTATATCGAATATATGTTTAGACTTAGCATGTCACATAATCACACAATATTCACAAAAATAAATTGTATCCCGTGTGTGTCTGTATGGAAACATGTAATTATATTCGATAATTAAATATTCAAATAAATATATTTTATTTCTTTTCTTACCCACATATTATTAATTTTAAATACCATATTTATTATTTAGCATAAATAATTCATTTAAAAGATCATCAAATTTATTCTCTAAATTTCTTTACCATTAGTTACCATCTTGCATTATTTTTCTTTATTTAACCTCTTTATTATTGTCTTACATCAAAATTATAGTTTTGCCCTCAATAATATCCAATGGGAACCCAATGAACTAAATATGCAAGACATGTATCTGAAAGGTCTAAAACTATTAAAAAGACCACTTTGGAGTCAAATGTTCCGATAACTACAAGATGCCAATTGTATGATTATGTATACTACCATTGATTTATAAATGCGAGTCATTATGATTCAGTCTCACGGTGTATGTCCCTATGGCTAGCCAATTACCATGACCACCTTAAGCTGGCATCTCCTTCCTTTTGATTCTTCTTCGATTTTTCCTCCAGCAGTAATGTTTTCATCTCCTTCCTCCTCTATTTGTTCTCCAATTTCTCTTTAGAAATCCGTCAATTATGGGCCATTATTGTTTTCCACACGAAGAAGGCACTTTCCTAGCTAATTATAGTTGACAAATGGTAGATTTTAGATGAAGAACGAATTTAAGGAAAATAGGTTTCAATTTAGGGATTTGATTTTTTTGGGTAAATTAAGTTTAATGCTTTTCTAGGCATTTTTTTAGCATAAACGACAAGGAAGAAGATTTCTAGTTTTTATGGGAAGTCCTTTAGCATTACTGTTTCAATTTTTGCACTTGGGATAATTATGTTCTATTTTCCTTTAGGAATAAAGACAAAGTGCGGGGTCTAGTTTTTTCTTGAACTGATGGTGTTCTATTTGTTCTTAAGACTACTATGATGATCATTTCTAATCGAATGATGTTCAATAGATGAACAAGATGAGCTAGCACTGGAAATAGAACTAGACGTCAAACCAGATCCCAACCCAACCCTAACAATCCCATGATCACTAGCAGACCTAGAAGGTGTAGGAAGTGAAAGCCTACTCTTTTTAGCCGAATTTAAATCAAAACCCAAAAACCTAGATGAGCCACATGCAAAATCCTCACTCACACATAGAGAATTTTGAGAAAAAACAACCTCGTCAAAGCTCTTATACTTATCTTTCTCTTTATTGCTAGTCTTCTTTTTATTAACATTATTTTTCCCCAAATGGGTTATCTTTTTTATGCTTGGAATATTTTTTCCCCCACCAAGTGAAGTGGATTTTATATTAATGAAAATTAATGGCATTCTTCTTTTAAATTTTCTGTTTTCTTCTTCCATTTAAGAACATTTCCTTGTTCAAATTTTCTATAATATTTTTTCACTGTTGAGAGATGGCTTATCATGCTCCTTCACACCATGCACCTCACTCTATAATCCACCTAAGCAATACAACTCAAAGATGTGGTAATTTATTATAGTTAATTTAAGTTTAAAGGGTGAATTAAAAAAGTTTAAAGTTGATGTATGAATTTTGAAATTAAATACAATTTCAAGTGGGATTTTAGGTATTAAGCCTTAACCCTTGTTTATAAGTGCAACATGGCAATTGCTGAGGTAACTCCTTATCTTCCTTGCACTTATTATAAAAACAATTTTTGGTCGATAGAGGGAAATGTCATACAAAAGTATTTCTACTAAAAAAGGGATTTTTGTTAATAAATTTAGACAAATGTCCTAATTTTTTGTCCAAAATAATCGCATGCAAATATCAATTTTTTAATAATCTAAAAGTTCTTATACATAATTAAAAAATATGGGAATTTTCTTAATAGAACAGGGTCTGATCGGCTTCATTTCCAAAGCATGGAAATGGTTTTTCACAAGTTTGTATGTGAGGACCAAATTCCTCACCAAAAAGATAAGCAATGAACTACCCAATTTATGGATGCTTATTTAAATGCCTTATGGATATTTTATATTTATGCCATGATTTACTGCGATGACCAAGGCAAGCCAATCTATTACCCAGAGATCACTTAGGGGAATGGATACAAGTCTTAACTTTGTTACTTAATGAAATAAAAAGTTAAAAGGGTTTTTGCTACTTAGATCCCCTTCCCCACAGGGGGTTTGGGATCGACATATGTCATAATAATACAAATCAAATATCTACATTGGGACTAAACTCTTAAAGCCATTCAATTTGTTAAAACATGTCATGATGTAGTACTGCTATATCCCTAATTGGCATGCCAACCTTATCAAATTCCTCTAATTCTTATTTGGTTATATTAAGAAGAAATTTAATTAAATTTCAATTACATTTTAATCATATAATCTCATCACATCACTTATGTACCCATATAATCAATTTTAATTTCCAATTTTCCTTTCAAAATCAAACTAAATTCACAACAACCTTCTTATCCATCATCAATTCATGGCTTAACATTATACATAATCATCTTTCAAGCATCAAAGAGAACAAATTAAGCATTACCATATTTTCCCACATTAGGAGAATTTAATCTTCATTATCACAACTCAAATTTATAGCATATAATTATTAAACATAAGCAATTAAGCATTAATTAATAACTAAGCAAAGAATTCCTCACCTATCAAAAATTCAGCCAAGGCATGAGTTCATTCCTTTTTGTCCCTTTTTCTTCCATTAAATGTTTTAATTAGATTCTTATAATATCGAAAACACATTCATCATATCACTTAATTAACATAACATGTACACCAATTTCTTAAGTTCAAGCATAATGTATGTTAGTGTAGGAAATAACAAATTATACACCTCAAAATCAACTTAAACATGCTATACATATTATTTAGTCCCCAATTTAACAATTATAACATCAATTTCATAAATTCGCAAATTTTCTCATGAACCTTAAGTTACAAAGTACACAATTTTTATGGAAAAATGAAATTACAAGAGCACATACAAATTGATGCCTCCAATCTTTAAATAAGCTTCCAAACATCCCAAATCCACCATCCCAAAAGTCTCAAATCCACCATTAATTCAAAAATTCATTCTCTTTCTCTTTCTTATTCTTCTTGCCATCTTTTTTTTTCTTTTTCTTTATAAAAAACCATCACAAAATAATTTCCATGCATTTATGATCATTATGACATTCAATTACCTCATACTCATGCATTAATAACAATGAAAACTCCATCAGTTACCTTATACATACATATATATACACTTTTTTCATTTTCTCTTTAAATTTCATGATGCTTTGATGACTTTAGAGGCCTCAAATGATTGACAAGTGATTAAGAGTGAGATTGGGGGTTAAAAAAAGGGAGATTTGAGCTTAAGATGAAGAAGAAGAAGATGGAGAAGAGAGGTGAAGGAATAGTAAATGTTGGCCATACATAAAAGAAATAGGTGTGTTAAAGTTTCCTAAATTTTATACACACACACACACACTAGAATATATATATGCAATGGAGGGTTGAGATGGGTTTTTACATTATTCCATCCAATGGCTATTTTAATTTCTATTTTCTTTTATTCTTTTTATTTTGAATGGAAGGTCATGATATTCTCACTTATCATTTCATCCAATAGTCAACAATAAATCCTACACAAATATCTCCTCACATACACCAAAATAAAGGCCATGATTGAATCTTACACAATTTGATCTAATGGTCTATATTAATCCCTACAATTCCTTTTATTAATTAATTCCCTTCTTTAATTTAATTAACACACATTAATAAATATTAATTCTATATAATTATCCATGTTATGCCATAAATAAATCATTTTTTATATTAGGTTTGACTTTTGATTTTCTTGGGTCAAAGTTTGACCTTTGATCAAATTGGTACTATTCAATATGATAGCGTGACCTGTAATTTATTATTAGTTTTATGAACTCATTTGAACCTTAAATTTGATTCTTGGGTTATCTTTCAATAATTATATTTGATCCTAATAAAGTGTAGTTTTTTTTATCAAGTAACTCTATTCATCTTGGGATAGACTATTCACAGCCTAGAGAGTATATTTCAAGAAATTGGGATTTTTGAGATGTTACATTTCTTCCCATCTAAAATAAAAAAATTTTACCTTTGAAATTTAATTGTGTTAAATAGCTGTGGATAAAACTTTCTCATGGTTTGATCTAATTCCTATGTAGCTTTCTCAATCTTATAATTCATCTATAGTACTTTCACCTATAGAGCCATCTTGTTCGTTAACTGCTTTGTTTCTCTTGCTAAAATCTACACTCATTTCTATTCATAAGTTAAATCTGGTCATATTTTAATTAATTCTAGTGATATGATATATGATGGATCAAACCCTTATTTCCTTAACATGGATACATATAAGACATTATAAATCTTGTCCAATTTTAGTAGTAAATCTAATATATAGGAACCGGTCCCACACGTTTAATGATTTCATATGGACCAATAAACCGTAGGCTTAGCTTACACTTCTTAACAAACTGTAATACTTTCTTCCATGGTGAGACTTTTAGGAAAACCTTATCACCACTACATACTACATATTTAATGTATTTTCTTTTCAAATTTGCATATGACTTTTGGTAATTAGAAATAGATTTCAAGCTTTCCTTTATAATCTTCAATTGTATCCTCTCTTTTGCTTATCAATTTTGGATCTATAATCTTGCTTTCATAGATTATTGTCCAGCATAAGGATGTATGCTTGATTGGTAAGCATTGTTGTATGCAAATCCAATTAGAGTAAGCTGATTGTCCCAACTTCCTTTAAAGTTGATAACGTAACTCCTTAGCATGTCTTCTAGCACCTGATACATTATTTTCATGTTATTATCGTAGTTTCATAATGCCACATATTCATTTTCAATCATTAAAGATTATCTACATTACACTTTTTGATTACCTACCAATTTGGGGATGGAAAGTTATACCAAATTTAACCTTAGTGCCTAAGGTCTCATGTAACTTGATCTAATACCTTAAAATGAATCTTGGATCTTGATTAGATATGATGGAAGATGGTACTCCATGTAAATGCATTATCTCATTGATGTTCAATTTTGCTACCTTTGGAAGTTGGTACTCAGTTTTGATAGACAATAAGTGAGTTGACATGGTCCATCTATCTATAATCGCCATAGGGCATCATGCTTCTTTATAGTTTAAGGCAAATCGGCCACAAAATAAATCTTAATTCAATCCCGTTTCAACTTGAGTACTATATTGTTGGTAAAATTGATGTTTTGCTTTTACTTATTGGCATGTAAGACACTTGGTGACATAATCTACAATGTCTCTCTTCATTCCTAGCCACCAATAATGTGTCTTCAAGTCTTGGATACATTTTATTTTAGTGCTTTTTGGGTGTATAACATATGAACTCCTATGTACTTCTTTTATGATATTCTTCTTTAGCTCATCATCATTAGAAATACAAATTCTATCTTTGTAATTCAAATATCCATCCTCATTGATCATTTATTCACTATCCTTCCTCTCTTAGACTTGTTTAAGGATGGTAACTAGCTTTTCATCTTGCTTCTATGCTTCTTTAAATTGCTACAAAAAAAATTGGTTTTAAAATTAGCTTAACTACAATGGCTTCATCACTAACTACAAATAGTATAAAATTCATACCTTTTAAAGTTATATGAGGAAATTGACATCATTATTTGTACATAATCTTCATACTTGATTAACTCAATTATTGAAGATTTTACCTCCTAATTATTTCCTACTAAGTGCAATAACTACTACATTTACTTTGCTTGGATCATAGTCGATGATGCAAGCTTAATCTTTAATAAAATCTATCTATCTTCTTTACCTTAAGTTCAACTAGTTTTGTGTAGGCAAATATTCAAGACTATTGTGATTTGTGTAAATATAACATTTCTCTCTATATAAGTAATGCCTCTAAATCTTCAATGTAAAGACTATGAGTGCTAACTCAAAATCATGGGTAGGGTAGTTCCTTTTATAAGGCTTAAGTTACTTAATAGCATAAGCAATTACCTTTCTTTTTACATAAGTACACAAACAAGCCCATTATGTGAGTCATTATAGATCACGAAGTCTTTACCAATCACATGTTGCGTGAGAACAAGTGCTTCAGTCAATATGCCTTTAGCTTCTCAAAGCTTTCTTAACATGTATCATTCGTACAAATTTTGCAAACTTTTAAAGTAGCTTGGTCAAAGTTGTTGCAATTATGGAAAACATTTAAAAACTCTTTTATAGTAACCAAAAAATCCTAAGAAACTCCTAATTTCTGTAGCATTCTTAGGTGGCTTCCATTCAACTTGGTATAAAGTTATTATTCCTCAAAGTTTGTAAAAAATTTCTCAGATGCTCATTATGCTTTTCTCAGTTCTTAAAATAAACCAAGATGTCATTAATGAAGAGTAATACAAATTTTATCCAAGTATGGATGGAAAATGCGATTCCTAATATCCATAAAGGCTACTGATGAATTTGTAAGTCTAAAAGACATCACTAAAAATTCATAATGCTCATATACTGTTCTACACTCTATTTAAAGGACATATGTATCCTCTACTCTTAATTGGTAGTGCGTTAGTTTTAGGTCAATCTTGGAGAAAACACCTGTAACTTAAGCTAATAAAAGAGACCATTTATCTTAGGTACTAAATACTTATTCTTCACAGTCACTTTATTCAATTGTTTATAATCCATACATAACTTTAGTGACCCATCTTTCTTCAATGCAAGTAACATAGGTAAGCCCTATAGAGACACACTGGCGGGTATAAAAAATTTTTTAAGAAAGTTCTTGCTGCTGCATTTTTAATTCCTTAAGTTCTATAGGTGCAGTCATATATGGTGCAATGGATAATGATGCTATAATCGGTAAATCATCACTGGAAAATTTAACTTCTCTTTTTGATAGCAACCTATATAACAACTCAGGGAAAACATCCTAAAAATCATATATAATGGGTGTCTTGAATTGTTTACTCATTCTTCCTAGCTTTAAGAGCACAAGCCAAATAGGATTCACAACCCTTTCTAACTAATCCTTTTTATAGTTGTTGCTGATATAATATCGGAGAGGAAATCTAACTTTTCAACCACGATTGTAATCTCATCATTATCAGCCATTCTAAGGGTAACTCTTAATGATGACAATTTACCATAACATTATGTCTAAACAAGCAATTCATACCAAGAATCACATAAAATTCATGGAAAGGTAGTTCAATCAAATCACTTTAAAATCATAAACTAGTATTTTTAAAGGACAAGTCTTATAGTTCTTATTCATCACTATACTATGACTCAAAGGGATTATAACTAGGATATCATGCTAAAGAGTGTCAACATGTAAGTCCATATCATCAAGTAATAGTATGCATGTATAAGAATGTATGGATCTTGGGTCTATAAATGCATAAATAGAGATTTTAAAGATAGTAAAAGTAATGGGAATCACATTTAGAGTATGTTGGTCATCATGAGCATACATAGTATATTCACAAGCTGGAGTAGGAGTATCAAGTCTATTTATTGTCTTTGATATGGTCCTCTAACCACTAGCACTAGAACTAGCACTTCTACCTCTACCTCTAAAAGTTTTAGAAATTGCTCTCTCTATTTGGTTTACTAGTGAATATTTTCTACCTAGGCAATCTCTCTGAAAGTGCTCTATGGACCCATATCTCATGCTTGCTCTTATTATATTCAAACATTAAGCTCGTATGAGGTAACTACTTCATGACTAGACTCACCAGCTATATTAGCTATAGATGGGGCTAGCTATCTCGACCTAGCTAATGATCTTTGACTCTGTCCTAGTCAGTAGAAAGATGTCTGTGTTTGAGCTGGTGCCTATGAGCCTCAACTCTTCTATTTTTTCCTAGTTGAACGAAATAGATTGTCCTTAACTTCTCAGTTGTTGTCCTTGCTCATCCTATTTTTCTCATCATTATTAACCTTCTTTATCCTCAAAGATGCTTTTATTATATCTCTATATTTCTAATCTATATAATAGCCAAAGTACTTTTATTTCATTATGAAGACCCACTTCAAACTTTTACAGTTTTCTCTCAGTTACCAATCTAAACCCATGCCTCAAGTGGAGGAATGAATCTCTCATCTCATCTGTGTAGGCCTTCCCCAAAAACTTATCCTTAAATTGTGACAAAAAATACACCCAGGTAAGATCTTGTTGAGGAATAAGCTTTTTAGTGGACTCCCACCACTAATATGTTGGTCCCTATAAAAGACCATCTAAATGCTTTAATCTCTCTTCTAGTGTACCATGGAGAAGATAAAAAAAACTCTTTGTCATGATCATCTAATACTATGCATCTAGAGTTGTGACTGATGACTCTCCCATAAAGTCCTATTCTTTAAACTTTTTGGCTCTTTCTAATGTATGCTTTTATGGTTTGATAAATGATACATTATGTAAATATATTTTACAACATAGTTTACTTCTCTTGCATATAAATATATAATTGCACTTACATTGTCGAATTGTTATGATAACGTCTATTTTATTATTTGATGTATTTGATTAATACATGGTAAATCATTACACACACACACACACACTCACACTTGTGTGCTTAGGAATGGCCATTGTAAGTGGTTATTCAAAATTAAATGTTCACCACTAAGCTTTATAGCTTAGTACAAGTGTTAATCTATATAGGTACCCGAGTTATGACTCTTCCGCAGGGACGTGATCTATAACAAGAGGGCCAATATAAGACTTAGGAAGAAGTTTTGAAGTATGAGTCTTATTTTTGCTTTTGTTTATGTATTTAGTATTTTGATTTAAAAGAGAAATGTTACAATGGATGTGAACTATACAATGGATGTGAACTATTATGTAAAATTGAACCTTGTAAAATATAATGATGCATATGTTGTAAATAGTTTAGTATGTCAATATATTTATGACATGACTAATTATAGACTTTGAGATTAAAATATGAAATCATAATATGCTAATTTGTTATAATCATCAATAATTGAGATAGGAGAAATGGGTTAAGGCCATGTATATATGATCTTAATATGGCATGTATGATCATAGTATAATACTCATAGAGGAAACGTTACACTGTAGGAGGTCACTCAGCACACTTATTGGATTTTCCTTTTCCAAATGTTCTAAATTGACTTGATTGGTCCGAATGAGGTTGTCGAGCTTGCTTGTTGGATTGTCCATTATCCAACTATTTTGAAATTGACTCGAATGGTCTAACATGGTTGTCCAACTCCCTTATTGGATTGTCCATTGTCCAATTGTTCCAATGTTGACCCAAATGGTCTTTCCAAATTTTATAATGCTTTGATTATTTGTGTGCTCCAAAATTAATTTAATTATTTTTTTCAAAATAATTTTTAGCTTTCCTAGTAAAAAATTTCCAATTTATGTGGGAAATTTCAAATTTTGCCCGTATAACATTGAGGTTTAGTATGCCACAACATTGTGTGGTGTGGATTAATTGGGACCCACATTTGGGTATAAAAACCCATGTGGGTCTTTCTTTATTTGCTCTTTCTTCTCTTTAGATTTTTCTTCATATTCTAAAATGGCCAGACATTGGGTCCACCGCCTTTCACTCTTTTGGACCCTTTGGATCATCGTTGTCCAATATATATGTGTTTTTCTTCGATAAGGACATCCCACTGCAATGGGATCTAAAACCTAGATTTTGACCATTGCATTGAAATTAGCATGCATTCAATTCTTCACATATTTTGATTCCTTTAATTCTTAGCTTATAAAGTTATCGATTTGAGTTAAAAGAAAACCCAAAAAATAAATTTACGTGTTGTTCTTAATAAATATCCATAAAAAAGAACTTCTTTTTGACATTTTTATTGTCTAAATTTCATATTGTATTTTAATCGCATTTTGGTACCAAATTGACGTTAATAACATTAGTGTTATTGGTGCATTGTGATTGTTTCCTATTGTGCCGACACTGGCAGCTTGTAACACCCCCATACCCCTTAGAAGGATATGAGAGTGTAACACCCTTAGAAGAAAGCTATCATATAATATATCATGTCTTAATCAAATTAATTACAAATATACTATATTCATATATTATTTTGTATTATTTAAGATTATTACCTCAAGCTGTATATATAACTTTCATTATGTATATTTTGATAAATTATTTTCATAAGTATATTTATACATTACACTTATATAAATACGTGTATATAATTATACATATAAAACACTTTAACATACTTTTATCAGTTGCACATTACAAAAATTCATACCAAAACAAACATGAGCTTCTTCCTAATGGCTCGCTGATGCTATCTTCAAGAACCTTGCACCACTATACTATAGGCACCGGATCCTAAGGAAACTCTTTATTAGGGTTACCTAATGAGGAAAGTATTTCTCATAAATAGACAAGAAACGGAAGTGCAGAGGCTTTCTCCCAAGTTTTATGGTTTCAAAATGCTTTTGAGCTCTCTTATGGGTTTTAAATATTTAAAAATCTCTTTTGAGGAATTTTCCTCTTTGCCCTCTTTTTGGCGAGGCAAAAATGAGTGTCAAGATTAAAAGGCTTTATTAAAAAATAACAAATAAACAAATAAATAAATAATAGTAAAAAATAATAAAAATGAAAAAAGAAAAAGAAGGAAAAGAAAAAAAGGTGGGACTCAACTGTGAGTCATGCCTTTGACTCATGAGTCAAGGCCATGACTCACCCCTGAGTCATGCCTTTTGAGTCTATCACTCACTTGTTGCCCCTGGAAGTAAGTCACTCGCTTGACTCATGAGTCAAGGTCGTGACTCACTTCCAAGAAAGCATTTTAACGAAATTGAGGTGCAGAGCAGAGGAAAAAATGTTTAAAAAAATCTCCTTCAACTTATCTGAGCATTAATTGCTCATTAAGAATTTTTTAGAAGGGTATTTAATCCTGTATTGGGACAAAAAAGGGAGGCTTTTCTCTCTCTCACTAAAAAACACAGACACATACTATTTTAAGAGAAAAAAAACCAAGAACAGAGAACCAAAAAAGGGAAAATGAAGCCAATAGCACTGGGAATTCTTGCTCTTTAAAGGAACCAATACTAAAGGTAATATTCTTGAGCCTCCAAATCAATTAAATCTAGTGTTAGATTTGGTTTACAGTAAATAGCTATTAATTTTCCTTGATTCTTTGATTTTTCCATTTATATGATTTATTGAATTTAAGCTTGTAAATTTGTAATTAATTGAGTTTCATGCTTATTTAACTCATTAATTCATGTTAACCAATTAAAATGATGCTAAAATTGAGATTTAATGCATGATTAAAAGTTACTATTCATTATCTTTTTCTTTGGGTTCAAGTTTTGATTTTTATATTTCTTAGTTTAATCTTGGGTTTCCTTATTTAAATCATATTTTTCATGTGTTTAATTGAGTTTTTTTGCCTTTTTATGCATTAAAATGAATAAAATTGCTTTTTGTGGTAGTTTATGTTTGGTTTTCATGGTTTCTGGTGTCATTTTAGGGCCTAGAATTCAATTTTGGGTTAAGTCACGACTTTAAGTCAAATTGAGCCATGTCTTTAACCCATGACTCGGCCCGACCCAGCCTTAAACCGGGCTTGACTCGGGCGTGACTTGCCCTTACCTTTTTTCTCTTATGCGAGTCACTCGCGCTCCTTGTGTCGTCCATCACTCATGTTCTCACATTTCCTTTCTTTTTAATTTTTTTTATCATTTTTACACTATTCATTGGTCCAAAACCTCCCTTTTACCATTTCAATTATTTTGTTTCACTTTCATTCCAAAGTCTACATCACATTTTTCTTTCCTTTTACTTTATATTATATTAGTTTATAATTTTAACTTACTAATGTTTATTTATTTGTTGTTTTACTTTTAATTTTTAATGTGTTTTGTTATGTTGTTTATTTTATTAATAATATTTTTTTATATTGTTATTTGTTAACTTTATCAATATTCTTTTGATATTATTTTAATATTTGTATTTGTTTATTTGACCTAATTAGTTAAAACTTATAATCATCATTTACTTGTTTGTTAATTTAATCTTAATTTACAATATATTTAAAATATTGTTTATTCTTGTATTATATTGAGTTTATTATTATTATTATTATTATTATTATTATTATTATTATTATTATTATTATTATTATTATATATTGTTTAATTGATTAAAATTATATTGCTAATATTTTTTTATATTTTATTAATCCCTATTTTATTTATGTTAATTTATTTTGTCTAATTAATTAGTATTTATGATTATTTATTTATGTTTTTATTTACATATATATTTAAATATTTAATTCCCTTTAATTCAATTATTTTTATTGCTTATATTTTTATTATTGTTAATTTTTCTTGATTTTATTTTAATCAATGTCATTTTATGTATTTATTTATTTCTTATATACCTAATATATTATAGTCATTTAAATTATATGTTAACCTTGATTTTTGTTTATTTGTGTAATATATTACTGTTTCCTTTTATTGAAATTAATATTATTAATTTCATGATTATTATCCTTGTTATCTTTATTACTATTATTATTTTTATTTTCATTATTATCATTATTATTACCATTTACTTTTATTATTGTTGCCATCATTTTAATTTCATCTTTGTTATTTACATTATATATGCTTTTAGTTAACTTTTTCTTTTTATTATCATTTTCTCTATATATTTATTTAATTTTTGTATTTATTTATCGCTTTAGCATATGCGTGCCTACGCATGCTACATAAATCTCGGACTGCATCATGCATTTTATTATTTATTTAATTTTGTCTTATTTATTATTTTCTAACAAGTTTACTATTTATATGCTATTTAACTTTGGATTAATCCTAATTATTTATTACTTGTTTAATTTAATTCATTGATGATTTTGCTGATTGACATCATTTTCTATTCCTTTAAATGCCCAAATGTGCATTCCAAGTCGGATTAGGGAATAAGGTAGAGCATATCCTATGACTTTATTTTATTTCCTCATTATTCATTATTTGGGCTAGTATTTAATTATCCTTTTTTTTGCAAGGCATGTAATAATAAAGGATTTTTTGTATGCTAAATCTAAGTATCATGCTAAAACTATTTCTATTAATTAATAGTATTTTTACTAATAAAACAAGGTCAGTGTCCTATTTTCTTAGCATAAAAATCATGCAAATTACTCTTTTATAAAATATACATGAGGGAACCAATGTTTCCAATACAATAAAAAGTCTTATTTATGTATGTCTTTTTTCTTGTATTATTCTTTCATGCTTTTCCTTATTTATCGAAAATAAATAGTTTTTTTGAGCATTTAATTAAAAATCACTAAATGATTTTATACAAGTTTGAGTGGAATTTTTTTCTCTAATAAAAAAGGATCAATGTCCAGATTTTAACCCACCAAATAACATGTAAAATTAAGGATTTTTATTTATTTATGATCACAAAAGATTTTCTATTTAAAATTAATTAACGCGATTCTCTTTCAAAGCCACGAGGGATTAAATGTCCCTCATTTTTATCCAAAATGCACCCAAAACTCTTCTTTTGTAAATATGCAAGTAAGGACCAGCGTCCTCATTAAAATAAACATTCTTAATTAATTTCCTGATTTATGTATGATTTATCTTTACATTTATTCTAATATCTCCTAATATTCTTAATAAACATTCTTACTTTTTAAGCATGATAACTCATGTGAGAAAAGAGATAAAACAAATTAATCATCAAGACACATATATATAACACTAACCAAAAGGATAAATAAGAGTGAGGTCCTAAACTATCTCTAGTTTTGACCTCATGAGGTTATAACTTACTTTTCCAATATTTTATTGGGTAATGACACCGTGATACCTACCTTTTGGTTCCCATTAGATGCCATCATAGGTTTATTGTCAATAATAGATGGGACCAACATTTATGAGTTAAATGAACCTTAGTCCGGTCTTAAGCCCTAAAAGTGAGTCTTCAAGAGCAAGTCGAATGCTTATGAGGTTCAGCACGCATCATAGTGATGACTCCACTGGGAGCTTATGAGATTTTGCTCCAAAAGTACCTTTGGTTAATTTAATATAAATGAGTTTTTAGATTAAGAAATTTTATATCTTTTCAAAAATTTGCATTGCATTCATGCTAGGGTCTTAAAATTAAGTTAGGCATACTTTTTTTAACCCCGGTGCAATCCCAAAGCATGACCCTGCATTCACTCAATGTAGGGAAGGGTTAGGGAGGATCACTAGCCCAAGTCTCATACCTTTTGGTATATCAAATGGTGATATGATTGGTCATCATACTCATAATGAGCTAGACCCATTGATAGAGATCATGTTTGGATAGCCCTAAAGTTGTACCACTAGATCAAAAGCCTATGTAATGGCATAAACACTTCCACTATGGGGTATGGACCATAACACATTGCTTGTGATATAGGCCTCTATGTATTAAATAAATTCCAATAAATTTAAATGTCAGCTCATTAAAGGCTTTTATGCCCCTATAGGTGCATTTCAATTTTACTCAGATCATTCAAATACACAATGGCCAAAATCCATTTACATGTGCTTTCAATATAGAAAGGTTATACTACCAATTTTCCACCATGCACCATGCACTTTTATTGGGTTCCTTATTAACCCATGAGCTAATCTTGCCTAGGAAAGAGACTGTAAAAACTCTTGTGTCGGAACAATAAGGTTGGGAGGATTTTTCCTTCTTTTGCATGTGTTTGTCTATGTTGCACATGCATGCATACATCTTTAACAAAATAATAAAAATAATGGCAATAATAGTAAATAATAAAGTACGCATCTTTCGTGTGCATGGATTTGTTATATATGTGCATTTCATCTCGTGTGTATAGTTTTTGCTTGCACAGATCAATCCATGTAACAAGAATTAAAACGCATAAATTTTATGTGCAAAATTTTTTGGTAAACAAAAAGTGTATGTCCATGTTTCTCATTTTTTGTGCAAGCAAACTAAATAATATGGTAATGTGAAACATGTGTATTCTATATGTAAATTTTCTTTGCCATAAAGATGTGCATGTTTCATTTTGTGTGCTGTGAAAATGCACATTTTGCATTATGTTCTTTTTAGCTTGCATATTCTGCTTTGTGTATAGAATTTTTTCCACGCATTATATGTGTGCCCTTCTCATACATCATACATATGCCATACACCATATGTATACTCAGCATGTTCATGTATAATGTGCATTTCATGCATCATTCTAACATCATGTTCTTATTTCAACCATTATAGAGTTGCCTAGGTGGTTTTGGGTTCTCAATGGTTGCCTTATTAGAGATCTTCGTCCAAGAAAGTTGGAAACAAAATTAGGATCAAAGACAAATTTGGGTTTGGTTGATATTTTTGGATCAACTTCAAAAGCTATAGTTATGGTAGATCCATCATAGATAGGAGCTCCTTACAATCAAAAATTAGATAGGATATTTGATGGGATTAAAAGGAAGATAAGAGTCATGATGATTGAGATGATGTCTGCTTTAGTACAGCCTGCTAGATAGCAGCCTTTAGCACCTGCTGTTGCAAATAAAGAACCAACCACTATCGAGGGCATTGCTACTGCAGCTGCTGCTCTGACACCTTTTTTAGCCACCAAGTGTAGGGGTCCTGCATCAAGAGTTTTGCCCATTGAGCAGCAAAAGGATAAAGGTGTTGCCCATGAAGTTTTTGAGAAAGATAGAAGAAAGGATAGAGGCCCTAGCTCGGGTTTTTTCAGCTGGCAGAGGAATAGATCCCAAAGATAGAGATCTGGATAGGGATGGGCTATTGCCTCAAAGGTTTAAGATGCTAGACTTACCTTGATTTGATGGTACTTCCAACCCTTTTTCACATATCAAGCAGTATAAATTGATTATGAAGGGGATGACCCTAATTAAAAAATATAAGATTGAGTATTTTTGCCTCAGTTTGATAGGCCTTGCCATTAACTAGTACCATAGGTTAGATCATAGGACCAAAGAGGATTGGGATCTACTAATGAAGAAATTCTTAAAATAGTATGATTGTAGTATGAGACTAGAAGTGACCTTAAAGGATTTAGATTTGCTATATTAGAAACCAAAAGAAGCCTTCCACGAGTATCTCACTCAATAAAGGAATATGGTGATGCAAACAAAGAAAAAGTTAGAGACTGCCGATTAGATTAGGTTGTTCAACTAAAATGCCAATCCCTACCCAAGTTTTGGTAAGAATGATGGAAGTAGTAGTAATAGCGGGGATAACGTTGGCAAAGCTATAAGTGTCTTAGCTACAAAGACAAGCCGATGACATTATTTGGATCTAGGCAAGTGACTATCTTAGTATCTTACTCATCTCATAAATGAAAGGAAGTTGTAACCTTTGCCATATTTGCCAACTAAAAGCTAGGGGAATCAGAGACATAGGGTTGATTGGTATTGCAATTATCATCAGCACACAGGGTATAAAATAAACTACTATTGCCCTTTGAGAGATCGCATTCAAGATCTAATCAACTCTCAACAGATACTAGATCTAGAAAAGTCATAATGTTGTGTGACCATCCATGTTTGTGTTTGACTCAAGCTCACCAAAATGGTATGTGCCCTAAGATGTATATGGCATTTAGATAGCTATTGAAAATATTGAGTGCATTCGTTAGGACTTATGAAATGAGTCTTGGAAAGAGGAATAGGAATAAAAATAAAATCTCTACCTAAACATGCAATGGAACCTCAAGAAATAATAAGAACATTGCAACATGTCATTCCTATCCTTTATGATAGAAAACTTAAATAGAAAGCCTAACTCACCTAAGTAAGCTTGAACATCAAGCCTAACTTATCTAAACCAATCCATTTGAAATCCTAAGAAAACCCATTGCTGTACACAAGGTGTCACTCCTCGTTGAGATTAGATTGAGGCCTACATTTTTGTATTACATGTCTAGTCATGATTGTTGTTATTGCTATATGGTGCTTGTAAATAGGAACACATGTATAAGCTAGGCATAGACATATGGTTAACCTATCAAGAGAAATGTATGGCATGCATAAAGACATATGCTGAGGTGGACTTAATTCTAAGGCAGTAACGTCAGCACTTCATATGACCAAGGAATTCTTTCACTATTTCTAAGTGCTCAGGGGAATCAGATGGTATGTGCAATCTATAAAGGAGTAAATATCACAGGGAAGTACACTAAACAATTTTAGAAGGCTTAAAGTTTGGTGCTACCATCAGAGGGTATGTCAGAGCCAAATCCTTCAAGTAATTATGTCCTTAGAAATGGCTGGGTTTATTGAAGTAGAGTTTGACGTTTGGACATAGACTAATTTATTAGACTTAATTTCATAAAAAAAAGAAAGATACTCTGTGCCATAAGTCTTCCCTTGCCTAAAAGAGTAGGCAAAGCATAAGAAGAGGCCTTCTAGAAATGTACAGACCTTTAAGGTTTGGGCGAGGAAGTTACCATCTACATTTTGGGATTATAGATCAATCACTAGAACTTTAACTTAAGTTGTGTTATCCTCCTGGTATGTGAAGTATGAGTTATGCTATCAGGAGGTTGAACTACAGCTCTTGATAGGAATTGAATGCTTTCATGTTATGGCCCATGGTTAAAAGGAGCCTTCAGTACTCTAGCCAAGTCGCTCTAATTAATCACAAGGCCAGTCACCCACACTTTACACCTAAATGAGATAGTAAAATTGCACTCCTTAAGTCTCTATATGCCGAACCTTACAAGTAGCTCACTCTAGAGGAGATGATATCTTGACACAATGCAATCAATGGAAGGCTACCTCTACAGGATAAGAATTCCTTACTATGACTTATGGTTCTTGAAATTGTCTAGTACAGTGAGTTGCAATCCAGAATGTGGCCTTGCACAGCTTGCATAGGAATAGGCAACCAAATTGCCCAATTGAGGTGGTAAGCAAGAAATCTTAACCATTAACACATGAGTTGGAAATGCAGTCAGCCTATTATGAATGCTTGTGATCATGCCAAGCAGACAATAGTCACTAGTTAGCTCCTCTGGAATCAATGTTCATTGCTATGTAGGATAGATTAGCAGAATAATGTTGCCATGAAAAATAGCTATGTCAGCAAGGGGTCATCCAATATGTTGGCTAGGTCTTTTAGGAAGAAAAAGTTGCCTCAAGATACCAGTCTGGCAACCGTTGATGGAAAATTCATGGTACTTAAGTTACTTCCTTTAGAAATTTTACACATAGCTTAAGATGCAGGCTAGAGTTCTGGGAGCAGAAAGGGAATTCTGAGTTACCACAAACCTTTTAGGCAGGGAGCATGGCTTATGAGTAAAAGTATGGGATCACAAGCACAGCATAGCACAACACCCAATAGAATGAATACATCATAGTTCATGGGGAAACGGGTTTTCTTTTGCTAGAAGTGTAGCGACGATAGATTGCTTACCTTGAACATAACAAGAAAACCCAAAAAGAAGGCAAAGCAAAAAAAAAAACTAAAGGGGATAACTAGAGAAAACTTTCCTGAAAACTAGGCGTTCTAAGGAAGGCACATGTGGGCTACTAGCCAAATCACATCCAATACAGAATCTCCTAACCACCTATGGTGTAGGTCATGTATTTTATTCATACATTCTTGCATTTATGTATTTTTACATACATCCTTGCATTTTTGTATCTTTGCATGCATTCTGCATTTTTGCATTTCTACATGCCTTCTTTTAACATGATTGTTCTGATGTATAAAACTTTTTGTATGTGTTTGGACACACACATTCCCTCTTGTGTTCATTTTATAAATGCTTATATACAATTTAGTGCATGCTTTTTCATACCTAATTCATTATGCATACACGATCTTTTGTATATATTTTTGTTATACATATAATCTTACAGGTGATGGAAATGTAAAGTTTATATCTTCGCCCCAATTTGACAAGAGGCAATTCCCCTAAGCCATTATGTGTGCACAATAATTGTAGAACCTGGAGATTCAAGGATTTCTCGCATTATTACAATGACCGTTACAATGCCATCCTTTTGCTCATCTCATGGAGCATTCTCATTAAAATAAATTATGCCTTAAGCCTAATTTATCTTGCCAAGTTATATCCAAGATTTTGACATAATTATTTTTTTTAATTTACAAATTTAAGGAGCAATGTTTCCCTGATGCATTCAAGGTGATTACGGCATTGTCCTTTTCCTGAATAGAATTTAAGGATCATCGCCTCCCTAATGCATTTAAAATGACCATGGTGTTATCCTTTTCCTAAATACAGATTCAAGGATCACTTCTTCCCTAATGCATTTAAGATGACCACTATGGTGCTGTCCTTTTTCTAAATACAGGGAGTATTCTTATTAAAATAATTAGTGCTTTAAGTTTAATTTACCTTGCCAAGTAATGTCCAAATTTTTGACATAATTGTTTCTTATTAATTTACTTTCAATTTGGAATTTTATTTCATCTTGATAATTCTCAATTATGACTGGGTTTGATCTTAATCTGAGAAATTTGTGTTTCATTCAAAAGTAAGCTAAGTAAGAGGTAGTCATATTTTATATATGTCTACTAAATTGCATAAAAGCCTTATTCATATCATGCAATTTTCAAATTCTGAGCACCTCAAGCCAATTTTAAAATTAAGGTAAAAAACTATTTGTAATTAAGGGGATTGGGTAAAACTCACTAAAAGCACTAGAACTTTTCTTACTACCCATTAAAGTGACCTCGGGATGAGATAGAATTTGAAAAATGATTCAGGTAGCCCTTCTTAATGATTTAAGTAACCTTTCTTTGTATAGCCCTCTAAATAACTCTCCTATCGAGATTTCATAATCGCTTGCCAACCCCTTGAGCCTTTATTTCAAGCATGCTAAATGCATACTCATTTTATTGTTACACACATTAAAGCAACCCCTTAAACCAAAATAATTTTGGCTTCCCTTTAATAAGATGACCACTGTGAAAAAATTGAATTCGGATTTTAAGAATATAGGAGATAAGTTTCTACCAATTTTTTGCATGAATTCCATTTATAAGAAATTGGGTTTGTTAGATGGAATAAACCTAGAAAGAGAAATGAAAAAAAAAAGAAAGAAAGAAGAAAAGAAAAAAGAGGGAAATAGAAAACCTTTGAAGTCAACTTCACAACAATAAGAATAAAAAATGAAAAAGAAAGGGAAACCTTGAGTTATTTCCCTCAAACAATTTCTGGTAAATTGAAATTCATAAAGGGCAAATGTGAAAGTACTTTGATTAATCAAAGATCATCAAGGTCAAATGTGAGAATGCTTTCATGATAGGCAAATGGGTAGAGAATAATCCTCTTGTCGGTTAAAGGAAGCATATTGGTCATTTTGCTCTAGTGGCCTGACCTTTCCTTATTAGCCATTCATCTAAACCTAACAGTACAACCAATGTAAGACCTTTTGATTTTGAGTTCAGTTTCATCCAATCTAGCAGAGACGACCTTCTAGTGAGGTTTGGTATGTAAAAAAAGGCATATAGTGCTTCTTAAGATTTAAGCGGGAAGCCATAAATACATTTATGCATTCAAGTTAGATCTTGTCCCAAAAACTTTACATCTAAGATTTGCTTACAAAAGAAAAAATTCCATTTTGGCCTTAAACTTACACATACATGGAAATTGCTTAGTATGTATTATGCTTATTTGTTGGTTTGGTAGATCTTAGTGTTAACATGCCTATTTTTCTGTTCCCTCATTTGAGAATGACCTATTAATTTCTCCTATTGAAATTAAACTAGTTGAGAATGTGGTCCATTCAACTTATTCAAGGATGAGTAAAATCTAAGTTCAAAGCATTAGATGAGTTCTAATTACTTTAAACTTTTGACAGTTCTTGGCAAATAGTTCTTTGCACACACTGCCCTCAATACTTGCCACACATAACTCACACATGATTGTGCATACACCCATAAATTTTGCACATATAATTTCCTACATGTACTTATATGAGTAATTTCTTACAAGGAAATGTGAATGGACTCCATACATCTAAGTTGATCACGGGACAACTACAGACAATAGACAATCAGATCAAGGAAAAATTCCCATCGGTGAAATCCATAGCTTAAGTATTTTAGAAAGTGAGATCACCTATGCATACCATGCTTGCGAGCATTTATCAAAAGACGACCATCCCACTCAAAGACAAGTCTCTATGAGGGGAATCATGCAAATCCATAAAAGGTAAGTACCTCATTCAATTATAACAAGCACACTAACATCCAACCTTTTTTTACAAGTATTTAAGTCCTCCTTTCAAGGCATCTAAAGTCTCTTCATGAGCATAAAGTCCTCTTCGTAAGGCATCCAAAATCTCTCTGTGAGCATAAAGTCCTCTTTGTAAGGCATCCAAAGTCTCTTTGTGAGCACAAAGTTCTCTTCCCAAGGCATCCAAAGTCTTTTTGTGAGCACAAAGTCATCTTCATAAGGCACATAAAGTCTCTTCATGAGTGCAAATTCCTCTTTGTAAGGCATCCAAAATCTCTTTGTCAGCATAAAGTCCTTTTCATAAGGCATCCAATGTCTCTTCGTGAGTACAAAGTCCCATTCATAAGGCATCCAAAGTCTCTTTATGAGCATAAAGTCCTTTTCGCAAGGCATCCAAAGTCTTTTTGTGAGCATAAATTCCTCTTCGCGAGCAATCTAAAGTCTCTTTGTGAGCACAAGGTCCTCTTATAAGGCACCCCAAGCTAGATAGTCACCGAAAAGGGTTAATGCATCGCCAAATCAATGATAAGCCACCTATTTCATCCAAAGTCTCCTCGTAGCAAACCAAACCAAATCTAAAGTATCTTCAAAGCAAACCAAACCAAATCTAAAGTTTCTCTAAAGCAAACCAAACAAACTCCAAAGTCTCTTTAGAGCAAACCAAACAAATCAAAAGTCTCTTTAGAGCAAACAAATACAATGACCTTTTTGAGAGGCACTTTCTATAGATAAGTAGGTCACAAGCTCGGACTGAAGATTGCATGATGTGGTTTTTTATCAGTAAGCTTATGTGGATCGCCTCATCACCAAACCTTCACAGCTAAAAAGACAGCCACCTCAAGTACGTATCCCTAACTATTTTACTCTGAACTTTGGATAACCTAGGTACTGGTGCACTAAGTTCCTCAAATTTAGAGGCAGTTGTAGTCACTGGATCCTGAGGCGACTCTTGATCAGGGTTACTTAATGAGGAAAGTGTTTCTCATAAATAGACAAGGAACGAAAGTACTAAGTCTTTCTCTCGGGTCTTATGGTTTCAAAATGGTTTTTGAGCTCTCTTACAATTTTAAATGTTTAAAAATCTCTTTTGGAGTTTTTTCCTCTTTTCCCTCTATTAGCAAGGCAAATGAGTGTTAGGATTAAAAGGCTTTAATAAAAAATAAAAAAATAATAAAAATAAAAATAATGAAAAAAGAAAAAGAAGAAAAAGAAAAGAAAATAAAGATAAAAAATAATAAAAATAAAAATAATGAAAAAAGAAAAAGAAGAAAAAGAAAAGAAAATAAAAAGGGGGGACTCATCTGCAAGTCACGACCTTGATTCACAAGTCAAGGCCGTGACTCACCCTTGAGTCATGCCCTTTGAGTCTATCACTTACTTGCTACCCCTAGAAGTGAGTCACTCCCTTAATTCATGAGTGAAGGTCATGACTCACTCCTAGGAAAGCATTTTAATGAAATTGAGCTGCAAAGCAGAGGAAAAAATGTTTGAAAAAATCTCCTTCAACTTATTTGAGCATTAATTGCTTATCAAGGATTTTTTTTGGAAGGATTTTTAATCCCTATATTAGGACAAAAAAAGGGGGGGCTCTTCTCACTCTCACGTTCTTCTTCTCTTTTTCTCTCTAAAAACACACAAACAAACACACATTATTTTAAGAGAAAAACCCAAGAATAAAAAGCCAAAAAAGGGAAAAGGAAGCCAAGAGCACTAGGAATTCTTGCTCTTTAAGGAAAATAACATTGAAGGCAGTATTCTTGAGCCTCCAAATCAATTAAATCCAGTGTTAGATTTACTTTACAGCAAATAGCCATTAATTTTCCTTAATTCTTTGATTTTTCCATTTATGTGATTTATTGAATTTAAGCATGTAAATTTGTAATTAATTGATTTTCATATTTATTTAACTCATTAATTCATGTTAACCAATTAAAATAATGCTAAAACTAAAATTTAATGTGTGATTAAGAGTTACTGTTCATTGTTTTCTTCCTTGGATTTAAGTTTTGATTTTTATATTTCTTAGTTTAATCTTGGTTTTCCATATTTAAATCATATTTTTCATGTGTCTAAGTGAGTTTTTTGTCCTTTCTATGCATTAAAATAATTAAAATTGCTTTTATGGTGGTTTATATTCGATTTTTATGGCTTCTGGTGTCGTTCTAAAACCTAGAATTCGCTTTTGGGCTGAGTCACGACCTCAGTTGAATTGAGTCACGCTTTTGGCCCGTGACTCAACCCGACTTGGCCTGACTCGGGCGTGACTAGCCCTTGCCTTCTTTCTCCTTTATGTGTCACTCATGCACCTTGCATCCTTCACCACTCACATTCCTGCATTTCCTTTCTTTTCATTTTTTTATCATTTCTTTTGCACTGTTCATTGGCCCAAAACCTCCCTTTTACCATTTTGATTCTTTTGTTTCATTTTCATTCCAAAGTCTGCATCACATTTTTCTTTCCTTTTACTTTATATTATATTAGTTTATAATTTTAACTTACTAATGTTTATTTATTTGTTGTTTTGCTTTAAATTTATGATGTGTTTTATTATGTTGTTTATTTTATTAATAATATTTTTTTATATTGTTATTTGTTAACTTTACCAATATTCTTTTAATATTATTTTAATATTTGTATTTGTTTATTTGGCCTAATTATTCAAAACTTATAATTATTATTTACTTGTTTATTAATTTAATCTTAATTTACAATATATTTAAAATATTGTTTATTCTTGTATTATATTGAGTTTGTTATTATATATATATATATATATATATATATATATATATATATATATATATATATATATATATATATATATATATATATATATATATATTGATTAATATTAGATTGCTAATATTCTTTTTATATTTTTATTAATCCCTATTTTTTATTTATCTAATTAATTAGTATTTATGTTATTTATTTATGTTCTTATTTACATATATATTTAAATATTTAATTTCCTTTAATTTAACTATTTTTATTGCTTATATTTTTATTATTTTTAATTTTTCTTTAATTTATTTTAATCAATGTCATTTTATGTATTTATTTATTTCTTATTTACCTAATTGATTATAGTTATTTAAATTATATGTTAACCTTATCTTTTGTTTATTTGTGTAATATATTGTTGTTTCCTTCTATTGAAATTAATATTATTAATTTCATTGTTATTATTAGGGATGAGCATGGTTAACCGAAATTAGGTTAACCGAAAAATTAATCCGAAATCGAACCGATTTTTAGATTAACTGAACCAAAATTTTAGATTTATGGTTTTTACTTTAAAAACCGATGGTTAACCGATCCGAAACCGAAATCGAATATATATATATATATATATATATATATATATATATATATATATATGAATTATATTTTAAATTTTACACTTATATTTTTCAATTTTTGTGTAATTTATAAATATTATGATATATAATTTTGTAAAATATATATTTTTAGTAAATAAATATTAAAATTATGTGCATAATTAGCATTCTATTGTTAGTTTTATATTGAATTTTTTTTATTTTTATAATTAATTATGGAAATTTTATTTTTATTTTGATTATTTTAATGGATATTGTATTTAATTAGTATTTTTTTCATTTTTAAAACATTTTTAACTATTAAAAATAATATTATAAATTGTATAATTTATTCAATTTATATATTAAAATTTTTTAATGGTTAACCGATAAATCGATCCGAAAAACCAAATTAAAAATCGAAACCGATATAGCGGTTAATCGATAGTAATGTACTGGTTTAAGAAAATTGTTAATGGATTGGTTAACTGGTCCATGCTCATCCCTATCCCTAGTTATTATCTTTGTTATCTTTATTACTATTATTATTATTGTTTTCATTTTCATTATTATCGTTATTATTACCATTTACTTTTATTATTGTTGCCATCCTTTTAATGTCATCTTTGTTATTTACATTAAATATGCGATTTGCTTTTAATTAACCTTTTCTTTTTATTATTATTTTATCTATATATTTATTTAATTGTTGTATTTATTTATCACTTTAGCATACATGTGCCTAAAAATGTTGTAGGAATCTCATACTGCATCATGCATCTTATTATTTATTTAATTTTATCTTATTTATTATTTTCTAACAAGTTTCTTATTTATATGTTATTTAACTTTGGATTAATCCTGGTTATTTATTACTTGTTTAATTTACTTCATTGATCATTTTGTTAATTCATATCATTTTTTGTTCCTTTAAATGCCCAAACATGCATTCTGAGTCAAATTAAAGAATAAAGCAAAAAGCATAGTCTAGGGCTTTATTTTATTTCCCCATTTATTTATTATTTGGGCTTGTATTTAATTGTCCTTTTTTTTACTTTTTTTCTTGCAAGGCATGTAATAATAAAGGATTTTTCGTATGCTAAAACTATTTCTATTAATTAATTGGATTTTTACTGATAATACGGGACTAATGTTCTATTTTCTTAGCATAAAAATCATACAAATTACTCTTTTGTAAAATATGCATGAGGGAACCAATGTTCCTAATTCAATAAATAAATCGATTTATGTATATCTTTTTCCTTATAGTATTCTTTCATGTTTTTCCTTATTTATTGAAAATAAATAGTTTTTTTGAGCATTTAACTAAAACTCATTAAATAATTTTATACAAGTTTAAGTGAGATTTTTTTCTATAATAAAAAGGGATCGATGTCCTGATTTTTACCCACTTAATAACATGTAAAATTAAGGATTTTATTTTAATTAACGTAACTCTCTTTCAAAGCCTCAAGGGATCAAATGTCTTTATTTTTTATCCAAAATGCACCCAAAACTCTTCTTTTGTAAATATGCATGCGAGGACCAACGTTCTCATCAAAATGGACGTTTTTAATTAATCTCCCAATTTATGTATGATTTATCTATACATTTATTCTTATATTCTTTAAATGCGTTCTATGTTATGCTTTTATAGCTTTCCATATTTATGCTTTATGGCTTTCTAATGTGCTTGAGTGCACCTTACTTTTTAATCATGATAACTAGTGTGAGACATGAGGTAAAATAAATAAATCATTAAGACTCATTTATATAATACCAACCAAAAGTAAACATAAAAGTGAGGTCCCAAACTATCTCTAGTTTTGGCCTCATAAGATTAGAACTCACTTTTCCATTGTTTTATTTGGTGGCAACTCCATGCTACCTACCTTGTGGTGCCTAGCAGACAACCTCATAGGTTAATCGTCAATAATAGATGGGAATAAAATCTTGTCCATTGTGAAGTGACCAGTCTTCACAAGTGAAATGAACCTTTATTCAATCTTGAGCCCTAAAAGCATGCTTTTGATAGCAAGTTGGATGCCTACGAGGTTCGGCATGTGTCACATGTACCTATTCGAGAACAAACACCTGTAACTAAACTTACTAATTTAGTGGGGAATTTAGCATTTCTTAAATAATCTCTCATAGAAGTCGTCAAAATTACATATACATTTAAATATGCAACTTTTAATAAAGTAACATATTGGTAATCATAATTATGAGTGTACACAGCACAATCATATAAGATACACACATTAACTCCATACACAAATCATAACTCTCATTTTAAATTATCATGAACCTTGAGAATTTAAGTAAATTACTTCTACTTACTTTACTATTATTACTTATAACAATTTCACATGCACAATTTAGTTCACCTATTCACTTTTAGATGATACATTTACACTCAAATCATAAATCATACAAAATGCATATATCCAAATCATATGTGGTAAAATATTTACATATTACATTAACATTTACTTTGTAACTATATTCTTTAGCAAATTTTACTATTTCATGTAGCTTTTGATCTTATGCTCACTTTGGCTTAAATATATTCGTTATGTTGATTTGCACTTATCACTTTAATTATAATAAGGTCACTTTTATAGCCTAAATTCACAGTAAGGGTGGATAATGGGAAATAAAGGATATAAGAAATGGATCAAATACTGGATATTGACTAAACAGTATCACACATTGGAGACATGATAGTCTCAAAAATACTAGAGACCAAATGGGTAGTAGAATACTAGACACTAATACACTGTTAACACTAGCAGTTGTAATCACTATCCCTTATAGGTAAGCATATCTATCCATAACTTTGTATAATTCAAGCTCAAAATGAATGTTATATTCACTATTTCACTTTACATTTCAAACACTCATATATTTTATCATACACCTCATAATAATGTTCATATGTACACGCCATATGCTTACGATTAATATAAATGCATAAGATTAATCATATAAATATAATTATTTTACATGCACTTTGTTCAAATTACATTTATTGCAAAAATATTACTCAATGCTCCTAGATACCTTTCAAAGATATAATTGTTATTTGAAAAGTGTTTGAGAATATTTGGGACAAAATTATCCATAAGTTCTTCATGAAAATTTCTTTATTATGAGTCTGGTTTCTATACAAATTTTGTTCATGTCATTTCGAGATCTATATTAAGAGTTATACCAAATATAGTATAGACTACTCTAAAATAGGGGATAGATTCAGGTCACAGACTTTAATCCCTAAATAGAACACTTTAGAGATAGAACTGGGTTCTAGTCTCTCATAAAAATTGTATTTATATTTTTTATATAAAATTTTAATCACTCAATTTCATGGTCTGTAGGTTGAATTATAGCAAAAAAAAAAAACACAGATTGTTCCTAGAAACCCTACAACCATTTAGAGGCATAATTGTTTCCTTACTTTGGGGAAATTTTTGGGTTCAATTAGTATAAAATTTGATCAAGAGTTCTTAATGAAAATTATTGATATATAACTTAAATTTAATCTCTAATTATAATCACTTAATTTCAATATTTGTAGGCCAAGATATGGTAAAAAAGCTATAGACTATCTAAGGAATTCTATAAATAGCTCGAAAGCAATTTTCTTAAAAATTCAACTAAGGGCCTTTTATGAATGAATCAAGTAGTTTAACCTCAATTAAACTCATAAACATCAAGTTTACATCCTTTAAAACACTTATACACATTCAATTCATGTCAAAACATCAAGCACGCACACACATGAATTAAGAATTCCTATACCTAAAAAATGGATACTTCTTCTTCTAATTTCTTTCCTTTTCTTTTCCTTTGTTCTAATTGCTTTCCGCCACTAAAACACAAGAAAAAATACATCTCAATCTCTATTTTAATTATATATTCCAGCTCTACAATTACCATACAAGAGGAAGATGAAAGAGAAAGCTAAAATAACACACAATTTTACCTTGATTTGCTAGAAAATCACTTGGTTTTACTCCTCTATCCTAAATCTCCTTAACCATGCATTTTGCATTTGTTTTTAAAGAGAAAATGGTAGAGAAAAATCAAGTTTTTTGTCTTATAATGGCCAACCAAAAATCTCTCATTTTCATGAATTTTCATGACTTTTCTAGAAGTGCACACATGCAATTTTCTAATTGGTCCATTTGTTAGACTTGGAAAAATTATAGTTTGCTTCCTCAAATTTCCTTTTAGTTTAACATTTAAATTGAATCATTCCTTCATTTACAAACTAATCCATGTTTTGTATTAATTTGTGCATGTATTTCACAATTATATCAAATTACTGAATTGCTCTTATCGTTCAGATTAATTCCCTTTACGTCCCTTCACCACTCTTTAACTTACTTAACCCTTAGTGTCTAATTCTAATTCACCCTAACCATGCCACATTACTTGTAAGGTGTATTTTAGTGTCTTACATGGTTAGTGCACTTGTGCTGGTGTTAGCATTATAGATTTGGTGCCAGCATGTTGGCATGTGGTTTATGGTGCTCGTACTGGTCTGTTCATGAAACTTTTCTCTTTTATTCTCAAATATCATTTTTTTTCTTCTTTAATTAATTTTCTAGATAGAGGGAGCTCAACCCCTATCAACATGTTCTAGTCTTTTTTAAATTTTGTGTAAGTACACTTTCACAAAACTATCTTTTCTTTATTTTTCCAATCAATTTTCCTAACTCTAGAGAGAACAAACTTATGTGTATACCAAGCCTTCATAGAGAGGTAGGGGGACACCACTCATACTTTCTACCTTTTATATAGAGGATAGGGTATTAACCCTATCAACTTTGCTGCTACCATTGACATTCCAAGCCTAGGTGGTTAGATTATTTTTAATACTTGCCTATTTATCCTAAAATTTAGGAAGAAAACATGAATTTACTCCTAGGGTCTATTTGACCATGAAGAATTTTCACTTACTTTGATGTGCCAGCATTGCCTATTTTTGAGAGTGCAGTGATGAGGTTAATGCTGTGATCATAAATTAGATGGTGTAGGACTTTATCTTGGTTCTTCTAGGGACCAACCTGTTTGCCAACTTAGATAACACCATTGATACCTCATTCGTGTTCATTCTTTGAGACTTTAATGTTATATCCTAGATGGATTAGGGTTTCTTGCTTTAGCCACTCTATAACTTAGACTTGATAAAGGATGTTGATGCAAAAGATTCTTATGGCATTTTGCTCCTGTTGTTGAGGTAATTATTCATATTTTTTATATTTTGCTTCCTCATGTTTTTATTTATTCCTTGTCACTATTTTCCTTAAACTTGTATCCTTTATGCATATCTGATCCTGTGATAGGATCATTATTCCTCACCTTTTAGATGCCTTGGGTAGTTGTGATGCATTTATTTGACTTTTGAGGTGGGAAGGATCTTTGTCTTTGCGAGATCACAAAGTAAACTTTATTCATACACGCCTAAAAAAGCTTAAATTCAAGAATCTTCCTTTTTTTACTTCATCACTTAATTGGGTCTCTTTTTATAATTGATTATTCACTGTTTATGTGCAAACACGGCTTAATTGGTGGGACATACATTAGAATACTTGGTTTATGGCCTTAGCCACTTTGACTGGGAGGTATGACTGAAAATCTTACTTAAGAGGCTTGTTTGTAAATGTTGCTTCTTACGTGAGTGAATTTTTAATTAGATAATTGATCCTCTAAATAATCTAGCTCCCATGAATCCTTTAGAGTCAATAATGAATGCTCTTATTCTTCGTCTCGATTTGCTAGAAAAAGCCAAGAGTGGGATCTTTGGCTAGCACTTTTTTAAAAGGGATTTTCCCTACGCTAACTTTTATAGCCACACATTTGATGACTTGTGTGGGAGTCAAGAAGGCTATCTTTGAGCATTTGGTATGCATGATTCCTTCTCTTAGCCTTTTCTTCTTACCATATCCAATGAACTTATTATTGATTTTTTATTTTAATTTTTGTAGGCCTCTTGGGAGAAAAGGAAGAGGATGGTAAGTTCCTCTTCTAGGGATCTTGAGATTGATGATCTTCCATCCAGTAAGGTTGCCCATGGGATCAGATTGTGATGCTAGACTAATACTTCAATTTTTATTCCTACAAAAGGGACTTATATCATGGGATAATTATGATCCCTCAAACTAAGTTGGCTTTCACTCCTTTTGATGCATAATTTGTGAGTTACCATTTTGTCTCAATCTTTGTGGCTAGTTCTTGGTAAGCTAGTTTCCTTTTTCCTTGTAATACCCAAGTTTGTCTTTAGAGTGTGTTGGTGGCCTTATCACCATAAGGAGCAAAGGCACATCTGTGTGTATTATTTATAAATGCATACATACATACAGACATATATATATATATATATATATGTGTGTGTGTGTGTGTGTGTGTGTGTGTGTGTGTGTGTGAATGCATATTAATTGTTATTGGAAGGCGCCAAAAACATACCTTAGTAGTATTATGGTATATCTAGGGTGAATATATGAAGTGAATATTAGAGGACAATTGGGTTAAATACTAGTTTGGGATGTAAATGGTATTAATGCAAAAGTTCGAGTTAACTCGGTAACTGCTTGGATTATGACATGCATGCATAATTACATAAGAAATGTGTATTAATATGACAATAAAATTAACTTACCATGAAATTGCTAACTAAAGATAAGTATGGGGAGAAAATTGCAGTTTGCCAAGGACTTAGAAAGATTGACTAATAGGAATTAGACATTTGCTCATTTAGATTATCATTCAAAAGCGTGTATGTATATATATAAAGAGATAGAAGGGGGAGACCAATTACTTCACACCAAAAATCTGTAGATTTTCTCTCTTTTCTCATTCAAAATAGACTCATCTACATTCTTGAGAAAACTGTAGAAGAAGAATAAAAAATCAAGTCGAGGATTAAATATATTAATGTAAGAAATTTATGAATTTAAGTATGGAAATGAATTCTTCTCCTTTTCTACTCCATCTAATACGTGAAAGTAAATGTATGTATATGTGTTTTATGTTTTATTTAGACATATTATTTGTCATATTATAAGAACAAGCAAAAGTGATAAGATTAGGAGAAATTTGAAGCAAATTGTTAGTCATCAAAGAGGTATGGGAATCCATACAATTACTTGTATGTATTTTTCATGCTTGATATAATATATGCATTGATTTAGAGGAGAAATTGTTGATGAAGTGTTGATTTAAAGTGAAAGTTCATTTATGAGGTGGTCAAAGCCATGAAAAGTGTTCTGGTAGAATTCTATTATAAGGTTCAGTATACTAGTTTTCTTATATTAGCCATATCTTTGCCTAAGGGCCTCCAAACTGGGTGATTCTAATTGGAGATGACACATAATACATAGATATCAACTTTTATGAAGAAATTGAGATCCAATTCTGACTTTATGATCTTTAAAAATTAGCTTAAATTTGATAACCTGAATCTGCCTCCTGTTTTAGCAATCTGGACTCTTTTGAATATATCACTTTCTATAGAACTCCAAATGACTTAAAATTAATTTTTGATAGAAACTAGAATTAAAATAAATAAAATTTTATGATGGAAGTATGGCCTAATTATAGCTCAATTATTCCTAGAAATTTTCCAAAGATTGTATAACAAATATATCCCTAAAAAACACTAAAAAAAGTTTGTATTGTTTTGGTTATATCTCTTAATTTACTTACCCCACTTGATTTTTCATTCATTGGAAATTTAAAATATAGGGAAAAATTTTTTATGAAGATAATTTTGCATGATTCTCACATTTTAGTCAAAATTGCAGTGCAAAATGACTTATTGAATGTGTCTCAAAAATTTAAGCATTTTAGGCACCTCACGACTAGTAGGTAGGAGCTGACAGCCGTTAAGTATAAAACAAATTAACCTTGACATGATCCTCACAACTATCATATGATTCAAGATAGCTGTGAGTCCCCCTATTTTGCCCAAAAGTGAGTTTTTCTCACTTGAAATGTTACTGAACCTCATCCAAACTTTCTTGATGTTAATGAAACTTTGTAAATGCATGTATAAAGGTGAAACGTGAATTAATATACATAAAGTATGTGGTTAGACATGAAATATATAATTGAACCACATGCATGCAAAGTGAATCAAATATTCATAAGTGAGGTTCGTGTACTTTCTTTACTTATAGTTATATGGCATACACATATGAGTTTGAACATATATTTTATGATTATAATTGAGCACATTATGAACATATATGTGTGTGTGTGTGTGTGACATGTAAACATTAGAATGATTGATAAAGATGATACGGAAGGAAATGTGTTGTTGTTTGTAATTCACATAAAAGAATACATATGTGATATACAAGTATGTTTCTGACTTAAGAGATAATGTAACACCCATATAAAGTAAATATCACAATAAACTATTACAATAATCTCATTATAATATATGTACAAATACGGTTCTACTCATACATGCCCCATACAAAATTCAAAGATTTTCCTCCATTGTTGAACAACTTGTTCAAATCCAGTGCTTGTCCCTTTAAGTATCGACTTATATCCTTTGAAACCTACGCACAACAAATAGCTACATGCTAAGCATATAATGCTTAGTGTTGGATATCCAACTCATAAATTTTACAAACATAAAGGTACAAGCTTAATTTTCTTTTTCTTTTTTGCATTATTATTATTATTATTATTATTATTATTATTATTATTATTATTATTATTATTATTATTATTATTATTATTATTATTATTATTATTCTCATTTCTATCTCTTGTAGTAAATGGCCAATTTTTTTTGTACGCATATGAGTTTTTATTTAATAATCCTTTTTAGTCTTTTGTAGCTATTTTAATATCTTATGAGCTTTTGGTCACTTGATTTTATATTATATATGTAGTTTACAATTGATCTCTTATCTTCCTCATATTTCAGTTTTCAACTCATTACTTTGCTTTTCTTTACTCATTGTACAACTTGGCTTTTCTTTACTAAGTTTTACTTTGTCCAAATCGGGTTGTATGTCTCATGAATCAAACATTTATCTTCTAGGTATCTTCATAACATAATTACTTAACATCTGTCTTCTCTAATTTATAGTTCACCGTTATTGTTTTGTCTCAAATTGTTTATAATATTTCTCTCCCGATTTTTGTTTCTGATTCCCTCGTACTGATCAATTCAAATTCTGCATTTTCATTTCAAAAATCAATAATCTAGTTTAGCCCTTATACTTTGACTTTTACTGAAATTTTTCAATCAGTCTCAAATCTATATTTTAATATTTGCTTTGAATTTTCATTTCTAAGATCTTTTTCTCTATCATAATTGTACAATTAGGTCTCTAGCTTAATTTTTGACCTATTATTGTTTCTTGTTTGTTATTTTGTCCTCAAATTGTTATTTGTTTTTCCTTAATTCACCAGTTATACTTAATTATATGCATAGACTTCAAATCTCTAGCTTGGGGTTTAATACATGTACATAATGAGTTCATAACTTTTAACTTCCGTCTTAAGTCTTTATGATTTTGTCTCAACTTATGTTTTTCCGTTATTCCTTTATCCATAAATTTATTTATGCTTCTTTGTCCTATTAAATTAAGTCACATATTCGTTTACCCTAATTATGAACCTTGGTTCTTAATTCTTTTTAGCCATTTGTAAAATTTTCACACAACTCATCTACAATTTGTTTTCTCTCATTAATACGCTTTTCTTTATCTATGTAAAATATACAGGTGTATGTAGTTCATCTCTCAATTATTGCTCTCTATTTTTCTTAGTTACATTTTAATCCTTATTTTGTACTTTATTTATACTTCAGTTACTCATCATTATTTGTTTACAATATTGATTGTGTTATATCATTAATTATATGATTACTTTTATTCACCTTTTATTTTATCTTTTCTTACCATTTGGTATTTTAAACTCCGTAATGACTCCGTATGATGGAAAACTACATTTTAGCCCTTATTAATTAAATTCTTTGCACATTTCCCTCCTTAATAATTCAAATCATATTATTAATCTTCTCATTTCCCTTTAATATTCTTTTTATTACTATTTTTGTCTTTAATTTATTTACTTTCCACTTTTAAATAACAATTACATTTTAGTTCCTAAATTTTATTTCATTATATAATTCTCTAGTCATAATGCCAAATTTTATTCTTTTTATTTTATTCATATCCTTTATCTCATTCAAACTCCTCAAATTATGTTTTATTCTTTAACAACTCTCTTAAGTAATGGTAAATGACGATTTGGTCCCTATTAATTTTATTTTCTTATATTTCCATTTTTTATCCTTAATTACTTAATATTATATTTTATCTCATAATTTCTTTTTTAAATTTTCAAAATTACAATCTAATTCTTATTACTATTTGTTTATGTCTTTTTCTCCCTTATACCCTAATTAGGGTAAAAATTATAATTTAATCCCTAAACTTCCTTTTTAACACATGTTTGATTATTTTTACAAATTTTACTCTTTTTACTTTCTTTTGGTCTTTATTCCACTTTAGTCTCAAATTTATATTTTAGTCTTCATATTTTTCCTACATGGTGGCAAATTATAGTTTGGTCTCTGAAACTTTTTCTTAATTCCATTTTTACCCCTTTTCACCTATTTGACCATTTTAAACTTTTTTAACCACATTTTAGCATAAATTTATGATTTTACCCCCATTTTCTTGAATAATTATATTTTTGCCCTTTTTTAACTAACTAATTATACTTTTCACATTCTTCACTATTTTATCAAGTATTTGACATGTTTTATACATAACTTACTATTTAGTCCTTATTTTCTAGCATAATTATATTTTTTCTCCTAGTAGTGCCTAGTGAAAACCCTCAAACTAAATATACAGGACGAAGACTCCAAATGCAAATAAGTTGGAGTGACCACTTTACGTGATCATACTGCTCCAGAATGGGTAGAGGTGACCACTTGATGTGACCAATGCCTCCAAAATGTGTTAAGGTGACCACTTAATGTGGCCAATGCCTCAATTATCAATCCAATGTGCATTTGTTTATCTCATGCCATTTTCACCATTTGTACCATTCAACCAAGTAATATACATATGCATATATCATGGTTTCTCACATATTATCATGCCTCACCTATTCCTATAGTTAGTTCAAGCTTTTATATGGTAATACATATTCAAATTATACTATTAAATATTTAAAAACATAGGTGAACACCATTATGTCCATTTAATCATCTTTATGTTCAAATGTAAATTAATGTTCTAATCAACCACACTCTATTTGTTTATCCTAATAATGCTCATTTTACATTGAATATTCAATTAATCATCAAAATATCACTTGACAACCCTTAGATTATCATTCAACCACTTGAAGTTCCATTTATTTTTGGTTGTTTTCTTCACCAATTATCATTCAAATCATGTTATTTCATCAATTTATCAAGCTACATTAGTTTGTTTCATCATTTTTATCATTTATTCTTTCCCATTCCTATACTTTATCGTTCATCCATTATTAGGTCATGTACATATAGGTTTGTTTAATTTATCAAACACATTCCTGTCATGTTTTTCATGTATATTAAACATGAATCTAACTTTGAATTAATGTAATTCTTTATTTAACCTTCATTTCATTTTCTTACATAATAGGTTCCATAACTAACTTATCATTTCTAATCACATTCTTATGCATTTAACATCACATATCTTATAATTTTCCTCTCAATTACATTAATCTATAATTAATTTGAATTTAAACTATCATTATTTAAATTATCATTTAAGAACATAATAGGTTAAACAACTAACATGCAATCCCCAATTATGTTTTCACACATTTGACATCAAATATTCTATTATCTATCATCTAATTTTACTAATTTATCATTGATTTGAATTATAGTTCACATTTAACAACTTTTCTCTAAGTGACATGATAGGGTTTTAAATTAATATCACACTTTTATTTATTTTTTCATGCCAATTCAATTCTTTAACATTCAATTTCATTTTTCTACCATTAATTTAAATTTAAGCATCATTTACATCAAAAATTCCAAAACAAACATAATTAAGGCTTACATAAAATTAGTTAGTTTAGGTATCTACTTACCTATTCTCCAAGATCTATCCTTAATTTCTCCTCCTTTTCCATCTTTTCCTTCCGTTTCTCCTTATTTCCATTTGTTTCCCCTTGAATTACCATATGAACTGAATTTGTCATTAATTATTTCCTCAAAATTTCTTCATCCACAATTAAAAGAAATCAAAATATAAATCTCCACATCAAAATCTACCTAGAAATCTATTATATTCATCAAAATTTCACTAAATTAACTTACTTAAATTTTTGTTTCAAACTTTTCTTCACAATTGCATCCATTTTCTCTGCTCTAAATCCAAATTTTTCTTAATTTTAAGGTTGATAAAAGATGATAAGAGTGATTGAAATTGATAGATCATGAAAAATAATGGTGGAAGAGCTTGGATCAAGTGAAAATGGTGAAATTTCACTATATTTTGGGTTATATTTTTGGAGGAGGAGAGCTTATTTCTAGTTTGATTTTTGTCCACAATTCTCTAGGTTTTACTTGAATATTCTGCCTAAAAATCATTCCTAAAATCATTGGTTTAAAGGGTAGACAAATCAAATCACTTTATATGGACATAATTATATCACTTGTCACTTTCTCATTGGCTCATCCATCCTTATTTTATTTTTAAACCAAAATTATTCCAAAAATTCCTAAATATTATAATTAAGATTTTTTTAAAATTTTTGATCAATCAGAGTTCATTTTGATAGATTTCAGGGCACCAAAACATTTTCAGTTGGTCTAAAAACTCGATTTTTCACCCTATTTCAGATTTCAATGTTTCCCCACAACAGAATTCTCTACAAATTTTCCCATAGTACAAAAAAATATATATTAAGATGTTTTTAAAATTTTGGCTAATGCTAACATCGTTTTGATATAGTTCCAGCTTCGGCAGAAAAATTCACCCGTTCGAAACCTGAAAATTCAAATCTGTCAGAAAATTTTCTTTTCACTTGTAAAAATTCATTTAGGATATTTCTAATAGTTTTATGCAATCGAAATATTTTTCAAAGGTCTATGGAATACTTATGGTCAACCTTATTACAATTAAGGAAAATTCTTCGCTATCTATTTTGAGGGTTTATCCGACCTTAATTTCACCTCAAATTATACCAATGAACTCGGTTTAATCCATATTTTCCAATAGTACAACACATACGATGCAAATTTGAAACTTTTCAGAAGGTCACCTATCCTAGTATTTCTTTCACTCGCTCACGTTCAACTCCAGAGTTCTTATGGAATCTAATGCATTAATATTGATATGATCACACCCGATGTCACCTTGGCAATACTATTCATGACCCAAAATACACTATTTATAAATATTGAAATTTTTTACCGTTATAGATAACTTGTGATATAAACCATAGGAACAAAGGATAATAAGACTATGAATGTACATGTATAAGCTATAAGGTATTGGTTCTATGGATATTTTTTAATGCTTAAAATGTCACGACATTAGCATAAGGCTTGCTTTAGTTTAAGTTGTGGATAGACAAGCATGCCTATAGGGACTTTACAGTTGCTCTAGTGACATTAATTTATGTCTTTATCTTGATATTTTAGTATCTCCACTTCAAAAATGTAATCTTGAGACTTATGTCTCTCTAATGATGCCTTTTGAGATATCTCCAGTGGATGCCATTATGTGGTATCTTCCAGCTCCCATTATCTATACCTTGGCCTGCTAGAGCCTTAGATGTAGATAAATAGGCATGTTTAAAAGGATTTTGAAGCTACTCTAATGACACTATGGTGTATTTATTTTGAGACATATATCTCTCCAATTTAGTGTTTCGACACTACAACATTATTATTATTTTGGACTTTGCCTCTTCTATTGATGCCCTTTTGGCATCTCCAATTGATGCTCACTTTGAGTATCTCATGTACTCGCTATCCACACCTATAGGAAATAGTAGGCAAATTTGCACATGATCTATTCTATTCTATTTGACAAATCTACATATGATATATTATATTCTATTTGCTAAATCTGCATATGATCTATTCTATACTGTTAGGCAAATATGTATACGATCTGCTATAGTACTATTTTATTCATTCCTACTTTGTTTAATTAATAACATTTTCTTATCTATATAAGGTTTATTTTTGCTCTATTTTGTTTGGGCTTATTAATATTTTTTCTAACCTGATAATTGGTTATAATGTTTGATATGAACTACAACCTAGTGTATATTTGTTTTCTATTTTTGATAAATAAGATATATGGTTTGTTTCAATACTTGTCATATGATATTAGCAATTAATACTTAAAGATACTTTAGCTACAGAGGCTATAAGTAAAAATATGATGTGAGATGGTAAAACATGTTATAGAAAATTAATGTGTAGAATTTGATTTTGATTCCCATCTTTGGGATACGTAGGAAACTACAAATGCTTATACCAATTTCAAACCAAATCCCATTAATTTAATAAGTGCAAGCTAGATGGTACTAAACAAGATTTTAGCATTAGTAATTGAAATATGATCTTGTATAATAATACAAAAATAAATCATAAATTAACATGAGAAATTAATATATATGAATTTCTAATAAATTAGTTATTTATTTGTATTGAGTAATATATCATTAATTTTGACTTAGTACATGAGTTACCTATTTGTAATGTAGGTATATAACTGAAGACTAACTTAAAGTAAAGATCAAATTCGATAGATTAAGATTATTTTGAAGTGTAGGCAGTAGATATATTTTGTTAAATTATTCCAGTTAAGATGTAAAATTTATATTAAGATATGAACATGTACACAAATGTATAGGAATGTAAGACTTATTTTGTATGAAAATGTATATGAAGTAGAATGATATATGAATTTTTACCTCTAGGGTTAAAATTTGTTGGCATATGTGATAATATACAGCTGAGCCTATACATGATCTGTTATAAGTGTTTGGTAGCACACTTAGTCCCTCCTAAGATATATGAGGGTGTTACAGTTACAACTGGTTTATGTAGGAAATGTATTTGTGTTCATCGCTCCAATAACTATTTTTGGCTTATTGATGAAGAGAATGCCACCTTAAGGGCCAAGCTTGCTGAGGTTCATATTGATCGAGATTCACTTCATGCTCCTGATTTTTTAATAGGACCCGCCAATGGTTGATGACTTGATTTTCCTTATGAACTATTATTATAATAAAATTTAGAATAATGCTTGCTCTTTATTATTTCAATTTCTGTACATTTTACCAAATTTAGAATAATTATTTTACATACACAATAATTTTTCTTTAGATTAGTTTATAAGTTCCATTGATATAAAGGAAAATAAAAAAGTTCCACATCAAAAGATAATAGGATTTCAATTTGTAGGGTTTTTCATTTGTACAAATACTATAATTTATCTTGCATGAACCCTTATATTATATGACTTTCCCATGCCTATAAATACCACTAGTATTAATATTAAGTAATTTATATCCATTTAAAGATATATAAGTCCCATTATGTACAAAATGAGAGAAGAAGATAAAAATAAAATAAAATAAGCCCTATTATGTATTAAACTCGGGACCATGCCTTTGAAGACAATTTCCCAACTGACTGAATGACCATAAGTGCACAAAATCAGATAATGTATAGTTAAATATTTGGCTAAATATATAAGTAGACACCCCAACTTGACAACATTTTTCACTTTAACACCTAAACCTAGTAAGTGATTAGATAAACACCTAAAGTATAAAAATATACTAAGAATCAAACCATGAACAAAAATAAACTATCTTTTTATTACATATTAGTACCTACACTATTAAAAGAATTTAAATATAGTCCACAAGTCAATAATTATTTAAGAAAAATTAACTAAGGAAGATATAAAGTTTATAAGGAAATTAGAAAACATAGAAAATACAAATATGATGAATAGAAAATTAATACAAGAAAAAATAATACAATTAAGTTTAAATGCAAAAGAGATAAAAAAAATAAAAAACCTATTGAATCAAATAGAAAATGTAGAATAAATAAAAAATAGAATATTTAACGAATTAGAATCTAAAAATTTAAAAAGTAAATTGCTAAATAAATTAGAAAAGATAGGAAAATTAATTGAATTTATGGCTAATAAAATGGATTATAATGAATAATTCTAAATATGGAAGAAATAAAAAATATACAGGGATATATATATGACAAATATACAAATTAACCAAATAAATAACAATTTAAAAATCATAAATCAAAATTTAATAAATATGAATAATATACCATATAGTTTCACAAATACCTTATATGGAGAAGATAGTTATGAAGTGGAAGTTTAAGATTACCAACTAATGAATTTACACAACCCGAAAATGAAAATATAAATGATATTTTTGATAAAATATTTAATATGTTAAAAGAAATTAAAGAAGTAAGAAAATTAAGAACTAGAGTAGAGAAAATAAAAAAAAAGGTAAGGAAAAAAATGAAAGAACCAATACAAAAGGGATTAATAATAAAAACACATATGTTAACTTTAGATGAAGAATTAAAGTAAAAATGGAGATAGGATAGGATTTAGGAACATTAAATTTAGAAGAAGAAGGAGAAGAAGAAGAAGAAGAAGAAGAAGAAGAAGAAGAAGAAGAAGAGGAAGAAATGATTAAAGGAAATATAAGTATACAAGAATATGATAAATATAAAAGGATATCACCAAGACAAAGAGTAATCAACAATGATTCAAAATTTATAAACAAATTTGATACAGAACCTGCATATCCTAATGAAATATGGTTAAATCTAAATTGTGTAGATGACATATAAAAGGCTATAGATGAATGGATAAAAATGAATAATTTAGCTATATTAACAAATGGATATAATTTAGATAGAGCATAAAAATTTTTAGTTAATACATTAAAAGGAAATGTAGAAGTATGGTGGAATTCAATTACACAAGAAGATAGACAAAAAAATAAAATATATATATACTAATGAAGAAATATCGGGTGCCTTTTTGGCTAATGATACAATAAAAGAAATTTTATATAGATTTGAAATAGCTATAAAATAAGAATTTTTGGGTGATAATTGGTTTAATCCTTAGGAAACATTAAATAGATTGGGATAAGAATCCTTATGGAAATTATAAAATTTAACAATATGTAATATGTGTTATTTATTAGAATGTACATGTGAATTTAATAAATATTATTATAATATAGCTAAAGCAAGAATATTATTGCATGCACAACAAAAACTACTTAGACAAACATATATAACTAAGCTACCAGAACCATAGGGATTAATATTATATAAGGAAATACAAAATAATTCTAAGATACTATAAGGAACTTTAGGAACTTATCAAACATATGTAAGAAGAAGAATAAATGAAATGTGCAATCAAGCCTTGAAATAAGAAAAATAAAAATAGCAATTAAAGGTGGATTATGTTGTCCAATAATATTTGAACCAACTAAATGGTGATGTTATAGCAAAAATAAAAGATATAAAAGGTCTAATAAAAAATACTACAAGCCAAGATTTTAAAAATATTATAAAAGAAAGTTTAAACCTTTTAAGAGAAATAAGTTTAATAAAGGAAGATTTTTTAGGAAAAATAGAAGATTTAGTAAGAAAAATCATAAAGAATGTATATGTTGGATATGTAAAGAGAAAGATCCTTATTGTAACGAATGTCCTAGAAAAGGAAAGAAAGAAAATCATAAGGCATAAAGAATATATGAAGAATTATTATAAAAAAATTACAATCCTATAAAATATAGTGATATATCTGAAAATGAAAGTATATATAAAATATAATCTCAATATAGTTTTGAATTAGAAATAGAAAGTGAAAAAGAATGAGTTTAGATAACGAAGAACAAGATGATGATGATGATGATGATGATGATGATGATGATGATAATAACAATAATATATTTAGTTATAATAAATCTTTTGATGAAGAAAAATTTAGTCAATTAAACAATCATAAATTAAATATAAAAATAGAAGACATATTTAAAGACAGTTATTTAATAGATTTTATAAGGCAACATATGTAGCTAAGCATTACGAATCAATAATAAATATATATATCATACAAAATAAAATATAGTAATACATTTAATAAATAAAGATGAATTAATACAGAATTAGCAAAATTACAAGATAAAAATAGATATAAAAATCTATATTTAAGAGCTATCTAAATAATAATAAAAGCACATTTTAGATAGGGAATAAACAGTCCAATACAAATATTTTGCATGAATGATAGAATATTAAACGACCCAGTAAATGATCTATTAGGGGTAGTATCAAGAAATTTAGTATATAAAAAATTAAAATTTACGTTAATACCAAATTTTTCAGTAAGTTTACAAGATAAAAATATAGAAAAGGCATTAAATTTGTATCATAAGTTACATAGGATAAAGATGACAAATGAATCTAAGGTATTTTTTTGTAACATATAAGATGATATATGCATTTACAACTAGTCATCATAAGAAATTCCAGAAAGACTATAAAATTACAAGTAGAAATAAATGATACATTCTCTAATTTAGTTGAATATATACCACCAAGACAATTAATACCTACAAAGCATGACTATGTTGGCTGAATTAACAATGGATCTTAGACAGAAATAAAAATGTAGGAATTATACCTAAAATAATACATATAGGTTATAAATTATTAATAGCATCAGGACAATCATCAAGTGGACATATATACTTTAATTAGAAATGAACCAATAATAATAAATGAACAAGAAAAAATATATTCTCCATTTAGATGGAGTATAGATCTAAGGTCATCCTTAAAAGAAAGACAATAGTATATAAAAACAGAACTAGATATAGGAGGAGAATGGAGAATGCTAAAAACATTAACAGACACCGGAGCAGCAAAAAAACATACAAATGAAAGTTTAGTGTCCACATTTGTAAAATATAATCTTTTAGAAAATTATGAATTTCTAGATTATTCAGGATATAAACATACAATAATCAACTATGTAAAAATCAATTTAGCATTAACAGATATAAATGGAGAAGTAATAGTTCTACCAATGAAAATAGATATGGATACAATATCATCTACTCAAATACAAATTTTATTAGTAGGATTTGATTTCTTAGAATATATAACTCCATATAACTTAACTGATGAATATATTACTCTTACATATAATGGAAGTCAATACAAAATTAAAAGAATTAAAGACTAGTTCATTAAGTATTTATGTAAACTTAGAAATAATATATAGAGAATATCACACAGTTTCACATCATACATTCTTGGATGCAGGATCAATTATTAGTTTAGCACAACCCTATATATTTCCTAAAGAATTATGGAAATGAACTAATGATTATAGATTAGGCATAGATATATCGGATAATACAACTAAATACAATATTATAATAAAAGATGTAAAGATTCAGATACAGGCATATATACTTCAAATATTTAGATTATATCAATCTAAAAATCATGGAAGTGATCTTTTATACACTAGCTCCTCACGCAGCGAATCGTAGTGAGAATAATATAAAAAAATCAATAAGAGCATGTAAAATAGAAAATGAAAAAGAAACGGTAGAAATCCTAAAAGAAATCGAATATTTACTAGAACAATGTATAGGAAAAAATCCTATAGAAAAATGGGAGAAAAATAAAATTTATGCAGAATTAAAATTAAAACATGATATACCCGTCACAAGTAAATGAATGTGGTATAATAAAGAAGATGAAAAAGAATTTGAAACTCAAATAAAAGAGTTATTAGAGAAAAAATAAATTATGGAAAGTAGTAGTCCTTACAGTAGTTCGACATTTATGATTAGAAATCATGCACAAATTAAAAGGAAAAAGGCTATGATGGTTATAAATTATGAAAAATTAAATAATGCTATAGAATTTGATGGATATCTATTACCTCACAAAAAAATTCTTATAAATAGTATAAAAGAAAAAAAAAGTCGATATTCAAAATTCAACAGTAAATTCGGATTTTAGAAGGTAAAATGCACCCAAATAGTATAAAAATATGGTATTTAGTACACTTAGAGAACATTACAAATGGTTGGTAATGCCATTTGATCTATGTAATACTCCTCAAATATTTCAAAGAAAAATGGATAATATATATAAAGACCTAAAACATTTTTGTTTAGTATATATTGCTAATGCAATAATTTTTAGTAAAAATTTAGAAGATCATTTTAATCATGTTAAACAAATTTTATTAAGGTGTTTCACATATGGAATAATGTTGTCTAAAGAAAAGGCAGATATAGCAAAAAGAAAAATAGAATTCTTAGGATTTACAATATCTAAATGGGAAACAGAATTACAGCCATACATAGAAGAAGCATTATTGGAATTTCTTGACCAATTAGAAAGTAAGAAGATGGTCCAACAATTTTTAAGACATATAACATATGCTAGCGACTTTATTCACGAGTGTGCAATAAAGAAAAAGATACTCCAGGACAAATTAAAAGGAAACAGTCCATGGAAATGGACAAAAAAAAGATACTGAAGTTGTAAAAGAGATAAAGAAATATTTTAGAAATTTATCGAAGCTGCCCTTACTAGAAAAAAAAGAACTAAGACTAGAAACATATGTTTTGGATGATTATTGGGGAGTAATTCTAAAAAGTAAAGATGGAGAAAAGATATATAGATATGCATCAGAAACATTTAAAAACACTATAAAGAATTATCATAGTAATGAAAAAGAATTATTGGCTTTAAAATATGCAATAAAATAATTTGAACTAGTTTTATTACCTAAAAAATTCATAGTAAGAACATATAATACACAAGTAAAATCTTTCATTACAAAAAAAATATAATGCAAAATTAGCTCAAAGAAGAAAAATTGAATGGAAAAATTATTTTGCAAAATTTAATTTTGATATAGAATATATACCTTGAAAAGAAAATATATTAACAGATCTACTTAGTAGACCAAAACCATAAAAGTTAGTTTACTAACAACTAAATTGTAGAAATAATAAGTAGAAAAGTGCAGAACGGATATCTAAGCTTACATCTAAAAAGAGAGAAATTGGTATTTATTCAAAAATATATGTCTCGAATCCAAGTTTTAGATAATAAGAGAAAGCAACAGATGGAAAATATACAAAGACTATATCTCATTCTCTAGAAATAGACAATGAGATAAACCAAATATCTATGAATTATTTACAAGTAGTTTATAAGCAACCTGATCAAACATCTATGGAATCTAGCGATTTTAATTCACAAAGAATGATTATTCTTGGTACAACAGCCAAGAAAGAATTAGAAGATGATATAACGAAAATTTTATTAATAAAAAGATCAGTTCAGTATTTAAATTGTTTTGATCAAGCTTCAACATCTATACAAACATTTATAAAGAAACTCATTTCAAAATTAATAACTCCAAATGATCTAGCTGAAAATTTACCAATATTTAAAAAAACTTGGAATGAAGATGAAAGAGCTAAAATAGATGTCTCAGAACAGAAGAGGCAATATGAAGAAGACTATCTAAAAGCCATTCAATATTTATCAAAATTTACAAATGCAGTAAGGATAAGCACAATCCTAATTAATGAAATCTACAACAAAGCCATCATATGGAAGGAAGCAGATCAAGGAACAGTCCAGAAATTATACCGCTTTAGATTAATTCATGTTGTCTATCCTAGTGAAGATTTAAAAGAACTCAAATATCTACCCAAAATAATAAGTCATCATGTTAAAGTATTTAGAAGCATCACTAAAGCCATAAAAATTGACCTTTAGACCTTGAGTATAATTCTTGAGTGGGATGATAAGAAAAGTATAGAACTTTGCACAAAAAAATATAGAACTACTAAATAGGAATTCATTCCTAAAGGACAAAAGACATTTACTTTATTACCTTTAACCTTAAAAAATTTACCAAAAATGAGGATAAAGAATATAGAAACACTTATTAGAGGGATAAAAGAAATTATAACTGACGAAAGAAAATATTTTACCAGTTATTTAGAAGGAATACTAATTACCAATACCATTGGCGAATGGCATCAAAAATATCTATTAGAAGGTTATCTTGAAGGAATCTTTGAAGGATAAGTACCTATGACAAGCACTACGAGGCAACTGTTCGAAAAGTATATAAAGAAATAACCTATGGTGCTGGGAAAAGAAAGGGATAATGATTTAGTGGAACTATACCCTTTCTAAAAAAGAGGAAAGACGAATAATAATTTAGGATATAGCTAAATAATATTATGTAAGTAATGATGTAATAGAGACAAGGTACAACATTTATAAAAACCCACTATGTATTCGGAGAAGGCACGACTCTAGTTTTGAAATCATATTTTGCCTTGTTCACTCTTTGAATTTTAAAGGTTGTAATCCTTTTTTTTTTTTTGCGAAATGCACGGGGTATCCTGGATGGGCTCCAACTGTGGAAGGCACCTTTAAGCCCGTACCACATCCAGACTAATCCTCGTTCGCACCGTGTCGGCCCAATTAAGCCTTTATCTATTCTATTTTAGTAACCCTAGTACTTAGCATTTAAATCTTTCGAGAAATATAGGAAATTAGATACAATAAACCTAGAGATTTAGATCACTCATACACCTTAAAATTTTTTCTATCAAAGTCCACCTATAAATAATTTGTTGTCGCTCACTGAAAATACTTTTAATAGCATCTCCTGGTAATACCAAGCCTGTATTTGTGTGAAAGAGGGCAGGAGGTACAGTTCTTGGAGAACTTAATTAACCCAGAACGTCTACACAGTTTAAGGGCAAATAGTTATCAAAAAAGTGTTGATAACTGGATTTGAGCAATAATAAATGAAGTGTATTGGACCCAGAGAAAAAAAAATTATAAGGTATACCAAAACCTAACTTCTGTTTGTTTATGGTACTAGCTTTCAATTCTATTTCGTAGAAAGTTAGCATTATAAAATGAATTTGAAATGCTTAAATTTTCTAAAAATGTTTTACTTTTCTAATTAATATGGATAAAATAAGGAGACAAATAATTAAAATAAGTAATAGAATCAATTCATTAAAAGTAGATAATATATTATTTAAAAATGGAATAGAATATTTAGAAAAAAGAATAAAAATAATTGAAGAAATGGGACTAGAAACGATTCTTGGTATATATGAAAGAATAGAAACCTTAAAATATATCATACAAAGAAATCAATAATATATAAACCAATTAAAAGATATGAAGAAAGAATTCCATTAGGATAAGACTAATAAAAGTTAATATATAATTCAATTTGAAGGTATATAGGTTAAAACAATTCGATCTGCGAACTACTGGTTCAAAGGGTAACTTAGTTATTGTGATTGAGTATTGTCATGTATCTTCAATTTTATAATATCTAAAAAGTTTTTGCATAACATTGGTATCAGAGCCTAAAAGCATTTACTACTGAATAAAAATAATGGAATTAAAATGAGCAAACTAGTTAGTTATAATAATGCAGTTATTAAATTATTATATGAAATATATTTAGAAGAAATAGAAATATTATCAGATTTAGAATATGAGTTAAACAATATAAGTATTTAATATACATAAATATATAATGTTAAGTTTAATTTTAATTTTAAAAGAAACTTGTAAAATATTATTTAAGGCATGTTTAGAAATAACAGGAAAAATGAAATATTATAAATATAAAATGATAGATATGGAAAATGAATGTATATTTATATAACTAAATAATTTAAAAGAAGAGTATAGATAGGGGTGAGCAAAAAGAACTGAAAATACGGTTAACTGCAAAACCGATTCAAAATTCAACCGATTTTTTTTGTTAACCAATTTGATTGATTTGGTTATGATTTTTAATTTTTATATTTTACATTTTTTTTTGTTACAGTTTAAGTTTTTAGATACCGGTTAACCATTATTCTATAGTTAATCGGTTTATATATAATATATATTATATTTTTATTTTTATACTTTAAAATTTTTTCATTTTTCTTTTATTTTCCTCTAAAACATACATAAAATAATATTTGAAAATATATCTAAATTATATTTTTATTTTTATACTTTAATTTTTTATATTTTTCTATAATACTTTAAACTAAATTTATATTATGTCATTCTCTTTAATTATTTATTAATATTTATATGTAGTAGCCTATTAACTTTTATATATGTTATTTTTTTTATCATATATAATAATATTTAATTATATTTTTTTTATATTTTAGAATTTATGTTTTAATATTTAATATTATTCAAAATTTTATTTTATTTAAAATTAAGCATGTTAATTTTCAATAAATATTAAATCTATTTTATAATATTATTAGCTATTAATTTGTTAAACATAAATTTTAGCTAGTAATTTGAATTTGTTTTGTAATTTTTATTTTAAATTACTTTGCACATTTAAAATTAAATTAATTTTTTTTAGTTTTTTTATAATTTAGTGTTATAAATTTTAATAATTAAAAAAATATTGAATAATCAAACCAAAAAATCGAAACCGATAGACTGGTTGACCGAATGTAACGGACTGGTTATTAGGTTCATAATTTTAAAAAATCAATATTAATGGACTGGTTAATTTTTTTCTACCGGTCCATGCTCACCCCTAAGTATAGCATACCAAAGTTAAAAGAAATAAGAGAAGAATTAATAACAATAAAAGAAGAATTAGAAAAAGATTTAGAGAAAATTACAGAAGAAATAAATAAAATTAGTTTAAAATTAATCGAAAATTAGATGAATCCAAAACAGGAAACAATTAAAGAAAAATGAATAGAGAAAAAAAGAATATATAGAACATTTAAGAAAGAGAATTTATTATTTAATATTTATAAATGTAAATAAAAATACTATAAAATTATTAGAAAATTATCTTAAATATAGTGAAGAAGAACTACAAAAATTATTATATATTAGAGATAATCTAGAATAAAAATTTTAAATGAGTATAATAGAAAAATTTGGAGAATATTTAAGTTTATTAAATTTAAGTGGTAAAGAAGATATTAAAGATGTAATAAGAGAAACGGAGGGACAAATAAGAGTTCTATATGATAATGAATTATTAGACAGAACCCCAAAGACTCTAGCAGAGATGCAAAGAAAGGCAATTTTAATGAAAAATATTAAAACTATATTAATTAAAATAAGAAATAAATTTAAAGATTAAAGGATAAAATTGAGAGAGGAAAAAATGTAGCTATCAAAAGAAAATTTACCACTCAGAAAGGAGAATATAGAGGATTAAAAACACTATATTTTATAGAATATAAGGGGCTAAAAGGAAAATAAATAGTTTAAGGGGCTAAATAAAAAACGAGGACAAGTTTGAGCAGTGTCGGAGGCAAGACATGGGTAAAATTACTCGATGGTTATTTATGCTATAGGCCTAAATATTTTAAACCCAACTAATCATACCCAAGGCATCGATGAAGTTACGAGAATTGCTAAGTGACATATGAAATTGAAATATACTTTATAGTTTATCCGTGATTTTTTTTTAAATCAAGCAGTTTTTAATTGTATTGAAATCATAAGTATATTTATTTATACTTTTATATTTAAAATTTTTAGAATGTATTTTTTTAATTTTATATGTACACATTTTTTATGAAATATGGACAAATTATATATATTTAATTTTTCAATTATTTAAATTTAAAAAATTAATATTAATGAACTGGACTTTAAAAATGAAATGTGGTTGATTAATCAGTCCATACTTATGTCTATTTATTCAAACAAATAAGTAAAAATAATATAAAAATAATATTAAAAAATAAAAATGACTCTACATAAAAATTTTAAAGTTATAATTTTTAAAAAATGAATCCTAGAATTAAATTTTAATTCAAAATCAAAGAAAAATAAAAATTAAACCTATTCCTACTTCAGCTATAATTCCCTAAGCCAAGGTGCCGTGAACCAAATTCTTTTAATTCTTTTTCCTAAAAAACACTAATTTAGTAATATTAAAATGATGTGGAATCATTTGAGTGTAAAAATATCTTCGTCCTACTCTGTGTGTGTGTATATATATATTGTTCCCATTAATTAGGGATGCTCACGGGGCGGGGCGGGGCCGGGGATTGCATCCCCACTCCTTGCCCCGCGCGGGGTCGGGGATTCCCCGTCCCCGCCCCCGAATCTAGAACGGGGAGAAAATCCCCCCCGTCCCCTGCCCCGCGGGGATCCCCATTCCCGAATTTTTTATTTTTTTAATTTTAAAATATAATATTTTATAAATAATTAAAATTAAAATATAACATTTAATAAATAAAAAATTTAAAATTAATCATAATATAAATTTTAATCATTTATAAATTTAAAATTAAGTAATAAAATTAAGTTATATTTTAATTTTAATTATAATTATTTTTAAAATATTATATTTTAAAATTAAAAAAAAAATTTGCGGGGCGGATACCCCATTCCTCGTCCCCGTCCCCGATTTTATAACGGGAATTTTTTTTTTCCCGTCCCCGCCCCCGCGGGGGGAAAATTCGGGGATTCCCCGCCCCGTTCGGGGCGGGTCCCCGCCGGGGCCGGGAAATCCCCTCCCCGTGATCATCCCTACCATTAATGGTGCAGAAGTGCTGCATACGTTATTTCCAGCATAGCGAATTATTCCCCAGGTCTACTTTATGTTTTTATATTGTTTAAAAAAAAAAGAAAAACAAATTCAATGAGGTTTTCGTCTTTTAGCTAACTCTTGACTCGAGGTTACCGTTTAACGGACAGAGACAATCAGAGAGAGAAAAGACATGAACACGGTTATTGTCGGTTTTTGACAGTTACTGCACGTTACGGACACGTGCTATCCTCAAAGTTTTGTTTCTTATTGTGGGCCCCTTTGCCGTTGCTCGACGGTTGACCGTTTTTTATGTGAGGCTGCTTGTTTGGGTCCTACCTGATCTAAAACTCTGCCGACAAATCAGAACCCCTTCCCGCCCATCTCGCTACCAGCTTTTGAATCTTTTTATTTTGTTAAATTGACAATTTTTAAACTACGAAATTCTAAACTAGAATCGCCTTTTTTAAAAAAAAAAAAAGCAGAAAAATTGAGTGTGTTATGATGCATGGATGCTTATAATATGCAACCATATGTACCTTTTGATTAACAAGTGAATTGTTTTAAAATATTTTATGTTTTAGCAAATGGTGCATACTAATGCACTAGTGTACCATAGTAATATTCCAGCAAAACACATTAGCTAATAATCATTTTATGAATTTATTAATTGTACTTATTTTTAAAATTATGATACTTAAGGAAGAAATATTTGGTTGAAATTAATATCAAGGAGAATAACAAGTAAAAACTGAAAATGTAAATTTAAGATTTATAAATTATTTAAGAGAAAATTTTAGTTTTGAAATTGTCCCCCGCTTAATTCAGTTTCTTACTTTTCTAATTAAATTTTAAATTTCTTACATGTTGAAATTATAGTAAATTTTAATTACAATTCTACTACAGATTTGCACTACTGTAAGCTTGAGAGCTTAAATTCCAATCAATATAAGCTTTGTGTCTCCAAAGTTTTATTAATTTTTTTATTTATTTGTTTTAAAAAAATACCTTTTGCATAAAAGTTGGGATTGATTTAATTTAGAATACAATTTCATACTATTACCGTGACCATGCCTAATTTATGCAGCGCAAGGCACAAGGTAGAATCTGTCTATGAGCCCAATTAGTAAAAGAATCCAAAGATATACTATTCAACTTTTTTTTTTTTTTTCACTTGCCCGCACACAGAATTTGAATTAGGGGCACATGGGATGTTTATTACGAGAACAGAAAGACAAAAACAATCCAAACGCAGATCTATTTATATTTTATATGTTAAATATTGAATTTGAAATATACATGTAGGTAGGGATGAGAAAAAAACTGAAAATTTGATTAATTAAAAAACTGATCCAAAATCAAATCAATTTTTAAGTTAATCGAACCGAAAATTTAGGTTTATAGTTTTTATTTTTAAAAACTAAAAATTAACCGTTAACTAATGGTTAACCAATCTATATACATTTTATAAAGTATATTTTAAAATTTACATTTATATTTTTTCATATATATATATAATAATTATAATATATATTTTCAGTAAATAAATATTAAAATTATCTTTTTATTACTATTATTTGTTTATTATATGTATGTAATTAACAATCTATTGTTAGTTTCATATTAAGTATATTTAATTTTTATAATTAATTATGAAAGTTTTGATTTCATTTTGATTCTTTTGGTGGTTAGTATATTTTATTTATATTTTTTCATTTCTAAAGCATTTTCAACTATTAAAAATAATATTACAAATTCTATAATTTATTAAATTTATATGTTAAATTTTTTTAGTAATTAACCGATAAACCGATCTAAAAAACTTGGTTAAAAATCAAAACTGATATAACAATTAATCAAAATTAATGGACTGATTAATATAATTATTAATGGACCGATTAAATGGTTCATGCTCACCCCCTACATGTATGTGAGAATTTATTTCAAAATTTATTTGATTGTATGAAGACTATATATGTATTGACATCAAAATTGATTTTTGTTATCGGCTCCTTAACCAATGGAATCTCTAAGAAAATTGAATAGCTAATATTGTACTTAAAATTTTAAGTGAAAATTTAGCCAAAATAAATAAATAAACAAGAAAACAATTTTTTCGCTAATAAATTATTATCTCTTGTTGGCAATTTTTTTGAAATTGCAACTACCAATTTTCAATTACTCTCCAAACCCTTTGCCTTTCTTTGCATATAGGGTATATAAGGTCTAGTACAATTCAAAAATTTGTACATTTCCATTTAATTTTAAAATTTTGAATATTTTAAAAATTAAGTATTATTATTATTTTAAAAATTTAGGACAAATCAATACGATTCTTTCAAAAATTCTAGACAGTTTGATTCCCTTCTTTGGCTATTTTGGTACTAAACAATATAATACAAAATAATTTAGTATTTTGGATACTTTAATATTTTTAAAATTTGCAAAGAAAATAAATTCTCACAATAATAAATAAAATTACAATTAAAATATGTCAATAACTACAATTAAAATTTAAGTTAAAGTACAAAATTTAAAAATTAATATTTTATGATCTCATTGTATTATATTTATACTAATTTGAGAATCTGAAGCAACATCTAAAAAATGACAAAAAAAAATAGATAATTAGACAACAAAAAAAAATCTAAACATTAAATACACAATTTAAGAATTTACATGAATATAATAATTTCAAGCTTTTTAAGTTTTTCGGTCGACACCTTTGAAGCCAAATTTGTAGCCGATTTCAACCAATTTTAGAAATAAATAGAAACTTCAGTTGTAATTGGAGTTAAAAAAAAACTTTTAAATTTATCTAAATTCTCCTTTCAGTGCTAAAAACTGATTTAAAAGTTATAACCGAGCACTGAACAACCAAAATATCTCCAGCAACCTTAGCCAAACTTGAATGTAGATATAACAATTACTATAATAATTAAATTATTATTAATAATTAAAATGTTTGATTTAATTTATCAACTAATTATTATATTTATTTTGTGCATTAAAATAAAGTTAAATTTATATAATAAATGTAAAATAAAAATTGTAAATAATATTTATATATAAATTATTGATATTATATATAATAATTAATAAATATTAGTTTTTTTTAGTCCAATTAAGTTTCATAATAGTTCTGCATAGGTCTAATTTTAGAAAACATATTTAGGTCCGTTCTAAAAAAACTCGATGGTATAATTCGATTTTGAATCTTTATTTTCGGTACTTCAGTTTGATACAAAAATATCTAGATTCATGTGTGTGTGTGTACACACACAACTGTGCATTCCAATTCTAAATTGAAATGGATTTGTACAATGCATGTTGTGGACTTCTGGATGGACATAAAATGCATTTTTGCAGTTTGATCCAATTTCCAATTGAATCTTACTATTAAGTCCTTTATTAATGTCAAATGTGCTAGTCAAACTCCTTTTTACCAATAATTTAGTGAGTTGATCTATTGCATTTTTCTTTCCATGAACCTTTTGAATTTTGATTTCTCCACGTTCAATAATTTTTCTAATCAACTATAGTAGTGTGTTTTCGCACTTTCACAACTCATTGCATTACCATTTAGGGTGAACACATATCTACAAATAAATTTGCTATCATCTTTATCTGAAGAGAAACATGCATTCGTATACATGATAGCTCCTGTTACATTACTGTATGAAATTTTACTCATGTGTTCCCTCTCTGTAAGTGTTTTAGGATAATCTTCCTTGTTGAGAGTAATTCCAATACTTATCAAAAGATAGCCTCTTTTGGAACTTTCCCCGTTATACCTCTTTAAAATGGTATCAATGTAAACAAGGAAAAGCCCAAACAACTTTTTAAATCTATCTCTATAGATCCATATTCTTAATATATATGCTGCTTTATCCAAGTCTTTCATGGAAAACTATTTAAATAGTTAAATCTTGGTACTTTATAATGTTGGTATACCATTCCCAATGAGCAAAAATCATCAAAATACTAGTATTAAGTCAATTATTGTGCTCCAACTATCCTTTTCATAGGTCTTGGTGGGAACTTTATTTAGTAAGTATGTTGTTGCCTTCCAAAACATATCCCCAAAAGTTTATTGGAAGGTCAGTGAACCCCATCATAGATCTTACTAAATTTAATATTGTTTGATTCATTCATTTAGACACATCATTACATTGTGGTGTTCCTAGAGGTGTCACTGGGAAATAATCTCATTCTCTTTGAGATATCCAATAAAAATCATCATTTAGATATTCCCCACTTCTATCAAACTTTAGTATTTAATACTTTTTCCAATCCACCTTTCAACTTCACAATGGAATCTTTTAAACATTTCAAAAGACTCATATTTATGTTTCTTAAGATACACAAATCCATATATTATTGTCTCATCGGTGAAGGTAAGGAAGTAAGAATATCCACCTCTAACTTGAATTTTTATGGGCTCACAAACATCTATATAATTAGTCCCAATAATTCATAGGCTTTTTCTCCAGTTCCAATAGATGGACATTTGGTCTTCTTTCTATCAAGATAATATGTACATGTTGGGACTGATTCATGATCACATTTCTCAAGGTAACCTTCCTTATACAACTTGTTAATTCTTTTCTTTCCGATAACACTCTAAAAAACTAAAACCACAGGCCCATCACTAGAAGGCCTAAACAAATGCCTATTTAAGCCAATTGGCTAAACACGCGAAACAAGGCCATTGGGTGTGACCTTTCCCTACTATAACTAGGCCGTCTGACACACATTTCTGTCAAATCACCATTACCTATACAATATACCATACCTACTTTAAAATAGACCAACTATTCAAGAACATTATTCAGCTTCCCCAAACTCTATAAAATAGCAAGTTTATTTTATAAACACACACACACACACACTCTCTCTCTTTTTTTAAGATATATCTATATTCTCTCTCTAAGAGATTTTCTCCCAATTGCTAACTTAAGCATCAGAGTGCTATTGTCTGCTACAATTGGTCAAGCACCTTTTACAGGGCTTATATGCTTTAGTCTGATCAGAATCAACCCTTAAGAGTATATCAACCTTTCACTCTCTTCTACACAGGAATATCTCCCTTTTCTCTAAAAATTTATGATTTATCATTTGATGCTTTAATTGAGAGTCAATGGCTGATCAAAAATGTCCCACCTTTATGACGTAGGAAGAAATATGGATTCACAATCATAGAGAAAATGTCAAAATACAAAAGCTCCATAAAAGTATCTGAGACTATATAGGAAATTCACACATAGCGAAAGCAAAATTCAAGACTGAAAGAAAGCAAAAAATTATGTGCCAAGGTTGAAAGGAAGCAAAATGTTTTCTTTTTGAGATATTGCACAAAAGATGCAGGAGACTCCCAGAACTAGCCAGCTAGAAAAAGTATTGGGAGGGATGAAATGGTTGCCCCTCTCCTTATCTCCTGGCGAATTAGAAAAGCATCGCCCCTCTCCTCGTCTTGGAGAAAAGGGACTGACCTCAGGATCCAAGTGTAGGATCGAAAGGTCATTTTGAAAGGATCTTTCCCATAAGTAATAGAGCCGATTAAGATGGGGATCTCTGCCAAAGCAATTCCACAGGCAGTCCTAAGGAAAACATGTAACACCCTTATTCTACAATCAAACATTAACCATATAATAAAACTGTACTTAACAAATTAATCTTTAAGTTACTTTTAAAGCAACCATTATAACCATAACTCTTTACTTCCAGTACAAATTCAAGTAAATTGTGGCATTAAATGCATTAAATACTATATCAAAACAAACTTAAAACAACATCTCTTTACATTTACAAACTTCCAATCTATATAAGAACATCTATACTGTACAAAACTCTTAGTATAAATAAGAACTTATAAACCATAAATCCTCAAAATAAAGACTTCAAAAATAAACTCTTCTATGACTTGTGTTGGCCATTCTGCTGTAGATATTATCCCTAAAAAGAAGTCCTATCTTGACAACCTACAGGAAAAAAACCCATGCTAACCTATAAAGCTTGGTGGGGAATAAACAACACGTAGATGACCTTATTCTAAAGTCATCGAAACAATCACATGCACTCAAAGCAAGAAAAATTTAAACATACATGTTTTCTATAATCAATAATAAGTGATAAGTTCAGGGCAATTTGGAACATTCAGTAATCACATTTAACCTTATATTCCATTTCCTATTATTAATTAATTGCTTACTCATCAATTTCATAATTGTCTTACACATTCATATAAAACTTAAAATCATATGCAACAAGTTGATTTCCTTATTTCATATGATTCATTGACTAATTAAGGTGTGAATTACTCAACTTTCACATATGTTTTAATCGAATTATGCTCATAGAAGATTCCTACCGATAATCATAATAGTCTAAGTTAACTAACTAGATTCACATACATATATACATATTCTTATGTATCAAGTTCTGTACATATAAATATATTTATAAATTACTACTCTAAGTATCCACCACATTTATTGATAGACTTAATGTTAGTATAATCATTATGCCATCCTTTTCATCACTTAAGTGCGGTTAGAGATTACTATTATATTTAGATAAACACTAGATCATTTCCAGCCTACATACTAAATCAATCATGTATACTAGTTATAAATTCATAACTTAGTTGTTATTCTTGTTATACCATTTTCCATGTCTCTTTTTATATAGTTCTAATTTCCATAATGCATCGATATATTTATTTACTTCTATATCAAGCTTAAAATTGCATACATATACTGCAAGTTCATAACCCATTAGTTTTTAAGTATAAAGAGTCATACACATCATTATTCAATGTTAAGTAAGTAACATTAATCTATAAGGAATACATCTTAGTCAATATAACTATTGAAAGGCGTCACACTTCATAAATATAAATACATGTAACTTGTGTTGCTAAGTATATGAAACACTTCAAAATTATCTTATTGATTCATAACTTTAACATACAAGGAATCTCACAAATCACTTATCAACACCAAGCAAGTAACATGTAATTATAGGAAACATACATTCACCCATATAATTATGGACTAGACATTAATGATACACAAATTCATTATACACATAGCTTATGATTATAGCACATACATGCAATACTATATACTGTAAATATACATGTATAAAATGTAATCTCCTTTAGTATCATGTTTTCCATATAAATTATAAAGATGTCATATAAAGATAATATGAAGATCATATTAAGTACTGTCATGCTTTTTTATCTTTTAGTGTTACATCATACTTTCATTACTCTGTATTAAGCCTGCACTTTTCTAATAAAGTAGATAACGAGTTAAACTCTAGCACCTGAAGGTACAAATAGGATACCCAAAGGTATTAAACTTTAGACCTAAACGGGACTGAACTATACTATTGATCGGGCGAGCAGAACCAAATGGGGTCGATTAACAACCTAAATAGGCCTATTTATGATCTAAATGAGACCTTTTCTATACTTTTGATCCAAATGGGGTTGAAACTATACTATCGTAGTTGTAAGGTACCCTTATAGGCATACCTATCTATCCACATCCTAGACACAATGCAGACAATTAAATCTCTTTACTTTATCATTATGTACTTTACTCTTTTCAGCCATGTAAATTCATACATATGAATAACCATAAGTATGGCACAATATTATAAATTATGTATAACATTATGCGAACATAATGTCATATGCATGCTATAGTGACTGTATTCTATATTTATAATCAAAGAAATGTAATTCATCATATATAGGTGAAAGTGAACCTTATAACAATGTTATCTTTATTCATATAATATGTGTACACATGTCTATATTTCACTCTTCTATTAAGAATATACTATGTTTTAAGACAAACATTAATTATACTTATACTTATACTTTCATGCCTGCACACTTCACTATTATACTGATATGATAAATTCATAATAACTCTAACAATATGCAAATAAACATATATATATATTATCATTTCATAAACAAATATCTATACAACTCACTGTGTATAATTCATAAGCATCTATATACTTAAAGCATATCATGATCTATAGCTATTCCAATTTTGTATTGATGTACAATTATTTGATTGATGACTTTACATTATACTACTTAATGTCATACCTACTTGTGTGCAGACATATAAACATATTATTTTAGGTTTATTGATGACTTTACATTATGCTACACTTTAATTAACTTTAATATCATATCTATATAGCATTATCACAAGCTTATATAATTCTAATCAACATATAAATAAATTCTTAATCAAATATTCACTTTGGCTTATTTATTATATTTAGAGTTCTAAATTAACATAACCTTAAATTACATATATTTTTATGTCTTCTAGAATTAATGTTCCTTTAATAACTTTATTCTCATATATCATTATGCTCCACACATGTTTGGTGTCACAAATTACCTTTATTTTATGATTAGAATGTTTTAAAAATATTTAGGGAGATTTAGACAAACTTTGGTGACAATTTGGAGCTTACAAATCAAGTGTAGGAGGAAATAGGGGAGGGTCACGGTGACTACTGATTTGTGCTAACTATGATATAGGTGCAAGTTCCATTTTGTAAAGGCTCATATTGGTTACTAAATTGGTGGTGACCATGAGGTCCATTCTGCTCTAAAAAATCCTAAAGACAGATTTCCAGGTTCATTTTATAAGCCATTTTAGACCTATTAAACATCAATTTAGGTAAAGTGATCTCTACAAACTTATTCCTCCATGTTTCTAGTTCTTGAAACATTAAAAATAAAAAATCAACTCATTATCACTTCTAAATCATAAGATAATCAAGAAACACTACAAAATGTTTCCAATAACATGGCAGCAGGTATGTCCAATTTGAAGCCAATATATGACCAACTTAAAAATAAATTTAAAATCCATTTTCTTCATATGAAATTTAGATATGAAAGTTTAGTTCCTAACTAGAATAAAATTTTTCAATTGTCTGCTCTACAACTCAAATTATGAGTAAAACACTCATGTTAGGTCAAAGTAACTCAAAGATAGATTTTGATGCCATTTTGAAAATTCTTAGAATAAAATCAGTGTAGAATTAGATTAACATTTCTTCATATGAATTGTGATCCTATATGTCTAGTTTATCCAAAATTTTGTCTCACAATACTTAGACCTCTCTACTATGAGTTATGTTTAAAATATTGACATATGCTCACTATAACTAGACAACAACTCACATCCAATTTTAACTCAAAATTACAATACTTCAAGATAGAATCAAACTTAGATTTTCTCTACAAAACTATAGGTCCATATCTTAGGTGTAATTACCAACTAGAAACACCTAATTTAGAGTTGTATAACTCGAAATATGCTCTAAATATAGAAGTAGGTTCCTATTGAACCCACATAGATTTCTACTTCTTTAATCTTCAATAAATAACACATGCAAGGTATAATTCTTTAGATCTCAACCTTAAAATTATATTATCAACTCAAAATACATCCATTACACATTTTATCCACATTTTCATACATTAAATCCAGATGCAAGATGAGTAGAATTCCTAAACCTTTTATGTAACACCAAATCTTCCATCATGACTTCTTTTCTCTTGACTTTTTCTTCTTAATTTCTTTTGCTATCTCATAACCATGATGACATCCTTCTTAAATCTCTCTCTCTACACATGCATAATGATGGAATATAAGATATGTTCTTTGGAATAAAAGTGGCTGAATTTGTAAGAAAGAAGAGGCATTTATAGATTTTTAAGGGAGAGAAGATGTAATTCTTTTGGAAAGAGAGAGGAAAGGAAAATCTGTGTTTTCCCTTATTGTAGCGGGCCAAGACATTATAAATCCCCCCAAAATCTTTATCTTCTCTCTTTGACATATAAAGCTCTAGAATCTTTAAGTGGGAGGAGAAGTTTCCTTTAGCTCATTCATTTATTTGCATGTTAGAAATCTATCCCCTCTCATTTCTTTCTCTCAATTTTAAACCCATACTTGCCTTTTTTTCCTTTAATTATACCCCAACTTCCTTTCTTTTATTGAATTCACCCATTACATCACACCTATGCTATAATTGACCATATAACTATATTTTTGTTCCAACTATACACATGGTAAAATAACTATTTTACCCTCTTTTACTTAAGACAATAATTATCAATATTATAACTTGTAATATTTCATTTAATTAAACTTAATTAGACCTTAATTCTATAATAATTCCCATGAATCCTCCTAGGGCTAATGTTGGGCCTATACAAAGCATACCTAATATTGATGGAAGTTGAAATTGTTTGTGCTAATATTGAAGGAGGATGAAACATTCCCCTCCCTTGATATTATGCATCAAAACGCAAATCCTTATAATTCTCTAGTGAAAAAAGACATGGGAAGAATGGGGAACTGCATCCATACATTCCAACAATCCAAAATATAGGTGCTGACATTTTTGCCTCACCAGCTTCTCCTTTCAGCAAACATTGAGAAATAAAGTAAGGTTGGAAGGATGAAGTATGATTGGACACAAAGGAAAGGAAAAAACTAGGCAAGCATAAATTGCCTTTTTCGTATCCAATCGATCTAGAAGGTATTAAGAGAAGGAAGTCGAATTGGAGAAAGGAGGCATTAATTCTAAAAAAAAAGGTTGATCAGAGAAAATGTAAGATGGGAAAGGAGAAAAAGAAGCAAAGCAGATCCTTAAGAACCTATGGCAATCGATGTCAAAAATTGATAGGTTCACACCTAATTGATACATTTTCCTATGGTGAAGAAGGCCATAAAAGAAAGAGTGACTTAAAACAAGGAAAAGATAGGCATTGTTCCAAGGGTTGGTCGAATTCAGCAAAGTTGCAGATAAAAGAGCAAAAACTTATCAAATAAATTGTTATAATCTCGATCGAAAGATTGATGAAAATTCATTACTATCTCGATCGAAAGATCAATGAAAAATTGTTATTATCTGGACCAAGAGATTGATGGAACTTCTGTTAAATCCAATTGAAAGATCGATGAATAAAATTTATTTATCAAATTTGATTCATTTCTTAACTTTGCTTGATTGACATTCTCCTGATCGATCTAATAAACATATCGATATTTATTGTAACTAGTAAAGCAACAAACACAAAAATAAGGGTAAAGAAGAAGTTTATTAAAGTTCTTTTCAAAACATTACATTTGATATTTACAAAGAGAAAAACATAATCCTATATCTATTATTGATTGCCACTGTTCTTTCTTAACCTTCAAGATGTTGCAAACATCTTCCACTTGTGGCACATCAGAACCTAGAAAATGAAAGAAGATCGGTGATGGCTTAAGAAGATAAGGATGAAGGAAGCAACAAAAAATAGAGAACGCATCACCCGATATAGTAAGTGATGCCATGGTAGAAAATTGACTGATCGTTCATTCGTCTTTCTAAAATGACAATATCAAAGCAGGAACAGAGATAATCAGGGGGTTCCATAGGAGAAGTAAGAGCGAACGACAAAGAAGAAAGTAAGTACAAAAGAATAAAACGAAGAAAAATAAGATAAACAAGAATACAAAGAATTGACTCTATTTATAAATATTTGGAAGTACACATAGCAATCCCAATAAATGAGGAGTCAAAGAAAATAAGTAGCTATAATAAAAGCTCAAAAATCGAAGAAGCTATAAAGCATATTTAATTAGTGTCATTTTCCAAGGAACACGGTTAAAAGATGTTTCTAAAAGACGCAATAAAAAACAAATGTCAGGGAAACGACGATTGGACATCTAAGTAGACACAGAAAGTTGTTAGCAGAAACACCCAACTTTAACGGACCGATCAAATAAAGCTACCTTTGAACCTACTAACAACAAAGAACAAAATGCATAGGCTTTGACAAAACTAAATCGATTGGAACAAATCTAAATCTTCACAAGATAAGTCAAAATGCCACTCAAATTATAATATTTATTTCATGACTTATTGTTTTTAGCAATATTTCCTTACTTATAATTTTTAGCAGTATATCATGAGATAGATAAAAAAATAAGGTAAAGAAATTTTATGACACAAAAATTGTACAAAAGATAAAGTTCATTAAACTTTTACATACTACAGAATATATGGATAAAGAGCTTTTTTGCTCAAGATAAAAAAAACAACACCAAAATAGTGAAAAATTTATAGCCTCGCTACAACAAGATCACCTCTCATTCAAAGCAAACCCCCTTCCTTCAGATTAGAATCAGAAAAATAGAGAAGACAGTACAAACTTAAATCTTCCACAATGGATCTAAGAAAGTTTAGGACTGAGAAAAGAAAGTAGCAATGAAGATTGGAGGTCATATGACCTATTATCGCAAGTCATATTTTACTAGGAAAAAGCCTAACTTTTCATTCGGCTTCCTAAAATGGTAAGCCACAAAAGAAAAATTGAAGAAAAATTAGGCAATTTCATAGGGAAAAACTTCAAGAAATAAAAAAAGCTTTAAGGGGAAGAAGAGAGCCTCAAGGAGAAGGAGAGAAAAGGAACACTCATTTATAGTGTTTTCCATCTCTAGAAAATAGTCATGGGAAGCTATGTGGCTCTACTATTTAATACAGGAATAAAGATGCAATAATAAAAGCATGGAAGATGAAGCAACAAAATTTAATAAAGTACCCTTTCCAAAGCGGCATTTCCAAAGCAATCCAGGAAAAGAGGCGGCAATCTGAATATCCGTTGAATTGATAGACAAGTAAGGTCAACAACGATCGACAATGCCCTCAAGTAACTTTTCATTTTATAATGACTATGATCAACTTGTAGAAATCGAAAAAGTGTAACTGGAAAAGAAAAATGGTTGAAACACTAGAAGCCTTGACTAGAAAAGGGTCACACAACCTTGAATGACAAAAGCATCAAGTAAATATGTTAGGAAAACAAACCTTGAAAAGTAATTCATATTTATAAAAATTGTTTGCAGGAAATATAGCCAATTTTCCCGATTGATGTACATCTCAATCGAAGTAACTAAAATTTTAGTCTTGTGATTGATGGCCAATTTTCCTGATTGATGTATGTCCCAATCGAAGAAACTAAAATTCCAATCTTTTGAATTCCTAATCAAAGTAACTAAAATTCTAGTCTTTCGACTGATTTCCAATCTTTTTGATCGATGTACATTCTGATCAAAGTAATAAGATCCTAGTCATTCGATTGAAGTCCTATTTTCTTGATCAATGTGCATTCCTATCAAAATAATCAAAATCCTAATCTTCGGATTGATGTCCATTTTCTTGATTGATGCTCAATCCCAGCCCTTTAACTAATGATTCATTTTCTTAATCAATGATTGATGCAACCAAAATTTAGTCTTAAAAACTAATGAACTTTATCACTGATCATAAAATGGTCAAATGGTCGTTATAGAAACATCAAAACCCTAAAAGTTTGATATAACACCCTAAAATTTCATCTGATATTCATAATATATTATAGAGCATGAAGATTCACCCTAGGATAGTTTATAATGTGATTATAGTAGTACAATATAGAAAAATTTATAAGTGCCTAAGTGTTACACGTGCTTAGCCCAGATTAGTACAAGAATGGGTGACTTGGCGAAAAGTGGTGGTTAACCATTAAATGAGAAAATATGTATTAAATGGAGTTTAGTGGTACAATTTAAGGAGACCTTGAGCCCAAATGGATCCCTAAAACGGACAATGAAAGATTTTCTCGGTACCATAGAAGGGTTGATTGTAAGTTTGATTGGGCTTTAAAATATTTCATAGACCTCCAAAAATTTTTCTAATTATATAAACTCATCCAAAATAACATAAATGAGTTGTTGGAAGCGAAAAATAATTTTTCTGACATATTTGAATTTTTGGGTTTCAAACTAGTTGATTCTTTTGTTGAAACTGGAAATATATCAAAAGGATGTTAGAATGACTTAAAATTTTAAATAGTTCTTTCTGAATGTGTTTTTGAACTCTTTAAAACATTTTAGAGTATTCTGAGAAGGAGGACACCATTTTCTTAAAAATGGTGAAAAACCAAGGTTAATTTAGTTAGTGGGGTTAAATGCCATTTTTAATTTTTTTTAAGAGCATAAATGTCATTATAAATTAGGTTAGAATCACTTAAAACTAGAAATTGAGCAAGGAAAATAGTAAAGGAATTAATTGGGCCAAAAAAATGGGTTATTTAAGTGAAAGTGGACCAATTGGTTGGACCTAATTTGGCCTAATTGAAATGGGTATATAAGACCTAAAAATTAGATTTCTCTAGAGAACTTAGCCATCTTCTCCCCCATTCTAGTAGCCCTTCTTCTTCCTTCGTTTCTCCATTTTTCTTCCATATTTTCTAACCTAATTCTACTAAAAAACTACCAAATTTCATATCTTAAATAATTCTAAGGCCCTAAATTCATCTATGGCCATCTCAAGGATCAATTTTAAGTGAGTAAGTGAAAGAAATTATGAAGAGAAAGGTTGGAGTAAAAATTCATATAAGTGTATTTAGTGATACTTTAATGTTTTAAATATATTTTTAGGTATATTTTGATATAGAAATTTATATTTTAAATTATGGATGGAGAAAAATTTAAGAAAATAACTCAAGGAAGATTCAACCAAGGTGGGTTTTCAAAGGAATCAAGTGGAACCAAAAGGGAAAATGGGAGGAAATGATGAAAAGGAAGAGAAATAATAAAGAAAGCTTGAAAATGAGGTATGCAGATACTCAAACTAATTTATTTCATGTGTTTAAGATTATGTAAGTTAGGAATTTTTGCAATGAGTTGAATAAAAATTTAATTAATGGTAAATAAATGAAATTAAATGTGAAATAATGAAACTAGTATGAGAAAATGCATGAAATTATGATTAAAGATGAGAAAGTGGCTTAGGGAGGCATTATGTGACTTTAAGAAAAATTATGTAATGTGAGTATTAAATGAAAATAATGGTAAATTAATGAAATTAAATGTTGGATAATGGGATATTTAATGTCAAATAAAAGAAAACATACCTAGGAATCACATATTAGTTGTGCAGCCTATTAAGTTCCTTATGAGTAAATTAATTAAATATTAGTAAATTTTGAATTAATGATAGCTTAATGTAATTAAGGGAATAAGAATAAGATATGTGATGTTCAATGTGAGAAAATATGTTTAGACAAGATATGTTAGTTATGAAACCCATTATGTAAGAAAATAAAATTAAGGTTTAATAAAGAATTAAATTAAATTAAGGTTAGAATTATGCTTAATATACATGGAAAACATATAGAGAATGTGTTAGATGAATTAAATAAATTTATACACACATGTTCTATTAGTGGCCGAATAGTACCTTATACTATGTAACATGATAAATTGATGATTATTGGTATATTAAGTATGAAGTATGTAATACCATGATGAATAAGCATACCATGATTGATTAAAGTTTAAAATAACATGTGGACATAATATTTGTTATATGAACATAATGATGTACTTATATGTAACTAAGAGTTAGTAGTGTAAAATAGATGTATGTCAACATACAAATACATAAAATTATCTTCGGAATGTATATGATATGAGGAGGAATGAGAAAACACATTGTATGCATCAATTCATGATGAGGCCGAATGGTGGACCTTAAGAAAATGTCTTATTTTCATCAAGTTCGAATGATATTTACCATGTATGTTATGAATTCATTTTATCTAATAATATTGAATGGATGAAAAATTGAGAAGATATAGCATGTGTACATAATGCAAACAAGTTGTACATAATGAAGTTCATATATGTATGAAATGGTTACTAGTGATAACTGAATGGATATCATTATGTAAAGGCTTATAATGATCATATAAGAATGTAAGACATGATAATGTGTGAGAAACCAAGAATAATGCTTAAGTACATATAGTGGCTGAATGAGGTGCATAATGATTGTGACATGATTTCATCATGTTTGAATGATATTATTCACTGGTTAGTACAAAAACATACATAATAAGAGTAAATATATGAGAAATGAACAAATGAGAATGTAGGCATAATGTGAAATACATGAAAAGCTATGGAAATACATCACATAAAGTGAAACAAAATACATTAGATATATAGTTAGGGAGTTGGTCACCCAAGTGGCCCTTCAACTCATATTAGGTTTACAGTGAGGAGTTGATCACCCCAAGTGATCCCTCACACATATTAGATTTACAATTGAGGAGTTGATCATCCCAAATGATCTCTCAATGTGTTCTGGAGTGGTTAGGTCACCCTTAGTGGCCTCTTCGGGCCATTTAATGTCATTAAAACCCTCGCCCCATACATCAAGTTTGAGAATTTTCATTGAGTACTATTAGGAGAAAAATTGTAAATATCCAAGAAAATATGGTCTAAATGGTAAATTATACCCAAAAGATGTCATTCATGTGATTAGTTAACAAATAAAGTGAGAAATGTGATAATTAGATCATAAAGGGTAAAAATGTAATTACAAAAGAAATAGGGGGCAAAACCATAAATTTGCATTAAAAATGTGGTTAAAGAGGTTAAAATAGTCAATTGAATAAAGAAAGGCAAAATCGTAATTTGTGAGAAGTTTTAGGGACCAAACTGTAATTTATCACTTTATAAGCAAATGCGAGGATCAAAATTTAAACTCTAAACTTACAATGAAATAAAAGTCAAAGGAAGCAAAAAGGATCAAAATTAGAGTTAAACAGGAATCAAATATCTTGGAAAGGAAGTTGAGGGACCTAATGGTCGTTTTCCACTTAAGTGATAATCATGAGAGAGAAGTAAGAAAAATAAATATGTGAGGACTAAAAGTGATTTAAAGCATTAAGAGAAATAAATTTTACATTAAATAACTATAAGCGATAACCAGAGGTAAAATGGTAATTTATGCTATATAATTTTATTGGATAAATTTTGTGTAGTTATATCCACCATTATGCAATAATGTTGTTTAGCGCATGGCTGGTTGACTGCATGCAGGGACAGGTAACTGAAGGCCTAATAAAGGGGAAACAAAGTGGCTTGTGCTTGTATCACAATTGTGGATATGAAATTTAGGCATGATGTGTATTAACCTTTTGAAAATTGGTATGTATTACTCTATGTATCAAATACTAGTTAAAGTAAATGTATGTTATGCTAATTGTGTGAGTGATGATTGGATAATTATGTCATTACAATGCCTTGTGACTAATGTTAAAGTGCTATGGTTGTCATTAAGAGTATTGGAGATGAAGGTTGTATTTTAGGAGTGTTATTTTAAGATTTTGCAGGTTTGGGTAGCATAATTTACAAGTTGTTATGCTGCCGAAATTTATACCAAGTGAATAGTAACTTTCACCAAATAAATAGTGAAATTGCAACGATAATCGAGTTGGCCTGTAATTAACAAATGAATTTGGTATATAGAATTTTAATTGAAAATTGGAACTTAAGAATGAATTGATAAGGATTTTAGTAATTAGCCAACAACATTAAAGGATAATTAACTAAAGTAACCATGAGACGTTATTAATGATAAATTATAGCAAACAGAATTCATAATTGAACATATGGTGTCACATTCAATCTCTTTTAAGAACGATTGAATTGCTCGAAGGGGGACAAATGATGATACTCTAAACAACTAAAACCACAAGCCCATCACCAGAGGCCTAAATAGATGCCTCTCCAAGCTAGTTGGTTAAACATGGGGGAACAAGGTTGTCTGATTGGACATTGCCTTTCCCTGCTACAACGAGGTTGTCTGACACATGCCTCCGTCAAATCACCGTTACCTATACAGTAGGCCATACCTACTTTAAAGTAGGCCAACTATTTAAGAACACTGTTTAGCTTTCCCAACCTTTATAAATAATAGGTTCGTTCTATAAACACACACACTTTTTCTCTAGGATATATCCATATTCTCTCTCTAAGAGCTTTTCTCCCAATTTCTAACTTAAGTATCGGAGTGCTAACACCGGTACAATCGGGCAAATGCCTTTTGTAGGGCCTATATGCTTCAGTCCGATCAAAATCAATGCTCTAGAATACATCAACATTTCACTCTCTCCTATATAGAAATATCTCCCTCTTATCTGAAAATTTATGATTTATCATCTCTAATATGACCAAGCCTATAATGCTAAATGTATCTATGATTTACTTGATCATCTCTCTTTCTCTTAAGACTAGAATTATGCATAAGTTTTTAGCAGTAATATTAAGTAAGACATAATACCATGTTGGAGATAAGCATTTACATATAAAACATCACTATGATAAGTAAAACAAACTTAATAATCCAAAACAATGCAAAAACCATGCGTTTTCATATACAAATTGAAATTATGTCTGAAACAAATTTAAAAACATAATAACAATCCTCTAACATTGGCATTTTTCCTATAGCAATTTTTAGAGAAACTGATCTTCCAGCTAGGGTTGTAACTTTTGCATCATTGCTAATTTGAAGATCAACTTCTCTTTTCTTCAAATTTCTACTAATATGTAGCTCCTACAATGGTTTTTAGATGTTAAAATAACTATTGGTATCCAGTACCCACAATGAAAAAATATTAGTAGTTAAAGAAACTACGAAAATATTTTTTTATAAAAATCTTAGCTTGTTTTTTATTTTTTTATTTTTTAGAGATGTAAGATACTCCTTGCAATTTCTCTTCTAATGTCTTTTCTTAAAAAAACAAAAAAATTTCAACACCAGATTGTTTAGCTTTGCCTCATTTCTTTTGGGTTTGGTCAAACCACCCTTAGGTGTAATAAGCATTTTCTTAGAGTTTTTTTTGTTATTACTTTTACCTTTCCTTTTAGAAGAGTTACCAACAAACATGACTACTCCTTTATTCTTCTTGGATGCAAATTGATTCTTGTGATTAATTAAAATATTATGCATATCATGAAGATCACAATCCATTTTATTCATGTTAAATTTGGTAATGGATTATGAAAAAGATTCAGGTAGTGACTACAAGATCAAATATTGAGAAAGCTTCTTACATCGTTTGCGTTCCAACTTCTTATGCTCTTAAATAAAATCAATCATATGATGAACACGGAGTCCAACTTTGCATGTTCAAAGTCAATTTTGATCCAAGCAAATCCTAAGATAATTGGTATCTTGATATCCTACTTTATGCACCAAAGATCTTCTTAAGATGTTCAATGATGGAAGGTGGATCCATATTTTACTGTTTCCTTTAGAGTTTAGAACTCATAAAGTAAGAATGAGACATGTGGTATTTAGACAATCTTCTATACAAACAAACACACACACACACACATACATACATACAAATAAATACACACACCATACTATTATGCTTTTGAGTTTTGGAGTTATAATTTAGTCTCAAATTCTAATTACAACGAAAATTTCTACATATGTTTAAAAAAGGGTTATGGGTATTGTTACACAAATTTCAACAACTATAAGGATATTCTAATAGGCTTGTCAAATGAATCGAGTCGAATTATTTTTATGCCTTTAATTTCAAATCAATTTTTGGTTAGATCACTTTGGATCTCAGATTGGGTCTTAATTCAAACCCCTAATCATTTTTTACATTATAAAAAAATTTTCAAATTATTGAGTAAAATTTTTATTTCATAATATTTTTTTAAATCATTATATTTCAATCATTTTTAATAACTTATACAAATTTTAAATAGTTACTTATTTTATGAAAATAATATTTTTTTAAAGAGCATTACATGTATTATAAAAAAAATAAATTAGAGTACCATTTTCTATTAACTAAGGAACTTGAGTGAGGGAAAGCTAGTTATTATAGCTAGAGAAAGGTGGCATTGGCAATAAGGATTGAGGTGGAGGGACATGATGATCGCTATACTTAATCATGGGCTCGGGCACTCGCCCAGCTTGGTTAGATCTATTTGCAAATTTTATGGATTTAAATTTTGATGAAATAAATTTAAGTCAATTTACTTAATTTATAATTACCATTTGATTTTTAATTATAATTTAATTTTGTTGGCTCAAAGGTTACATCTTATATTTTGATAATGGTACAACCTTTGAACTATTTTATGATACCTAGTCTATTTTTGTTTATTGTTAGAACAACTCTATCAAATGTGAAAAAAAAGATATATAAGGAAGAAGCCATATTACAAAGTAATCTACGAAAATAAGCTTCTGAGAAAATATTTCAAATACTTGACGACATTGAAGATCTTATGGTATTATACTAATGAAATTAAATTTGAGGAATATCATACGCCTATATGCAGCATAGCATTTTACATAAAGCCTTGAACGTTTTGATATTTTTTTAAAGAAATTAGTATAAAACAATTTAAAAATATAATCCATATCTTAAGCATTTTTCTACCCTTTGCTCCAAGCTTTGTTATAATCATTCGATATAAACTCTTATCAAGATCTTAACAGTTCAGAATAGAAAATCAATTCCATTAAAAGATAAAATAACATCTATTTTTCAAAAAGCTGTTGGTTGTGAGTAACAATTATAAATGACTAATTTTCTCACTAAGGTTTATAAATACAAGTTATTTTAAGTTAGAAAACTGTTGACACAAATGTTAACAAAGGATGAAAATATTCTTGATAAAAATGGAAGAGTTAGAAAAATATTTTCTATAGTAAGAGGGTGTTTAAATATTTTCCATACTTATGTGCTTAATTGGTTTAACATCAAGATAATGATGAAAAAATATGTTTGAAAATTTATCTTATCTTGAGAGAGAAAAGCTTAAAGTTTTGTAAAGTATTTTTCTTCATCATGTGCTTTATGAATTATATACATCCCTTAAATTTAACTATAGCATTCTTATTGTAATTGATTTTGTAAGGTTGTAATTTAATCGATCATTGAAGAAGAGTTGTAGTAAGCCTTGGGATAGGTTTATAAGAAAATTTAGCTAGATCCCTTAAGGAATTTATAATGGATAAGAAAAGGTACCTAGACTCCTAAAAGAAGCTCTAGTAAGTTTTGCAATACTGGGGGCATAATTTTAGGGATAAGACTTTGTAAAAGCTTTAGCTCTTACCCTTGAAAAGAGGTTAAGACTTTGCCTAAGGGAGGAGATGTAGGTTTGGATAGCCAAACCTCTATAAATCTTGTCTGCAAGCTTCTTTACTCTATCCCTATTTACTTTAAAGTTTGCCACATCTAAAACTTATATAAAGAGAAATTTTGAATCAAGCTAATATGTTTTGTGATTTGAGATAACCTAAGTTTCAAAAGAAAGCAACGTTTATGAGAAGCAAATCAATTCTCTAAGTAAAAAAAAGGATTTTAAAATCCTACAACATACTATTCTAGTACATGAAAGAAGTATTATGTAACTTTATTAGAGAAATTTCATCTGCATCTTGTTATGTAGGCTTGACCTATGCATTATCCATTTACTCAAAATAATAATCCAAATTAAAATGTATCTATAATAAGTGAAAACAATAATAGATATGAAAACACCCAATTCACTACCCTCTTAAGCTATTTAGGATTAACAATTAGTAGTAGATTATGTCTCCCTTCCATAAGTTAAACCACCAACGGAGATCCATAAAGCTTATGAGTTTATATTAGATGATGTCTGTTGATTGATGCACTTTTATATAATGAATACTATTGATGGTGTTCAAGGTTGAAGAATGGATCTATAATGATATAATATGTGCATTTCAAGCCTTATAGTGCAATCATAAGAAGCTTTTGTCAAAGAAGCTTAACTGAAGAAAGAGAGGGTTAGCTATCTAAGCTAATTTTGGTGATAGTTCTTCTAATTATGATTAATCAACAATTATTAAAAAACTTCAAAAGTATTACAAATTAGTAAAAAGAAATAAAATGTTCTTTGAAAGATTACTAGAAACTAGAAAGTGTTGAACTATCTTAAAGAGATATATTATCTTACATAAATAATAATTTTGGACACATTTACTATGAGTATCAAGCTAAGAAATAAGTTTAGATATAAGAAATCCATGGTTGCCTCTTGAAATGGTAAACTTAAAATCTCCATCAATTCTTTTGAGTAAAAAAGGAATCAAAGAACAATTTGTAATGGCTACTTTATAAGGAAAAGATGTTATCCATATCATAACTAGCTCAAAATATAAGTAAGATTATAATGGCATTAAGGTAAATGTTTCTAAATGTGATTTTGATGCTTATGATAACATGCTTTCTTATTCTTAAGATGTTTTATTTTGATCTTAAAAAAAGCATATATTTTTAAATAAAGTATATAAGTATCTTAGCAAGTGCTTGTATTTTTGAAAAAGTTAAATGATCTTAAAGAGTAAGGATTGCTTGCCATGCATATGTATGAAAAAGTAAAATATAATCTATGCTACTAATCTGAAAGTGGCAAGAAGGGTGTAACTAAAAGTTTCATATGAAAAACATAAAAGGTATAATTACAATTTTTTCATTCAACATATGCTTCTCATATTGATTATCATGACCTTATGCACAACAAAAAAAAGACAATCATAGCTTCCAAACAAGAATGGACCGCTAAAGGAATTGAGTAAATTAAAAATTTTTCTAAATTACACACTAGGGAAGATTGTTGAACAATTGATTTCTCCTCATTGGAGTTTTGTAAACCATAGTAATCCTCTCGAGATCACCTTTAACAACAATCCACACTAGGATCAAGTCGGAAACCTTGTCAAGGCTAAAGAACTTGAGAACTTTAGAGCCTAGGAAAAAAATTTAGGTTGATAGGAAAATTCTAAAGTGTATTTTTCCTTTTCAAACCCCAATCTTGGTCTTTTTAAGAATGACCTATACCGATCCTGGTTTCACTAGAAATAGGTTTAAGTTGAATGGGGCTTCCCATTTAATGGGCTTCCATTCACATAAGCCTATATAGCTTATAACAGAAGGACACATGCATAAAGCTGGACCATAGGATCATTGCACGTGGCTTGTTAAACCATTATGCTTTATTTCTCCTCATTTAAGCCTTAATCATATCCTATATAATTATGGCCTACCTATATTTATATTTGAATCAAATTCCTATATGTGTGTGACTTATTTTGAACATGTTGGTAGTACACTATGAACTTCTATTACCCATATAAGTATTTTATTATGATTTAAGCTCTTTAAATTGTTATTTATTCTTAATGAATAACTCCACTATGTTAAAATCCGAAGAGGCTTTTAGAAAAGCATAAAGACTACCCAAATGTCAGAAGGTCAATGGTTTGACCATTTTATCCTTCCATATAGAGTTACCATGCAACAAGCTCCTTTCATTAAACTTTTTCACATTTAGGTTAGAGTATGGACTCTATGTCAACTCTAGCTTAATTAAATACTTTAGATCAAGCCTTAAATTTGTTTATCCTCATATATAAGTCTTTATTCTAACAATGTCCTTTTATGAATCTCATATATAATTGCATTATACTTTGGCCAAAGACTCCTATATAAAAAAGTGATACAGGAAAGTCAGATAAACCCCTTTTTAAATAATGCAGGGTGGTGAATCCTTTATTTATCACTTAATTATCTTTAAGTGATTCATGTTATACCTAATCTCTAAGCTTTCAACACCTAATGGCAAAGAAAATTAATGGATTCAAAGTATAACACTCGGACCTTAAGATACTTTGGTGATCTTAAGTCTAGGCATACTTGCACCTATTGGTATGATGATATCCTTACACTCACATAGATTATGTATCCATGTGAAGATTTCATAGTTGTAGCAACCTTATCCCTTAACCTACACATATCACTTTATCCTTCTCATTACACAAGTTTTATAGTGCCGCTTAAACATAAACTAACTATACAGAGAACATATATTCATACTTAATCCATAAGAGGACTATACTATGGAAACTTTACAATATAAATTAGAATCTCTTTACATAAAAAAATGATAAACATATATACATAACATATTTCCAATACCATAAAAAACTTTATTATATACAAAGAGCCCAAAATAAAAGTCTACACTAGTCTTTCTCTTTGACTTGAATTGGCCATCTTGCTGCAGATATTACCTCAATAACCTACATGAATGAAACACCCATGCTAAGCTATAAAGCTTAGTGGGGAACATAAATCATGAAGACGAACCTTTTTAAAAGTCGTCAAAATGCAAATACATACAAGCATATCATTAAGCACATTAACCAATCATTTATAAACATATTCATATTATTTTCCAGGTACTAGATTATACATGTTAAACTTATACCCATTACCAATTACCTATTAATATTTCATTTGCTTATCAGTCTTACTCTTATAAATCTTCATTTAACACTTAAAGTTTTCATATAAAGCTTGCTTTTAAGACTTTTTATATATATAAATCCATTACAATCCTTAAGTTTTTCCTATATATATATATATATATATATCAATCTTAAAAGCATCGCAATATGATTCTATATTTCATAGAAAGGATATTATAAATCTCAGAACTTTAAGTTAATAAATTAGATCTTATGCACTATTAGATACCATTAAATGTTTATGCCTTCTTAGGGGTGAAACATAATTTGTTACATTAATACCAATTAATAACAACATTATATAAAGTTCACCACTTATAAGTTCATAAATCATCTACATTTACATATAAGATGTTGCATTTCATTTTCCAACAGAGATCAATAAATTAGCAACTATATATATAAAAAAAGAAATCATATAAGACAATGTAACAATTGAAAGGTATCACCAAACATATATACTTATAGATATCCATTGCATTTCTGGCTCTACATAAATCAAATTCACAAGTTATATGTTTTTAAATGATTTATTATTATCATATAGTGAGCCATATCTACCTTTCATCTCATTTACACAATGCTCAATAATTAACATGAATTTGTGGTGATATACCTTTACTTATGAATGCTATAGCAAAACAACACATTGTATAACTACAATTTCATATATCATGCATTCCTAAACGTAGGAAACATATTAAAGCCATCACAAGGATTTTCATACATACAACAACATAATGCTTTTTCACTTTACATTTATGTTTTTCCATAGGCTATACATTGTTGCTTAGGAAGGTAACACACACAAACACACATATATAGTCTTGTAAGAAGCATTAGACTATAAAAGATCATGTATTCCTCAATTAGATCCATGATAACACATTAATATCAACCGAGTTCATATGCATGATTTCTTGGTCTAACATGACTAAGTGATTCTAATTTGCCACGTACTTGTATTTACAATGTAGTCTCATATATATATATATATATATATATATATATATATATATATATATATGTATCATGTATTCCATGTAACATGTTTAATCATCATACTATAATAACTGTAATGTATTCATACTTTAGTTTAGCCTGCTTAAGTTCTAAAGGTGGATAACGGGAATAATGGATATTCGAGGGTATCAAGATGGTGGATATCCAAGGATATCAAAATTATAGACCTAAACAGGGTCGACTGTATAGTGGACCGGTCAAGCGAACCCAAAGAGGGTCAGTTAACAACCCAAACGAGGTTATTCATGATCCAAATGGGATCAACTGTAATTTAGACCCAAACGGTGTCAATGGTAGCAGCTGCAATATCCCTATAGGCTCCTATCTATCCACAATTGAACTCTAATAGCAGGCAAATACTTTGTTCATATAACTTTCATTTACCATGCTTTAACATTTCTGAATCAATTTCATGGGCGAATAATCATATAAAGATATACAGTATCCTTTCAATCAATCATTTTACATGCAATTATATATATATATATATCTTTACTTTATTTTCCATACTTTGCTTTACTTTGTTTAATCGCATACATATGTTGTTAGTGTAAGCCCTAGCCCCAATGCATTGTAACGAAACACTTGAAATTAATAAAATGAGGCATTTATTTTATCTATTGTATTCCTGTGCATATCAATTGATAGAACTATCCAAGAATGTTGTTTCAGTTTAAGTTATCATGTGTGAGGCACATGGTTGTAAGACCTTAAAACAAATGAGACTTCATTCTAAATATCCCTAGTCAGTCATTGTTATGGAAATAACAAATAAATTAAGACTAGTATGCTCTCTCTGATAAGTTGAGTTCTGTCTTACGGATCATAAGGACAAGAGTGTCAATCAGAGATCATAGATACATGTTTAGAACACGGTATTTGGATTAGATCCACTCATGAGAACACTACATGGTACAAGTCATAAGTGTTTCTCATATGCAAGTTTTGTATCGGAGTTCTTAGACCTGAAATCTCTATGAAACTCTTTATGAATTACTGTGTACTTTGACATACACCTAACGTACTCGTAATAGAGTGACAAGTACAGGTATGATTGGGTATGCATTGATTCATGTTAGAGAGCATGAGAGAAGTAAAGGGATTACCCCTCTCATTAAGAGAGAAAATATCATCGGCCACTTGATCAGTGAACTGAGAAGTGTATGGCCATACCGAGATGAAATAATGAGTAATCATTATTTATCTGAGAGTTCAGTGTCACTGGAATATCAAGAAAGGAATTAATATATATAAGGATGACTGGTTCCATGCCTTATATTAATTCTGATATTTATGGGTAAGGGACTATGTAAAATTGCATTAGGTCACTAAATGCCATATGCATTTTCATTTAATTTGGAATGCTATAATATCTTGCTAGAGAATATATATAGCCTTTGAATTAATTTATTAATTCATTGCCAACATTAAATGGACCTATAGGATCGTACACAAAGCATTGGGCTTAAAATATTTAAATTGTGTATTGGGAATTAATTTGGACTTTTATTTAAAGTCAAATTAATGCATAAAATGGGTAAACAGATTTTTGCCTAAAACAGCTAGCTGTTTTAGGCAAATCTGTTAACAGTTGGTCACGAGAGAAATTTGTTGGCATGTGCTAGGTTTAATTTCAATTGATTAATTATCTATGTATAATTAAGTTAATTGAGTGTTAAATCCTAATTTGTATTTAATCAAAATATAATACTTGAGAGGGAATTATAGTAGCCAAAATTCAAACTAAAATACTAGTTGAATTCGGCAACTTATCACCTTAAATAAGTAAGTTTGTTTTGATTAAATGACTAATGCCATTTGAATTTAAATTCTAATAGAATTTAAATTAAGATATATCCCTTAATTAGGAAGTGATGGAGGCTGAAATTAACACTTAATTTTTGGCACTCACACTTGACCTAAATTAAGTGATATATATTAATGAATTAAATGAATAAAAGTGGATGCCGTTTTGCTATTTTTCTCTCTTGGCCGAAATACTCAAGGGGAAAGAAATCTTTCTTGTTCTCTTGTATTCTCGGGCTGAAACAGTAACCTAAAGGAAGAACAAGATCAGATCTTGTGGCTTCAAATCATTCCCATTGCCGTATACACAATCATAGAGCTAGCACTCTTGATTTTAAGCCATCTTTGCAAATGTGTGTGTGAGAATAGAGGGAGTGGCGTAAAGGCTGTTCCTTGGCATTGGTGGTGAAGATCTAAGGTGGACATATCCTTCTTGTTTGCTGGTCATCATCAAAATCAAGTTTTAAAGGCATCTAAAGTTGTAAGTTTAAAACTCTAAAATTGCATGTTTCGATTCTTGTCATGGAATTGTATGGCATGTATGATAAAAATTTTTATTTTTCCGCTGTGCTATCATCACATTCATACCATGTCATATTCCATCAGTGGTATCAGAGCCTAAACATGCTTATTTTAGTGCTTTAGATGCATGAAAAAATTAATTAAAAATCGTCATTATGAAAACATGCAAATCTGAAATTTTCTGTTTTGAGTTTTTTGCATTGTTTTGGTGTAAAAACGATTTTAATTGATTAGATAGTTATTATAATTAATATGACATGTTAATATACTGTCCTAAGATGTTATTAGGGCTGGTAATGGTCGGATTTAATTATTTATACCTGATTGTACATGTTAATTATGAAACTAGGTGCTAGTTGGCATGTAAATTGCTAGTTTAACAACTAGTTTTCAAAATTAAATGTAAAAACGTTTTTGGGGATGTTTGTAAGTGATTTTTAAAGATTAAATAACAGGTCTGGACATGTTTTAAATTTGGTTTTAATTCTGGTCCATGACAATTTAATTGATTATTTTTAAAATCACTTAAAACTATGTCTAGTTTGTGTTTGTTACATGTTTAATCAACATTGTTTGTTTTGTTTTGATTAAAATGGTAAAAACACATTTAGATTAAAATGGTACAGAATATTAAATCAATGTTTATGGACTTATTTAGATTATTAAATGACTCATAAAATTGATTTAAATGTTTGTGCATTTTATGGCATTACATAAGCATTAAACAACTAGTTTTTGTTGTTTGTTTGTTTTTGCATGAATGCCGTGTACTATATATGTGTTCTTCATGATTTTATTTTTAATTCATGTTAGCACATATTATATGCATTTTTAATGTTTATGGGCTGTATGACATAAAATTAAAAATGGCAAAATTGGAAATTATACTAGAGTTGATTTATAGCACAAATCTAACTAGTTAGTGTTTTGGGCTTTTAAGAGAACTTATTCAATAAGAGGATTTAGTCCATTGGGCTTTGGCCAAGTCCCGTCATGGGGTCTTCTCTTAAAGGTTCAAGTACACAATTTCCATTAATGGGCTTGGCTAAATTAATTAAAATTGGACTTTGTTTTATCCATGAATGCTATGTATATTTATTTGCTAATTTAGTGTGATGAATGGATATGCATGGTGCATTCATGGGCCCTGGGTTTTTGTAATTAAATATGGCCTGCAAGCCATTATGTTTTATTGTAAAAGTTTCATTTATTTCTTAGAATAGAATATACTTGAAGACTTTGTAAATCAAGATGAAGCCCACCGGAGTGGAGAAGCCCAACTCGAAGATTCTTATGTAATAGTATAGAATCTTAGTTGTAGGTTTTTGGGCCCATGTTTGTCACGCTTTACTTTATGCAATTATATATATATGCATGCTATGTATGGATGACAAAGCGTATGCCATGTAAGCCGTAATAAAATGAATCCCTAAAATAGTAAGTCACAAAGTTGCCTTCCTAATTCGAAACATGTCAAGGCATCGATCATCGGTCACGTAGACTAGGAGTCCTAGATGCGCCCGATTATCTTTGTGAGGCATGGGTTGTGAATGTAGGTTGGACTTAACATGGAAAGGGAAGCCCAGACCTAGGCAACTAATAAATGGGTTGTGCTATAACATCTTAAGATGTTAGCCCATTTGATCCAAGAGTCATGTACGAGACATGATTGGAGTTTTCCTACCTAAGTAACTTAACTTGTTAGGTGTACAAGCTCAGCTTGACTAATAAGTTGTTGTGAAAAGTGGATCTTGGCTCACATTAAATCACTAACGCGAATTATTTAAAGGAATATTAATTTGGTTTGTGGGATCATTAATAAGACCTAATTTAATCTTGCTAAATTTTATTGTAGATTGAAAATGGCATCTTCAAACAACAATTTCTCATTACAATCGGTCCTTGAAAAGGACAAATTGAATGGCACCAATTTCATAGACTGGTCTCGAAACTTAAGAATAGTTCTTAAGCAAGAGAATAAGTCGTATGTTTTGGATGCACCCTTGCCTGAACAACCAGGAAGGAACGCCTCTGCGGTTCAAAAGGAAACTTTTGAGACCAAGAAGAGCGACTCCAATGATGTGACCTGTCTGATGCTGGCCACTATGGTGCCTGACTTGTAAAAGCAATTTATGGACCAAGAGGCTTATGCGATCATGGTGCACCTCAAGGAGATGTTCCAAGAGCAAGCTCGTCACGAGAGGTTCGTGACAACAAAGGCCTTAATTTCTTGCAAGATGGCTGAGGGTACTCCTATTAGCATCCATGTACTCAAGATGAAAGGGTATCTTGATACTCTTGAGAAGCTTGAGGTACTAGTGCCAAAGGAATTGGCCACTGACTTGATCTTAGGATCATCGCCTGCTACTTATGATCCATTTGTGATGAATTATAACATGCATGCAATGAACAAGTCAGTCACTGAGCTTCATGGGATGCTTAAGAATGCTGAAGAGAACATTCGAAAGACCAATCCCATACTTATGGTTCAAAAGGGAATTAAGAAGGGAACTGCTAAGGGAAAGGGAAAGGGAAAAGGAAAATCCAAGTCAGTTGGGAGTGCATCTCAGGCCCAATCCAAGTCCAAGGCGCCAAAACTCAAAGAGAGTGAGAGCACCTGCTTCCATTGCAACAAGATAGGGCATTGGAGGAAGAATTGCGCTCTCTTTAAGGAAGAACAAAAGAAGAATGGAGCCAAGGCATCCAGTTCTGGTATTTTTGTTGTTGAAATTAACCTTTCTATTTCTACCACTTGGGTATTGGATACCGGTTGTGGTTCTCACATTTGTTCAAATGTGCAGGGGCTAAGAAATAGGCGGTTACTTGGGAAGAATGAAGTGGACCTCCGTGTGGGGAATGGAGCACGAGTTGCTGCCATGGAGATAGGCAACTATCACCTCACTTTACCTTCCGGACTTTTTATTGTTTTGAATAATTGTTATTATGTGCCTGCTATGAGCAGAAACATTATTTCAGTTTCATGTTTGGATAATGATGAATTTGATTTTGATATTAAAAATGGCAATGTTCATATTCGTCGCCAAGGCATTTCTTATGGCAATGCCATGTTGCAAAATGGCCTTTATATCCTTGATTTACAAAACAAAGAGTCAATATACAACATTAATACAAAGAGGGTTAAATCAAACGAATTGAACCCTACTTACTTCTGGCATTGTCGTTTAGGACATGCAAACGAAAAACGCATTTCAAGACTCCACAAAACTGGAGTGCTTGGGTCATTCGACTTAGAGTCTTATGACACATGCGAGCCATGTTTGCATGGAAAAATGACAAAGAGTCCTTTTAATAAAGAGGGCGAGAGGACTAATGGCTTATTGGAACTAATACATACCGATGTATGTGGACCTTTAAGTACACATGCTAGAGGTGGTTTTAGCTACTTCGTGACATTCACAGATGACTTCAGTAGATATGGCTATGTCTATCTAATGAAGTATAAGTCTGAAACTTTTGAGAAATTCAAAGAGTTTAAGAATGAAGTAAAAAACCAACTTGGCAAAAGTATAAAAGCCATTCGATCAGATCGAGGTGGCGAATACTTAAGCCAAGAGTTTGACAGTCATCTAAAGGAGTGTGGTATTATTTCACAGCTCACTCCTCCTGGAACACCTCAATGGAATGGTGTGTCCGAAAGGAGAAATCGAACTCTGTTGGACATGGTTCGATCTATGATGAGTCAAGCTAATCTTCTTATCTCTTTTTGGGGTTATGCATTAGAAACTGCTGCGTTTCTATTGAACCGTACTCCAACTAAAGTAGTTGAGAAGACACCATACGAGGTATGGACTGGGAAAGAACCCAATATGTCTTTTCTCAGGATTTGGGGCTGTAAAGCACATGTTAAGAAATTAACATCTGACAAACTAGAGTCCAAATCCAGTGTCTGCTTGTTTATGGGTTATCCTAAAGAAACAAAGGGATACTACTTTTACTCACAAGCCGAGAACAAAGTATTTGTTGCTCGCAAGGCTATTTTCTTGGAAAAGGAGTTCCTTCTCAAGAAAGACAGTGGGAGTAAAGTAGAACTTGGAGAAATTCAAGTGCCACAAACTCCTATAGAGGATGAGTTGGAAATGGGATCAAGTTCACAACCAGTTGTGCAACAAGAACCCATTATACAAGAACCTAGAAGGTCTGGTAGGGTATGTCAGGAGATTGAGAGATATGGATTTCTAATCACTGACAGTGACACTATTGAGTTAGTAGATCGTGAGGATCCTACTACCTACTGAGAAGCTATTGAGAGCCCAGACTCGGAAAATTGGCTTGAAGCCATGAAATTCGAGATGCAATCAATGTACGATAACCAGGTTTGGACCTTGGTTGATCCACCGGAAGGTGCTAAGGTAATTGAATACAAGTGGCTATTCAAACTCAAAGCTGATAAGACCTACAAAGGTAGACTAGTAGCAAAAGGTTTTCGACAAACTCATGGTGTAGACTATGACGAGACCTTTTCGCCTGTAGTCATGCTCAAATCCATTAGGATCTTGCTTGCTATAGCTGCATATCATGATTATGAGATATGGCAAATGGATGTCAAAACTGCTTTCCTTAACGGAAATTTACTTGAGGATGTGTATATGACACAGCCTGAAGGTTTTGTCAATCCCAAGCATCCTAAGAAGGTTTGCAAGCTTCAAAAATCCATTTATGGATTAAAGCAAGCATCCCGAAGTTGGAATCTTCGTTTTGATGAGGCAGTCAAAGAATTCGACTTCATCAAGAACGAAGATGAGCCTTGTGTGTACAAGAAGATTAGTGGGAGCATAGTAGTATTTCTAGTCCTATATGTGGACGACATCCTTCTCATTGGGAATGACATTCCAACATTGCAAAAGGTTAAGCAATGGTTGGAAAAATGTTTCTCAATGAAAGACTTAGGTGAAGCCGAGACAATACTTGGTATTCGAATCTATAGAGATAGATCGAATCGGCTTTTGGGACTAAGTCAAGAAAAGTACATAGACAAAGTACTAAAGCATTTTAGTATGGGAGACTCAAAGAAAGGGTACATACCTTTGGCTTTGGGAGTTCCTTTGACTAAAGAACAGTGCCCTAAAACCAAAGAGGAAAGGGACAACATGAGTAGAATCCCATATGCATCTGCTATTGGATCTATCATATACGCTATGTTATGTACTAGATTGGATGTTGCTCATGCACTGAGTATAACCAGTAAGTTTCAGCAAGACCCTGGTGGGAAGCACTGGTCTGCTGTAAAAGGGATTCTGAAGTACCTGCGAAGGACTAAGGATCACTTCTTAGTGTATGGTGGTCAAGAAGAGCTCATCATACAAGGTTATGCCGATGCTGCTTTTCAGACCAGCACTCAGGATTCTAGATTGCAATCTGGGTTTGTTTTTGTTTTGAACGATGGTGCTATCAGCTGGAGAAGCTCAAAGCAAGAAACCGTTGCCGACTCAACTACAGAATCTGAGTATATTGCAGCAAGTGAGGCTGCAAAGGAGGCTGTTTGGATTAAAAATTTCATTACTGGATTAGGAGTGGTCCCAAGCATCCTAGATCCATTAGAAATTTTCTGTGACAACAATGGGGCCATCGCACAGGAAAAGGAGCCCTGGTCACACTAGAAATCCAAACACATACTCAGGAGGTACCACTTGATCAGAGAAATCATTGATCGTGGGGACGTCAAGGTTAGCAAGATAGTAAGGGAAGACAATGTAGCATATCCTTTGATGAAACAGTTACGTCCAAATCTGCACGAAGCTCATTTGAGAGCGTTCGGTCTTAAGGCTATGCCCAATTGGGACTAGTGCTAGTGGGAGATTGTTAGTGTAAGCCCTAGCCCCAATGCATTGTAACGAAACACTTGAAATTACTAAAATGTGGCATTTGTTTTATCTATTGTATTCCTGTGCATATCAATTGATAGAACTATCCAAGAATGTTGTTTCAGTTTAAGTTATCATGTGTGAGGCACATGGTTGTAAGACCTTGAAACAAATGAGACTTCATTCTAAATATCACTAGTCAGTCATTGTTATGGGAATAACAAATGAATTAAGACTAGTATGCTCTCTCTGATAAGTTGAGTTCTGTCTTACGAATCATAAGGACAAGAGTGTCAATCAGAGATCATAGATACATGTTTAGAACACGGTATCTGGATTAGATCCACTCATGAGAACACTACATGGTATAAGTCATAAGTGTTTCTCATATGTAAGTTTTGTATCGGAGTTCTTAGACCTGAAATCTCTATGAAACTCTTTATGAATTACTGTGTACTTTGACATACACCTAACGTACTCGTAACAGAATGACAAGTACAGGTATGATTGGGTATGCATTGATTCATGTTAGAGAGCATGAGAGAAGTGAAGGGATTACCCCTTTCACTAAGAGAGAAAATATCATCGGCCACTTGATCAGTGAACTGAGAAGTGTATGGCCATACCGAGATGAAATAATGAGTAATCATTATTTATCTGAGAGTTTAGTGTCACTGGAATATCAAGAAAGGAATTAATATATATAAGGATGACTGGTTCCATGCCTTATATTAATTCTGATATTTATGGGTAAGGGACTATGCAAAATTGCATTAGGTCACTAAATGCCAAATGCATTTTCATTTAATTTGGAATGCTATAATATCTTGCTAGAGAATATATATAGCCTTTGAATTAATTTATTAATTCATTGCCAACATTAAATGGACCTATAAGATCGCACACAAAGCATTGGGCTTAAAATATTTAAATTGTGTATTGGGAATTAATTTGGACTTTTATTTAAAGTCAAATTAATGCATAAAATGGGTAAACAGATTTTTGCCTAAAACAGCTAGCTGTTTTAGGCAAATCTGTAAAAACAGTTTTTTTGCCTAAAACAGCAAAACTGTCAAGGTGCGATTTTGCTGTTTTAGGCAAATCTGTTAACAGTTGGTCACGAGAGAAATTTGTTGGCATGTACTAGGTTTAATTTCAATTGATTAATATCTATGTATAATTAAGTTAATTGAGTATTAAATCCTAATTTGTATTTAATCAAAATATAATACTTGAGAGGGAATTAAAGTAGCCAAAATTCAAACTAAAATACTAGTTGAATTCGGCAACTTATCACCTTAAATAAATAAGTTTGTTTTGATTAAATGACTAATGCCATTTGAATTTAAATTCTAATAGAATTTAAATTAAGATATATCTCTTAATTAGGAAGTGATGGAGGCTGAAATTAACACTTAATTTTTGGCACTCACACTTGACCTAAATTAAGTGATATATATTAATGAATTAACACTTAATAAGTAAGTTTGTTTTGATTAAATGACTAATGCCATTTGAATTTAAATTCTAATAGAATTTAAATTAAGATATATCTCTTAATTAGGAAGTGATGGAGGCTGAAATTAACACTTAATTTTTGGCACTCACACTTGACCTAAATTAAGTGATATATATTAATGAATTAAATGAATAAAAGTGGATGCCGTTTTGCTATTTTTCTCTCTTGGCCGAAATACTCAAGGGGAAAGAAATCTTTCTTGTTCTCTTGTGTTCTCGGGCTGAAACAGTAACCTAAAGGAAGAACAAGATCAGATCTTGTGGCTTCAAATCATTCCCATTGCCGAATACACAATCATAGAGCTAACACTCTTGATTTTAAGCCATCTTTGCAAGTGTGTGTGTGAGAATAGAGGGAGTGGCGTAAAGGCTGTTCCTTGGCATTGGTGGTGAAGATCTAAGGTGGACATATCCTTCTTGGTTGCTGGTCATCATCAAAATCAAGTTTTAAAGGCATCTAAAGTTGTAAGTTTAAAACTCTAAAATTGCATGTTTCGATTCTTGTCATGGAATTGTATGGCATGTATGATAAAAATTTTTGTTTTTCCGCTGTGCTATCATCACATTCATACCATGTCATATTCCATCATATGTGTATATGAAAACTCATGTGTAATGATGTCCAAGGTAATCATATCTGTGTTCATGTAATACTTTCTTTAAACATGGGATTATACACACTATTAAGTATTGCTATTCTTTACTTGAAATCAGTTCAAGGCATGTAATCTCTTTTCAATAATGCCTATATATATATATATATATATATATATATACATAGTTGTATAAATCTATTTAAAACTATGAGTAAGCTAATTATAATCATATATATATGTACATGAATGATTTTCTATAAAACTATATCATGTTCATGATTATGCATCTTCATTCCATGCTTTACTATTTCGTCATCATATACTTATAGGTAACATACATATATATATATTTATGTTCATGCATAATTTTATATATATGCCATAACATGCACACCTTATGAGTTATACCTTACAATACTTGAAACTTGCTTTAAAGCATGTAATTATTTCACATAAAATCTTATATGACATTCAAGTAATTGTACATGAACATATCTTCTTGTTTTCATATGCTATGCATAATAATTCATACACATAATTTATGTAAGTATGTACATGTTATCTCAACTAAATAATAAGTATAATAGTTCATATATTTGTTATATGACATGTTTTATTTTACAAAGAAATACTATCCTATATTCTTAAACATACACTTTATATGCACAAGTATAATCACAAGATAGATATATTGTTGCTATGGCATAATTATGTATGAAAAGTTCATATAATGATTCAAATACTTTTTAACATGCTATCATTAGATATCACATATTAGCATAATAATGCAATGTCAATCGAGTAATGTATCATACCTGTTTAAGTGCTCATCATAAAACATTCCTTATTCTTAAAACTTTACAATATAGCTCATCATATGTATGTGATCATGTAAAACAAAAAGATACACAATCTCTAGTGTATATATACACATGTATTCATATAGTTATATAACAATACGAGTATCGAAAATTAAACATATATCATCATAATTATGTACTTTAACATGTTATCATTCAAGTACCACATGTGAATATGGTCATACTACAGCATGTTTTATTTCATAGTATAAGTGCATGTTCAAATAAAAATTTACTTTATCATTAGAGTACAAACATGTAAGAACAATTGCATATAACAAGCATGTACATAAGTTTAATTATTTATAAATATTTTATATCATTAACATTAATATTTACTTATGTAATACAAGATTATATACATAAACCTTTATCAAAAAATCATATTACATGCCATATATAATTCATTATATTTTCATATAGGCACATATTTAACATAACAATACTTAAACAATAATAGAAAATACATTAAAAATTATGCCTAAAAAATTCTGCATAGGGGCAGCATTCTGGATATAACTTGTGTGAAATTTTTAATTTGGAAAATGTTATTTTTAGGCTAAGTGACCTTCTACAAATTTATTTGCCTATATGTCCAGTTTCTAAAACATCAAAATTCATCTTAATATCTTAACTGTAACTTGAGATATTTGAGAAAAACCATAGACTTTTCATACTACCAAAAACAATTTTTTTATTACTATTTATAAAATTCATAGAATATGATGAAGATAGAATTAGACCAACTTGCCTGCATCAAAATTTTGTTCCCAGGTATCTAGTTTATTCAAAATTTTACAGCATAGCATTTTGACTCCTCTACCAAGATTTATGCCCAAAACACCAAAATCCGTTCCATAACAGTGAAACCATTTCTATGAATTTCATGCTAAAACTATACATGCTTGGAAATAAAATTAGGCATTGATTTCTTCATATGAAATGTATATTTAGAGGTCTATTTTTCATAAAATTTAACATCATAGCAATCCAACCATTGTACACGAAAATACATTATAATTACAACAAGCTATTCCAAAACTAAAATCAACAGCTCACATGAATTTCAATTTCATATTTGGATGACTTAAAGGAAAATTTAGTGCTAGATTCCTTCTACAAATTTGTAGACATATTTATTATGTAGCATTAAAAATTAGAATGGTCTTAATTAGAGTTTTCTAACTCATTTTATGCTAAAATTACAGCCATTAATTCTTAAGGTTTTCATGTCTTCACTTGTTGTAATACTTCCTAAAACTATTTCTCCTTTCAATTGATCATAATATCCAATAATTAAATCATAATTCCACTCTAATTATCTACATGGAAGTATGAGAAACCTAGTTCCCTTACCTTGGCCGAATTCCCCTTTGACTTCAATCTTTTGCAAGTCCTTTCCCTTTGTTCTTTCTACTTTCTTCTTCCCCTTTTACAAAAAATTCATTCTTTAAATTAAATTTCCAGTATCTTACTCAACCAACATTCAACAAAATAATAATAAGAAGAAGATATGAACCAAAATAAAATTGTTATCTTAATGGTTTACACCTAATTGGTCTTGAATAATTAACATGCGAAAGATCTTCTTCATTAATTCTTAGAGATTGAAAGAATTTAAGAGAGCGAATGAGGAAGGAAGAAGCAAAAATCTATAATTCTTTCTTTAAAATTCATCCTTTCCCCTTTTTTATACCCTAAAAGTGATCTTTCTCTCTCCAACATGTAATGCTCCAAAGTGTAAAGTGGGAGGATAAGTCTCCTTTAGGTCCTCAAACATTTTGTATGTCAAAAATCCTCACCCACTAACTTTTTAATTACAATTTCAACCCCTTGTATTCTTTCTCTTATGAAATCAACCCCAATTAATCCTTCTTTCAACGTTGGCTCAAAAATTTCTATCCTCTTTTAATTTAGCCCTCAAACTATATTTTTAATTTATTCCCTTATAAATTTATACCATATAATTCATTCATTTATCACATAATTAATTACAACTTAATAACATTTATGCCTCAATCAATATCTTAACTACATTTTATTCCAATTATACACACTATATACTATAATATCAATTAACTATTGTGTACTCTATCATATAAGACTATGAATTATTAGATCGTAACTACTAATAATTCATCCAATAATGCTTAATTAGATTTTAATAACATATAATTTCCCTTGAATTCTACTAGGGCCTATTTTGGGTCCTTACAATAGTTGGTCTCTAATGTACTCATTTCTTAAATAAACATCCACATGCTAACTCTAATTATCAACATACTCATAATATATCAACTATTGCTTGACCTAATCTCGGAGTATAGTATGTGTAAGTCTATCCATATTTACAATATCTTGTCTTGTCAATAATATGACCAGGGTTGATTTAGGTATTAACACATTTGCATGCATTCATAATCTCATTTTATAAACTCTTCATAATTTCTTTTGCACTATGTTCTTAATACTATAGAATTTATTGCATAGTTTAAGTTATAATAATAAATGTAATTGAACATAAGTACTCTGAAATAAAGATTGCCATTGATATCATCAAATAAAAAAACAAGAATGAGTTCTATGTAGAGAGCTCTAGGGAATATCAGCTAACTACATAATAATACAGTTTAGCTATCCATGATCCTTAAAAACCTAACTATCCATGGGCATAGGGATACCCTATACGATCATGGATTTAATCTTTCATCTCATGCATCTTTTTTTATTATGAAATCATATTGAAACACCCTATTCTAGTGCCTTTATCATATATTATATCATACCTTTCAATCATATTATAGTAGGTTATTAACCTAATAATTGAACATTAATCATATCACATGATCCATTTAATTAGACAACATGTATATTAATAAGTTGTTTCTCACAACTTCAATTACTTTAATTACATATGCATAGCCACTCATCGTGAAACCCACTTATCATAATCATGTTGGATACAACTACCTTAATCTATTCATTATCAAGCATAGCATTCAACATTTCATCTAACACACACACACACACACACACACACACACACACACACACACATATATATATAAGCATTCTAGCTCCTATATGCATGCACATACTAACATTTTTCTGATGATCTTGTTACAATATCATTTATCCATAGGATATACATATATTATATAACCTTTTATACATATTAAAAATATTAAAGAAATTTATACAAAGTTAATCAAAAATCAATACATCGACTTTTATGAACTGGGGTTGGCTTGTCCTGATGTAGAGAATGTTCCTGTGTAAAAGCTTTGACTACAGAACCTACATGGATAAAATAACTATAAAACTTAGTGGGGATACTAAATATGAAAGACAACCACTCACAATGATTGTCAGAATCATTTAATCATACAAAAATTGAAATCAATTAAAATAACATATTAAAGATAAGTATATGATAAAAATATAATGTTTTGAACAACAATGTAACCCTACATTCACTCAGCATCCATAAATTTTCAACATTTCTTAAAATGATCTGCACATATATATATATATATATATATATAATTATAATACATGCATTAGAAACCACAGTTAAACATGTTATTCCATATATCATATGCATTAATTATACTATAATTGATTGTGATGCATTTATACTTTAACTTATCATACTTAAGTTCTAAAGGTGGATAACTAAAATGATGGACACCCGAGGGTATCAAAATGGTGGATATCCAAGGATATCAAAATTATAGACCTAAATGGGGTCGACTATACAGTGGACCGGTCAAATGGACCCAAACGGGGTCAGCTAACAACCCAAACGAGGCTATTCATGATCCAATAGGATCAACTATACTTTAGACTTAAATAGGTCAATAGTGGTAGCTGCAATATCCTTATAGGAGCCTATTTATCCATAGTTGAACTCTAGTAGCAGGCAATATAGCTTTCAAGTTCATTTCAAATATCATTCTTGTACTTGTATTATACAACTTGCATATGCATGTGATCATATAAAAATACACAATCTCTAATGTATAAACAAGTATTCATATAGCAATATGAGTATCGATGTTTGAATCTATATATCATCACGATCTTATACTTAAACATGTTATCATTAGGCACCACATGTGATTATAGTCATACTAAAACATCTCTTATTTCATAATATAAGTGCATGCTCAAATACTCATTTACTCTATCATAGGAGTACATACATGTAAGTATATTAGCATATAACAAGTATGTACATAAGTTTGATCATATATGAATAATTGATATTATTATCAATAATCCTTACCTATGTACATATATGAACACACACACACACACACACACACACACATATACCTTTATCAATGATCATATCACATGCCATATATAATTTAATATGCTTCCATGTTGGCACACATTTAACATAATAACATGTAAATAAGATATGTATATATATCATAACTTCATTCATATTCTTTGATACATGTATTTCTATGTTAGAAATTGGTTTAATTGTAATGAAAATAATTTAGATACTTATTACAATCAATTTGGGACTTTTAAGTGAGGTTTAGGTGAAGTCCAAAGGGGTCACAGTCATTAGGTAATACCTAGTAACCATGACATAGGTTGCATTTCAATTCTAGACTGAAAATTGGATTACCTCATGGTCATTAGTAAAAACCTAGTAATCGTGACCTATATTCTGCTCGGAGGTAGAATTCTATATTCAACTTCTACAACATTTTTGACTTATAAAACATCATTTTTAGCAAATGTTTCCATCTACAAACCTGTTGCCATATTTTCTAGTTTTCAGAAAATCAAAAATCATTTCAATATCATCTCTATAACTCAAGATATTCATATTTTTCTAAATATTGTTCCTAAGAACTGTATTGTGAACAGGTTCGATTTCAAGGTAAAATTTGACATGCTTAAGGACAAAATTAAGATTAGCTTTCTTCACATGAATTGTAGATTTTGAAGTTTATTTTTCATAGAAATTAACTCATAACATTCTAACCATTATACACAAAAATACATCATTTTTACTACAACCTGCTCTAGAACCGAAATTAACAGCTCCTATGAAATTCAATTAATTATATGGATGACTCAAAGGTAGAATTAGTGCTAGGTCTCTTCTACAAATTTGTAGGTATATATCTTATGTAATCATAGAAACTAGAATGGTCTAAATTTGAGTTTTCTAATTCAAAATATGCTGAAAATACAATCATTAGTTCATAATATTTCATGTCATATCTTAAAGCAACACTTCTTAAAACTTGTTATCTTTTTAATCATTCAAAATTCAAAAAATTTACATCATTTTTCTAATAACATTATACACATGAAAGTATGAGAATCCTAATCCCATACCTTGGCCGAAGTTTCCCTAGCATTCAATGTTGTGCTTTTCCTTTCCCTTTGCTCTTCCCACCTTTTTCTTCTCTTTTAACAACAATTCATTCTCTTAACATAAATTTTCAGCATTTTGCTCAATCAACCACTCAACAAAATCAAGAAGAAGATGAATAAGAAGAGGATGAAAATCAAATTAAGATAATTACCTTAATGTTTTACACTAATTGCCCTTGATTAATTCAACATGCAAGGATTTTCTTCATGAACACTTAGAGATGTTTTAAGAGGTCAAAAAAAGTGAATGAGGAAGAGAACCAATTATATATTTCTTACTTGAAAAGATGTCCCTCTCCACTCAAGAATCCTCCTCTCACATCTCTTTAATTTAGTTTATATAGTGACATGGAAAATCCCCTTTTTAATCCTTCCAAATTTTGCATGTCACACATATATCTCTCACCTTTTTGCATGTTAAACATTGACCTCTATATTTTATACTTCTCTTAAATCAACCTCTTAATTCATTCTTCTATTCACATTTGACCCTTAAAATACCATATTTACAAATTTACCCCTAAATCTTGAACATTATTAAACCAAAATAATAATTTAATTTCTTTCATACAATTAATATAATAAAAAGAATTTATCACTTGTCCCATACCTTATATGAAATTCACATTTATAATTTAATCTAAATTAATTATAACCCTATTAAAGCATGCATTTCTAACTAGGGTCATATTAAAGGCCTCACACATATCTTTAGAAACCTTGTATGAGTTCAGAATTGAACATACATTGCTTTATGTTTGGAAAAGAAGAACAAATTCTATTGTTACTTTAGAAGTAGCCATATCTTCCAAGGCCACTAATAAAAAAAGACCTAACTTTAGCTTGAGAACTTTGCTTTGAGTGATTTATATGCAAGTATGTCTATAAAGCACCAAAAGAAACAAATATATATGATTCTCTAGACATGATAAATGTTAAAGAAGAACAAAGTAAAGAAAAATCATAGGCATTAAAGTTGCTAATCCTAATTAAAAAGTAGACAAAGAAAATAAAAGAAACAACCTTTAGATCATATCACTATAAGAGTTAAAGAACTTAGAATAGATGATATTGTTCTCACAAAGCCCAAATCAAAAAGTAATTTTCCAAGTTGATTGGACAAATTGTATGTAAAGATTTGCTTAAAGATAAATAAAAGGATTAAATAATAGTTTGTTAGAAAAATCCATAACAAACTAGTATTCTCTGCATGAAAGATCAAGCAAATTTGGAGCTATCAAAGATAATACATGATAAGGATGTGTTTGCAAAGCTTGTTAACCATAGAAGCCAACCATATCATCCTATAAAAAATGAGTTTTCCAAAATGAATATTTGAAGATGTAAGTGGAAGTTATTTCTTACATTCAAGAGATATGCTATTTAAAAGTCAAAATAAGAAATTACAAGATGAAAAGCTAAATCACAAGTAATTATGATGGAAGGAAGATTTGTAAGAAGATTCACATCGATTCTAAAGTAAAATAAAGTCTTTAACTCTTTGAACTTAAATGAAATGAGTTATTAGAAAACGAAAATAACACTACCTACTTCAAGGAAACAATCTAATATTTATTAAAAAGAAAACACCATATGAACTAAAGAAGAAAAAAAATTAAATCAAGATGTATTAAAATCTTTCTATTGTAAGTATTTCATTCCTTATTATAAGAATCAACCTAAGAAAGATTGATGATTAAAATTGTTAATGAACATTGTAGGATATTCTTTATTTAGTAAAAGGCTTACAAGGTTACAAATGTTGTTAAAAAAAGTTCACAAATTTTATATTTGATATAGCTAATGTCTCTATTAGTTGTGTGTCTTTTTGAAAAAAATAAGGGTTCTAATAAAGTTCCTAAAATATGATCTCAAATAGAAATAGAAAAATCAAAATAAATTTTAGCCCATACAGCAAATTAAGGTAATGAAAGAGAGAACTCAAAGTAGCACTAAGATCATCTTTAGGATAGACTGTTAGATCAAGAAAGGCAATTAGATTAAGAGAATTTAGATCAATATTAATATATGCCTAGAATATGCAGATGCAAGATAAAGGATAAAAGTATAGCATACAAAGTTAGAACTGTGACTTAATACTACAATTTGAATAAAATAACAACAATAAGATTTTGAAAGATGTTTTTAAGATTGGTTTAAGTTGTTTTTTGCTTGCTCTCTTTTATTCATCAAGCATAAATAAGTCTTTGATAAATTATATGAGCTTATGCTGATGATTTAGATTTATATATCCAATTTTGCTAACCTACTTCTATGTAAAAGAATTAAAACATATAATACTTGAAGTGAGATAAATGGAAGAGTTAGAAATTTTCTTAAGGATTATATATCAAGCTATTCAATTTTGGAGTTCCTACAAGTATAAATATTAATTAATCACTTAGCAGGTTTAAATATTTTAAATGAAGAATCAATCAGCACCCCTAACAAAATTAACTGCAAAATTCTAGAAGTTGGATACATAAACTACTGAAGATAAAAAATTCTAAAGGTAATTTTGAACAACTTCGAAACTATATGACATGTTATAATTCTTGTTAGAAAAATGCATGCCTAGATCAAAAGTTACTTGCTTTAGTGTCTAATAGAAGTTATATGATGTGTCGTGTGAAGTTTATCAAGTGGTGTTGATTGACGAACAAAAAATAAATTGTTAAGTCAAACCTTTTTCAAAATGTTTCTATTTATACTTAGTTCTCTATCTCTATCTCATAACTCTCATAAAAATCATCATTTGGGTTTTAAACTCTTTTTTTTTAATTGGAAAATGATATTTATAGTGACTCTCTCCTTTTACCAACTTACCTTTTCCCTCTTCATCTTCACATACTTTTGAAAGAAAAGAAAACATTACTAGTAAAGTTAAATCTTGAATTATAGCAGTTTTAAACAACATGATTAAGAAGAAATAAACTACTAAAGTTAAAAATTGATCACATAAAAAATGTTGCTAAGTTATCATCATTATCATTTGAGGTAATTTCAACTTTTAAAGATTTAACAATTTTAAAGAACCTACAAGTCCTCAGTTTTATAAAAAAGAAATATAAGGATGGCAAAAAAGGGGACTTTCATGGAATTCTTCACTGTAAAAGGATTGATAAAGTGTTCTTTAACATAAAAGAACCAATGGTCAGAGTTGGTTTGAAAATCAAGGCTGGATTAACATTTTAACTAATGAAGACTCTTTATATCCCATCCTAGTATGGAAATTTTACTCTTCTTTTAAATATAAAAAAAGGGAATGCAATATCTATTTTGAATGAGAAGAAGAAAATATACTATGATATCGGAGATTATTAGGTTAGCCTTAAGGGTTTTTGCTAAAGGAATTAAGATTAAGAAAGTTCATAGTAATTCTGCCATTCTTGAATCGAGCATAGAAAGTTATAATGAAAGGCTTGCTATCAACCCCATAGCTGCTAAAAAATGGTAATTTACACTTTTCCCTCATGCATTTGAGATACAAGGTAACTCATAATATTATTTATGAAATTGTTTTATGAAGACATAACAAGTTAAAATACATAGCCAAACTTGATTATTATGTGGTATAGGCTTTAGGGAAAGGAATTAAGGTTAACTTACCTTATTTGTTTATGAACCACCTGAAGAATGCAAAAGGAGAAAGAAATGGACATCATTACTGTTATTGGCCTTATGGGCTATGTAAGTTATATTCCCTAGAGCCTATGTATAATAAGAGACTTTTCATGTACATTTATCACATCTATCAATTACATTCTTTATTCTAGTGCTTATCTTACACATATGCTTGAATAAAATACTTAAATTATGTAACAAAGTCTTTAGTATATAATACATAATACAAAGGAAATCATGAAGAGTTCATGACATGAGATTCTTATTGAATTCAAATATTTATATACCTAAATATGCCTAGTCATAGTATGAGATGGTTGATCGCAATAATAGAGTTGCCATTCAGTACAATCAAGGATTAAACTAATCGGTGCAAGCGTTTTAACCCTAAAAATAAATTAATCTTCTAGTCATCTGAGAACTAAGTTAATTTTTAAGGCCCTAACATACACGTCAGTAGCATTTAAGCATATCTAAGGTGAATAAAAAGTAAATACTAAAGGTTACACTACAAAAAAAGACTATAAATTAGCGACGACAATATTTTCATCGCAAATTTGCTACAGTTTCGCAACTATTTTGCAATTCAGTCGTGGGAAGGTTATTTTTCATTTTTTTTGCAATGAAATAGCGATGGAATTAACAAACAGTCGCTAATTATTGGCGAAAAATTTACCCACAGTGTGTTGCGATGGAATTAGCAACAAAAGTACTGTCGTTAATTTTTTTATTCGTAAAATTAGTACTAGAAAATTTAGCAATGAAAGCTTTAGTCATTAATTTTGGAGGGAAATACCGCTCCATTTTTTTCAACGGTTAGATTTCAGTAAAAAATATTAGCAACGAATTAATGTAGTCGCTAATCTGTCGCAAATAAAATAAAAAATTGTTTTTTCTATTTCATGTATTTTTGATATAGATCATATGAAATAGATATTTTATTTTGAAACAGAAATTTGTAAATTATATTACAATTTGATAATAATTTTTTTTATCAATTATCTCAAAATTTAAAGTTATTTATTTAGAAAATTTACATTTTTGATAATAATAATAAACTACTTGTTATAATTATTATATAATCACATTATGAAAATTAATAAAAGTAAATATTTATAAAATAGTAATATAAAATTTAATATCTAATTTAAAATAATTATAAAAACTTTGTAATATGTGAACAATACTTCTGATATCGATTCACGAAGGTCAATTTATTGAGGATATTATACGAGTGAGTATAATTTGAAGGTTGATATATATATATATATATAGTTTCACACACACACACACATATATACAATAAAATACCTACTTTAAATTATTTCAAGATAATAACTTCCAATTATGTTTTCATAGGTAATTTTCCTACAAAAATTTCATTCCGTAGGTTATTTCCCTACGAAAATTTCATTCCATAGGGAAATTGGAAAAAATTGAATACCTTATTTTTATTCTCTTCACTTCTCAAAATTGATCAAATTTGCTCTCTCCCCTTCTCAAAATTATATATAAATGGCCATGTCTCATTTTTATTCAATTTTTCATTTATTAAGAAAATATAGAAACCATGTGGAGGGACCAAGAACATTTTTATGTAGAAAGTTACAGTGGCCACAAGTGTTAAAAAAGGAGAACGGACAATGGGAGAGAGAGAGGGGGATAGGGGAAAAAAGGGCAAACCAGTGCCGACGACGACCTAACTCCGACATCCTGCTCTGGTTGCAACTTCAATCATAGAGGTTCCTATATTCAATACCAAAAAATTCATGTGGCTTGGATATTAATTTAAAATGTAGGAATTATGATGATAATTACTATTTAATTATAGTTATATTAACATGAAATGTGATGAAGATTTATTTCCAAGGTTGGATGGACCTACATGTTTGAAAAAAAAAATGAATTCTTTAATTTGATGATTAATGTGGATTATCTGAAAATTCGTCCATAATGTTCTTCTTAAAGCAAATTAAAGGCGAAAATTTTACTATTCAATGATTTATTATTATTTTTTTCAACCTATTCAATGATTTCATTAGAAAATATTTGAAACTATATTATTATATAGAAATCCATGAGTTAAAATGTGTGGTTTATTCTTTAATAAAATATTTTAACGATAAAAATAAAATTATTTTTTGGACATATAAAAAAATTTATTGATGTATGGAAAGAAATAATACAAAATAAACTAAATGTTCTATTAAATGGATTCTCATGTATAAAATGCATGAAAAAAGTGTTATATATATATATATATACACACACACTGTGCAATAGCTTATATTCAGATTCTAAACTCTCCATATGGCCAGTAAATAAAAACAAATCCATTAAAAGCGTGCATTACCTAAAAAAATAAGCAGAGAAGGAAAAAAATGAGAGAGTGTTGGGGGAACAGAGAAGTGAGTCGCTGGCGCTGGTGACCATCCAATGTCGCCTCCATCGCTGGTGAGCTCTTGCAGTCCCTTATCTCCATCACGACCACCACCCCGCTCCTAATCGATCACAACTTATAGATCTCGACATCTTTCTTCTTCATCTAATATTTACTTTTATTTTTTTCGATCAGCACCGGCATCAGGAGGTGATGGAATGGTACTGAAGGACTTCTAAAGGCGAGACATATCTCCGGTGATCTCTGTCCATCATTTTTCATCGATGGTGTGTAGATCGAAGAAAGGAGAATCGATGATTTTCAGAGTAGATCCCGATCAAACCATGAGGCGATTGGGTGTGCGATCACCGAAAATGAAAAGCTAGGGTTTTGACCTCTATGGTGGTAGCGCTAGTGCACCTCCAACGAGCCTCTGGCGAAGCTTCAGTTAATGATCCGGCGAGTATAATGATGGTCAGAGTTAGTGAAAAATGTAGAAATTCGATAGTGAATGGTGGAAACTTGTGGTCATCATAAGGATCTTCATTCTTTTATGAAGCAATACAGGGATATGGGAAATGATTATTATTGAAAATGTAAGTTATGTGAGTTGATGTATCTGTATATCTGTACTTTCCATCTTTGTTTGCCTTATGTCTCAGTTTCTTATCTCTTTGTTGTCAGGATGATGGGATATTAGTTCTTGCCACAGTTGCAGGTCCTCGCTTGAAGCTTTATCCAAAGGATATTCTGTAGAATCTCAAGATAGAGCATTGATTGGTGATTATTCGAAGTTTTCTTGGATGGAAGCCTGCCTACTTATCATTTTCATAAAGGATCTGGAGATGGAGCACGCAACTAGCATTTGCAGTTTGAGGTATGCTTTATTCTTTAATAAATATTAATTAAAGATATTAGGTGGGTCCAACTTTTACATATACTTTGTTCCGTTATTTCAAAAATCCCCTCTTATCTTTTATGCTGCTGATGATAATTTGATCCATTTTCAGGTATGCAGTTGTGATAGGAGCAAACAAGGGGATTGGATTTGGAATTTGTGAATAGCTGGCTTCAAATGGGATTATAGTAATTTTAACTACTTTTGTTGAATCTTCTAGATCGCTGCTTTTGCTGGGTTAAAATCCAAAGCTAAGTATGTTAAGAGTGAATTAGGGAGGCGTATGAAGTTGAGATTGACACTTGAGATATGTTTTATAGAAGATGAATCCTAGGAGAGAGGAAACAGGGTATACACTTCACTCTTTTGTTTGGGTTTTTTGTTCTATGAATAGTGCTTTACATGTATATGTTCATCTCCATGGCTTTTAACAACTGTTCGTCGCGGTGTCGCTAATTTATTTTAGCGACGAAATTCTAGTAATTAGCGACGAAAATGTTCGTTGCTAATTAAAAGTTTTTTTTATAGTGTTAATAGGGTTAAAGATTAGTTCAGGACGTAAATGGTACTAATGTAGAGGTGAAGGGTAATTTGGTAAATTATCAATTTCAGTTATATATGCATAATTATTTGAGAGATGTGGATTAATATGTTAATTAAAATAGTATGTGATTAGTAATTAAAAATCAATGAAAGGGAGTAAAATGATATTTACATTAGGTTAACAAGTGGACCAATTAGATTGAAGCATGTGTCATTCTCTAGAAATTGCATAAAACTTCATGCATACAAAGGGAAAGGTGGCCGACCATTCAAGGCCAAAAGCATAAAAATTCACTTTAAATATTCCACTTCAAAACACTTTAAAATCTGTCCCATAAGGGATTAAGTAAAGAGAAGGAGGAGTACTAACAAAGTACAAGCAAACCAAGGTAAGTGATATAGGATTTTTGCTCAATTTTAATCATCTATTTACTTTAAACATGAGAAGCTAGAATTCATAGATGGAATTGGAGATTGATGCGTGTTTATGATGTGTTTTAGTCAAAAAAAAGTACCAAAAACAAAGGAAATGGAGAAAAGAGGAGTTAGTTAAGCAAATTGGCCAAAAACAAGGATGGGAACACCATACTCTTTCTTACAAGTGTTTGAATTGACATTACAAGAAAATGGACTTTTAACTACCAAAATTTAGTAAAAGATTAAAAATTTGGTTGTTAAAATACACTAACAACAAAGGGAAATTATTCCGATCGTTAGTTCTTATTATTTAACCACTAATTTAAATCCAATTATTGAAATAGTGGAGATCTCATGGTCATTGCCTTGAAAATAAAGTGAGACTTTAGAATGGTTTACCTCCAAAATAAAAATTGCAAACTTAAAAGATGAAAAAATAGCAAAAAATGCAAACCCTTTTCTTTCTATCTTCCAAACCTAAACTAAAATTAACCTAATAGAAATTGCAGTAGTAAAAGCTTTGACTCTCGACCTCGCTTGGCTTATCTCATAGCTACTTCAATTTTATTTGTTTTGCAAGATCTAGATTTAATTTTTATGGTCTAGGGCGCTATACAATTGGAGATTATAGGTGACAAATTGAAAATTTTCTTTCTCATAAATTTCATGCCAATATAAAGGTAATATCTCTCTTCCTCAATCTCTCTCTTTAATTTTGATTTCGTATTAAAGGTTAATTTAATTTGGAAGAGAAATGATAGCCACACCTCCTCCAAAGAGTCATGCTGATTATGGTTACTTGGTTAGACTTCTTTTAATTGGGGATAATAGTTAGTTAACTCTCATTTCTCATTTTGCATTTTGCATCTAACTTTTGGTTTTTTTTATTTCAGTTAATTTGTGATTTTTTGGTGTTTTTCTTTTTCACTATTTTAGCAAATAGGTTGTTGCCAATTTCTTGTTTTGTTATTATCAAATGCCACTTTTAATAGCTGAAGATAAAGATCTGGTTGGTAATCCAACATTATGTTGGCTATTCGATGTGAACAATATGGCTTATTTATTTCGTGGAGGATATCTACTTTTTAAACACTTATGGTCTTTGGGATGTAATAGGATCTTAATCTCTACTTTTCTTTCTTAACTATAATCAACATTCAACATGTGTTTTGTTAGTGTTAGGCTGATTGCTATTAATGAAGGATGATTGGTTTAGGTAACTGGTTATATATTGAGCTTTATTTTGGTGTTTTAAAGTTTTTAGGTGCACTGCTGTTGCTAGTTAATTAAGGTAATAGATTGATGATTTTAAAACCTCTTGCCTAGTCTTGAGATGATGATCATCCAACTTTTAAGCTATACTAGTTTCTAATTTGTGTTTTTTGGGGGTTGTAATGAGCTCTTGTTTGTTGTCCCTGGGTGGTTTACTGTATTTGTTATGGCCTTGGTAGAGCTTATAAGCTTGTTTTTTTTTATCCTTTTTATCTATTCCTAATTTTGTTAGGATTAGTCTATTTCTCATTATAGATGTTTATTTCCTTTCATTCAATAATATTTACAACTTATCAAAAAAAATCCAACATTATGCTATGTTGCCTTTTTGCTTATCTTGTTGTTTCAAAGTGTGGCTCCTGGTTCTTTTCCCTTTTAAATGTGAATTGAGCTCTTTGTTGGTTTTTAGCATTTCTGGCCACACATTGCTTATTTTCCTTAATGTCTAGATTGGTAGAATTTGTTATGAGTTCAAATACCCCGACTTGCCTGAATTGGTAGAATTTTAATGAATGTTGTCTGACCATAGTTGCTGGCTATAACATAAAAGTCTTTTAGAATCAGTTATAGATATTCATGTTCCTATTTCTTTGAAATATTTATTTGAAATATTTATGTTAATTTACTGGCTACAATAGGTAAATGCTTGTTCCTTAGTTTTATGCAAACACCAATGGCAAAAGCATTGTGTTGGGCCGATAGTTTCTTCTATTGTTGATTATGGAGGTTGATATGTATTGCTTGGGGATAAATGAACTTCATCCAAGTCATCTCATTACAATGTTTAGATATATATATCTAATGAATGTGAATCTATAGAACCAATTGCTATCCTGTGGAAAAAAATGATGTTTACTTAGATCAAAAACTAACTATTTACTGTTATTTTCACCACTAGATGGAACTATTCCATTTTTTTAACTTGCAATGATTTATTTTGTTCTTGTTTGGACAAAAAAACTCACTGTTGCATATTTAATCTTCATCGTATAGGTTGATGCTACTAAGCATGGGAGAATTGCCAAATTCATAAACCATTCTTGCAATGTATATTCATAAGAATCACTTTTCAAATTATTATATCAATTAAAGATGATATTATTTACTGATTCTTACACCCTAAAATAACTGTCTAATATAGGCCAACTATTGCACCAATGTTATTAGCATTGAAGGCATGAAAAATATTTTCATTTATCCAAAATGGCATATAGCTATTAGGGAAGAAATCACTTATAGCTATAAATTTCCCTTAGAGGAGAAAAAGACACCATGCAACTGTGGTTCAAGGAAGTAAGATTTTATGTTTATGTTGTTAAATTTGTGGTAGTGTTTTTTTAACACTTTTGGTGGTATGAAACACTAACATGCTTTGAGAATTCCTTCGTTTAGGTGTCATGGATCATTGAATTAGGAAGTCGTCTAGGTTGCCAATTCTAGTAAGTGTTGTACATGATATTTTTGTACTAAACTTTTGATCAAGATTGATTCTATGTCCTTAACTCATGTTAAATACTTTTGTAGGTGTTTCTTTAGAGTTCTATGCCTCATTTTAAGTGATTGACATCAACTGATGTTAGAGAAATGTGATTGTAGTCTTTGAGCCTAAGCATTTATTTTGTCAAGAGTTGGATGGGATGCGAATTAAAAAGTGAAAGAATTATATGAGACTAAGAATTGTTATTGATATATATATATATATATATATATATATATATATATATATATATATATATATATATATGAAACATATAATTATTTACTTCTAATTGGCTAGCCACCTATTGTAGTTTGATAGTGAATGGCTAAGGTTAAACAAGTTAATTAAAATAATGAGTTTGTTTTAAGAAGTTAAGTTTATTGTGATGGCTAATGAAATTGAATTAGTCATTAATCTTGAATAACCATAACACAAGTTAACAGAGTGGAATCCGGTTAGTAAGGAATCTCTTTATAGCAGTGGTGCAAATATCCTTAGACTTAAGATCACCAAAGTTATCTTAAGTAGTAAATGATATACTTTGACTCATAATTGCTTACCTCTAGCTGAGGGTGAACATAGTTAGAAAGTTGGGTATATTATGACCTAATTAAAGGTAGTTGAGTAATCAATAAAGGATTTACCATCCTAGATTAATTAAGGGAAGTTATCTCACATGATTTTATAATTTCCTTGTTCAGAGAATCTCTGGCCAGAATAGGATGCCAAGGTGGATAAGGATCCATAAGAGGAATTTTGGGAACAATGATTAAATTAATATAACATACATATTTAGGTTCATATGATTTGACATAAATCCATACTCAAAACCTAAATGAGATAAGTATGGTGAAAGGAGTAATTGCATGGTAACTATGCTATGGAAGGGTATAGTCAAAACCACTTGACTTTTCTGACATTTGGGTGGTCATGATGCCTAGCTAGAGGCCACTCATGACTTGTATAATAGTGTATCATGAATATTAATTGGGGATTGATGAAATGGTTTAAAAGATTTTAAAGCATAAGAGTTATAGTTCAACTAGGAATCTTGGTAAAAAGTCCTAGTTTGAGTAGAACTCTTAATTACATATTATACTGCCAATATGGATAGGAACCTAATAGGTCGCCCACATATAGAGTAAAGGATAAAATGACAAGGATAATAATATTTGATATTATTATGGGAGAAGAAAAATAAATAAGAAAATAATTAATTAAAAAGTTTAATTAATTATGAATACGTAGAAAAGTTCGCGGAGCTTTTCGAAAATTTTTGTAATAATGGAACTAATTGAAATATTGTCTTTCATAATTAAATATTATTAGACTATAAATGTTATAGGGATGAAATAATGTTAATAGGTCCATTGGAGAAATAATTATTGTACCAGAAGATTAGTTTCCGTGCAAAAACCCTCTAAAGGAAGGCTTCCATGAAGAACCTAGATAAAAGGCCTTAGAGGACTAATTTTTGGATTAAAACAAATTAAATATGTTTCATAAGTATTATGGAGCCCACATATTTAATTTGATTCAATTTGGAGTTGATTTGGGTAATTAAATTCGAGTATGTGCATAAGGGGCCATTTTATGGGTTATATGCAAGGTCTTTTATGAAAGGGCCTAAAGTTGGATTTAATTAGGCCAAAATTAATTAATCAAATTCCAGCAGCCCATTTAGGATTTCTCCAGAGTTTTAAACTACCTAATCATATTAGGAGTGAACTTTTTAACCTACATATAAAATCTTAACATAAATAGGGTTTAGGTTAAGTGTCTTCATAATCTTTTTCTCTTTCCCAAGCCGCCACCCCTTACTAGTATTAAGGGAATTTTAGCCTCCTTGTATTTCCATTATATTTGGTTCATTTGGTTTCTCTTTAGTGTGGATCACGATTGGAGGTGTTCAAGTTTGCACATTGTGGTTTGCAGCAACCTAGTGAGAAGAAAAAGAAACTATTCAGCAAAACTCAAAGGTGATTTTCTTTAATATCATTGATATACATATTGTATGTTCATGGCAATATCTATAATATTGGTTAAAAATTTTAATTTTTTCTTATGCGTGTGATGCAAGTAACTGACCTATTTCCAGCATGGGAGTATTTGCATATTTTGGTATTTGTGTATTTTGGTAGCTAAAATGTATATTTTATTGTTTAAATATTAGGAATATGTGTTTTGAATGCTAAAATGGGTATTAAAGAAGGTACTGTAATAAAACAGTTGGTAGAGTAAAATTCTAGTGCAGGATCCGTATGACCTCTAGATATTGTTTTGATGATATCTTGAGTTATAGAGCTCCAATTAGGATCATTCAAATTGGATAATAAACTATACTCATGGGCATAAAATTTATATGAAAGTACTAAAACTGTGATTTTGCCTCTGATAGTGTCAAAATTTTTTTCAAAGTGGAGTGATAATTATTGCCCTATCATTAAAAGCAGTCTATAGTATTTTATAGATATCTCTTAATTTAGAGTCCAAATGGCTTGATTTTTAATGACATGTAAACTAGAGACATATGGGAACAAATGTCTATAAGACAACTTTACTTAAAAATCACATTTGCTATGCTTAAAACCTATATTTGGCTTAAGTTAGCACCTCTAGTCTCTATCACGAGTGGCACAACTGTGATGAGTTGGTACCATTGGTTTTTGTCCAGAGTCAACATAGACCTAACTTGAAGTGAACATTCTTAAATGTTTATAAAACCTTATTGACACATGTATAAGGTTAATGTATGATAAAATGGACTTGAAATGAATGGTTTAACATTAAAGTATATAATTTAATGGTGGCATGCTAAGTGACTAATGAATGTATGCATGAATTTTAAATGCATTATTGTTGATTATAGACTTAAAATATACATGAGTGATTTATATATTAAATAATTGAATATAGTTGCATGTTTTAAATGAACGTTGTTGAGTGCTCAGAAGTGTGTTTATTGATATGTAGTTATAGTGAATTAAGTGTAATTGACAAGATCGATTATATGAGTGAAATGTATAATGTATAAATAAGTGATTAGCGTAGTGAAGTAAATTAGTGTGAGAAGCTTTCATGTTGTATTTGAATTAGAAATAACCATTGACATATATAGGATAGTGATTCGATAATTTTTGGTATCCAGTGTTTGCACCAAAATGGTGTCTAGTGACCTAACACCTTTTGGTATCTAGTGTTGACATTGTAATAGTGTCTAATAATTTGGTACCGATACAGTATCTAGTGTTCGCAATTGTCCACACTTATATTGAGTTCAAGCTATGAAAGTATTTATAGTGTAAAGTAATATGATTAATGCATATGTAATAACAATAATGTAAGGTGTATATGTGATTGATAAGATATAATGTGCATGGTTTATACATCATTTGTTAGTTAAGAAAAGTATAAATTACACGTTAGAACTATGTGGTTCTGATTTCCAATTTCAAGATATATAGGAAGCATGGAATACAAATTCCAAGTCTGAAATAAATACTAGATGTATTGTTAAGTATTATAGTGTTAGTGGCAACCTAAAATGGAGTTTTTAAGTGTTCTTACCTTAGATAGAATGAACTAAGTGTTTAGTTGAGTAAATGAACATAAATGAATAGTTAATTTATTTATGTATGTAAAGGATAAATGAATAGTTAATTTATTCATGTATCTAAAGGTGATTAGTGATGGGTAGTATCAGATAAGCCTTGGAAGAAGAGGATAATGTAGGTGGTTTGAGTAATGCATTATAATACTAAAATTACTGATAAGTTAAGTGATCTCATAGTTGTATCCAGTAGTTCACTATTAAGTATGATTTAGTTTAAATTGTTGCTTGGGTTGGTACTGAATTAAAGTTGTGCATAAGGAAAAGATTAAAGAGTTCAAGGAAAGCTCTCAAAAGATGTAGGCTATAGTAGTAATTATGTAATATGTAGTTTTGAGATGTAAAATGTATGATAAAATACGTTGTAAAGACTTTATTATGTACTTATGTATCGAAATTGTATTTTTGTAAAGGCCTATTCTAAGTGTAATCTAGCAAGAAGTTAATTAAGAATTTTATTTATGTTCTTGTTAGTTGACATCCATTATAATATTTTGTATGGTTATGGCACCTATAGTTACTCCTAGGGGTTTTTAAGGTGTTACAATATAGGTTATAAGATAGATTACCATTAAACTTTAAGGGATTGTATTTAGGATTTAATTGATATCAAGCAAGTGAACAACCTAGAAAAAAGGGGGAAAAAGCAGGGAGCCTATAATGTTGTGCTGCCACTAGTCTTTATAGTTAGTTTAGGCTTACCAAAATGGTATGTCCCATAGGATTTTTACAGTAATGATTATTTGGATATTACCTGTAAAGCTCAGGAGACACTAAATGTCTGATCAAAGAGATCCAAAAGGATGGGGCTAGTTATAGTGCAAGTGCAAATATAAGTACACTAGTCAGTAAGGATAATGTAGGGGTACCAATCAACCTGGTGGATATTTGGGCTGTGGACAGTGAAGAAGAGTCAACCCAAGAAGAGTGTAGTGATGAGGAACAGTTGAAAGACATATAAGAAGAGTTTATAGAAGAAAAAGTTGAAGAGAAGGAAGGGACAGTCAATGTTGTCACATAAAGTGGATAAGTGGTCTTGGAGGTCGAAAGATAGCTTACATTGACTATGCATACAGAAGTAAGGTAGTGGAGAATGATTAGATTTTCAAGCAGTTGAAGAAGATATCGGTGTAGATATTAGTCTGGGAACTTTTAAGGTAGGCATTTTCCCACCATCAAAAATTAGTGGAGGCCCTGTGTGAGTTGATAATTTCCATAACCATCTCTCTTTTTTAGTTATTGGAGATGGTAAAGGAAGATCCAAATGAGAAGATGGTTTTTACCAATGTAGATTTACCCATTAAGGGGTATGAGCAGAATAAGGCTCTTTACATAAGAGTTAAGGTTAATGGGAAACATATATCTTGTGTGATGGTGAATGACGACTCTTTCATTAATATGTTCCCCTTCATAGCTATAGTTGCCTATGGTATTTATGAATTGATGCTTATTAAGTCTAGGCTTATGATTATGGATTATGCCAATTTGAAAAGGTTAGCCATAAGAACTTTCAAGGCATTGGTCTAGATGGGGCTAGTAATGATTGAGGCAGAATTTATAGTGCTCCAAATCCTAGCTAACTTAATGGTTCTACAAATTAGGAGGTGTTCGTTCCACTCTCCACCAGATGGTCTAAATACCACATGAAGGCAGGGTAGTAACTATTAAAGAGGCACATGAAAACTATGTTTTTATGCTTGAGATTGTTAGTCAGCCTTTCAATGGATTTCATATAGTCGGTATTAATGCTGAGGAGGTAAGGAAAAGTATGAAAACCTATGGGTGGATAACATGTTAAGGGAGGTGAATTACTTGTTGGGAGTTGGTCTAGCTAAAAACTCATAGGGAATTCAAAGGGCTATCGTACCGATCAAGCAGAAGGATAAGAGAGATCTGGGATACATAGTAAAGAAGGCTAAGGAAAAGGAAAAGCAAAAGCTAATTAGCATACCGCACATCATAATGAGTTTTATGGTAGCCTTCCAATGTAAGAATATAAGTACTCTAGGGAAGCTAAATTCATTATAGTTAATGGCAAAGCAGTACCTGGCTTTTGAAATATTTGATGATGTCTTCTACTGGGTCACAAGGACTATCAAACTTGGGTTTTGGGATGAGGTGATCCTGATCAAGTTATTTGATTTAGATTTGGGCCAGCTTGAAGAAGTGATGTCGCTATAGTTGCTAGCCACTAGGGTTAAAGGAAAGAAGAAGATGGGTTTAAAATTTAAGGGTCTTGAAGAAAAGCTCCCACAGATTGCCCCACTAATTGAGAAGGTAAAAGTATTTACTTTTGCATTAGCTACTGATAATTTAGATAGTGATTAATTATGTCATTCTCTTAATTATATAAAATAATATTTATATAGAGTAACCGATTAACTTTTATATACGTTTTTCTATCATAATATATTGATGTCCATATTTTACTTGATAGCATTAAATTATATATTTTTATATTTTTAGAATATATTTTTAACATTTAATATTGTCCAATTTTTTTTTTACTTAGAATTAAGCATGTTAATTTCCAACATATCAAATCCATTTTATAATATTAGCTATTAATTTTGGCTAATATATTATGTTTATTTTGTGATTTTTATTTTGAATTACTTTTTATATTTAAAATTGAATTAAACTTTTTCTAATTTTTTTATAATTGTATGTTATAAATTTTAATAGTTAACCGCAAAATATTAGTTAACTAAATCGAAAAATCAAAACTGATGGATTGGTTAACCGAATTTAATGGACTAATTAATAGTTAATGATTTTAAAAATTAATGTTAATAGACTGATTATTTTTTTTTACTCATGGACCGATTAACCGATTCATACTCACCTCTAGTTTGAAATGTCACAATTAATGTTTCATTTGATTTAGCTGATGAGTACAGGTGGCAACAAATACCTATTGCATTATTGAGCTTATTGATGACTTTTTTCTTTTTTGACACAATAGCTTATTAATGATTAAATTAAGTGTTTGATAAATTTGTATAGAGCTGATGCTAATAAGTTGTATACTTACCAATATAGGTTTTTTTTTTAATGTAATGGTACTTTTTTGATTTTTTATTAATAAATAAACAAACTATAGTATAATATGAAAATTTATAAATTGTTCAAATGGACAACTTAATTAGTGTCAAAAAAAATTAATCAATAAATATAAAATTTCATAAATGCATGAAACTACTACCATATGCTAATATATAAATTAATTAATAAATAAAAAGAATAAATAACAATGCATAGCTTACAAAGAATAAATATTAATAGTAATGGAAAATTTATGTGTTTTTATAAAGATATTTCATAAATAGTGATGAGTAATTTTATTTTTGTGTTAATCATCATATCCGTTTGTTTATAGTGTTATGGTTTCAATTTTTTAATGAGTTATTTAGATGAAATTTAAAGAATATTGTGGGTTATCTTGATATTTGAATTTTAATTTGTATAGTATTATTAATATATATCATTGTAGTTTATTATTATGTAAACATATGCTATTAGTTGTTTTTTAGACAATTGAAAATTTTATCTTTTCAATTTATTTTAATTAGTGAGTTTCAACTACTGAAAAAAAAAGTGTTTAGTGTTAATATATAAATTATCCAACATAAAACTACCATTAGCAGTGGTGTGGTGAAAGGTCAATGAAAGAATTGGATTTGAGCAACTTCATTGCTCACACCGTGAAAACTCAAAGAAAAGAGAGAGAGAGAAAGAAGAAAAAGAAAAAGAAAAAGAAAAAGTAATATAACAGATTCTACCAAGCTTAGCAAGTAAAATTTGAGCATGTACGTCCACTACAAACTTAGCAAGTAAAATTTCACTGAGAAAGCATTGATATTTTTTTTAGGGTTAATTACCAAAAAAAAGCATCAACTATAGGATAATTTTTAATGTCAAACTTAATTTTTAAAATTTTACAATGTTAACCTCCAACTTAGAGTTCCCTTTTAGTTAAGGGATTCAATCAACAATTTCATTAAATGCTAATGAAACTTGTTGACTTAACTAAATAAATATGCCCCACATGCCAATGAAGTTGCCACATCACCTTTTTCTTTCCCAATGAGTTAGCGACGACAATTATCGTCGCTAAAATATTTGATTTGATTTTGATTTGATTTGATTTGATTTGATTTGATTATTATTATTATTATTATTATAAAAATATAATAAAGAAGAATGGAGATAATAATAATAAATATATATATAACAAAAAATAATTATATTATAAATTATTATTATTATTATTTTAAATTTCAAATTATAAATTTTAATATTTTCACCATGTGTGCACGATAAAGTTTTCATGCTTGCAACTAATGTGCTAATATCATATTCAAAGAATTAAATTGGCCATAATCTTAATGTGAACAATTACCATTGAATTTTATTCCCTTATATTTTTATAAAATTCATTTGGTCAATAACTCTATTATAAAGCTAATTCCAATAATTGATTTTTAGGGTCCAGCTTATGATGAGTTGGTTCATTGATGCTTGCCAACAAGAATAAAAAGTCAAATGCATAAATTATTAATATATTTTACATACAAGAAATGAGATAAAATGACATGAATTTTTTTTATTAATTAGATTGAGTTCGAACTTTAAATATAAAATATATTTAAATATTAGAAAAGAAGCACTTATTCTTTTGTAAATTTTTTTAATAAAAATTAAAATTAATTGGACAAATAAATTTTAAATATCAACCATTTTAAATATCAACTAATTATTAAATAATAATAATAATAATAATAATAATATGGAAATAATAATAATAAATCAAATTTTTTTAGCAACGGAAATTGCCGTTGTTAATTTGTCGGGAAAGTGATGTGGTAGGTTAATTGACATGTGGGACCCATTTATTTAGCTGTGTTAGCAAGTTCCATTAGCATTTAACGGAATTGTTGATGAAATCTCTTAATTAAATGAGAATTCTAAGTTGGAAGTTGACATTGTAAGATTTTTAAAATTGAGTTTAACATTAAAAAATATCATATAGTTGACACTATTTTTTTTTGTAATTAACCCTTTTTTATTAATTACCATATAATTATTATATGTTTTATTTTATGTTTATCCATTTTGAACATAAATATATTTAGGGGTAAATATGAATAAGTTAATCAGTTCATTAGTAATTTTGTTAATTAATTCATTAAATTTAGTTAAACAATTAGTCCATTTACAGTTTGGTTAATTCATATTTTTCAATTAATCATTAAAATTTTTTAACATACAATTATATAAAAAAAATTAGACAAGGTTTTCAATTATATTTCAAATGTACAAAGTAATTCAAAAAAAAAATTACAAAACAAACATAATACTAGAGAAATTTTGTGTTTTACTTTCTTCATTTTTCATTTTTTATAGTTATTATTTCTACAATCAATAGTTAATATTATAAAGTTGATTCGATATTTGTTAGTAATTAGCATACTTAAAGTTATGTCAAAGAAAAAATCTTCACAAAATTGAATGTTAAAACATGAATTCTAAAATATAAGAAAATGAAATTAATTATAAATGGTATCAAGCAAAACATAGACAGTAATATATAATAAAAAAACAACAAATATAAAGGTTAATAATTTACTCTACATAAGTATTACTATGTATGAATAAAGAGAATGATATAATTTAAATATACTAATTTGAAATATTATACAAATTTTGGATTGAAATACAAAGAAATATTTTTAGTGTATACTCTATTTAAGTTTTAGAGAGAAATAAAAAAATTAAAATATGAAAATAAAAAATATGTAAATATTAATCTGCCAATTGAAAAAATTAGTTCAGTTTTATATTGATTTTTCAATTTTTTTTTCTCGCCCCTAAATATATTAGTAATATATAATTTAATTTCATTATTAAGGTTATATTGGGCACAAACTTATTTTATCAACGAGTGGATTTCAATATAATGTGAGTTAAAAGTAGACCTATGAATATGGGTCAATTTGAGATGGGGTCAGTTTTGAATTCTCATTTTTAGGTCATTTTAAGTTCAAGTTATTTTCAAATTTAATAAGTTTTATTTTTATTTTTTTAATTAAATATAAGTTTTTTTTAAAAGAAAGAAAGTACTACTATTATTTCCAATTATATTAAAATATCATTTCAAATTTTTATTTTATTTAAAAATAAAAAATGGTAAATAAATTTACAAGGTACAAAAAATATAACAATATTTTATGTATCAGTTTTTCTTTAAAAAATTAATATTTTAGCATATAAATTTTTTGTTTCTATAAATGACTTGTGAAGGAGTTCAAGCACAATAATTAGATATAACTATGTATATCATTCAATTAAGAGAGAAAATATATTTACCTTTTGTAGCACAGAAACCTTTGAAAGCAGAAGTAGCAAAAGCGAAAAATCTTGTTTTGCATTACTAGCTAGACTTTTATCCACGAGCAACAAATGCGTAATAAGAGAAACAATTCCATGATAAGCTAAATTACAAGATTTTGAGAGGAAGAAAAGAACACTTAATTCTTTTAGGGAGAGGATATGAGGTTTAGGTAATGTAGTTTGTAAGTTCAATATATGTGTAACCTTAAAACTTATTTTTAATCCCCTATTTATAGAAGTATACTACACTGAACCATACATTAGGGATAAGTTAAGTGTTCTAAGGGTTACACACACACACACATAACATTGCAATGCACTGAAACATCCAATTTTAGTACACTTATATAAGAACTACTTATGGCTTTTAGAATAGAACATAATAATTACATTTAGCTTATCATTGGATTACACTTAATCCTGTTTTGGATCTCAATCCAAAGCATATAGCTTTATGTATGTTTTTATCTTGCACCTTGACAAGTTAAATCTTGTAATTTCTGCAAGATGGTACTTTCATTTTAAATAGGCTCTCGAGTTTCTCCATATGTTTAAAAATCACCTCATCTTAGTCTTTGTCAACTTATTGAAAAAACTAAGGTAAACTTTTATGTGAGTGGGCTACTTCTCTGTCCAACACGCTTAATCTCATAATCAATAATAGTAAAGTTCACACATTAAACATTTACACTCATATATTTCCAACAATGAACTTTATTATTATTCATAAATAATAATGTTAAAGGATTACATAAAGTAAATAGCTTAATCAAATTATATGAAAACCCTGAGATCTAATGTGTTTCTCAAACACACCTCTCATTACAAGTTTTGTTAATGGATCCTATAATCATATCATACATAGAAATGTACTGTAAGTTCACTTCTCCTTGTGCAATAATATCTCTTATTATAAACTATGAAATTTTGATATGCTTAGTCCTACTATGAAATTTTAGATCTTTGATATGAGTTATCAATGCTTGACTATCATTATAGACTGTTACCGGTTCCTCCGAGGTAGTTACTCTTAAATGGTCCATAAACCATTTTAGCCAAATTGCCTCTTTACTACAACTGAGGAAGCCATAAATTTGGTTTCAATTGTTGATAAGGCTACACAGATTTGTTTCTTACTACTTCACAAGATGGCATGCTTGCCAAGTAAGAATATATAACTTGAGGTGGATTTCATATCATCCACATCACCTTCCCAATTAGTATCTGTATGTCCTCTAAATTGTAGATCTCTGCCTTAATAATGAAGATAATAGTCTGTGGTATCATTGAGGTATCTAAGTATCCTTTTAACTGTTTTCTAATATGCTTCACCTAGGTTGGATTGATAACTACCTACCATGCCTACTGCATGGCATATATCAAGTCTTGTATAGAACAATGCATACATAAGACAACCCACAACATTAGCATATGGAACAATCCTCATACATTCTATTTCTTCTGGCATCTTAGGACACATACTTTTACTTAAAATTTGATGCTTGGCAATAGGGTTTTCTATGGATTTACACTTTTTCACATTAAATCATTCAAATACTTTGTTGATATGTGTCTTTTGTGAAAGATACAACAACATTCTCAAATAATCCCTTGAAATCTTAACTCTAAAGATATAATCTGTTTGACCCATATCTTTCATTCCAAAGTTAGACAATAACCAACCTTTGATTTCATTTATGTACCCTTTGTCATTTCAAGCAATAAGTATGTTATCTACATATAATGCTAGAATGCCAAATTTCCTTTTTGAGCTTTTATAGTAAACACAATAGTCTTCGTCAATTACACCAAACTCATTCGACATGATTGTATTATGAAATCATAAATACTAGTGTCTTGAAGATTGTGTAAGGCCATAAATTGATCTCATCAATCGAAAAACCTTATGTTCACTACCTTTTTTTATTAAACCTTGATGTTATGCAATTTAGCATAGCCATTTTGTTTATTATAACATCATTTCTTTAGTTTAATGCATGTATTTTGTTATGTTTTAGGTTACTTTTTATGCCTTCTTTGTTTTGTAGGCTAAATGTGCCTAATTGGATGAAATGAAGTATAAATAAGGGATTTTTATTAAAGAATTGAAGAAAAAGGTCTTAAAAAGGTTTAGGAGCCAATGTTGACTCATAACAGCTTGTCGGTGTTGACTTGTTATAGTTACTCAGTATACCGACTCATGCCATGCTGAATCGAGTCATGAAGTAGTTAAAGGCATGCCAACTCATCCAACTCGGCACTAATGTGTCGACTCATCACTAAGACCAACCAATGCAACTCTTCATGTGCCTCTTTAGAATTGCATCCTTTTTTCGAAAAGACACCATTTCGGACACCTTTGGGTTTATAAATACATAAAGATAACCACATTTTGGAGATAGAAGAACTACAATATAACTTCCAAATCAATTAGAAGAGATTATAAGGAAAAATAATATTCCAAGGAAGAACAAAGATCAAAAGAGGTCTTTTAACACTTAAGCATTTTTCTAAAAAAACATTAAGAAGACTCCTACCATTCTTTCTTCTCTTTTCTCTTTAGATTTTGCTTGAAACTATTTTCTCTTCCTAGTGTATTTATTTTGCCAATATGTATATAGGCTAACTTTATTTGTTAGAATTGCAATCATGAATTGATCTTTATTAATACAATTGTCTCATTTCAAGTATGAATAATTTAAGCTTAATTGGAAGCTAAACTTGTTATGTATGCTTGATCACCATGTATAATGTGTTAATCAATTTGTTCACAATGAAAGTTGGGACATTTTGGTGGAAAGGTACTTAAACTTAAAGTTAGAAATCACTTAAGAGACAAAGATTTCACTTTGAGGGGCTAAAGAATAGGCATGGAACTTCATGGTTCTCATTTATCTCCATAATAACATGAGAGTGCTTGTGAACTCTAGATGGGGATGCCCTTATTTGACAATGAAAGTTACATGTCGGGATAGTAAGCCTTATTCTCTAATCATTGCATGCTTATGTGTTTATGTGAATCTTTATAGGATCAATTGATGTCTTGTAATTCTAATGCCTTTATTGATTGATTGTAAGTTATAATTTAGATTAGATAATTAGCTTAATTAAGTAAGAATTTAGTATAACCAATTCCATTTAAGTTATCATTGCCTATCCATCTTAGTATCTAACCAGTTAATACAAAATAACTCTTATACATAAATTGATTCCTAGAGTTCGACACCCTTCTCATCCTATCTAATTCCTAGAGACTAAGGTATTATAATATACACTATAGAAAATATTCGGTGCTGTTGCCGGGGAATCAAAATAAGTGATTGTTTTGATTAACATAAAAAGGAAAAAGGTTTTTTTAGGCCTTCTGTTGTTTTTCCTTTGTAGTTTGTTTAACTTGTAGTAGTTTAGTTTGATTTGTTATTTTCTTTTATATGTAGTAGTAATAGTAGAGATAATCTTCTTTTTCTTATCCTAAAATTGATAGAACTTTTCATGCTTTATGCAGAGATAAAAAAATAGCAATAAGAAGAGGAAGACCAAAGTTTAAATATCATAGCTGAATAAGATAGGCATACTTTGGGAGATTTTGTTATGCCTAATATTTTAGGGAGTTTTAGAGGAATTGTGCACTATAATTGCCAACAATAACTTTAAAATCAAGCCAAGTATAATCCAAATGGTATAGAATAATCAGTTCGAAGTTTTCTAAAGAGAAGTTCCTTATGCCCATATATTAGCCTTTCTCAATATGTGTGCAACATTCAAAATAAATGGAGTCATGCATGATACAATTAGACTTCAGTTATTCCTTTTTACTGTTAAGGTAAAAGTACAATTATAGCTGGCTAGTTTGCCTAGTGAGTCCATTACTACATGGGATCAATTGAAGCAAACATTCTTTCATAAGTATTTTCCACCCCACAAGACAACCAAATTTAGAAACGAGATTACAACATTTAGATAACATGAAAATGAGACTATTTATGTAGCATGAGAGAGATTTAAGAAACTCTAAAGGCAATGTCCTCATCATGTCTTGCCCGATTGGATGATTCTTTAAATCTTGGATGATTCTTTAAATCTTTTATAATGGTTTGACAGATAAAAATCAAAATATAGTCAATGCAACCTTAAGTGGCAAATGGAAGGACAAGACAACAAAAGAAGTGGTCACTTTACTTGATAAACTTGTATCACTAGGGTATATGGGAGATAAACCAACCATAGCTAAGGCAAAAGGAGTTTTAGAGCTTAATACCATTAACTTGTTGATAGCAAAGGTAGATGCACTCACCAAATTGGTAAGTAAATCTCAAGTTAATTCCATTGATAATTCAAGTATTGCTTGAGAATTGTGTGGAGGATCTCACTCCTACACATAATGCATAATGAGTTCTAGTGAAGAAGCCAATTATGTTCAAGGTGGTTTCAATTAAAGTGGAGGAATAAATTCTAACTCTTATAATCCTTAATGGAGAACCACCCTAGATTTTCATGGTCTAATACTTCATCACAACTCAACCCTCCAAGTAACCCTATGCCTAGACCATAAAACCCACTTGGTTTTCCTATAAAACCACCATTTAATGCTTCACAACCCAAATCCTATCTATAATCTCTCATGGAATAATTCATTAACCAATAAATTGCCACCAATAAAAATAATAAGGAGCAATTTAAGCAAGCTAATGTAAAGCTTGAACAACTTGCTACCCATAATAGAATCTTAGAGACCTAAATTGTCCAACAAGTCTCTTTAAGTTCTTAACCTATGGGGAAACTACCTAGCCAGCTCGAGTTCCCACACAAGAAGAGTTGTCAAGCAATAACATTAAAAAGTGGTAAAGAATTTGAAAATAATGAGGTAAAAGGTAAGAAAGTGACTAATCAAGATGATGAGTTAAAAGGTAAGTCTAATGAGTATGTCATGGTTGATAGTAGTAATGGTGTTGTGGAACCTAAAGAAGATAAAAAGAAAAATGACCAATCTAATAAGAATAGTGAACATAGTGTAGATCTTAAAGCTTTGCCTTTTCCTCAATGGTTCTCAAAGTGTAATTTAGATAAGCAATTTGGCAAGTTTCTAAATTATCTTAAGAATATAACCATCATTATTCCATTCATGGATGCTATTAGAAATATGCCTTCATGGGGTAAGTTTTAAAGACATTACAACACATAAGAGTAAATTAGAAGAATATGGCTTAGTTTCATTAGTTGAAAAATCTAAAGTACTAAGTCTCCACCTAAGCAAAAGGATCCCAGCTGTTTCACAGTTCCTCATGTTATTGGTGGCATTACTTTTGAAAAAGCTCTTTGTGATGTAAGTGCTAGTGTTAGTCTTATGCCCTATTTTATCTATAAGCGATTGGATTTAGGTGAACTTAAGCCTACTAGCATGTGTTTGTCTATGGCTAATACAACTATTACTCATCCCCTTGGAATTCCTAAAAATGTGCCTATAAAGGTAGGTAAGTTTGTCATACCAGCAAATTTTGTTGTGTTAGATATGGAAGAGGACTTAGAAATTTCCATATTCTTTAAAAACCTTTCTTAGTTATAGTTAGTGTTATCATTGATATGAAAAGAGGTAAGATTACTTTAGAGGTGAACAATGAAAGTGTAGAATTCGATGTTTTTAAAATGATGAGATCTTCACCGATTGAAAGTGTGATTAGAATTAATTCTTTTGACTTTATTGATGAATGTTTTGATGATGTTTTGCATGATTGTTTAAGGCAAGAGCTTATTAAGCCTTATACTGGAGAGGATGCTAGAGTGCACTAATTGGAGGCCCAATCATTTCCTTTTCGAAGGCCTCCAAGGTTTGAACCCTTGAACAAGGATGATGACAAAAAAGGTGCCTCTCCAAAGGAATAAGCAAAGTTAGAGCTCAAGCCTCTACCATCAAACTTGAGATATGTTTTCCTTGACTTAAACTCTCAATTTCCTTTTATAGTTAATTTATCTTTGCCTAATGATCAATTTGATGCATTAAGAGATGTTTTGCATAGGCATAAGAATGTTATTGGGTATTTTATAAATGATTTGAAAGAGATTAGCCCTAAGATTTGAATGTATAGAGTTATTTTGGAAGATAATGTTAAGCCTTCCATTGAAGGTCAAATGCATTTAAATCCCACTCTTAAAGAGGTAGTTAGGAAGGAAGTGATTAAAATTTTAGATAATGGCATCATATATTCCATTGGTGATAGTAAATAGGTAAGCCCCATTCGAGTGGTTCCTAAGAAGGGAGGCTTAACGATGGTTATGAATGAAACAAATGATTTGATTCCTACTAAAACTATCACATGATGGAGTATGTGTATTGATTATAGGAAGTTAAATAAGGCTACTATAAAAGATCAATTTCCTTGACCATTTTTAGATCAAATCTTAGATATGCTAGCTAATTTTTTACATTTTCGCTATCTAGATGGTTTAAGCGGTTTCTACCAAATGCCTATTCACCTCGAGGATCAAGCAAAAACTACATTTACATGTCCTTATAGAATTTTTATATTTAGGCATTCCGTCGAAAAGGACCAACCTGTATCATCCCAAATCATGAAAATATTTTTAAATAAATGCAAAGATTATTGTGAGCCATCCTTATTAACCTCATTATAATATCCCTCTATTTACTCTAAAGATATATTACTTTTGTATAAATAAGGAGATACTACAGTCTGTCTTATAAGAGCCTAAGTCAATTGGTAATACCTAATATCTACCATAGAATGATGTCCCTCTGAAATGAATGAGGTGACATCACAATGTCTATCAGAAAAGGTTGGTCTATAAAATCCTAAACTTATTCTAAAACTCTAAGGTTTTTAGATATCCACTTATTTCATTATGATGTTCAAAAATTTAACTTAAAGGGATATTATTATTATGTAAATAAAGGGATAATATAGTCTACTCTAAAGGCAATTATATCTCAACTGGTATGTGATGTCATGAGAATTTATTAAAAAAACTATTTTTTTTTACTAAAAAGAGGGAATCTAGACTCCATTAAACTTTTTTTGGTATGTAAAGGTAAATTCTAGCTTTTTCTTGGTTATGCGCAACATAACCATTATATGTCTCAAGAGTGGGTCTATGCTAAATTAATTCATGGATTCCAAGAATGAGAATCATAAATTTCTTTAGGTAAGACTTAATTATCCAATACCTAAAGTCTATTTTGAGTTTATAAGTAGGGCTTATATATCCCTAGATGATACAAAAGTTAGAGATCTTAGCTAGAAAAGATCTTTACAAGTGTCACCTTAAGTGGAAGAAATAAGATTAGAAGGATATTATATGTTCTTATCTACACATTACAACATGCATAACATGCATAAACATTTATATCATTTATCCTAAAACAATGTTAACCTTGAGAACCTCCAAAAACTCCATAGTATCAAATTACCAATTGAAATTCTAAAGGAAGAGGAAGTTTCTATCTCTACCTTAAGCTATAGTTCTATCATGTCTCTTAATAAGAGTTAAAACAATTTATAATGGATTCAATCAAGACTTAAAATAAAGCCTTTGAAAAAAGACTCTAATAAGCTATGGACAAGAGCCTCAATACATATAAGAACTAAACTAGAGCCACCAATGCAAAAGAGAATGAGATTATAAAAAAGACAAGAATGTCAAAGAAAACTTTCAAGGTGTGGAAAAATATCTAGCATCAAGAAAAGAAACAGATCAAAAAGCCAAAGATGACTTGAAAACAAAAGTAGCCAAGGAACTTAAGAAAAAAATTATTAAAAATGAAAGAACCATTTAATGTTGAGATCTATGAAACCTTTACTTTAGGTGATGAAGACAAATTGCTAAATAGATCCAAAATGCTTAATCTTAGCAAATTTGACAGTATTGGAGTTCTTGAGATGCGTGTCAAATACTATGTCATAATAAAGAACATTTCTAGGCTCACTAAGAATCAAGCTATGAAGTTGCTCAATCTATCCCTGGTTTGAACACTAGTGAATTGTTATCATAGTCTTGAAAAATTAATCACACAAGATTTGAGTGAGTTGTTTAAAGCCTCCAACAAGCAGTATTCTTATATACTAACATTAAGGTGTCATTGCATGACTTAGAACTCACTGAACAACATTGTGATAAGAGTTTCATAAATTTTTTACAAAGGTGGAGAAATAAAGTAGCTTAGATGAAAAAGTCCCAACAAAAAGAGATTAAGTGCATATCATCATGGACATTGCTCTCCTATATATATTTAGCAAGCTAGAGGACCTGCTATTCAAGACTCTTCCAAAAATATATGATGTTACCTTAAGAGTTGAATATGTAAAGATGAAGAAGGGGTAGGTTTAAAAAAATCAAAATTTAAAATCTAGGAGATCATTAATTGTCTTCACTTCCATTAATAAACATGCATCTTTTTATTTCTTTTAATCTTGGTAGAAGAGTTATAGCAGCTTGATAATCATTCCGAAAAATGAGTTGAGAGATAAATAAGAAAATAAAAAAGGTTGAATTTTCACCAACGAAGTAACAAAATTAGAACTAATGTCTTAGGGCATATATGGAACTAGCCCAAATTAATTAGTGAAGGAAAAAATTTAAAATTAATACTTGGGGGCATTAGTAGGAGTAAGACTTAAAGAAAGAAGGATTTTGTCAACCTTCTAATTACATAAAGCTGAATATCTTGGCTACGAAAAACTAGAACACTACAACTCTTATTTCTTTCATTCTTGTAACTGAGGTCTTTGAAACTAAGTTTTCTTTTTATTATAGTAATAACACTTCTTGATCCTAATGAAACACTCCTCCTTAAAAATATTCTTATTGTTTAATGACATGAAGGCCATGAACATAATTTTCAAGTGCAGTTTTAAGAACTTGCAAGGTCTTTGGCATGGATTTATAGTTTGGAGATTTGTAAATCTTCTTTAAATTTTTAGTTTAAAGACTTGAAGGTTTTTTTTCAAGTTTTAAATTTAAAAGAATGAAAAATCTTTTTCAATTTTTAGTTTAAAAACATGATGTCCTTATCAAAATTTAGTTTAGAGACTTGAAGGTTTTTATCATTTTCCAGTTTTGAGACTTGAAGGTCTTTTAAGAATTTCAATTCAAAGACATGAAGATTTTTTTTCCATATTTTCAGCTTAAATACTTAAATCTTTTTCCAAATTATTAGTTTAAATACATAAAGGTCAACTGTTAACTTTCAGTTTACAGACTTGAAAGTCTTGTTCAAATTTTCAATTTAAGGACATGATGTCCAATAGGTTTTCAAGGACAAGCAATTTAGTGACATGATTGTTTCTTTTAAAACCAGAATTTGCATTTCTTTTTTCATTAAAGGAGGAGTTTTCTATACCTAAAATAGTGCTCAAGAAGCTCATGAAAAATCAATATAAAAAATTGAGATGGTGGGTGTTTAAACAAATTTGATGAAGTTCAGCTTCATCTTGATAAAGAATCAAAACAAGACTTTTTTAAGAAAAAAATTCTTCTAACAATAAAGGGCACCCAAGATTTTGCAAATCAAAAATAACAATTTTTTATAAGAAAAGTTTTGTTTTAGAAAAATATATATAAACCATAGCCCATCAAAGATCATTAAAGCTATGATACCATTTGTTGGAGAAGAAGAAGAAGAAGAAGAAGAAGAGGAAAAGAAAATGTTGAAGAAAAAGAAAAAATGTTGAAAACATAGTATTTCACTTATATAAAGATAGCATTTCTTTGTGTAGAAACAATTTTTTTTTCTTCTTCATCCTCTTTATTTTTTCAAAATATTTTCTGTATTTTTATCTCTCCAAATCTCTTTAAAACACTACTACTCAAATAAATGTTTATAGCTATTTATAAAGCTTTATGGCTTCCAAAGGAAGCATTGCATCAACTACAAGAAATTCTATAAAATATATCTTAAAGAATTCTAACAAAATATTTGGTGGACATATTTTCAAAAGCAAAATTAAACCATTTTAAACTATTTTCAACAAATGCATACATACGTATATAAGTATGTATATATATATATATATATATACGTATATGTATATGTATATGTATACATACATACAAACATATATACATACATAAATACACACACATGTAAGTAGATATGTTCTAAGGATTTGACAAGACTTGAACCTAAAAATGAACTAATTTGAGAATGACCCGAAAGTAATAATTAGAAATTAATCCGATCCAAACCCACCCTATCTTACTCATTTGACAAGTTTACTACCTATGAACACTTGTATTATGGATCGTTGTGTGATAAGTTTGAGTTATATATAGTTTATGATATGTTTTAAGCTTTGTTATTTAGTTAATTTGGTTTTATTTAGGTTAAATTAGAGTTAATTTGTTAATATTTATGTTTTTTTAGGTTAATCCCATGTTTTGTTTGGTTTTCAGGTTAAAATTGATATAAAAGGGCTTAAATTGCAAAAAGGGCAAAGATTTGGGCCAAAAGTGCAAATATGAGAAATTTAAGCGAGAAAACGAGCGTTTAGTCCAGAAGCTTTTCACGTGACCACGTAAAATCAATGAAGAAATATACCCGTGGCCATATGAAGGAGAATAGCATGGAACACATGGCCACATGAAGGAGTGAAGCCTGAAGATCCATGGCCACGTGAAAGAACAAAGGAAGAAAAACATTCAAACACGTGACCACGTGTGACCAAGGCATATAAGCCTTATGGAACACGTGACCACGTGTTCAACTACAAAGGAAAGGACATGGCCACGTGATTTCTACTCCCACTTCGCGAAGGATTTTCGAGCTTTCTATTTTAGCAGAGTTCACTTCCTATTCTATGTCTGGAGTTTAAGAAGGAATCTACTACAATTTTGCCCTATAAATAGCAGTCAAAAACATCAGAGAAAGGGGATCAATTGGAGAGATCAACATTAGAATTAAGCATTATTCTCTTTAAGTTTATTTTTACATTATTTAGCTTTCATTGTTTTCTTCAACACTTTGTTTTAATTTTAAGTATGTCTTGTGAGTAGTTTTCTTTAACTTTTGCTAAAGGATACTTGAATCCTTAACTTGTATTGTTATGACTTGAGTTTGTTCTTCAATTCAATGCAAGTTGATTATCTCTTAGTTCTTAAACATAGTCTTGTCTTTACTCAATTTTAAGTTGATTTTTAACTTGATTAAGCATTGGTTAATTAATTGGTTTAAGTTGATTAATGACTAGCATGTTCTTAGGTTAATTTATTTGGATTAATGTATGATTATAATCTGAATAAGCTATAATTGTGTGTTGATTTGAGTAATTTAAGATTGAGAAAAGTGTAACTAAGAATAGGTGGAAGTTAAATCTCTTGAAAAAGGCTTTAATAGACATCTAAGAGAATTAATTTAGTTCTTTATGCTAAGTGTTAAGTTTATTTGAATAAGAAAATTTTGATGCTTGGAATGATAATCTTGAATAAAGTTATCTAGGTTTATTAAACTGAATTCTCCATAATCACTTGTATGTTTTCTTTTGTTTAAGTCATAGAAATATTTATTAAGGTGGATAGTCCTTTAGTGAAAGTTATTTTTAATATTGATTTTTACCTCATTCAATTTACTTGCTTTTATTAGATCTTTATTTATTTTTAGTTTGTTTTTAGTTTTAAATCCTCAATCATCACAACCTTGGGATTTCTTTTCTTTCTTTTACACACAAAAATTGGTTTTGAAATTGAAATAGCACATACAAGCACAAGTTTCCCTTGGGTTCAATATTTTGGGTCATAATCTTATTTCCCTAAATTACTTATCCGATCTAGTACACTTGCTAGACACCGGTCAAGTTTTTGGTGTCGTTGTCGGGGATACATTGGCATTTGTTTATTTATTTTGATTTTAAAGTTATTTTTATGTGTTTTTCTTCTCTTTTTCATCTATTTTCTTATTTTCTTTTTAGGTGACTAGTGGTTTATGGTGAGAAACAACCCCATCCTACCATTAGACCCTGAAATTGAAAAGAAATTTCATAGGGTTAGAAGGTTAAGAGGCAACATGAATGACCCAAAAATAGAACAACCTATGAATGATCCACCACCTAGGATCGAAGAGCAACACATACCCCACCAAGCTCCCAGGAATGGGTATAGACCTAGAACCATTAGGGATTATGCTATTCCTAGGTGAAATGAAGAACATAGAACCATTAGGATTCCTCACAACCAACCCTTTGAGATTAAACCCGCTACCATCACTATGGTACAAAGAAACCAATTTTCGGGTTCGAACATAAAGGATCCTGCACAATATTTGGATATGTTCTTAGAAGTGAGTGACACTGTACAAATTCGTAATATATCAACTGATGCAATTAGGTTGAAACTCTTCCTATTCACCCTCATAGGAAAAGCTAGGGATTGGCTACAAATGCTACCAAATCAATCCATCCATTCTTGGCAACAAATGCAAGAAAAATTTTTGTGCAAATTCTTTCCACCTATTAAGACTACCCTCATTAGGAAACAAATTAGTGACTTCCAACAATTTTATGAGGAGCCATTCCACGAAGCATGGGAAAGATTTAGGAGACTTTTAAAAAGTTGTCCTCATCATGAGGTTCCTGTTTTTCAATTAATGCACATTTTCTATGCAGGTGCCCATCCATCAACAAGATCTTTGCTAGATGCAGCCTCAAATGGTAGTTTCATGAACCAAATTCCCGAAGATGCATTTTTTATTCTTGATTAGATGGCTACCAATGATGCTCAATGGGCAACCTCTATAGCAACTTAAAAGAAACAGGTAGTTCATAATATTGATGAAGTAGCTTTGTTAAAAGCTCAATTAGAATTAATGGAAAAGAGACATTTAAAAGAAATAAATGAGCTTAAAGCTAAAAATGTTTCTATGCTATCTAATGAAGTTGATTCTTATGCAAAAATTCCAAAACCTTTGGGAATGAAGAATAATGAAGGAATGGTAGAATAAGTAAATGCCTTGAACCCATATAGCAATACTTATAATTCGGGATGGAGAAGCCATCCAAATTTTTCATTGAGGGAAGGTAATCAAGGTTCTTCTTCTAGCCCTACTCCTAGACCTAAATTTAACCATAATCAACCTCCCAATAATCAACTTCCATACCAAAACCAAGCTCCACCACATTACCCAAACCAATACCCATCACAATCATACCACCAACCACCCGATTTTCAAAAATCTCAACCTCCCCCTCCTTAAGAGAAAAAATCGAATATTGAAGAAATGATTGCAAATTTCATGGCCTCCAAAAATTCAATTTTAGCTAGCCAAGATGTTAGATGGAAATCGCAAGATATTTGGATGAGGAACCAAAAGGCATCCATTAGGAATCCAGAAAACCAAATGGGGCAACTTGCTAGTTCCTTATCTAATCGAACTCAAGGGACATTTCCATCCAATGTAGACCAAAATCCAAAAGAGGAAGCCAAAACAATTACCTTAAGGAGTGGGAAAGAGTTAGAGAAGACTGAAATTGGTAAGAATTCTTCCCCAAGGGTGGAACCAATAACAGAGGTAAGTAATTCTAACTTTGAAAATAATGAAAAAGTGCCTCCTACGGTTGAGAAGGGTAAAGGTAAAGAAAAACTTATTTCTACTATTCTTGATGAATCTCAACTACCATTTCCTGTTCTAGATAGAAAAGAAAAATAAAATGAACAATTAAGTAGATTTTTAGACATGTTTAAGAAGCTATATATAAATTTACCATTTGTTGAAGCTTTGTTACACATGCCTAAATATGCTAAATTTATGAAAGAATTGTGCACTAATAAGAAAAAGCTAGAAGGCATAGGAACGGTTCAATTATCCGATAATTGTAGTGCCATATTAACTAATAAAATTTCTGAAAAATTAGAAGATCCTGGTAGTTTTATATTGCCTTGTGAACTAGGAGAAAATTTTGTTGGGCATGCTTTATGTGATTTGGGTGCTAGTATTAACTTGATGCCTTATTCAATTTGCAGGAAATTGAATCTAAGTGATTTGAAGGAAACCCGAATGATGCTTCAATTGGCGGATAGATCGGTGAAGAGGCCAAAAGGAATCATTGAGGACTTATTAGTGAAAGTCGGAAATTTTATCTTTCCGGTTGATTTTGTGGTTATGGATATGGAGGAAGATAGTGTTAGTGTAAGCCCTAGCCCCAATACATTATAATAAAACACTTTAGTTAATAATTGAGGCATTTGTTTTTATCTATTGTATTCCTATGCATATCAATTGATAGAACTATCCAAGAATGTTGTTTCAGTTTAAGTTATCATGTGTGAGGCACATGGTTGTAAGACCTTGAAACAAATGAGACTTCATTCTAAATATCCCTAGTCAGTCATTGTTATGGGAATAACAATGAATTATGACTAGTATACTCTCTCTGATAAGTTGAGTTATGTCTTACAGATCATAAGGACAAGAGTGTCAATCAGAGATCATAGATATATGTTTAGAACATGGTATCTGGATTCGATCCACTCATGAGAACACTACATGGTATAAGTCATAAGTGTTTCTCATATGCAAGTTTTGTATCGGAGTTTTTAGAGAGGAGTGGCGTAAAGGCTGTTCCTTAGCATTGGTGGTGAAGGTCTAAGGCTAAGATATCCTCCTTGGTTGTTGGTCATCATCAAAAACAAGTTTTAAAGGCATCTAAATTTGTAAGTTTTAAAACCCTAAAATTGCATGTTTCAATTCTTGTCATGGAATTATATGGCATGTATGATTAAATTTTATTATTTTTCGCTGCGTGATCTTTATGTACATACCATGTCATATTCCATCAGATAGGAAGGTGCCATTAATTATGATGAGGCCATTCTTGAACACAGCATGAGCACTAATTGATGTTCATGGACAAATAGTTACTTTAAGATTCAACAAGGAGGAAATAATTTTCAATGTTAATAAAATTTTAAAACACCCCTCGTATGATTTTGAAGAATCCATCTACTTTGTTGATGAATTTCAAGAATGTGCCAACACAAAACAAGAGGAAATCATTCTTAATGATTAACTTCGAAGTTGCTTAATGCATACCAAGAAAATGAAAGAGTTGGAAGCAAAGGAGAAGAAGTTGGTGCAAAATCTGAAAAAAGAGCACAGTGAAGACAAAGGAACAGAGGATGAACCATCCCCTCCTAAGGGAGATTCTAAACTTAAAACACTTCCATCTCATTTGAAATATGTATTTTTAAGTGATAATGCTGATCCGATAATTATTTCATCTTTATTGACAGATTTGGAAGAAGAAAAGCTTATTGAAGTCCTCAAAAAGCACAAAGGAGCAATTGGTTGGGCAACATCCGACTTGAAAGGGATTAGCCCCAGCTATTGTACACATCCTATACCTATGGAAGACAACTTTAAGCCGGTGGTGCAACCTTAACGAAGGCTCAACCCAACTATGCAAGAGGTAGTGAAAAAGGAAGTATTGAAATTACTTGATCCAGGTATTATCTATCCTATCTCTGATAGTAATTAGGTAAGTCCTGCTCAGTGTGTGCCTAAAAAGGGGGGAATGATTGTAGTGATCAATGAAAATAATGAATTAATTCCTAAACGTATGGTAATGGGATGGAGGGTATGTATTGACAATAGGAGGTTGAACAATGCCACTAGAAAAGACCATTTTTCATTGCCCTTTATTGACCAAATGTTAGAAAGATTAGCAGGAAATAAATTTTATTGTTTCTTAGATGGATATTCGGGGTATATGCAAATACCTATAGCCCCGAAAGACCAAGAAAATACCACATTTACATGTCCATATGGAACATTCGCATATAGAAGAATGCCTTTTGGTCTTTGTAATGCACCTGCCACATTTCAACGATGCATGATGGCCATATTTCATGATTTTATTAAAAACTTTATGGAGGTTTTTATGGATGATTTCACTATTTATGGTCATGATTTTGAATCTTGTTTGCATAATCTAGCATTGGTTTTGAAAAGGTGTCAACAAACTAACCTTGTTCTAAATTGGAAAAAATGTCATTTCATGGTTAGAGAAGGCATTGTCTTAGGGCATAAAATTTCTAAAAAAGGCATTGAGATCGATAAAGCAAAAGTTGATGTGATAGAAAAACTACCTCCACCAACTAGTGTTAAAGGCATTAGGAGTTTCCTTGGACATACCGGGTTTTATCGTCGGTTTATTAAGGACTTTTCTAAAATTGCCAAACCACTTTCTAATTTATTACTTAGAGATGCTGCATTTAACTTTGATGCTGAGTGTTTGCAGGCTTTTAACTTATTGAAGCAAAAGTTAGTTAGTGCCCCAATCATTGCATCATCCGATTAGAGCTTATCATTTGAAATTATGTGTGATGCAAGTGATTATGCAATTGGAGCAGTCTTAGGACAGTGGAAGGAGAAGATTTCTACACCATCTACTATGCAAGCCATACACTCACCGGAGCCCAAGTAAATTACACCACTACGGAGAAGGAACTCTTGGCAATAGTCTTTTCATTTGAGAAATTCAGGTCTTACCTCTTAGGACCCAAAATTACAGTGTGGTCAGACCATGCTGAATTAAGACATCTTTTCACCAAGAAAGATTTCAAACCAAGACTTATCCAATGCGTATTACTACTCCAAGAATTTGATGTTGAGATCAAAGACAAGAAAGGCGCGAAAAATTTCGTAGCTGACCATCTATCTAGATTGGATCATGCTAGCATTGAAAAGGGAGAAATTTCTGACTTATTTCCGGATGAACATATTTGTGCTTGTTACACTTATGAAAATTCAGTTCCATGGTATGCTAATATAGCTTATTTTCTTGCAAGTGGTTATCTTCCTAAGGAGTTTACTTGGCAACAAAAGAAAAAGCTCATAGCGGATGCCAAGCACTAACTGTGGGACGATCCGTATCTCATCAAAATCTGTCCGAATCAAATACTGAGAAGGTGTGTACCGAAATTGGAACAAAAATCTATCATGCAACAATGCCATGGAGGTGAAGTTGGGGGACATCACGAGCCAAATAGAACAATTCAAAAGATACTCCAATCAGGTTTTTTCTAGCCTACTTTATTTGAAGATGTAAAATCTTTTATAGCAACTTGTGATAGATGCCAACGAGTAGGAAATATATCCAAAAGAGAAAAGATGCCTATAAATAATGTGCTAGAAGTAGAAATCTTTGATGTATGGGGCATTGATTTTATGGGACCTTTTCCAAATTCATTTGGGTTTGAGTATATCTTGGTAGCAGTGGATTATATGAGTAAATAGGTAGAGGCCATAGCTACTAGGACATGTGATGCAAAAATTGTGCTGGAACTCATTAGGAAGAATATTTTCACTAGATTTAGAGAACCTATAGCTATTATAAGTGATGGAGGCAAACATTTTGTCAACCATCAATTCAAGACCTTGCTTAAGAAATTTGATGTTATGCATAAGATCACAACCCCATATCACCCTCAAGCTAATGAACAAGTAGAATTATCTAATAGGGAGTTGAAATCAATCTTAGAGAAAATAGTTAACAATTCTAGAAAAGATTGGTCTCTTAGGTTAGATGAGGCTCTATGGGCTTATCGAACTGCATTCAAAACCCCTATAGGTATGTCTTCCTTTAAAATTATTTTTGAAAAAGCATGTCACCTTCTAGTAGAATTATAGCATAAAGCTTATTGGGCTACAAAATTTCTTAACTTTGATTTGAGAAATGTAGGAGAAAGGAGGAAATTGCAGCTCAATGAACTCGATGAAATTCGACAATGGTCATATGACAATGTTGCGCTTTATAAAGAAAAGACCAAACGATGGCATGACAAGCACTTAAGGGTAAAAGATTTTGTTCTGGGAATGCTAGTGCTCCTTTATAATAGTCGTCTTCGTTTGTTTCCAGGAAAACTGAAATCGAAGTGGCTTGGACCATACCAAGTAATAGCTAGCAGTAATTTTAGTGTAGTCATCGACTCAAACCATACCAACTCGGACAACAAGAGCTTGCTGAAGCAACCATGGTTCTTCACAATATCTAAAAAATGGTTTGGAAAGTCTAGCTGGAGACTTTAAAAACTCATAACTTTTAATATGTCTCTCTTTTATTTTTTTTTAGTTTTTGTGTTTTCATATGTTATGTGTTTGTGAGTTTTGATTCATGAAAAGAGTGAATAAACAAGGTTTTTAAAAAAGAAGACATGTTTTTCCTAGAAAATAGTTCATGTTTTAAAAGCTTAGAATGGAAAATTTACATTTAAGGCAAGTTTTGTGTGTATGTGTTTTAAAAACATGAAAATGAAGATGAAATATGCATATACACGTCACCACGTGTGACTTTCCCTTTGCCATCACGTGGCCACGGGTTTAGACATTACTCTAGCCCACTACAAACACGTGACCACATGTATTTCAAAAGAGAAACATCACGTGGCCACAGCTGGATCCACTGCCCCTTGCATTAAAAATACGTGACCACATGAATTTCAAAGGAAAACCATCACGTGGCCACGCATGCTTTACAAACAAAGGCACACGTGACCACGTGTGGTTCCTCCCATGAACTTCATGTGGCCACGCCCAATCCTCCTGCCTTTTAAACACTTCACGTTATCTTTGTTTACTTCTTCTTCATCTTATTTTTACTCTTACCCGTGACCATGCCTCACCAACACCAAATTGACCCGCTGCCATGGATTTTCACTCATCACCGATCATCACCATCTTCGACCACCATTTCTTCTCTCCTTGCTATTTTTCTCTCTCCTACCTATCATCTCTTCCTTTTTCACATTTTCTCCATTAAACTAGGGTTTTTCACAATTCACACACACCACTTCAACTTGGTGTTGTATTTTGGTTCGGTTTTCGCCTTCAAGTAAGTATTTACTCTCTTTGCTTCTTATTTATCATTTTCATATCATCCATTGCTTTGTTTTGTGCCATTATTGCTTATGAATGTGTAGTTTTGAGGTTACTTTGCACGTAACATTTTGCTTTCCTGTTACTTCCTTTTGTCTCTTTGGATGATTATGAGTATTACATGCATGTTATAGATGATTGGTATGCAATTGGGTAATGAACAATCTTTGTTATGATCTTTAAATTAATGCTCAAACTTGTGCCCATAACATGCTCAATGAAATGTCCCAATGAGTTTTCTTTCAAAACATTTAACTTTCACTCTTTGGATAGCATGTTTATGATTTGCATTGATGCAGTATAACCTAGTTCACCTCCTGCAAGATTGGTTCATGACTTTATTCATACATAATAGGCATTATTTTTGACATATTCTTTGTGCCCAACCATTGAATGCATTTTATACCTATCATTTTGATCTCCACATATATACGGTGCATTTATGCTGTCAATTTTTCATTTCATCCATGTGTGCTTCGGTTCATTCAATGCATGATTCATGTGCTTACATCTTAGTATATTTTGGGTTATGAATTGACACTTACATTATGTTTTTCTTTCTTTTTAGTGGCACCTCGAAGGACCAAATATCCTGATGTAGCAAGCTCTTCTAGTGTACGCATTCTATCATATGTGGACAAGGCTAAGATCAATAAATTTGACTACTTCAGCAAGTGTACCTATGTCCATCCTGCCTATTTCAGTCAATTGTTCCTCAATGTTCCGGCAGAAAATTTGTGGGATCATGATATAGAACCATTGATCCAAAATATTGGCTAGCAGCAATTCATTGCAAAGAAACCGAAAGTATATCCAGATATGGCACAGGATTTTCTTTATTCTTTTGAATGCTACTTTAAGAGAGATGCAGAGGACGGTACAATCGTTTTTAAGTTTGGTAAGAAAAGATATTCCTTGACTTTCAGTCAGTTTTCTGAAATTTTAGGATTTGTGCCAAATACCCCAACTGAATTGGAAGATGCATCTCCTATGGAGAATTAGGAAAGAATCAAGGATCTTGAATTAGATGAGCCATGGGTAGGGGGACAATGCAAGGTACATGCTTTAAGGAATCATGCATTAAGAATCATTCATAACTTTTTGGCAAAGAGTATGTACAATAATTTAAAGAATGCAAGCACTATTAGTGTGTCTCAAGCAATGGTCCTCTGATCCATGATGGATGGCATATCAATCAATGGAGCATGAATTATCGCAGCTCGGATTAAGGAATTGCAGAAAATGCCAGAGCATATGGATAATATTTCCATTGGGTAGATAGCTACAGTGATGGTAATTGCAGTTGAACATTCAGGTTATGGAGACTCACTTCCAGGAGATTTACCTTGCATTGATAATAAGATGCTCAAGCGGATGAAAATTTTGATTCTTAGGCCTCGAGCTCATTGGGCAACCCGGGAGGAATACCTAAGAGAGAACAATATTTAGATTAAGGAGCAGCAAGAGGAGCCAAATGAGGAGCATATTGCCACAGTTGTACCTTCCCCCATCAATGAACCTACAACACCTGAATGGGAAGGTCCATTTAATCAATTAAGTAGCCATTTGGATGCTCAACAAATTAGGCTAGATCAAATGCAAGGAAGATTGGACATGTTACGGGATACGGTGATGGCGGGCAATAGGACTGTTGAGCATTTTATCCACCACATTTGGCAGCGGTTTCCTCCACCTCTGCCTCCATCGGAATAGATCTTTATTTGCTGTGGATAACAAAATTTTGAGGAGGGGGTAGCCTCCTTTTAGGGAATTGTCTTCAACTTTTCTTTTTCTTTTTCATGAATCGGGTTTTGTTATTTTGTGTTTTGTGTTCTGTTAGTTTGTTTTGTTTATGTTTTGTTTGTTTTCTTAAATTTGTAAAATGTATTGAAGACTTATGTAGCTCGCCTTTTCACTTAGTTTGCATGAGAACTTAGTTTGCCCTAGTTGACTTCAAAACTTTGAACAATTTGAGCTTGGATATGGAATATGCATGTTTTGAACCTTTGCTTAGCAAGAGAACATTTATGTTGTTTAATAAATCTTTAGATAGGTTAATCTTCAGCTTGATAAATATTTGTTAGTTTTCAAATTCTTGAAAGCACTTAGACCAATTGTTGACTTAGAGAAAAAATCCATACAATGAAGTAGTGAAGTAAGGAAATTTAGAGCACTAGAACCTTCCTCATCACCCTTCAAAGCATATAAACAACTCAAACAACTTAGAAAATGATCTAGGCAACAATTTTCTTGGTAAACTTTCTTAAAGACTTTTGTCCTACCTTGATGAAATTGTCCTTTGTTAAGCCATTTTGAGCCTATAGGGTATGCTTAAGGCGTACCATTAATATTTTCTTGTTACACCTAATGTTTTAACCATATAACCTAAAAAGCCTTTATCTCACCTTATAGAATTGGCCACTTTAGGATAAAATGGATATGTGAGGAGATTAAAAGTTCTATTGGATTTAGCAAGAAAGTCTTATCAAGTGAGAAAACTACCTTGTGTACCTTGAGATTATTCAAAGTAGCTTATGAATGCTAGTTTATTTAAAAAAAATGTTTGAAGTTTGAGAAAAGGAAAAAGAAAGAAAAAGAGAGCTAGCAAATATGAAAAAATATAAGTGTGGGGTAGTACAAGAAAAAAAATGAAAAAATAATGACTTCTTGGTAAAAGGGCATATTATCTCTTAAAAGAAAGTTTGAAAGTGAGGCAAGAATGAGCAAAATATATTGTTGAAGTTCTTGGGGTTTAGTAATCTATTTTGTCTTAGAGTGGCTATTCATTTTGGTTATCTTTTATCCATTATTTGATAACCATATCCTTAGCCCCATTACAACCTTTAAAAGACCTAAGTGACTTTAAGCTTGTTTTGAGTTGTTTAGCGGAGATGACCTTTGGGTTCTGGTGCTAAAGGAGAGGCCTATTGTGTTTCTAGAGTTTCAAGCACGAAACCAGTTGTATGCTTATGCATTCATTTATTCTATACTTTATTATCTAGTTGTGTTGATGTTTTGATTTTCAAAATTGCTTAAAATGATTTGGTCTTGCACACACTCAAGGAAACTAACTTATATTCTCTTGTTCGAAGTTGATCTATTTAGAGATTATATTAAGTGCTTTTGTTAGAATGCTAAGTTTGGTTTTGAAATTGCATGTCTTTATACAAGTTTGATGGTTTTGAAGGTGGGTTTGTTCTAAATTGCTTGAGGGCAAGCAAGGTTTAAGTGTGGGGTATTTGATAAGTGTGAGTTATATATAGTTTTTGATATGTTTTGAGCTTTGTTATTTAGTTATTTTGGTTTTATTTAGGTTAAATTAGAGTTAATTTGTTAATATTTATGTTTTTGAGGTTAATCCCATGTTTTGTTTGGTTTTCAGGTTAAAATTGATATAAAAGGGCTTAAATTGCAAAAAGGGCAAAGATTAGGGCCAAAAGTGCAAATATGAGAAATTTAGGCGAGAAAACGAGCATTTGGTCCAAAAGCTTTTCACGTAACCACGTGAAATCAATGAAGAAATATACCCGTGGCCACGTGAAGGAGAATAGCATGGAACACATGGCCACGTGAAGGAGTGAAGCCTAAAGATCCATGGCCACGTGAAAGAACAAAGGAAGAAAAAAATTCAAACACATGACCATGTGTGACCAAGGCATATTCCACACGTGACCACATGTGAAGGAATCTTTATGGAACAGGTGACCACGTGTTCAACTACAAAGGAAAGGACGTGGCCACGTGATTTCTACTCCCACTTCGCGAAGGATTTTCGAGCTTCCTGTTTTAGCAGAGTTCACTTCCTATTCTATGTCTGGAGTTTAAGAAGGAATCTACTACAATTTTTTCCTATAAATAGCAGTTAAAAAATCAAAGAAAGGGGATCAATTGGAGAGATCAACATTAGAATTAAGCATTATTCTCTTTAAGTTTGTTTTTACGTTATTTAGCTTTCATTATTTTCTTCAACACTTTGTTTTAATTTTAAGTGTGTCTTATGAGTAGTTTTCTTTAACTTTTGCTAAAGGATACTTGAATCCTTACTTGTATTGTTATGACTTGAGTTTCTTCAATTCAATACAAGTTGATTATTTCTTAGTTCTTAAACATAGTCTTGTCTTTACTCAATTTTAAGTTGATTTTTAACTTGATTAAGCATTGTTTAATTAATTGGTTTAATTTGATTAATGACTTGCATGTTCTTAGGTTAATTTATTTGGATTAATGCATGATTATAATTTGAATAAGCTATAATTGTGTGTTGATTTGAGTAAGTTAAGATTGAGAAAAGTGTAACTAAGAATAGGTGGAAGTTAAATCTCTTGAAAAAGGCTTTAATAGACATTTAGGAGAATTAATTCAGTTCTTTACGCAAAGTGTTAAGTTTATCTGAATAAAAAAATTTTGATGCTTGGATGATATTCTTGAATAAAGTTATCTGGGTTTATTAAACTGAATTCTCCATAATCACTTATATGTTTTCTTTTTTTTTTTAAGTCATAGCAATATTTGTTAAGGTGGATAGTCCTTTAGTGAAAGTTATTTTTAATATTGATTTTTACCTCATTCAATTTACTTGCTTTTATTAGATCTTTATTTATTTTAACTCTTTATTATGTTTTAGTTTGTTTTTAGTTTTAAATCCTCAATCATCACAACCTTGGGATTTCTTTTCTTTCTTTTACACACAAAAATTGGTTTTGAAATTGAAATAGCACATACAAGCACAAGTTTCCCTTGGGTTCGATATTTTGGATCATAATCTTATTTCCCTATATTACTTAGCCGATCTAGTATACTTACTAGACACCGGTCATTGTGTTTTAGGAATGAGGGTAAGGTGAATTATTTCCCTCATTGTTATCTAAAAGATTCATTTTCTTCATTGAATTTGCTTGGCAAGTCCCTTCCATATGGCATTTTTCTCTCAAATATTTCCTTTTTTTAAAATTGCTTTAATGCATTTAAAAGTTTTTTCGAAGTAATACTTGTTAAATTTTTTGGTATTTTCCAAAATAAAGATTATAATTTCATGCTTTTTTTAGCAATGTAACCAAAAATTTATCAACCAACCTTTTATCATAAAATTCCATACAAAGCAAACCATACCTCTTCTATTATGTCAAGGAGCTTTTCAAACATACTCATTTATTGTCTCTGAATCATTTTCTTTATGTATTTTAAACTAATGTAATACGTTTACTACTCGCATTTGTTTCATCCATTCATTTTATTGGTATTCTTCTTTGATATGCTTCTAAATTTCTGTAACAAGCCCTAGTCATATGATTCTAGAAAGCATTGAAAGTGAAACAAATAAATATAGAAATACTTTCGCTCTAACTTTTTTACCTTATTTTTTCTTTTTATGTTTTGATTTAAGTTGTTGTAGGATTGGCTCCTATTGAGTCAGTAATTGCTACTTTAATGGGCTACCGATTTGAAAATTGAATTGGTAGATTTGTTCATGGATAAAAAAAATCCACTAATTCTTAATAATCCATAGGCCCTAACTTTTAAGCCAAAGAAAGAAGCAATCATACCCCTAGAAGATAAAGATATTGCACTTCAAGCACTGCAAGCTCATTCTGTTTCTAGGAAAACCAAATGCTAAAATTTTCTTCTACAACAATCTGGATATCCTTTAAGATAATTTGTAATTTGTATTACCCAAACTTGATAGTTTTCCACATTAATTTTTAGTGATTTCATTTTTGGAAAATTTTATCAGACCTTCTATGTCATTATTTTTTTTTGGTGGATTTATTTTTTCTCTAACATATCTATAAGAAAAATGGCTCAAAATATGATAAATACAACAAGAGAAAAGAATTTTAAAGCTATAAACTTGCTTTCTTTTTATTCATAATACATACAAATTTATAGTAAAAACTCTAACAAATTATGATCAAACTTAATTTCCAAAAATCCAAGAATCAAATTACAAAATTGTATAAAGTTTATAAACAAACATAACTCTCATATTTTCTTAATTTATTAAATTTGACTTGATATTTCTTAACTCTCCTTTGCATAGAGTAGTATTTAGGTGAAATAATTATTTGATGTGAATAAATTTTAGACCGTTAGATTAAAAATAAAATAATATTAAATCTTGATTCAATGGTACATATTTGCATGCACCAATGCATATGGTGTATCGTGTTGGGTTTAAGGTCCCTCTTATGTTGTAAAATCAATGTTTGTTTAACCCCACTTCTTTAAGCCCATCTTTAAGCCCATTATGACTAATATGTCTTACTTTTGATGAATTTCAAGTGGCCATTTGTGTTAAAGTAAGCCACTTTTTGTTTGTTCTTTCAACCATCATCTAAAAGAGGTAAAAAAGGGATGTTTTTTCATACTTGACTTGTTCTATCTTTTCTGGTGATTAGACATCAATATGAGCTCCAATTGAGCTGAATTTTTGTGGACAATTAGAAGAAATATGGTGATCCATTTTAAATGCTGGAGATTATTTTTAGAGATCTAAAATTTGAAATTTTTTTAAAAAGCTAGACAATTTTCCTAGGTATTCCTTATAATGACCGATTTAATCTTTATTGACGGTTGGGTAGTCATTAATGGTTAAATCAAGTTGATTTTTAGTTAGAATCTTTAAGAATCCTTTTTCTTTAATATTAAAGGCGGAGATTTCATTTGGATAACTAAAACTTTATCCAAATCGCTTCAAACAAAAGCTTCAAATTAGGGGTTAATTACACCTATGGTCATTGGACTATTCAACTTATAACCAAAAAAGTGAAAAAATAAAATTTTTAAATGTAAAAATACCTAAAATAATAGAATTGTGTCAAAAAAGTCACTTTTGATGGTTTTCAACCCCAAAATTGCTAGATTTCCCACATGAAATGATATGTAAGCAACACATGGCATGTTTGGGACACATCAAATGTTGGATTAAATTGACATGTCAGTGATGTGCCATATCACTAGTCCAATGTCACGATGACATGGAAAAATTGTCACGTCACCTTATCCATTAGGTTGACTAACATACATACAAAACCTACAACAATCTAGTTAATGAGTGCCATGTGTTGAGGTGAGAGAAAAAGTGGGAAATAGTTATTTCGCATTTGTTTCAAGGGCAGGAATTGAAATTCCCAAATGCAATCTCCTTCCTCTACAAAAGTTAAATTACCTTTTTTATTCTTCATCTAATAAATGATGAAAGGACATCCAGCATAAATAGCAAAAAAAACCTCAATTTTTCACACATATATCTCCTCTCCCATTAAATTGTGCGCCTATTCTATTTCATTTAGAGAGAGGTTAGCAAGTTAAAGCTTTTTCTCTTTGGTATGGAAAAGGAAGAGTCAATGAGAGAGGAAAATATTTTTCCATTTCCTTTTTTTTGTTTAAATTTAAAATTCTAAATTTTAGAAGAAATCGCTTGTAGTTTTTCCACAATGAGACAACTTTTACACATGGTGTGGTGCCAAACATGTGTTACTTTTACTTGGACTGATTAACGTGGCAATTTTTCCATGCTAGCATGCCACATGTATTGGTGACATAGCATATCAATGATAAGTTAATCGGCCTAGCATCCAATGTGTCACTAACATGCCATGTATCGCTTATGTGTTGTTCCATGTTGGCACTCCAACAGTTGTGGGGTCGCAAACCGGTTAAAATGACTTTTTTGACATAATTTCTTAAGTTAATGTACTTTTGCATTTAAAAAATTTATTTTCTTGTTTTTTAGTTATAAGTTGAATAATTCGGTGACCATGAATCTAGTTACCTCTCATATTGCTGATTTCTCTCCTTGTTTTTGGTTATCTTTTTGATTTATAGTCACATATATTTGAGTTATTAGTTATGGCATGATATGCTTCTATCGAATCATTGTAAGACATTATTTTGTGTAGTGAATTTTATTTGCTAGGACTAAACATCATAGGAGTTTTTGCCCAAATTAAAAAAATATTGTAACGTCCACATATAACAAAATGTGACACCCATATACCTTAAATATTACAATGTAATATAACAATAATTTTAGTATAATACATATGTAAAGTATAGTCTTAGTCATACATGCCACATACAAAATACAGAAAATTTTTCTTCGTTGTTTAATACCTATGTGCAGTAAATAGCTGCGCGCTAAACATAAAATGCCTAATGGTGGATACCCAACTAACAAATTTCACCGTCACACATATGTAAGCTTAAAATTTTTTGTTTTTGCCTAAATTTTTTTTATCTAGTATCTTATTTAGTTTTAATTAATTCTCGTTATTTCCAATTCTTACATTTTATTTTCTATATTCCATTCATCTATTTCTAATTAACAGTATTATCATTTTTCCATTCTCATTCCAACTCTTTGTATCGGGTGGTCCATTTATTCTGTACACATATGTGTATTTACCTCATACTTTTTAGTATTTTTTGTAACTATTTTAATATCTTATGCATTTCTAATTATTTAATTTCACATTTTATGTTTAGTTTACAATTAACTTCATACTTTTCCTCATGCATCGATTTCCAAAATCATTACTTTATTTTCTTACCCATTATACAGTTCGATTCTTACAATTCAGTTTCACTGTTGTCCTTGTCGTATCACATTTATTATTGAACAACACTTGTCTCTAAGGCATATTTCATATCACAGCTACTTTCATCAATCTCATTCAACTTATAATCATGATCATTGCTTTTTTTCAATTTATTTATATTATTTCATTTTTTAATCCTCTTTTTTGATTTTTACTCGTATTGGTTAATTTCTACATTTTATCCCAAAGATTCATAATCTAGTTTAACACTTTATCCTTACACTTTTGCTATAATTTCCATTTAGACCTTGATTTATATTTTAGTAGTCAATTCCATCTTTATTTTTTAAACCTTTTCTTTTGTCATATCTATACAATTAGGCCTCTGATTTAGTTTCTAAATTTACTATTCATTTCTCATTTGTCACTTTACTCTTAATTCATTATTTACATTATTATTATGTTTAATTATACATGTAAATTTCGAATATCTATCTTGAGATTTATTATTAATATATCATGAACTCATAGTATTTTATTGGTTTTCTCTTAATTTATATTTTCCTTTTATGCTTTTATACTTAAATTTATTTACATTTCCTTATTCTAATGAATTAAATCATCTACTTATTTTCCAAATTATTAATCTTGGTTTTTGATCCTTTTTAGTCACTCGTAAAATTTTCACTTAACCCGTATAATATTTTCTTTTCTCTCATCAATTCTCTTTATTTATCTATGTAAATTACACTAACGTTTGGACTCCATTTCTTAATTACTATTCTTTAATTTTCCTAACCACACTTTAATCCTTCTTTTATACTTTATCTACACTTAAGTTACCCTCTTTCACTTATTTACAACCTTGACTGTATTTTATCATTAAATACATAATTGTTGTCCTTTACCTTATATTTTATCTTATCTTTTCAATTAATATTTTAATTTTTCATAATGTCTCTATATAATGGCAAACTATGTTTTGGTCTTTATTAATTATATTCTTTGTACATTTTTCATCCTTAACAATTTAAGTTATATTTTTTAATTTCTTAATTACCCTTTGATCCTTTTTATTACTATTTATTTTCCCACCTTTAGGTGACAATAACAATTTTTGTCCATAAATTTCATTTCATCACATAATTCTCTAATTTTAATGCTAATTTATCCCTTTTTTGTTCTATTTGTAACCTTTATCTCATGTGAACTCCTTAAACTATGTTTTAACCTTTAACACTTTCTTATGTAATGGTAAATTACTATTTAATCCATATTGATTTTATTTTCTTACCTTTCCATCCCTTTTACCCTTAATTATTTAATATTATAATTTATCTTAGAATTTCTCCTTTAACTCTTCAAATTGTTATTTAGTCCTTATTATTGCTTTTTGTGTTTTTTCTCACTTATTTCCCAATTAGGGTAAAAATTACAATTTAGTCCCTAAACTTTTTTTTCAACAAATATTTGGTTATTTCCTCACTGCTTTGATTTTTTTTTTTGCTCTCTTTTGGTCTTTATTCCATTTTAGTCCCAAAATTTATATTTTAGTCATTGTATTTTTCCTATGTAGTGGCAAATTATAGTTTGGTCCCTCAAACTTTCACTTTTATACATTTTTACCCTTTTGACCTTTTTACCCCTCTTAACCATAATTTTAATGTAAATTTGTACCTTTATCCTGGATTTCTCGCATAATTACATAATTGTCCTTATTAATCACTTAATCACATTTTTCACATTATTCACCTTTTTTTCACACATTTGACATCTTTTTATGCTTAATTTCTCGTTTAGTCCTTATATTCTCACTTAATTACATATTTGCCCCTAGTAGTGCCCAGTGAAAACCCTCAAACTAGATATACCAAACAAGGACTCCAATGGTCCAAAATGAGTTAGAGTGACCAGAATGTGTTAAGAGATCACATGGAGTGATCAACGCCTCAACTGACAGTTTAATGTACACATCTTAATGAGTAGATTGGTAATGGTCTACAATCCAAATCAACTCATGATTCTACCACGAGATATGTCCCTATGGCTAGATATTATACCCTAAAATTCTAGTTTTAACATTGTACACTAAGGACGAATGCATTTATTCATCTTATGTTATATTTTCAAATAAATTCATACATTTCAAATTATATCACATTTCTCATTGCTCAATTCGCATTCATTCATGCTCATCATTCATACATTTATGGTATACATGTGTAACATCATCAAAATATTGTTGAAATATACTATTTTCACATGGTGCACCATTTGTCCATGATGAGCTCACATACATACATCATGTTTTCTCACATATTTTCATACTTCACATGTTTCCATGATCATTTTAAACTTCCACATAATGGTACACATTCAAATTTCACTAGTATCCATTTATTACACAAGTGTACATCATTATATCAATTTAGTCAACTCTATGTCCAAATATAATTTAATGTTCAAATCACTCACCCTAAGTTTATTCTTCATTCTACTGTTCATTTCATGCTAAATATTCAATTAAATATCAAAGTATCACTTAGTATACCTAAGAACACCATTCGACCACTTAGGGTTTTACCATGAATTAATTTATTTTTCTAGTAATTATCATTTATTCCATGTTAATTCACTAATTTACTAATTTACATTAATTTGTTTCATTATTTTCATCATTTATTCTTTCACATTCCTATACTTTACTATTCGGCCATTATTAGGTCATGTGCATATAAATTTATTTAATTCATTAATTATATTTTTACCATTTTTTTCATACGTACTAAACATTATTCTAATCTTGAATCAATTTAATTCTTCATCTAACTTTAATTTCATTCACTTACATAATAGATTTCATAACTAATATACCACTCCTAATCATATTCTCATACTTTTAAAATCATATGTCTCATCCCTTAACCTTTATTTACATTAATCTACCATTAATTACAATAAATATTAACATTACTTAATTAATCTTTAAATGACATAATAGGTTACATAATTAATGTATTATCTCTAACCATATTTTCATAAAATTGCCATCATATATTCTATTATTTATTATCTAATTTCACTAATTTACCATTACTTTGAATTATAGCCCACATTTGACAATTTTTCTCTAAGTGACATAATAGGGTTTTGAACTAATTTTATATTTTTAATCATTCTTTTATACAATTTTTCATGCCAAACAAATTCTTTGATATTTAATTTCATTATTCTACCTTTGATTTAATTTTAAACATTATTTATATCAAAAACCCTAAAATACACATCATTAGGATTTGTATGAAATTAGTTAGTTTAGGTATCCACTTACCTATTTTGCAAGCTCTCTCGATCTTTTCTTTTCTTTTTCCATCTTTTCCTTCTATTTTCCTTTGATTCCATTTGAATCCCTATAAAACTCCAACTTGGCCGAATTCTTTCATAGCTTATTTCTTCAATTCTCGTCATCCATAATTTAAATTTAACCTAAAATATAAATTTCAATATCAAATTCTACCTAAAAATCCATTAAAATACTACTAAATTAACTTACTTCAATTTTGCTCCAAATCTTTTTCTTCACAATTCTAGGAACTTCCTCCACTTGAATTAAGTTCTAGAGATGGCTAGAGATAGAATTAGGATCTTTGAATTATTCAGGATGAAAGATTGGGTGGGATTACCTAAGCAAAGAATGAAGAAAATGGGAGAATTTAAAAGATGTGAGGGATGGCTAGAAGGGGGAGGAAGAAGGGAGATTTCTCTAGAGAAATCTAATTTTTTTGCCTTTAAATACTCATGTCAATTGGGTCAAATTAGGTCCAACCATTTTGGTCCAACAAATTGGCCCAAATTCACTTAAATAACCCTTATTTTGGTCTAATTATTTTTCTACCATTTTTCTTGCTTAAATTATCATAAAAATAGGCCTATGATGCTAGAAAAATATTTATTAGGCTACACAAATAGTTTTGGACCAATTGGATACCATTTTTCAATCTAGTAAATTTCCACCAATCTAAAAACTCACTTTTTAAAATCATCGTAAAATTAATTTTTCACCATCAAATAATTTTTCATAATATTTTTAGTGAATCTATGTATTCATATAATTTTTCAGAGGTCTCTAGCATTATTTTTAAGTTTAGAGAGTAATTTTACAGGTCTGAAATCCAAAAATTCAAAATGGTCAGAAAATTATTTTTTTTACTTCCAAATATTAATTGGGATCATTTCAAGTATATTTATGCAAAAGAAATATTTTTGGAGGCTTGTGGAATATTTTCAAGCTAATCAAAGTTTGGTCAAATCTTATTTTACTGTTTAGGAAAAATTCTTCACTATCTATTTTAGGGGCTTATCCGACCTCAATTTCACCTCAAATTATACATATGGACTCGATTTAATTTGTACTATCTAATAGTATAACACATATACTTTATAATGGTGGAATATCAAAACTTCCCAGTAGGTCGCTCATTATAATATTTCTCTCATCCAAGCACATTTAATTTTAGAGTTTTTATGAAATCTAGTACATTACTACTGATATGATCACACCCGATGTCATTTCAGCTATATTATTCACGATATGAGAAGCACTATTCGCAAAATTTGAAATTTTTGGTCATTATAAATATTGTATTATGTGTTGGCTTATTTGGGATTTGTGCATTGTGCTTATTGTGTTTGTTGTAAGTTTGCTCATTATTACTCTTAATAGATTCATTCAAGTGGAAAAAATTTGTTGTTTATTTATTGCTTGTGTTATACCGATTGCCTTCCTAACACATTAGTTAATTGGGACATTTTTTAAAAACAATATTCTTAAAAAATAATTGAAAAGTGGGGTTTGTTAAAAATATTTTAGAAATTTGGGATTTTTTCAGTCTTGCAATAATAGGTTGTGGGATCAAATATGGGGCCATGAGATGCTTGACACCATATAATTCAAAAACAATATTATAAATATCTTGAATAAGAGTTTTGAATTTAAAATTGTGGCCTAATGGCAATAGGCTCCATGCGTGAATCATTTTTTCATCACCATGTTGTGGGTTCAATTTATATACATTGAACAAAATTTAATATAAAAAATATAGTAAATGTTACAAATACCAATAGTACACTCTATTAACCATAACTCACATTGGTTCCGATCCTAGCAAGTAACGGTGGCAAATGAACGAGTTGGATGAGTTTGGGTTGGGTTATTAATGGAGGGGTCATTAATGGGTTGAATCATTAATGGATAAAAAAATATGGATCATTAACGGATCAAAAAATATGGATCATTAATGGATTGTGTTGATTTGGGTCGACCCACAAATTTAATATAAATTATTATAAAATTTTTTATTAATTAATTAATTAATTCAATAATAATAAGATTCAATTGGAAATATAATATAAATAATAAGTAAAATGGAAATTTTGAATATTAGCCAAAATTGAAATACGGTTGAGTTGTCTGAAACTAAAAACACATTAACAAAACTCTTTTTGTTTTTGATTTTTTGAATTTAAAATATTAATAAAAAAATAAGTTTTGAACTATCTGAAAAAATAATAATTCAAATATTGGTTATAAAAATATTTTTTTAAATATTTGGCTATGCATAAAATATAACTGGCATAAATTAGAGTACACTTCTATTGCTTCTTTTTTTTTCTCAACTCTAGAAGAATATATTTTAAATTTATAATTTAAAATTTTTTGTATTGTTATTCCAAAGGTTTGACTATGATGAATTTGAATAATTCTTGTTTTGTTTTTATTTACATTGCTTTTCAAAATAAAAAAAATTAAAAAGAAAAAAAGCATTTGCGAAATACAAAGCGCTGACAGCCCAAGATTCATAGCCGCGTCATAATATGTTCGCATCTAACTCAGCCATACCTATTGGTAATGATCTAATGGTTGAAAAATATAATGAGTCAATTTTGAATTGATCTAATGAATATTGGATTAGGTTGAAAAATAAAATGAATCAATTTTAGCTTGACCCAATTGATATTTATTTAGATTGGGTTGGATTTGAATCAAATTTTTTTTTATGATTTTGGATCGACCCATGGATTTGGATCAATGTTGCCATATCTACCAGCAAGGTCAATTTCTTTCTTTTTTTTAATTATCTTCTTTTTTTTCATATTAGAATTTATAACTAATTTTTTTACATTATTTTTCATACTTCAATTAAATAAAATTATGGTAGTAGAGTTATGTGGATTCAAATTCCAAGACATCCACATTTATTTTAATTTTTTCATTATTTTTCATATTAGAATTTAGAACTAATTTTTTTACATTATTTTTCATACTTCAATTAATTATAATTGTGATAGTAGAGTCATGTGGATTCGAATCCTAAGACAACTATTTTTCTTTTTTTATTTTTTCATTATTTTTTATATTAAAATTTATAACTAATTTTTTCACATTATTTTTCATCCTTCAATTGATTAAAATTTATAATTAATTTTTTAAAAAAAGATAATATCAAATAATTAAAATAAAAAAAATAAAAAAAAGAAAGATGGTTATGTTAGGATTCGAACCCGCATGGGTTTATAATTAATTTTTTTAAATAAAGATAATATTGAATAATTAAAATTATAAAACAATAAGAAAATTTAAAAAAGAAAAAGAAAAAAGATTGCTCTATTAGGACTCAAACCCATGACATGTGGATAGAAAGTGAACGAGCGTGTAAATATCATTGCCATTAGGCTGCAATGCAAAATTTGAAACCTTTATTCAAGATATTTATAATATTGTTTCTAAACTGTGTGGTGTCAAACACCCCATAGTAAGGGTATTCATCGGGCGGGTTCGGGGTCAACCTGAACTCGAATCTGAATAATACCCTATATCCCAATTCAATCTTATCCTACAAATAATTCGGGTCCCTACCCGAATAACCCTTAAAATTTCGGGTTTCATCCGAATAATTCAAATTTATTTTTTTTTAATTTTAATTTATTAAAAATGAAGTTCGGGTCAGGTCAATCCGACCCGAACTTGACCGATTTAATGAAACGGTGCGTTTTGGGGGGAAATGTGTTGTTTTTCGGATTGTTTGTGTTAATGAGGGTTTAACCTGATTCAATCCGAATAAACCTCAAATCTCCAATTCTATCCAATCCTAACAATTCTAATAATCCTATCCGAATTTTTTATTCGGATCGGGTCATGTTTTGAACACCTCTATCCCACAGCCTCACATTTGATCCTGTAACTTATTATTACAGGATTAAAAACACCACAAATTTTTAAAACTTTTTTGACAAATTCCATTTTTTAATTTTTTTAAATATTATTTTAAAAAATATCCCTAGCTGTTCACTCTTTAATTTATTGAATTTTGTTTTTTGTTTTCTTTTTTCTCATAAAAAATCATTATGTCTTTTAGCCAATACGAATACAATGAGACAAAAAAGGAAGCCAATACCGGGAAAGTGTCGGCAATAGAGCAAACCGTTGCGCTATGCTTGACCAAATAAACAAGCGACAACTCTTTTAACTGTTTATTGATTTCTATCTCACCCCGCATATTTAATCGTGCATGTAATGCTGCTGCTATGCACTTTCATGTGTGGACCCCAATTCTTACTTGCTTTTATTTTTTTTCTTTATATTAAATGCAACAGCAGAAAATCTGAATGGTGAATCATAATGTTAAGCGCATGGTATGCCCTGTCCGGGAAAATGGATTATTTTAAAAAATAAAAATGTTCCTATTGATTGTGCAGTAAAAGGTTTAATGTACAATATCAACTCTAAAAATAAGAAAAATAATATTTAATAAATTCTAAAAAAATGAGAGGTTTTAGGTCTTGTTTAATTTAACTGTAAATTTAATCTGTAATTGATACTTGTTGTTAGTAGCCAATAGTTGATAAATATTTAATATTTTATAAAATTATACAAAGATATTACTAATATATTATAAAATCACCAATATCATTATTAACTTTTTATTTTAGTATCATGCACTTATTTACGGTATATAATGCTTAAATAAACAGAAAATATAAAAAAATTACATAGTATTTATGAAATGCTCAAAGTAAAGGTATGTTTGGTAAAATTGTAAATTTCTGGTTTTTTATTTTTAAAATTTAAAAATTATTTTCAATTTTTATCATCTTTTTTAAAAAAATTATTTTACATATTTAAAAACAATATCGTATATATATGGTTCATATCACATCCTAATACCCCTTAGGAGGATACAGGGGTGCCCAGAACTAAACTACAGACATATAGTTATAAAAAATATCTCGAATTATTTACTTGATACACAATTAATAAATCTTTACAAAATGCACATATTAGGTACATAAGGAACTGATAATGCTCAATATTTTCTAACAAATGGGCAAGCACAAGAAAAGGCCTAATACACAAAAAGGCCTAACCTGACAGAAGCCTCGAGTCCCAAGGCTCTGTGCACACTACCAGATGCACACAAAAAGTCCACATGATGGGACAACCCAATCAAATAAAACAAGCCTCATCCTGTCAAAGGTTCCTAACACATGCCATTATCTCATCCGTTGCCAGTCATGCATCACGTTGCTGCTTACCTACTCTAACACTAAGATTGGCCTTTCAATTGGCTCTTCTCGCCTCTAAAAATACCAGGTTCAATACCAAAACATACACAATACATATCCTACCACTACAAGAAAATGTTAAAATAGCAACGAAAAAATAGCAACAGAAATATTTTCGTTGCTAAAATTCGTTAAAATTTTTCTATTTAGCAACAGGAATAAAAATTGTTATTTTTCGTTGCTAAATATGGAGGTTAATTTTAGCGCCAAGATATAGTAACGAAATTTTACAACAGAAAGCTTATTCCGTTGCTAAATAAGGCAGGAGCAGATGGTGCAAAAATTTTTAGTAGCTAAAATAGCAACGAAATTTTATTCTGTTGCTACAATAGCAATGGAGGAGTTTTTGTTGCTAATTTGGAAGTGAAAATTTTTAAGCTCCCCTAAATAGCAACCGAATATTTCTTCGGTTGCTAAAATAGCAACGAAAATAAAATTCGGTTGCTATTTTGAGTACCATTAAAATTTCAATAGAAAAATAGCAACGGAAAGTAATTTCGTTGCTAAAATAGCAACGAAAATGATTTTCGCTGCTATTTTCGCTACTGAAAATTTTAAAGGTCTCCTAAATAGCAACCGAATATTTTTTCCATTACTATTTAATCAAATTCGATTGCTATTTAAAGTACCTTTAAAATTTGCAGAACAAAAATAGCAAGGAAAAAAAATTTCGTTGCTAAAATAGCAACGGAATACATATTCCGTTGCTATTTTAGCAATGAAAAAGGTTTATGTTGTTATTTTCTCTACTGAAAATTTTTAAGGTCCCCTAAATAGCAACCAAATATATTTTCCGTTGCTATGAAATGAAATTCAATTGCTATTTTAGGTACCTTTAAAATTTTCATTAGAAAAAATAGCAACTGAATTAAATTTGGTTGTTAAAATAGCAATGGAAAAAAATTCGGTTGCTATTTTAGGTAGTTTTAAAATTTTCAGTAGAAAAATAGCAACGAAAATCAATTTCGTTCGTTGCTAAAATAGTAATAAAAATTAAATTCGGTTGCTAAAATAGCAATGAAAAAAAATTTGGTTGCTATTTTAGGTACCTTTAAAATTTTTAGTAGCGAAAATAGCAACTGAAATCTTTTCTGTTGCTAAAACAGCAATAAAAAAAATTTCGTTGGTATTTCAGCAACGGATGGATTTTTCGTTGCTAATTCGGAACTGAAAATTTTTATTTTTTATTTAAAAAAATTTATGACAATTAATATGATTGTAGTTGTGGACCTGTTCCTCTATGAAACCGTTAATATAAATAATTTTTTAATAATAAATATAGGGAAGTGTAGATAAGAAAAACTTCTAAAAAGATAAAAACTACGATTTGCTATATTTTAAATTGTTGACTTATTTTTTACGTCAATAGACTTTTCAAAAGTAAAATTCGACAGACTATTTCTTTTTTTTGTTTTTAAATACAAATTAAATTTCCATTAATAAAATAAAATATATGTATTCAAAGTTTAAACTATAAATAAAATCATAAAATATATACAATTTAAAAATTTAGTAAAATTATTAGAATCTATGTTTTAATATCTTACATTCAAAAAAGGTGAAAACTTTTGTGAAAAAAAAAAGCAATAACCTTCACAATAAGATGAGAAATTTGCATAAAAAAATTTAATAATAATATTTTATGGTCAAACACTAAAAGCACCCGTTTCTATTTATTTACATTTGTGCCATTCATTATAAATACCTTAAAATAAACCCTAACCACTTCATCTTCTCCTCTTCTGCCGTTCTTCACTTCTTCTCTTCTCCCTCACAACGTGAGGCTCTCTCTCTCTCACTCGTCCAATCTTCTTCACTTCTTCTTCACGGAGCTGTCTTTAATTTGCCCTTTGTTTCTTCAAGTTTGGCCTTTGTTTCTTCACCAAAGTTCTCTGCATTCAGGTTTGGCCTTTGTTTCTTTAGTTGTATCATTTGTTAGATTCAATTATAATCTATAATTAATGAATTTATTTGCTCATTGATATAATTTGGCACATTTGCAATTCGTGATAAAAGCCTTCAATTATTAATAGATATTATGGTTTTCTTTGGCTGATTCTTTGCAAACTTTTATTATTTACAGTTTTAAAATTTTGTTTTTCTTTTCAAGAAAGAAAACAGAAAAACTGTACTCAACTCTTCTCATCATATTATTAAGATTTCATTCAAGGGTAAAGTTTGAAATTGTCAAAGTTTCTTATATATATATATATATGATGGAATATGACATGATATGTTCATGGTAATCATGCAGCGAAAAAACGATAAAATCGATCATACATGCCAAATAATTCCATGACAAGAATCGAAACATGCAATTTTAGGATTTTTAAAACATACAACTTTAGATGCCTTTTAAAACTTGAATTTGGTGATGACCAGCAATTAAAATGAACTTATATGCTTCAGGCCTTGTTCACCAATGCCAAAGGAGTAGCCTTTACGCCACACCACTCTATAGCTTAAAATCAAGAGTGCTAGCTCTATGATTGTGTATTCGGCAATGGGAATGGTTTGAAGCCACAAGATCTGATCTTGTTCTTCATTTAGGTTGTTGTATCAGCCCAAGTACACAAGAGAACAAGAAAGAGTTCTTTCCCCTTGAGTAATTCGGCCAAGAGAGTAAAAGAGTAAAATGGCATCCCCTTTTATTCATTTAATTCATTAATATATATCACTTAATTTAGGTCAAGTGTGAGTGCCAAAAATTAAGTATTAATTTCAGCTTCCATCACTTCCTAATTAAGAGATATATCTTAATTTAAATTCTATTAGAGTTTAAATTCAAATGGCATTAGTCATTTAATCAAAACAAATTTACTTATTTAAGGTGATAAGTTGCCGAATTCAACTAGTATTTTAGTTTGAATTTTGGCTACTTTAATTCCCTCTCAAGTATTATATTTTGATTAAATACAAATTAGGATTTAATACTCAATTAACTTAATTATACATAGATAATTAATCAATTGAAATAAAACCTAGCACATGCCAACAAATTTCTCTCGTGATCAACTGTTAACAGATTTGCCTAAAACAGCAAGCTGTTTTAGGCAAAATGACAGTTCAACATATTTACCTAAAGCTGTTTTAGGCAAAAAACTTGTTTGACAGATTTGTTGTTTTAGGCAAAATCGTAGCTAAACATATTTGCCTAAAACAGCTAGCTGTTTTAGGCAAAAATCTATTTACCCATTGCATGCATTAATTTGACTTTAAATAAAAGTCTAAATTAATTTTCAATACACTATTTAAATATTTTAAGCCCAATGCTTTGTGTACGATCCTATAGGTCCATTTAATATTGGCAATGAATTAATAAATTAATCCAAGGCTATAAATATTCTCTAGCAAGATATTATAGCATTCCAAATTAAATGAAAATACATATGGCATTTAGTGACCTAATGCAATTTTGTATAGTCCTTTACCCATAAATATCATAATTAATATAAGGCATGGAACTAGTCATCCTTATATATATTAATTCCTTTCTTGATATTCCAGTGACACTGAACTCTCAGATAAATAATGATTACTCATTAATTCATCTCGGTATGGCCATACACTTCTCAGTTCACTGATCAAGTGGCCAATGATATTTTCTCTCTTATAGAGAGGGGTAATCCCCTCACTTCTCTCATACTCTCTAACATGAATCAATGTATACCCAAGCATACATGTACTTGTCACTCAGTTACGAGCACGTTAGGTATATGTCAAAGCACACAGTAATTCATAAAGAGTTTCATAGAGATTTTAGGTCTAAGAACTCCGATACAAAACTTGCATATGAGAAACACTTATGACTTGTACCATGTAGTGTTCTCATGAACGGATCTAATCTAGATACCATGTTCTAAACATGTATCTATGATCTCTGATTGACACTCTTGTCCTTATGATCGGTAAGACAGAACTTAACTTATCAGAGAGAGCATACTAGTCTTAATTCATTTGTTATTCCCATAACAATGACTGACTAGGGATATTTAGAATGAAGTCTCATTTGTTTCAAGGTCTTACAACCATGTGTCTCACACATGATAACTTAAACTGAAATGACATTCTTAGATAGTTCTATCAATTGATATGCATAGGAATACAATAGATAAAACAAATGCCTCATTTATCAACTAAAGTGTTTTATTATAATGTATTGGGGCTATGGCTTACACTAACAATCTCCCACTAGCACTAGTCCCAATTGGGCATAGCCTTAAGACCAAATGCTCTCAAATGAGCTTCGTGCAAATTTGGATGCAACTGTTTCATCAAAGGATCTACTACATTGTCTTCACTTGCTATCTTGCTAACCTTGATGTCCCCACGATCAATGATTTCTCTGATTAGGTGGTACCTCCTGAGTATGTGTTTGGATTTCTGGTGTGACCGCGGCTCCTTGGCCTGTACGATGGCCCCGTTGTTGTCACAAAAAATTTTTAATGGATCTAGGATGCCTGGGACCACTCCTAATCCAGAAATGAAATTTTTAATCCAAATAGCCTCTTTTATAGCCTCACTTGTTGCAATATACTCAGATTCTATAGTTGAGTCGGCAACGGTCTCTTGCTGTGAGCTTCTTCAGCTGACAGCACCACCGTTCAAAATAAAAACAAATCCAGATTGCGATCTAGATTCCTGAGTGCTAGTCTGAAAAGTAGCATCGGCATAACCTTGTATGACGAGATCTTCTTGACCACCATACACCAAGAAGTGTTTCTTAGTCCTTTGCAGGTACTTTAGAATCCCTTTTACAGCAGACCAGTGCTTCTCACCAGGGTCTTGCTGAAACCTACTGGTTATACTCAGTACATGAGCAACATCCAACCTAGTACATAACATAGCGTACATGATAGATCCAATAGCAGATGCATATGGGATTCTACTCATATTGTCCCTTTCCTCTTTGGTTTTAGGGCACTGTTATTTAGTCAAAGGAACTCCCAAAGCCAAAGGTATGTACCCTTTCTTTGAGTCTCCCATACTAAACCGCTTTAGTACTTTGTCTATGTACTTTTCTTGACTTAGTCCCAAAAACTGATTCGATCTATCTCTATAAATTCGAATACCAAGTATTGTCTCGGCTTCACCTAAGTCTTTCATTGAGAAACATTTCCCCAACCATTGCTTAACCTTTTGCAATGTTGGAATGTCATTTCCAATGAGAATGATGTCATCCACATATATGACTAGAAATACTATTATGCTCCCACTAACCTTCTTGTACACACAAGGCTCATCTTCTTGTGCAATGGGTTCTTGTTCCACAACTGGTTGTGAACTTGATCCCATTTCAAACTCATCCTCTATAGGAGTTTGTGGTGCTTGAATTTCTTCAAGTTCTACTTTACTCCCACTGTCTTTCTTGAGAAGGAACTCCTTTTTCAAGAAAACAGCTTTGCGAGCAACAAATACTTTGTTCTCAGCTTGTGAGTAAAAGTAGTGTCCCTTTGTTTCTTTGGGATAACCCACAAACAAGCAAACAATGGATTTGGACACTAGTTTCTCAGATGTTAATTTCTTAACATATGCTTCATAGCCCCAAATCCTGAGAAATGAAATATTGGGTTCTTTCCCAATCCATACTTCATATGGTGTCTTCTCAACTACTTTAGTTGGAGTATGATTTAGTAGAAACGCAACAGTTTCTAATGCATAACCCCAAAAAGAGATAGGCAGATTAGCTTGACTCATCATAGATCGAACCATGTCCAACAGAGTTCGATTTCTCCTTTCAGACACACCGTTTCATTGTGGTGTTCTAGGAGGAGTGAGTTGTGAAATAATACAACACTCTCTCAGATGACTGTTAAACTCTTGGCTTAAGTATTTGCCACCTCGATCTGATCGAATGGGTTTTATACTTCTGCCAAGTTGGTTTTCTACTTTGTTCTTAAACTCTTTGAATTTCTCAAAAGTTTCAGATTTGTACTTCATTAGATAAACATAGCCATATCTACTGAAGTCATCTGTGAACGTCACGAAGTAGCTAAAACCACCTCTAGCTTGTGTACTTAATGGTCCACATACATTGGTATGTATTAGTTCCAATAAGCCAGTAGTCCTTTCACCTTTCTTGTTAAAAGGACTCTTTGTCATTTTTCCATGCAAAAATGGCTCGTATATATCATAAGACTCTAAGTCGAATGACCCAAGCACTCCAGTTTTGTGGAGTCTTGAAATGTGTTTTTCGTTTGCATGCCCTAAACGACAATGCTAGAAGTAAGTAGGGTTCAATTCGTTTGATTTAACCCTCTTTGTATTAATGTTGTATATGGACTCTTTGTTTTGTAGATCAAGGATATAATGGCCATTTTGCAACATGGCATTGCCATAAGAAATGCCTTGGCAACGAATATGAGCATTGCCATTTTTAATAACAAAATCAAATTCATCCAAATCCAAACAAGAAACTGAAATAATATTTCTGCTCATAGCAGGCACATAATAACAATTTTTCAAAACTAAACAAAGTCCGAAAGGTAAAGTGAGTTGATAGTCGCCTATCTCCATGGCAACAACTCGTGCTCCATTCCCCATATGGAGGTCCACTTCATTCTTCCCAAGTAACCGCCTATTTCTTAGCACCTGCACATTTGAACAAATGTGAGAACCACAACTGGTATCCAATACCCAAGTGGTAGAAACAAAAAGGTTAATTTCAACAACAAAAATACCAGAACTGGACGCCTTGGCTCCATTCTTTTTTTTTTGTTCTTCCTTGAAGAGAGTGTAATTCTTTCTCCAATGCCCTATTATGTTACAGTGGAAGCAAGTGCTCTCACTCTCTTTGAGCTTTTGTGCCTTGGGCTTGGATTGGGCCTGAGGTGCACTCCCATTTGACTTGAACCGAGCCAGGTCATTCTTTGGTTTTGCCTTTCCCTTTTCTTTTCCCTTAGCGGGTCCCTTCTTAATGCCCCCTTGAACCATCAGCATGGGATTGGTTTTTCGAATGTTCTCTTCAGCATTCTTAAGCATCCCATAAAGCTCAGTGATTGACTTGTTCATTGCATACATGTTATAATTAATCACAAATGGATCATAATCATCAGTCAATGATCCTAAGATCAAGTCAGTGGCCAATTCCTTTGGCACTTGTACCTCAAACTTCCCAAGAGTATCAAGATACCCTTTCATCTTAAGTACATGGGTACTAACAGGAGTACCCGCAACCATCTTACAAGAAATTAATGCCTTTGTTGTCACGAACCTCTCGTGACGAGCTTGCTCTTAGAACATCTCCTTGAGGTGCACCATGATCACATAAGCCTCTTGGTCCATAAATTGCTTTTGCAAGTCAGGCACCATAGTGGCTAGCATCAGACAGGTCATATCATTGGAGTCACTCTTCTTGGTCTCAAAAGTTTCCTTTTGAACCGCAGAGGCGTTCCTACCAAGTTCTTTAGGCAAGGGTGCATCCAAAACATACGACTTTTTCTCTTGCTTAAGAACTATTCATAAGTTTCAAGACCAGTCTAAGAAATTGGTGCCATTCAATTTGTCCTTTTCAAGGACAGATCGCAAAGAAAAATTGTTGTTTGAAAAAGTCATTTTCAATCTACAAAAAAATTTAGCAAGATTAAATGAGGTCTTATTTATAAACCCACAAACCGAATTAATATCCCTTTAAATAATTCGCGTTAGTGATTTAATATGGGCCAAGATCCACTTTTCACAAAAACTTATTAGTCAAGCTGAGCTTGTACATCTAACAAGTTAAGTTACTTAGGTAGGAAAACTCCAATCATGTCTCATACATGACTCTTGGATCAAATGGGCTAACATCTTAAGATGTTATAGCACAAACCCATTTATTAGTTGCCTAGGTCCGGGCATCCCTTTTCATGTTAAGTCCAACCTACATTCACAACCCATGCCTCAAAAAGATAATCGGGCACATCTAGGACTCTTAGTCTACGTGACTGATGATCGATGCCTTGACATGTTTCGAATTAGGAAGGCAACTTTGTAACTTACTATTTTTAGGGATTCATTTTATTACGGCTTACATGGCATACACTTTGTCATCCATACATAGCATGCATATATAAATAATTGCATAAAGTAAACCGTGACAAACATGGGCCCAAAAACCTACAACTAAGATTCTATACTATTACATAAGAATCTTCGAGTTGGGCTTCTCCACTCTGATGGGCTTCGTCTTAATTTACAAAGTCTTCAAGTAAATTATATTCTAAGAAATAAATAAAACTTTTACAATAATACATAATGGCTCGTAGGCCATATTTAATTACAAAAATCCAGGGCCCATGAATGCACCATGCATATCCATTCATCACACCAAACAAGCAAATAAATATACATAACATTCATGGATCAAACAAAGTCCAATTTTAATTATTTAGGCAAGCCCATTAATGGAAATTGTGTACTTGAACCTTTAAGAGATGACTCTAAGATGGGTCTGGGCTGAAGCCCAATGGACTAAATCCTCTTATTGAATAAGTTCTCTTAAAAGCCCAAAACACAAACTAGTTAGATTTGTGCTATAAATCAACTCTAGTATAATTTTGAATTTTGCCATTTTTAATTTTATGTCATACAGCCCATAAACATTAAAAATACATATAATATGTACCAACATGAATTAAAACACAAAATCATGAAGAACATATATATGATACACGGCATGCATATAAAAACAAACAAACAATAAAACTAGTTGTTTAATGCTTATGTGATGCCACAAAAATGCACAAATACTTAAATCAATTTTATGAGTCATTTAATAATTTAAATAAGGTCATAAATATTGATTTAATATTCTGTACCAATCTGATCTAAATGTGTTTTTACCATTTTAATCAAAACAAAACAAATAATGCTGATTAAACATGTAACAAACACAAACTAGTCATAGTTTTAAGTGATTTTAAAATTAATCAATTAAATTGTCATGGACCAGAATTAAAACCAAATTTAAAATATGTCCAGACCTGATATTTAATCTTTAAAAATCACTTACAAACATGCCAAAATCATTTTTACATTTAATATTTAAAACTAGTTGCTAAACTAACAATTAACATGCCAAATAGCACCTAGTTTTAATATTAACATGTACCATCAGGTATTATCAATTAAATCCGACCATTAACAGATCCTAGAACATCTTAGGAAAGTATATTAACATGTCATATTAATTATATTACCTATATAATCATTTAAAATTATTTTTACACCAAAACAATGCAAAAAACTCAAAACAGAAAATTTCAGCATTGCATGTATTTAAAATAACGATTTTTGATTAATTATTTCATGCATCTAAAGCACTAAAATAAGCATGTTTAGGCTATGATACCACTGATGGAATATGACATGATATGTTCATGGTAATCATGCAGCGGAAAAATGATAAAATCGATCATATATGCCAAACAATTCCTTGACAAGAATCGAAACATGCAATTTTAGGGTTTTTAAAACTTACAACTTTAGATGCCTTTTAAAACTTGAATTTGGTGATGACCAGCAATTAGGATGAACTTATATGCTTCAGGCCTTGATCACCAATGCCAAAGGAATAGTCTTTATGCCACACCACTCTATGCTCACACACACACTTGCAAATATAGCTTAAAATCAAGAGTGCTAGCTCTATAATTGTGTATTTGGCAATGGGAATGGTTTGAAGTCACAAGATCTGATCTTGTTCTTCCTTTACGTTACTGTATCAGCCCGAGTACACAAGAGAACAAGAAAGAGTTCTTTCCCCTTGAGTAATTCGGCCAAGAGAGAAAAAGAGCAAAACGGCATCCCCTTTTATTCATTTAATTCATTAATATATATCACTTAATTCAGCCTCCATCACTTCCTAATTAAGAGATATATCTTAATTAAAATTCTATTAGAGTTTAAATTCAAATGGCAATAGTCATTTAATCAAAACAAACTTACTTATTTAAGGTGATAAGTTGCCGAATTCAACTAGTATTTTAGTTTGAATTTTGGCTACTTTAATTCCCTCTCAAGTATTATATTTTGATTAAATACAAATTAGGATTTAATACTCAATTAACTTAATTATACATAGATAATTAATCAATTGAAATTAAACCTAGCACACGCCAACAAATTTCTCTCGTGACCAACTGTTAACAGATTTGCCTAAAACAGCAAGCTATTTTAGGCAAAATGACAGTTCAACATATTTACCTAAAGCTGTTTTAGGCAAAAAACTTGTTTGACAGATTTGTTGTTTTAGGCAAAATCGTAGCTAAACATATTTGCCTAAAACAGCCAAAAATCTATTTACCCATTGCATGCATTAATTTGACTTTAAATAAAAGTCCAAATTAATTTCCAATACACTATTTAAATATTTTAAGCCCAATGCTTTGTGTGCGATCCTATAGGTCCATTTAATATTGGCAATGAATTAATGAATTAATCCAAAGGCTATAAATATTCTCTAGCAAGATATTATAGCATTCCAAATTAAATGAAAATGAATATGGCATTTAGTGACCTAATGCAATTTTGTATAGTCCCTTACCCATAAATATCATAATTAATATAAGACATGGAACTAGTCATCCTTATATATATTAATTCCTTTCTTGATATTCCAGTGACACTGAACTCTCAGATAAATAATGATTACTCATTATTTCATCTCGGTATGGCCATACACTTCTCAGTTCACTGATCAAGTGGCCGATGATATTTTCTCTCTTATAGAGAGGGGTAATCCCCTCCCTTCTCTCATGCTCTCTAACATGAATCAATGTATACCCAAGCATACTCGTACTTGTCACTCTGTTACGAGCACGTTAGGTGTATGTCAAAGCATACAGTAATTCATAAAGAATTTCATAGAGATTTTAGGTCTAAGAACTCCGATACAAAACTTGCATATGAGAAACACTTATGACTTGTACCATGTAGTGTTCTCATGAACGGATCTAATCCAGATACCATGTTCTAAACATGTATCTATGATCTCTGATTGACACTCTTGTCCTTATGATCCGTAAGACATAACTCAACTTATCAGAGAGAGCATACTAGTTTTAATTCATTTGTTATTCCCATAAGAATGACTGACTAGGGATATTTAGAATTAAGTCTCATTTATTTCAAGGTCTTACAACCATGTGCCTCACACATGATAACTTAAATTGAAATAACATTCTTGGATAGTTCTATCAATTGATATGCACATGATACAATAGATAAAATAGATGCCTCATTTATCAACTAAAGTATTTTATTACAATGTATCGGGGCTAGGGCTTACACTAACAATATATATATATATATATATATATATATAAAAACCTTGTATCCAATTTGTGTTGTTGCCTACTTCTCTTCGACTTTATTTTGAAATTTGACCGAATTTCTCTCTCTCGCTTGATTATTTTTTTAAGGTTAGCAGCAATTAGTTTTATTCTATTGGATTCTGATGGATACCAATAATTGGAGACCTGCTGCCCAAGGTGCAGAACCTATGGTGGACACAGGTGATTGGAGATCTCAGTTGCCAGATCAGTCACGCCAGAGAGTTGTCAATAAAATGTTAGTATTTCATTTCATTTATTTTTGGAAAAAGAAAACAAAAAAGGTGCCTTGGACATCGTTTTTAATATTGCATCACAAAGTTATGATTAGTAGCAGTGCTGTTAAATAACTAATATGCTTCTGTAGTTAACCTAAATAGGAGACATTAGAAATGGTCGCATAAGTAGTTTGTATGTAGCTTGTGTTCTAGGCAACTTTATTTCTTATTCAAGTTCAAATTTTTCCGTTGTAGACCATGAGATCTTGCCTGAAGTTTCGAATGTTTTCATTGAACTTTACTCTATTTAAATATGTAAAATATAATCTAGTTTCTTCTGAGACTTAGGTTCTTAATATTTACATTGCAAAAGAATGGTGGTTATCTTGTGTATTTTCTTTATCATTGTTGTTCTTAATCTTTGCTGTAATGTTGTATAAGAGGAAACGTTACGAAATTTAATTGGAAGGTTTAAACTTTGATTTTAGATTATGCAGTAATTCCAGAAGCTTTTGTATTCAAGGTAACTTACTACTACAATATATAGAGATAGTTATCCTAAATTTGGCAATCAATACAACTAAAACTTTCACAAAACTTTTACTGTTATAAAGTGATAAAAAAGTTTATTTCTTTTCTAAAGAGTTGGCTAATATGCAATCAGCTAGTGATTTAATTCTGTAATTGCATTCGTAATGTTACTAATTTTCTGATGCTTGTTATGCAATTGACAAATACAATGTTTTGCATGCATAGAATGGAAAACTAAGGAGACATCTTTTTTTCTGGTAAAGAGGGGCAAGCAGAACTTAAGAAAATAGATGTGCTATTTAAGGAAAAGATTTATACTATAGTTGTAAGCGTAGTATGTTATCAATGCTAGAGTCTAAATCTTTTTGTCAATTCTCCTGTTTATATTTATGTTCATTTTATCCAGAGGATAGGTGATACTTTATGAGTATAGGGAAAAAGAAAATGAGAGAAGATTTATGGAGAAAAGACAGCAGATTTAAAAAAAAAAGACATCAAATATTTAAAAGTGGATTGCTATGATCCTTAACAACTTTTTTTCTCCTTAATGATCTTTGTTTCCAGCCTGATTATCTAAGAAAAATATCTTTGAAGATGCTCGTGATGGAGTCTAAGTCTTAAAATACAATTCCCAATTCCATGCCACTTAGTCCATGCTACAGTAGCGACCAAACCCTAAATGCTGGAGGTAAAATCTTAAACGAGCATTTTAGACTTCTATGTAATGCTACTCAAACTTTAACTTTATGATTTTGCCCTCTCTCTCTTCATCTCCTATACTTTCTGAGCAATGCTCGTTGAACAATTAACTTAATTTTACCCTGTCTCCGCATATCCTTTACTTGTTGTTTAGGAGATGGCTTATATAGTATCACGGAATTTTAACTATGGTTGATGTCAATATTGACCACAAAAGTTGAGCAAATTGTATTGTTTAAAAATTTTGGATTGCCTCTGTGTGTGTGTGCTCGTGTGATGAGACATATCCTCCTTTCTTCTCCTTTCTTTTTATTTATTACATTCAGCAATTATGTCTTAAAATTAATTCATAATATTATTTGCATTGATTCATTAAAGCAGCTCCATTAGGGATTGAAGGTAATTGCATGTAAGAAATCATATGCTTCTGGTAGAATCCATAATACACAACTTGTCATAAGTGGTGATTAACTATCCATTTGCTCGTACAATTTAGACTTTTCTACAATGGTGTTGCCTTTTTATATATGAAAATATTCCTTGCTATTTATTGTTTCAACTAGTTGGTTAAAATTTTCATATTTTTCTAGAAAGAAGGATAAAGGTCACTGGTGTTCTCATTTTAACGTCATCTCATTTAGACTGTAAGTTATCCATAAATGCTTGAAATTAAATATTTATATTTGTTAGCTTATGTTGTTTGAGCTACTTGTTATTAGTTTATTTATGTGGAATAGTTTGCCTTACAATTTTGTATGATTTAAAAGAAATTTGGTTCTAGCTTTTGATTTTTTTGTTTTCTTGCAATTAGATAGATTGGTGAATACTGATAATCTTACATGCTTGCTCGTATTTTTGATGATGTGGTAATTAGAGATACTTGTTCCTATTGGTAAAGATCTTGAGCTTTTTGTTTAGGTTATTAATTGCTGAGAGATAGCGAACTTTAGCTTAGATCGAAAGGTTTTTTCTTTATATATATAATTTAGTTAATTTTGAGGTATAAGAGCGAGTGAGTGCAATATCATTTATTTGGAGGCACTTCTTTAAAGCCACTGGTATTTCATGCACTGCTTAATATATGGACAGCTGAAGGCATCCACTTCTATTGCTCCCTCACCATATGGACATCTCGGGGCATCCACATCCACTACTCTATTGCCAGTGCAGCCGACATCAGCTCCATTACTTGGTGATATCTTGTAGAGGTTATTTGCCATAGAGGAGACCGCTAGTAGACAGGATCAGACCTTACAATCAGTGCTGACTTTGGTATAGTCCTTGCAGGTTGACATGCAAGGTATTAGAGATGATTCGATGGCTGTAGGATAGAGATTTGATGCGTCTCTACAGATAGTTGATGATTCTCTCACTCAAATCAGACAGCAAAGAGACCGCATTAAGACTGAGGTACTTAAAGGGAGGCAAGTTGTGATTGAGACGAGTAGCTTAGAAGATACATCAGGGACCTGAGGAATGACTTGATAAGGCACCTAGAGCAACATTTCATAGTAGTCCTAGGGGTAGGTGCAACACCCCAAAATTTGCATTTGACATGCATGGTGCATTCTAGAGCATGAAAAATAGCCTTAGGACAGTTATTGTGGTAATCAAAGTAGAATAAGACAGTAAAATTTGGAAGTGTATAAAGGTTAAACGTGCTCAGGCCAGGAAAATCCAAGGATGGGTGACTTGGCGGGCAATTTGACCTAACATTGAAATATGAAATCGGATGTTAAATGGAGTCCAGTAGCACAATTTGAGAAGAAATTAGGCTTAAATAAGCCCTTAAAACAAACAAAGAAGTTTTTACCTATTACCGTAAACTCGATTAAGCAAAAGTTTGATCGAGTCATAAAATACTCTAAAGACCTTCAAAAATTATTTCAATTACATAGACATATTAGATATGACTTAAATTAACTATTGGAAGTGAAAAATAATTTTTCTGACAATTTCAAAATTTTGAGTTTCAGACCAACTGATTTTGCCTCTGGAGCTAGAAGTACACCAAAACAATGTTGGAATGACTTGAAATTTTAACCATGTGCTTATTCAAATTTTATCGCATGTGGGGCAAAATGTCATGGCATTCTGACAAGTAGAATATCGATTTCAGAAAAATAGCAAAAAACTGAGGTTAAATTAGTTAGAGGACTTAAAGGCCATATTTAATTCATCTAAGGGAATCATGGTCATTAGGAAAGGATCATCACCTATATGCATCATCATGGTAAAAATAAAGGTAGTAACCAATGAAATCATGATAAGTGGCTTAAAAACAAGCCATTAAATGAAATAGTAAATGGATGAATTTGGACCATTGATTTGGAGGAATTTAGGACTGCCTAAAAAAGTATAGAATTATCTATAATTTTGCCCAAATATCTATGATCTTCCTCCCTTTTCTCCCAAAAATTCGAACCTCCTTTGTTTTTCTCTCTCCATCATTTTTTCTTTAATTATCTCTCCTCCCACTAAATCCTAATCCCTAATTTCACTCCATTATACTACAAAGAACACTCTTAATCTTAGAATCTTTATTGGAGCAAAAAGAAGCTTGGAAAACAAAAAATCCTAGAGAGACAAGCAGATGGTATTCACTTTAGTTGTCTAGATAAGAGAGAAGCCAAGAAAGTTATGGAAAAAACTCATGCATGGACATACAAGACCTACATGAATATATTGATGTTGGATAGAAAAATTATGTGCCATGGTTTCTTCTGGCTGACCATTAATTTCGGCAACTCACTATATGTGAAATTATGCCATTATGCTAGCAGTATGCAAAATTTACCCATTCATTGATTTCAGAATTATGTAACCTATCATCTTATTGGCCTTTCTTAGCTTGGGGGATAGACATCATTAGAGAGATTCACCTAACAGCCTCTAACGGACACAAACACATTATGGTTGTTATCAATTATTTCACAAAATGGGTAGAGGTAGATTCTTTCAAGAAACTAGGGGCAAGAGAAATGGCACGATTCATTGAAAGGAATTTGATCTACAGATATAGGGTGCCTTACCATATAGTCTCTGAAAACGGAGTTCAGTTTTAGGCAAAACCAAGCAAATGCTTTAAAAGTATAAATTTAGCATCATAAGTCCTTCCTTACCATTTGCAAGCAAACAAGACAATATGGAGGCTGCAAATAAAAATCTTTAAAAAATCTTATCCAATATAATACAGACCTATAAGGATTAGGCTGAAAGATTGCTATTTTCCCTTTGGGGCTATAGGACTTCCGTTAGACCCTTAAACGAAAGCCACCCCTTTCTCCTTGGTATAAGGGATAGAAGCAATTTTGCCAATGGAAATTAAGCTATAGTCACTTATAGTTGCTTTGTAGGTAGAGTTACTAGAAATAGAATGAGTAGAGCACTGATTGGCATAGTTGAACTTGCTTAACCAAAATAGGATGAGAGCTTGTTATCACAATCATATGTATTAGAATAGACTAGCTTAATCCTTTGGTAAAAAAGTTAAAGGACATCACTTGAAAGAAGACGACTTGGTATTCAAGCAAATAAGACTCGGCATACCAGAATACCGAGGAAAGTTTCATCCCAACTAGGAGGGAGCCTTTATTTTGAAGAAATTAATGTCCAAAAGAGCAACCATCATCATAGACAGCAACGGGAATGGATTCAAAAAGCCAGTTAGTATTGATAGATTGAAAAGCTTTCATGGCTAAAGATAAGAAATAAAAAGAAGAGAAGAATGGCCAGCACGTCGTAAATTGAAAGAAGGCATCCTTGCTAAAATTGGACACCCACTAGGGCAAAAATTAAAAAAGGCATCCTAGGCAAAAATAAAAGGTTGAGAGAAAATGTTCATTCAAGAAAACCCAAAAGGGCTGATTGATAATAAGAGTCAAATGCACTTAAGATGTCACTTCCCTAAGATTAGATGGAAATTTATGCTCTAAAATTGATTTTACATCGTGACTATAATTATGGAATGCTATTATATAAGGATGCAAAAGTAAGCTAAGTTAATTATGAAATTAATAAAGGCAAGTCCAATTATTAAAAGCAAGCACCGAAAAAACAAACCAACTTCAGCAAACAATGAACATGTAGACCAAAACACACAAAACGAGCAGCACACCTTACATATAAAAGAAAGAGAGAAAAAACTTAAATCAAGCAACATCCACAACAAACATTGTTATGTATTAAAGAAAACCTAAATTGAACAAACGTCCCCAACAAACATTGTTGCGTACCCATTTAAACGAACACTTATTATTTAAAGGCAAAAACATAAAAGCGTTATTCAATTTCACCACCACCACTATCGCCTTCTCCATTGTGGTGCTTCAACCAGAATGCCCTGTTGTCAACTGCCTCCATAACCCATAGATGGTATTGAGCATTGGTCTTGAAATCACAAAATTGCACATGTGGGATATTAGTTCTCACTGGTAGCCTTCTCCAAATGTAATGATGGCAAGTAACAATGGCATCATTCAACTTACCTCCCTCAAAAGACAACTTACTCCCAAAAATTTCTTGCTTCATGCCATACTATCGAGCACATCACATAGTGATGTAGAATGTGGATCTACGTAGTTTGCAAAGTGGGACACAACTAGAGTTACCATCATCAATTACAAACTTTATCCAGAGAAACATGAAACTTATCCTCTATTTGGTAACACCATTCAGCTGGCTTACACCATCCTCCATGGAATCAAAACAATACCAACAATACCTTGAGTTGAAAAGCCTTGATGATTATGCATCTATTACATGGGGAAAAGGCTCATCTCACATCTAAAGCTTATCTTTTAGCCATATCTAAAAAAATTGTTTATGAGTATAAACGTCACTGCTATAGGTTAGATCTATTTCAAACAAAAATTAGGTATAAGGAAAAATCCAGAAATGATACATTTCTCATTAGGAAAAGCTAGCATGAAAACCCACAAGGGGCATATTACCTTTAAAGTAAATGACCCAAAGATACCAAAAGTAGTAAGGGGCCTCCAGTAAATAGGGCATCAGGGTCTACTTGCCTGGTATCCAATCCAAGTAAAGGTTTTGCTAGGATCAGTGGAAATGGTGTTAAGCCTTCGAGAATCCCATTAACGATGTCAAAAAGTTAGTAGTCACCTTAGATGCCTCCCTCACTAGTAATCACAAAATAATAGGCTAGGCACATAAAAAGAGTGGCCCACATGGAGTAGGATTTGTTACCTAGAAAGAATTATCGGTTATCGAATAAGATGTTTAATACAATAGGATCATAACGGCCTACTATGATGCATGCATCAGAGGGATGGATCCCAAGGGCACAAACCACCTTTAGAGGATAATTGGACATGTAATTAGGTACATATGGAAGCTTACCGAGTGTGAAAGGTATGCCAATAATAGCAGTAAATTCCTCATAAAGTGAGCATAATTCTACGTTGTCGAAGTGAAAAAGATGGAATCGAGGATCCCAGAATTGACTAGCACCAAAAGTAACTCTATGTCCAGATCTACCCTACACAACAATTACAAGTTGGAATAATGATACCTAATTGGATCTATCTAAGTAGAATAATGTCAAACATTAGAGCCATCCTTTAAGAAAAGGAAGTCATGGTGGAATGGAAATGAAAGGGAGAAATGGAATTATAGGGCATAGGCGAGGAATAGAAGAAAGAATAAAAGGACAAGGTATAAATAGCAAGAAGATAAGAAGGAATAACATGCAGGAAGAATGAGGTCATGATAAAAGCCGATATGCACAGCCGTGCAAGCCCGATGCACATCTATACAGGGGCCCCAATTACCACCCAGTTGTAGTAAACAGTAAAATGTTATCTTACATGTCCACCAACTTAGGTTGCACATCTGCATCCTTTATCATTTTGTGTCTACTTGATTTTCTTTTGTAGAGAGATATTGAACAGTTCTCAGATTTCAAAATATTTCAAATTCTAAGATGATAAGGCCTAACAAAGGATAATGTCTCAAGAGGTATTTCTTATACATGTGGTTAATTAAATGGGACTGTAAATAAAAAGATAATAAAATAATGAATAATAATAATGAAAAAAATGAGAAATAAAATGGACAGATGAAGGTGACAATTTTTTTTAAATGGTATTTGATAATTTTGATAATTAAAGCAATAAAAAGAACCTAGTTTATATGTGTGCATATGTCTATGGATTTGGGATTGTTGTGCATGAACTTGGTCAAAAATCCATATAAAACCACTGTTTACGTAAGTTGCATGAGTTTGGGGGTTTGAATTGAAGACTTTTTGCATTTTGATTTTTGAGTTTTGCACTATTGTGTATCATCATGCACGTTGTGCATTCCATTTGGCATTGAAAGTTGGCGATTTCCTTCTCTTCTTCTTCTTCTTTTTTTTCACGAGTTCTTCAAGCACAACCTTTATTTTTTGCCAATTTTTTTCATTTTTAATGAATTTCTTTGCAATTTTTTTTGATAAATCACTGGATTTTAGTCTTGTGATCATTTAGACACCCCATATGTGTGATTTCACCTGGTGTAGCATAAGTTTCACATATAAGTCAAAAAAGGTATGCCTTTATGTTTTGCTTTACTTTTAATTCAAATGAGACTAGATATGGATATGTATATTTATGGGATAGTAAATTAAATTAAAAATGAATATGCTCCACGTATAATTTTAAATGTTTGTATGCTTATGACAAAGGGTATCTTTTTTTAGGTTATATAGTTAAATGATGCAAGTGTATGGAATTGACCTAAAACATGTTTCTTGCTTGATTTCTTTGCATGGTTACTAGTTGCCCAATGGTGGGTTAGGTTGAAATTACATATTATTTGGTTGTGGGCTCTCGTGAGTAAGTTTCGTGCAAGTTCGTTTGAGGTTTTTTAAGCTAAAATGCTGCCAAAATTTGCAAGCAATGACACCGCCATCTAAATTACATTAATTCATAGAAATAATAACTATTAAAATTTATTTTTTTCATAGGTCATGGACCCTACATAGCCGGCACTTACTTGGATGACACGATGTCAATCTGCTCATTATCTAGAACTTACCAGGGTTCATATGGGGTTTAGATGATTCATGACCAAGGGAATGCTACATCAGCTAGGGACATTGACCACCTGATAACATAGGCTGGATAGATAGAGCTTTTTGTTAGGGCCTATAGGGCTTACCTCGACATGACTAGGCAATTTTTGGCCATATATCACTATGCAGGTCATCAAAGGTGGATGATGAGCCTAATGTGGTCATCATTCGCACCTTGGGCCACCCAGTATCCTTGACCTAGAGGCATTTTGCTAAGATTTTGAGCCTGCTGATAGAGGATGATATGGTTCGCACAGAGCAGTTCATCACACCAATGATGTGGATCCCATAGCCCACCCAAGGGTTACTTGCAGTTAGAGGAGGATGAAATCCACTATGCTAAGCTGACAATTATTTAGAGATCTCCAACGAGTACTATAATGTTCTTACATAGGTAGGACAAGCATTCCAGAGGCTTTGAATGCCATGGAGATTTGTAGCTTATAGGCGATGACTGCTGATATGAGAGTAAATCTGAGTCATAAGATCCTAAAGCACATAAAGAGAGTGTAGCACCACCCTAAAGTAGAGACAGTTGGTGGTTTTATCATTAGATTATTATTGGTAACAGGCATACCTGAGCATGTGATGGGTATGTCGACAGGTAATGACATTTACTTAGATTGTGCGGTAGCATATGACATGAGTATAACACAGGTGGGTGACGTTTCCCCACATGGGTTCAAGCTATTGACTTTGGAGGAGATGGACAAGGCATTCTATCTATCTAACAGACAAAGGAAGGAGTTAGAGCCTTAACAGCCACAGTACAAATAGGATCTCTGTATAAACCAGCAAAAGGATGATGTCTTGGGTCTTGGCCTAAGGGAGGAGGAGGTCCCCTTTATAGATTATTTTCCAAGAGAGGCAGCCTACCAAAAGCTAGAGGAGAGAGAGCATAAGCCAACCTTCCAGCAGGATTTACCTCTGTGAGACTATGGCCAACCCAGTGTATTTTCGTCAGTAACATCTCCACCTTATCAGCTAGATGCCCTTATAGTACCATAGAAGTCCATCTTGTAGGCTCTCTAGAGACTAGAGGTTCCTCAGACCACCATGGCTACTAACATCCATTAGATGCTCTAGGACCAAGACCACTACAAATAGGAGTAGCTCAAGTTTTAAAAGACCTACCAAAAGCAATATGAGGAGGTCTAGGCCTAAATACGCCACTTTGATGCTACCCTAGCATAGAACAATGAAGGGTCCTTCCACACAAATGTGAGCCTATAGAAGGCTACTGAGATGATTTAGGAAATAGAGATAGTGATGGATTCCACCAAGAAGATGGTAACTGAGGCGCATAATGAGATGGAAAGGGGCATCCAGCAGCTTAATCATGACATCTAGGAGGTGCTTTGCATGCATTGATGGGATAGTACAGCAATGTTTTAACGAGAAAGTGACAGAGTTTACACATATGCATAGGAGATCGATCAACTTACAGGTCATCTCAAGGAGTTTTTCTACCTATTCTCCATTAAACCCATAAGCTCCTTCTACCCTTCGGGTCCTTCTAGCACAACAGGCCCCACAACCAATACCTCATCACTTAAGTACACTCCAACTTCACCAGTAGGGAGACATCGCTCGCGCTCACCATTACAGGGTCCCCCAATTACACCTTGGGTTATTAGGCTAAAATTCATTGAGTCTTTATACATGTCACTTTTCTTATATTATATTTTTGCTTTTTTATATATATTCCACCGTACAACATAGTTTTTATATATGTCCGTATATATTTACTATTTTCCCCCATTTGTATTGTTTTAGTACTTTTATTTTCCTTCACTTTAGGTATTATATTAGGCATTCTTTCACCACTAAAAATAAAAATAAATGATTAATAAAATTAACAAACAATAATAAAATATACAACACTAAATAATAATATATATGACATACATAGTATAATTTTAAGTCGTCTATTGTATCTCTCATTCACATTATTATTACTCATTATTAATCTAATATCAACAAAACCATGAATCAAAAACATAAGTCAAAGAATTGTTAAATGCAAGTTCACAACAAATAGCCACGATTTGCAATAGTAACAACATGTATTACATGGCAACAACTTGCAACAATTAATACTTGCATAACGTATTTCAGATAATACAAACTAACTCTTGTATATCATTATCATTCGTGGGGAGTAACTGGTAGGTCACCAAATCAAGATAAAGTCCTTAAAAGGAATCATGCATACCCATAAAAAGGGGAACACATCTTGAACCAATTTCACATAGATCAATGCAATTTTAAGATCGCCAACAAGATGGCACTCCTTCGACTGCAGAGGGCAATAGCCATGCAATTGGCCTAGGTTCCAAGAACAAGTAGGTTCTAAGACTAAGAACCCAATTTCTAGGCATATAAAGCTTAAGTTCCAAGTACCCCTAGCATATAGGAAGTTTTTCCTCCCTTTGGTATCAAAGAAATTTTTTACTTACATCCCTAATGATTTCAAGCACCCACTACACATGAGAAGCCCTTGCCTATATCCCCAATGGGCCACTTTCTGAAATTTCCATCCCCATAAGAGTCTCTTTTACATCAAGGTATAGCCTCAAAAATGGAATTGCCTTCAAATCAAGGTATAGCCATAAAGGTGAAATTGCCTTCAAACCAAGGCAAAGTCACAGAAGTAGAATTTCTTTCAAATTAAGGTATTGCTACAGAAGTGAAATGACCTTCAAATCAAGGTATAGCCGCTAAAGCGAAATCACCTTCAATTCATGGTATAGTTATAGAAGCAAAATCGCCTTCAAACTAAGGGATAGCTATAAAAGCATAACCGCCTTCAAATCAAGTTATAGCCACAGAAGTGTAATAGCCTTCAAACTAAGGTATAGTCGCAGAAGCAAAACCACCCACAAATCAGGGTATAGCCACAGAAGTGGAATCGCCCTCAAATCAAGGTATAGCTCTAAAAGTAGAATTGCCTTCAAATCAAAGTATAACCATACAGGCAAAATTGCCTTCAAGTTAAGGTATAGTTGTAGAAGCAAAATTGCCTTCAAACCATGGTATAGCCACAAAAGCAAAATCACCTCCAAGTTAAGGGATAGCCACGGAAGTGGAATCACCTTTAAATTGAGGTACAACCGTAGAAGTAGAATCACCTTCAAATCAAGTTATAGCCATAGAATTGGAATTACCTCCAAATCAAGGCACTTTTATAGACAGTGAAAATCACCTAGAGTCCTTTTAACGGGCATCCAACATTTATCAAAAGCACTAAGTCCCCTTAAGGGGCATCAAATTTCAAAATTCAACACTCAGAGTCAAGACACACCGACAAGCTGGCATCATCCACTCCATCTGCCACCAATCTATAAGACTTCCTAAAAGGCAATGGGAGACTGCATGATTCGATCACTGCCAACAAGCTAGCACCAATCACTTTATTCACCACCTATATAAGCCTTCTGAATAAGCAACCAGGAGACTACCTACTCAGTTATATGTCTCTCTCTTTTCACTCTAAACTTTGGCTCACCTAGGCACTTAGTGTATTAACCTCCCTAAAGTTGGGGCAACTATAGACACTAGATCCTAATGAGGCTTTTGTCAGGGTTACCCAATAAGGAAGGCTACTCTTTAAAAGATGATGAATCAAGGGTTCTCGAGTCTTTTTGCATTCCTAAAGTTTTTCAAAACTATTTTAAAGTGTTCTACATTAATTTTAGATGCTCATGGAAAACGAAGCATTAAATAATGAAGAATATCCCTAAAAATGTACTTAAAGATAATTTTCTCATATTTTTGAATTGCATACCCATGTAAAGAAGGAATATATATATTATTTGAGCCAATTCCTACTTGACGACCATTTTTGGCTTGCACACCCATACAAACCAATTTGCATACCCCGTGCAAATTAGGGAATCTACTTTAGCAAATCCAATTTGGCAAGTTGACTGAAGTACTCGAGTTGAAAACCCATATATAATGCCTTACACACTCATTCATACAAAAAGCTAACCACCTTTCCAAAATTGACTTAATAATTTAGCTAAGTATTTAGCCTGTATACCAGTGCAAAGTGCCTTGCACGCCCATGCAATCTTGCTTATATATAGTCCATTTACAAAACTGAGGAGGGGGTGGAAAAATTAATATTGAAAAATTTTTTTCGAAAGCTCTTCTTTGGATCTTAGTTCTTAGGCTTTAAAACTCTTTTCTAATTGCTTTACCACTTAAAAAGATTCAAAATTTGACATACTACGATCTATTTGCGTAAGCATATTGAAGGTAATATAAAAGATCTCTTCCTTTTGAATTTGGTTTTTGATATATAAGATTTTTATGTTTTTATTTAAATGTTTTGATATTATTTCAATGTTTTTCTTTTCTTTTCAAATAAATGAGTCAACCATATATTAATCAATGTATATCTGTGCATTCCTTAGCATACGCTTCAAATTTATTTTCTTTTCCTTTCGACTACTTACTTTATTTTATTTTATTTTATTATCATCATCATTATTATTATTATTATTATTATTATTATTATTATTATTATTATTATTTTCTCATGAACGACCCTTTCAAGAGTGCAGCAGGGAAAGTGCTCAAGGTAAGCCTCTATCTCTATTCTTTTATTACAAAAGGGTGTTTTTTGACCGCCAAAGGAAAATGTGAAAAAAATATTTATATTAAGTAATTTGCATTTTTGTTAATAAAACTGGACTAATGTCCAATTTTTTTGCCCTAACACTCACATGAAAATATCAGCTTTTAATAATACAAAATATTTTGTATATAATTAAATAACATGGGATGTGTCTTAATAAAACTTGTTCTGCCAAGTCCTTGTCTTCAAAAGCTTACAATATACACTTCCTTACAAAATTTGGATTTAAGGACCAAAATCCTCACCAAAAAAGGATCATAACGAACTGCATGATTTATGGATGTCTAATGGATGATTTTATATTTATGTCATGACTTACCACTTTCATATGTGCTTGGGTACGCCTTTTATTTATTATGCTATAATCTTGCATGTAAGAAATGAGATAACACGATTAATTTGAAAGCAATTATGTCACATCCATCAAAGGTATAAATAAGTGTGAAGTTTCAAACTATCTGTAGGTTTTAGCCCCGTAAGGTTAAAACACCATTTCCTAATGTTCTATTGGGTGACAACTCCTTATATCAGTGTTGTGGTACACAACAAGATGCCTTCCAACAATTGATTGCTAATGATAGCATAAGGATACCTCAAGATGTTATCTTACGCCTTTTTTAGGCTTGAAACTCAGTTAATAAAGTTAGAATTACTAGCCATCGCAAAACGACTAATCCACTCGAGTACGAAAATCTTAACTTGTCCAAACCCTAAAAGTGTGACTAAGTTTTTAAGGCAAAGGTGAGGTGATCCATGGCCTGGAGATTACTTAGGGAAATGGAAACAGGTATTAACTTCGGTACTTAATGAACAAAGGGCAAAAGGTTTATATTTGATTTGTGAAGATCCCTTAGCTCTAGAGGGACTCAAGATCGATGTATGTCACAATTAGGTTTAAATCTTATGGGCTATAGTAAATGGCCAAAATAAAGAGGCCTATAGTCCACTCAAATAGGCCCTAATTTAGCTCCATGTGCAAAGAAGGCCTGGATGCCCTTCTATGCATAGTTAAAGTCTCTCCCTTGGGCCAACTTACTTTAATTTGGCCCAATAAAAATTATAATGGCCCTAATAACATTTATAGTCCATTATAATATTTATCCAACTCATTTGGATTAGCCTTTTAGGCCATAAACCCTTTCTCCATCTTTCATGCATAAAGAGAATTGATAAAATCTCTTTGTGCATCCATTTAGACTTTTAAGCCCAAATTCACTTCTCTTTGTTAAAAATCATCATTATGACTATTAATATCAGTGCAGACTATATGCTTTTATCTTAATACCTTTTCTTGTTATATTTTTGGACATTTTGGATTTTTGTTCAAATTGGTAGTACAGATTGCAAGTGCAAATCCTAATTCAACTAGGATTGCATAACTCAAACTCATTTGAATTATTATTATATCAATCTCACATTGATATTCTCATGCAATGACATATAAATCATCAATGGCTTTAAGCTAAGAATGATGACTACCCAAAAGAACAAAAAAGTCAATTGGTTTGACTTTAACCCTTTCATATTTAGTTCATTTAGTATTAATTTAGGTGTTTTATTTTTAAAGTTATTGTGTTTTGAAAATTTAGTGTTTAAGGTTAAGTTGTGCTATTTTTACAGGTTTTAAAAGATAAAATTGGAAATCAACTCGGTCGGGGCAATCCTTTGGCTCAATCAGGTCAGTTGATGAAGCATTTTTCCAGTCCAAATTGATATGGGTTAGCTGAGACATTCTAGTGGTCCCACCGAGTCACTCTTAATGTGGGAGGTAGATTCATTTGACCTGGCTAGGTCACTTTTTGGTCCCAATAGGTTAATTTGATAGATTGTGTGATTTTGGAAGCTTTTTGACAAATCCAAGACTTTTTGTGGCGACTGGACTTTTAAAAAATTAGGGTTTTTTAGTGTTTCTAGATGAGATAACATTAGATAGACATATTTCTTTCAATTTAGAGTTAGTTTTATTCATTCAAGTTTAATTTTTTAGGTTAGCAGTACTCTTTTAGGGTTTATTAAAGCTTGCTTTTTGTTGTTTCCATAAGTGGAAGATCAAGTTTGAATTTCTTGTATGAGTAGAGTATTTGATTTATCATTCTTTTATTCATTTTTTATTATGAACAGTTAGTAGTTTTCTTCTTTTGTTGAGGGAAACTTGAACCCTTATTTTCTTACTATATTGAGCTTCAATTTAATATAAGTTTGTTATTTCATAATTCCTTAACTCATTTATATCTTTATTATATTTCAATTCATATTTAATGTATCCAATAGATGGTTGAATGTGAATTTGATTTATGATCGATGATATGCATGCTCTTACTCTTGTATGCTTGTGTTAATTTACTCTTGTGTTCTAAAAATTGAGTCAGGGATTTAATGATCATAAGTATATCAAGTTTAAGAAGTTTAACTATGAATATATGGAAGTTAAGTTTTCTGAAAGGAGATTTAACTAAAATTTAGGAATATAAAACCAAAAATTTATGCTAGATATTTTATTGTTCTTAATTAGGAAATCTAATACACTAGAAGGATATTCTGAATAAGATATTTGAATTTAATTCGGTTTTCCATAACAATCTTATATTATATTGAATCGAGTCAATTTTAGTAGAAGATGAGGTGGATTGTTTCCTTAGCAAAACTATTTTAATCATTAATTTTTATTGCTAGTTTAAGTAATTTCTATTTTTAATTGATTTTAATTTAATCCTTGTGTTCAATTTAGTTAATTATTTAAATTAGTCTCGTTTAATTAATAATCACCTTTTAGAACTTGGGAAATTCTTTCACACATTGTTTATTTAAAAATTTGAAATCCACAATCTCTTGGGTATAATATTTAAGGATCTTAATCTTATTTTCCTATATTACTTACCGATCTAGTACACTTGCTATACACCAATTATTTTAATTCCATGTTTATGTAGTTTATGTGTATTGTGTTCTTATAAAGTTTTTATAGCAAAAGAGGCATTTTTATGAGAGATAAAAATGCAAAAATATGTTTGGCATACAAAAATTGTTATTTGGTCCTTAATTATTTCGTAGGTCTGTTTGGGTATCTCACCAAGTTATGAGTCTTATTGCTTTTTCCCCCCTCTACATGTCTTTGAGAACTTGAGTTTGGGTCGAAGCCCTAATCCTAGTCTCTGACCTTTAGCCTGGTTTAGGAGCTAAGGAAGTCCCATTAAAATAGACATTTTTTTCCTTTTTACATGTTTTCCAGTCAAATATGTGTTAGTAATGCATGTTTATACATTTTAATGCCATGAATAACATGTTTTATATGTTTATACATATCTCTTTATATTTCTTTCGACATTCTCTAATTTTAAGTTTATATAGTTCATGTGTATTGCATGCTTATGTTTATGAGATGAAAAGGGAAAACTATGTTTGGCTTACAAAAATTATTATTTGTTCCCTAATGATTTCATAGTTATATTAAGGTATTTCACCAAGTTTGGTGTTGTGACATGCATCGAAGCCCACGCTTGATTCTGGGTTGGCTCTCGGAGGCTCGCTTTTGGGGTTCAAGATTGGAAGAGGCTCACTGTTAATCATAAATTGGATACTTTGCAATAAAAAGGGATCAAGCCCAAATTATTGTTGGAAGTCAACCCATAAAGGCATCTACTTATAAGCCTAAAAAGGTAGGTATCATAGAGTCGCCATCCAACAAAACGTTGGAAAGTAATTCTCAACCTTTTGATGCCCAAACAAATATTGGTGTTTGAGACATCACTTTTATTAGGCATCTTGATTACGTGTTATTTTATAAATGAGTATTAAATATTAATCCACTCTCCTCTCTCACATGATACAAAGTTATAGAATTAAATAAACAACCTAATTAATTAGTAAAAGCGGTAAATAATTAAATCAAACTAATTAAGCTTATTGCAAAAGCAAATCATCCAAAAATAAAATAAAATGGCATACATACATAAATCGAGACATTCATTTGGATTGGGAACATTGGTTCCCCCATACACATTTTACAAAAATTCTCTTTTATCTTTTATTTGGTTTTGGATGGAAAATAAGGCGTTGGTCCGAGTTTTGGAAGGAAAACCCAAGTTAATTAATAGAAATCATTTTAAGTGCATTTTCCTTTTAGACGTGCACAAAAAAACCTTTTTTTTACTAGTTATTACATCTCCAAAATAAAATACATAAAAAATTATCAGAATAATAAGTAATAAGCAAAAATAATGAACTAAATAATAAATAAATGAATGAAATAAATAAAATAACCGAATGGGCAGACAATAATCATCTGTCAATCAGGGCATGACTCCTAATGCAAAATGCCTCACAAAGTCTCTAAAAGTAAATGAAGTTACATACTCACATAAAACCACAAAAAAAGGTAGTAAATTAGCATTATGAGGAAAAACACAAATAAAGAAAAATATATAGAAAAGAAGATTATTTATTTAACTACATATACAGAATCAAAAGAATATATAATGAATGACCTTTTAACACTTTGGGGGATAAAAGAAATAAAATAGATAATACATGAATAAAGGCCAAATAATTAGCCATGGATGCCCCTATAAAAGTAACGAGCGGCCACAGCTAAAAGAGAGATGAGAAGGAAGGAACTCTCGCAATGTCCCATCTGTTGCGTTAATAGACAGCCATCCATGGCAGCTTTTTCCCATCTACTACTCGTAAAACATAATCGAAAGCTGGAAAATCACCTAAAAATCACATAAAATTGCAAATAAACACTAAACACTCAAATATTAAAGCCTAAAAACATGCCAAACTAAGGTTATAACCATAAATCATGCATTTACTATACCAAACTCAATAAAATCCAGAATAACAAAATAAAAACAAAGCTTAAAAATATATAACAATGGAGGAAACAATAACTTGATCATGCCATTATCATGCATATTGATCTAAATTGGTAAATCATTAGATTTAGACATGTAAATCAACGAATCAATGTGCATAAATACATTGATTTAACAATAATAAAAAATGATCATGGATGACAATTTTTAAAGAGAAAAAATATAAATAAGGAGCTTAGAATATTACCCTCAGGAAATATTCTGACTTTGAATCTCTTGAAGTCCAAATCTCCACTTCGATTGTAATCTTCGTGTTTCAAAAAATAAATGATTTTTGTGTATATGTGTGTTTAGATCAAATGAATTGTTAGAGAGTTTTCTTCTTAAAGAGAAAAATAAATTATTTTTTCCTCTCCAAGAGTTGTCTCTGCAATCAAATAATGATCCCCCTGGAAACCCTAATTTCTTTTACATTTATACCTAGGGTAAAGTTTGAGCTGATTTCCATCTTTAGAGATATTCATCCCAAAAAATCTAGATTGATATCCCCTTGATATCTATCTTCCCATTTTTGAATTTCCAAAAACATAGTAAATCTAGATATTTAACCACAAATGGCCGCCTCTCGAGATAAATGGCCATCCCTCAAGTAAAGACCTAGAATTCATAAAAATGCTCCTGATCTGACCTGGACAGGAGAGAGATGGCCATAAAGACCATCTTTCACCACTGAAGGCAAATTAAAATAATGGAAGAAGAAATGGCATCTATGAGATCAAACTATGTTTAGGAACTAGTTGATCTACCGGAAGGATGCAAACCAATTAGGATTAAGTGGATTCTTAAGGTAAAGCAAAAGTTGATGGCTATCAAAAGATATAAAGCTCGGCTAGTCGCTAAGGAGTTTACACAACAGAAAGGGATTGACTATAAAGAGACTTTCTCACCTGTCGTAAGATTTACATCTAAAAGTTTAATTCTTGTCGCAGTGGCTAGTTTGGACCTAGAGCTACATCAAATGGATGTGAAAGTTGCTTTCCTTAATGAAGGATTAGATGAGGAAATCCACATGGAACAATTTGTAGGTTTCTTTGAAAAAGGCAGTGAACATAAGGTTTGCCAATTGAAAAAGATCAATCTATGGCCTTAAACAATCTTCAAGACAATAGTATTTGAGATTTCATGAAACAAACATGTCGAACGGGTTTAACATGATTGATGAAGACCATTGTGTTTATTATAAAAGCTCTAAAAATACATTTGTCATTTTGACATTATATGTATACAACATACTAATAGCTGGAAATAACAAAGAACATGTAAATGGAATCAAAGATTGGTTGTCTTCCAACTTTGAGATGAAAGATATGGGTCAAGCATATTACATTTTTGGAGTTAAGATTTCAAGAGATCGTGCGAGAAGGTTGTTTTCTTTTTCACAAAAGATGTATATCAATAAAGTCCTTGAACAATTTAATATGCAAAATTGCAAACCCATTGGTAACCCCATTATCAAGAATCAATTTCTTAGTAAAAGCATGTGTCTTAAGACAATAGAAGAAATGGAACACATGAGGAATGTTCCATATGCCACTATTATGGGTAGTTTAATGTATGCAATATTGTATACAAGACCTGATGTATGTTATGCATTAGGTTTAGTAAGTAGATATTAGTTTAACCCAAGCAAAGTACATTGGAAAATAGTTAAGAGGATACTTAGATAACTCTAAGCTTAGTAAGTACATATCACTCAAACCCAAGCAAACACAATAGTGAACAAGAAAATTGTTTTATGAGATAATGAGTTAAAATAGTGAATGTGAGAAAGCAATCTAGGGTTAAGCATACATAAAAAATAGGATCTTATTTTTTTCTCAAGATGTTCTATATCCCTAACAGGTGTATAGAAATAGTACTCTTGATATATACTGGTCACACAATCTATCTGCCTGTATAACTAGAGATATTGACTTGAAACCGTTTAGTCATGTGCAAGTGAGAGATGATAGAGTTTGGGTACACCCATGACTCTATTTATATTTATCACTACAAGAAATTACACTTTTTGTGACGCAAAAAATTATCATAAAAGATTCATTTTCGTCACTAAAAGAATAAGGTAACGAATTTTTATCGTCACAATATGTGCGTAACAAAAAGTTTTTTGACGATTTTATTTCTTTTGTCATCGTAAGTATCATTCTTTGTGACGAAAATAATAATCGTCACATTAATTTCTTACTTTTAATGACAAAAATAATGTCATAAACAGAATTTTATTTTATCACATAATATTATTTATCGTCACAAAAAATCATATTTTTTATGACAAATTTGAAATTCGTCACTAGAGTAAGTATTCTTAGTGATAAAAATGTGTTTGTAACCAGATCCATTAAATATTGACTATGTAATTGTTGTCACAAATAAAGCTAATTTTTATCATATAATAATTTATATTGTCACTAAATCTAATACTTTAAATGACGATAAATGATTTTGTCATTAATTTAATATATATTAATAATAAATATAAATCATCATAATATTGATATATTATGCATTGTGACATAAATATGAATTAAAATAGTTGTCATAAAAAAATAATTTTAGTGACAACTTCTTATTGCCATTTAATACTATTTTTTAATTGATTTCAATTATATAAACTACACATAAGTACTAGTGGTAAAACTGACAATAAAGAAATGGTGCAAAAATACATTTCAATTACAATCAGAAGAAACTTGCATTCAAATGTGGATAAATGCTCAAAAGTACATCCAGCTCATATTCTATTATAATATAACCATTAAAGAAGTCCTAAACAAAAAGATCATTCCCAAAGGAAAAAAATGAGTAAACACAACCCAGTTATATCAAAAAGAAAAAAGAAAAAATGCTAGATAATATTCACCCTGCATCCAGAATTGCCAATCCACAAAATTATCCATCTTTTGCCTTATGCCTGTATGTGATCAAAACATATGGTTATGATTAGGACTTCATAAAAAAAAGGTAATAATATTTAACGATACAAGCTCAATTGTACAAGCTGGCACCTTCTATTTTCACAATAATCTTAGATCATCATAACATCTTATTAACTTAAAACAATTGGAGATTTCTAGCATACATATTATATTGACTTTTTATTCAAAATGCTGAATAAAGTAATCATTTCTTACCTCGTTAGCAAATATTATTTGAGAGCTAATCCAACCCCTCATAAAGACCCTCCCCAGAGGTTGCACATGTGTTTTAGATGTACCAAAAAGACCACCAAAGAAATCCATAGAATTGGGAAAATATAATAAACAAATACAAACAATTTCAGCAGCATAATAGAGCCCTAAGATGGTAGATTAAAGGGAAAAATCTTCAAGGTCTTGTCCAAATAGCAAGTATAATCCAACCAGATATCACTTAATATTGGAAAATTAGTAATGGTACGCTCATACAGAACTTGAACTCATGCTGGATCACCTGTAGCCTTTTTAAATTTCAAGTAGTTTTGCAACAAAATAAGGAAATAATTATTTCTCAAAAAATTATAAATAAGAAAAAATATGAGAGCACAAAATGAGTAACTGCTCAATGTTTTAGAAAAATATAAAAGGATGGTAATTTTAATGATGAAAAGTCACTTTTCACTATATGACTATCAGTTCACAAAAATAGTAATTAAAAAAATACATTTCTGGGGCCCTAACTTTCTCAGATTTTGGACTTACCATTGTCATCTTGTCTCCCTCTTCTCATAATTATATTTTTATTATGAGAAACACACACTTAGATTCTTTACAAGGGCCATTAATCTTTTCAGAGCATTTTACAAATAATGTGATATTTTCTTATTTCTAAGTCATGTGATGTTTTCACCCATTATCTTTTTAATTAATATGCCTGCTAGCTGCCGTTAAATCTAGCTAGCTATGTGTGTTTATTATTTTGTAAATAGTTATAGCAATTATCTCCGCTTACCAAAATTCAAAAACTAATTCCTCCATCTCATTGTGATGGTGTAATTAATTAACTAGATGAAGTTTTTTATGTTGGATATGCCTTAATGTATAAGCTAAGACACACTAAGAATAATTTAATTAGAGACTGGAAAGGAAAATAAATTTATTTATCTACTAATAAAGAAAAAGACAAAAATAACAATAATATGGATTTTATCAAGACGCATGTAGTCTTACCATTTATCATCAACAATCTAAAATTGAAAGGCAGTAATAGTATAGATTTCGAGATTGCCATTAGACTCACCAAATGAAATCCTATAAGCGCAAACTATCATCCAGCTAAACCGAAACCTCCCTTACAATTAAGACTCTAGCTATATTTCCAACTCTGAAGTGACTGTTGAGTGTGAACAAAAGTTATTCTGTGTGTGTTTAATTCATCAAAAATTGCTTTCCTCCCTGGCTTCTAAAGTTGATTTATTTATCAAGTAACTACAGCATCCAGATCCCTACAGTGGAAAGAATCTAAAGCAACTAGAACAAGAGATGGCCAATAAATAAATACCTACTAGGAACACATTCAGCAGCTCGGTAACCTTTTTTACTCAATCTGCTTTCTCTTGCTGTAGCTACACTTTGAATTGTATTTCCCTTTCCTTCACATCTATATCATCTTCTTCCTCTATATAAATTCATAAATCACCATAAACCCTCAACTAATGATATACAAATTCATAATTCACAGCAACTTTAATCAATTACCTACTCAAATCTTCACTTATTTTAAGAATTTAACAAATTTTAATATCTTTTTCCCAAATTCTAAAATCCCTAAATATACTTTTCTTCCCTCTTTCCTTTAATTTCTTTCATAATTCATTTAATAACAAAGAAAATTGAGGTGCACCTTATGAAATAAAGGACAAAATCACAACAAGGGCCTACACCTTAGAGAACCGAAACAAAGGGGCAGCAGAGAGCATGCTACCACATGATGGAGAGGGAGAGGAAGGAGGATAGCGGCGTTAGAGGGCTTTAGCAGTGGCAGGAAGTGGCGACGGCTGCTGGACAGTGAGGGCGTGATTGGAGAGAGGCTGAAGAAGAAGGAAAATGGGGAAGAAGAGAAAGATCGAAGGGGAAAAGGTGATGGGTGAAGGATAATCCCAATTCTCCTAAAAACAGCAAAACAGAAATTTATTATTAAATTGTTAATTAATTAAATTTCATATATAATTCAAGATGACAAACTATTTTGATCATTAAAAAATTTATTGGGGATGAAAGTATATTGTATCACATAAAATAATTTATCATTAACATAATTTAGTTTTCTTACATGACTACATTTTTATTATAGTTAATTTTGACTGTCATGATCGCAAAAAATAATTATTTTGGTGATAAATTTATATTTTGTCATAATATATTTATTTTTTATGATATATTTGTTTATCATTTAATTATTTTTTATAATATAATTTATTTATTTTATATTAACATTACAATCAATTATGATAAAATATTATTATTGTCGCAAATTGATTATACTAGTGACGAAATTATATTTCATCACAATATATTCATTTTTTGTGACATATTTATTTATCATAAATAAAATTATTGTGACGAGATAATTTTATCTTCACTAATTCATTAAATTGTGATAAAAATAATTTATATCATAAAAAATAAATATTTTATGACAAATTTTTGTGTCGCAAATAGTTATTTTTTGCTGTTAATTTTTTTCCTCAAAAAAAAGATTGAAAATTTTTTTCTTTATATCAAAGGTGATGAAATTATATCTCGTCATAATATATTTAATTTTGTGACACATTTATTTAATTCTTGTTTTCTAAATATATTTCATGTTTACTTTTATCTCAATATTTTGTCTTTTTTTATATTTTGTCAACATATTTTTCCATATAATTATTTTTCTAATTTTATATCACTTAATATTTAATTTTTTTCTTTTTTTGTTTAAATTTGCATAAATTATTTAGTAAAAAAATAACTCAATTATTATATAGTCATGTTATAAGTATTTGTCTTTCTTTCATAAATTTGACAATACGTTAAAGTATTAAAATTTATTACAACATAAATATAAAAATAATTCTTTGGGAAAAAATTAAAACATTATATTGTAGATATATTAATGAAAAGTGATAAGTGGTCAAAATTACACATTTATACTTGATTTTGCATGTTTTTATAATATGATTTTTAGCAAATCTAGGAACTTTTAACTTGTTTTGTGATTTTAACCATTGTAGGATTAAATTGGTAATAAAGAGTCAATTTGTGGCTGATTGGAGCTGATTTGCAAAAACCATGAAGATTTGAAGAAATTTGGAATCAAATAGCTAAATCTAGGCAGATTTAAATGTTAGCATTGCCCAAGGCTAAGAGGCAAGGGTAAGCTTTGGCCTTGCCTAAGGCTAAGGAAATGTCGACTAGGGCAGAATATTTCAACAGACCTACTTTGTGTGTGAGTTGCCCGAGCCGCCAAAGGAGCTCCGACGGACTTTTAAGGATTATTATGCTATATTTTAAGGATATGAAGGCAATAATTTAAGGAAGTTTAGATCTTATTTAATATTTTATTTTATTAATTTGGGTAGGATTAAACTAATTTTATTTGAGGAGTTTTATTAGGAATAAAAAGGGAGAGAACAAATCTTCCTCAGCCCTATTCTCAAGTTATGTTTTAGTTCTATAATAGCCATGAGTGGCTGAACATTTATTTTGGTTAAAGGTTAATTTAAAGGCAAGATTCAACCAATTATTGTGAGATTGTTTGTTCTTTAATTTTGTCTTTAATTTTATATGATTTTCATGTTATTTACTATAGCTTAAAGAAGCCATATCTCGATTGTTATTTGTTTTATGTTCAATGAGGCACCGTTGTTCATTTAATTAAATAACATAACACTAATTGAGGATATCAAATCCGTAATTATTTGGTAGATACAATAACAAATGGTAATTAGCATAACATCACTTAAAAGGGTTGTTATATTAAGTAAATGCATTATTTGGTCTAAATTAGTATCGCTTGTAGATTATTTAGCTTATGTCGGGTCATTCTAAATTGCAATGCTATTAATAAATTAAATTATTTCTCTTGTTAAAGGGTTGTTTATTGGTTAGAAGTTAATTACAGTCTTACCTATTTAGCCTATTAATACAAAAAAGATTGGTTAGGAGCATAAAGCTGACGATTATAACTGGTCTGTTGTATGATTTTAGAATTATCTTTTCACCTATGATCAGTAATTTGAATCCTGTGCCATGAATACCTTTAACTGAAATTTTTCATCCATTGATCTCATCCTTATTTATTTTTTATATTTTTATTTTATTATTTTAATTTTTTAAATTTTATTTTATTTTTAGTTTCTTAGATTTACAAAATTCCCCATTTTTTATTTTTAGTTTGTCAATTTTATAGCTACTTAAAGAATGAAAACTCAACCAATCCCTATGGATTCAACCCTGCTCATTACTAATTATAAGTTAGCATTAAGTAGAAATATTATTTTTGTTGGTTTTGACACCTCTTAAATTTTGGCACCATTAATGTGAATTGGTGTCTATTAGTTTTAATTTTTTTAAATGGCTGAATATTTGTGTTCTCTTGACTTAAAAATTTCACATTTGACATCCTTGATTCAAAACATGGCTGCAGGAAATAGGCAATAGAATAGGCCATATTACCAAGAGAAATTTTATGAGCCTAAAGGATTTTTGGGTCCACCTGAATGGAGTTATAACCCATATGTGCATATTGACAATCCATATTGGATGGTCAGTCAAACTTTAGTTATAGGAGATGGCCACAAACATTCCAGAATTCCTAGCATATGCAGCCTATTCTATCATAACAAAATTCTTTAAATTGATGTATGTTTCTTAAAGAAATTATGCAATAACTTCTACAGAAAATAGAGAAGACGGATGCCACTATTCAAAATTTGGAGAACCAAATGAGCCAAATAGCAATGTCCTTAAGAAAAATAAAGTCCAAATGGTGTTAGCCCTTACAAACAATTGAAAATCCAAGATAAAATGCCAGTGCAATCACCTTGAGGAGTGAAAAAGAGTTAGAATAGGCCCTGCAAAATAAGAGTGACTAAAAAAGTGAAGAAGAAGATAAAAGAAGAGGTGGAATCTATGCAAAATAGACAACCCATAGATAGAGTTCCAGAACAACCTCCAACTTTCATCACACAACCCTCTTTTCCTGAGAGACTAGCCAAGTCTAAAAAGAAAAAGGAAGATGACGATATTCTTGAGATTTTTTGCAAGGTTAAGGTAAATATTCCTTTACTTAATGTAATTAAACAAATAGCTCAGTATGCTAAATTTCTTAAAGAATTGCGTGTTCATAAGAAAAAGCTAGTTGGTAATGAAAGGGTAAGTGTTGGAGAAAATGTCTCTGCTATGATTCAAAGAAAATTACCTCAAAAATGTAAAGACAAAGGTATGTTTGCTATCCCTTATGCTATAGGCAATGTTATAATAAAAAGAGATATGTGTGATTAAGGAGTTTTAATAAATATTATGCCATTGTCTATTTGTTTATCTTTGCATGCTGGTCCATTAAAAGAGATAAATGTAGTACTTCAACTTGCTAATAAGTCTATTATTTATCTTGAAAGGATATTGGAGAATATTTTGATGGAAGTTGATAGGTTGGTCTTTCCTACTGATTTTTATATGCTTAACATAGAGGAGGATAAATCCTTAAATTCTTTAGATATTTTGTTAGGAAGGCCATTTCTCAACACATCTAAGGCAAAAATTGATGTGTATGAGGGCACACTATGGAGTTTGATGGACAAATCATTAAAGTTTATGTTTATAATACTAAGAAAAATTTCAGTGCTGCATCTAATATTTTCAAAGTGGATGTTACTGAACCTTTAATTAATGAATCTTTTAAATGGGATGATAATTTTAATAATTTGAATTTTTTATATTTTTTTAGACGCCACTTTCAAAAATCTTAACAAATTTAAGAAGAATTTAGTGATTGGTACCAATTTGCAAGAAGTGATGAATGAAAAAAGACTAAAATAGGACTTCAGACCAGGTTGAAAGGTTTAAAATTATGAAAACTTCTAGCCAAAGACATTAAATAAAGGCACTTTTGGGAGGCAACCAAATGTTTAGCTTTGTTTGAGGCTAAGTTGTTCCTGTTTAGATTTAATTTTTAGTATTTTTATTTTTTTATTGCAGGTATAAATGCGTAACTGGAGCATTTTAATGGTGGTGGGCTGCATTTTTTTTGTTTTTAAGTTGGGCATATGGGTTTTAATAGATTTTACTTTTATGGGTTTCTTTTTAAGTTGGGCCTTCATTTATTACTCTAATTCTTTTAATGGGTTTTGTATTATTATTTTTTATTTTAACCTATCAGGTCCATCTGTTACTTATACCTTATATATTTTAATTCTTTTATTTTAACACTTTAAGTCTATCATTTTTATTTCCCATTAACCCTAAATCCCCAAAAGCAAACCCATATATCTTCCTCATGTTGGAATTTATCGGTTACATACATCTCATACATAAGCGAAATTTAAAATTGTTAACCAATATTACTGATCTTGCCATGAATGTACAATATTCATATTAATAAGAATAAGAAAAATCACCTTCGATTTTTGTTGAACAGTTGAATTTCCTTCGCACCAGGTTATCGCAAACCACAATGTCCAAAATCGAACACCTCCAATGAGTAATCCACACTAGAGAATGATAGAATGAACCAACAATTGGAAAGGGACAAGGGGCTGGCCGAAAATCCCTTGAGCTAGCAAGGGAGGTGGCAGCTAGGGTAGAGAGAAAAAAGAAGAAACCCTTACTTAAGTGTTTTCTCACTTAACCCTAATTCCTCATTATTTGGATTTTTATAGTTAGGTTAAAAATCCAACTTCATAATGAGATTGGGCTCTTTAAAATTGCTGTAAAATTATTAATTGAGCTTCTAGAATTATTTATAATTATTTGGGCTCAATTAAATCCAATTTAAGCCTTTTCATAAAAGACTATGCACAAAACATACAAACTAGGCCCTTTGTACAAACACTTGGATTTAATTACCCAAATGAATTTCAAATTCAACCAAATTAAATATATAGGCTCCAGAATACTTATGTAACATATTTAATTTAACTTGGTCCAAGAAATAGGCCTCTAAGGCCTTCTACTAGGGAGTTGGCGTGTGGCCCTCTTCTAGAGGGCTTCTGCGCCAACTTCATTCCTCTGGCCCCTTTATAATTCCTCCAATGGACCCATTAATTATTATATCATCTCTATAACACTTATAGTCCAATAATAATTAATTATGAAATGCATTATTTTAATTAGGTCCAATTTTACAGAATATTTCTCAAAATTTTTGCGAACAATTATACTTGACCATAATTAATTAAACTCTTTAATTAATTATTATCTTATTCACTTCTCTATCCCCATAATGATATCAAATATTATTATCCTTTTCATTTTACCATTTTATCCTTTTTCTCTATATGTGTGTGACCTATTGGATTTCTGTCCATATTGGCAGTATAATATGTAATTGTGAGTTCTATTCAAGACTCACATGATTTAAACTCCTTTAAATCATTTTATCAATCCCTCTTGATATTTTTGATACATCATTATACAAGTCATGATTGGCCTCTAGCTAGGCATCATGACTATCCAAATGTCAGGAAAGTCAAGTGGTTTGACTATACCCTTCCATAGAAACAGTTACCATGCAATTACTCCTTTCACCACTTTTATCTCAATTAGATTCTGAGTATAGATTTCTATCAACTCATATAAATCTAATTATGTATGTTCTATTAATTTAACCATTGTTCCCAAAATTCCCTCCATGGATCTCTATCCATCTTGGCATATTACTCTGGCCAGAGATTCTCTGAATAAGGCAATTATAGAATCATGTAAGATAACTTCCCTTATTAAATCTAAGATGGTGAATCCTTTGTCAATAACTAAAATATCTTCAAGTAGGTCATGATATACCCAATCTCCTAACTATGTTCACTCCCAGTTGGAAGTAATTAGTTATGGAGTCAAAGTATACCACTTGCTACTTAAGATAACTTTGGTGATCTCAAGTCTAAGGATACTTGCACAATCGCTATGAAGAGATTCCTCACTGACATAGATTTAATATCCATGTGAGGATTCTCTTTGCAGGTCTCCAATCAACTTGTTCTTCTAACAAGCATCCACATGTTAGATTTTATTATCTTTCATAATCACAGTTATGAGAACCACTGCTTGAACCATTTAAGAAGCATAACATGTGCTAGTCTGTTCGAATTAATAATGTCCTATCTTGTTAATTATATGACTAGGGATATTTAGATATTAACACATTTACATGCAATAATCATCTCATATCATGAACACCTTCATGATTGCCTTTGCACTGTGTTTATAATATCCAGGACTTCCTTTATTCATTTAAGATTTACAAACTCATGTATTTAAACATAGCATTAATAAATGAATGATGCTTTTTATTAAGAATATAAATTTCATACATATGAAAAATATCCCTATTACATGGACTCTAGGGCATACTCTTTAACACCTCATACAGCCACCTAACCTCCATAACCATGGTTATTAAACTCAGATTGACTCGACCGATTGGACTGCGACTCGACAAGCAATCCGAGTTTATTCAACTTGAAAATCAAAAATGATAAAAACTCGATTTGGCTCGTAAAAAATTGGGTTGACTTGGAACTCATCGACCCGAACCAGACTCAGGTTCAATTGCATTTTGGGAGAAATTACCCTAAAATAAATCCCTAAATTTCTTCTCATCTCTGCCTTCATCTCAAGACACTAGCAAACTAGAAGCTCAGCAACTCCATCACCAGTTTTGAAAAGGCAAGTATGTGAGCCCAACTTGGAAACCAAATGAGATGTTATGGTTAGCCAGGGCTTTGAGGGTCCAATATCGAGGCTATGATGGGTCATCTTCAAGAATTGATCACCCAGAGGCTATTTAAACCATCAGCAGTGACGTCACAGCTCAATCAACGAGAGGGAAAACGAGAGCTGATAAAGATAGAGAAGTTACGGAGTTCTTGCAAAGGCATGGGGTTAACAGAGATGTTAAAACGGCGGGTACTAAATGGGATAACATGTTGGGAGAGTTTAGAAAAGTTTATGAATGGGAGAGAGGCGGTGAGAGAGAACATCATGTTGGCAAGAGTTATTTTAGACTTTCTCTTTACGAGAGGAAGCAATATAGATTGCCTGCTTCTTTTGATGAGAAAGTGTTTAAAGAATTGTCTCAATTTATGGGGTTTCAGATGAGATCATCTCACAGCAGAGGAGCAAATCCAATTGGTTCTGGTGATGATGCTAGAATTGCTATTTCTAGTGTAAGAGCTCTCCCTCCTCTCCATCCTCTCAAAGAAGATGACTTTCCCTACCAAGGTAATTATCTTTGCATTATTCCACAAGCTAATGATAAAGTTTCAAATTTTTGTCAACTTCTAATGATAAAGTTTTCATTTGGTCTTGGAATAAATTGGTCTCTGTTCTTGATCGATTCTTTATAATGTGATGGTTATATTAATTATTAATTCAAGAATGGTGGTTTAGGGCAGAGATTAGAAGACTAGCTAATGAGAATTTAATTTCAGACCATGTCCTTCTCTCATTTCTTTTTTTTTCCTTTTTTAATTTTCATGGCTTCCTTATGTAGGTGACTAGCTAATGAGAATCTAATTTCTTGCGTGAGCTTTGGTGGTACTCTACTCTTTTGTTTATACAAAGATTAGAGCTTTTAATGTATAAACATACTAAAAGTAAGGTCTCTCTATTTTCATAACCTTAAAACTTGAGTGGAATTCTTCGTAGTCATTGCAAGCTATTCAATTTTACCTATATTCCTTATAACATTTGATCTAATATGCTTAAATATATAATGATTAGCTGATGATTGTGACATATACTTTTTATTAATGCTTTATCTTGGGGTTAGGCTTGCACTCTAATACTTGATTTTATGCAACCCTGTTACCTCATCAACATATATCAACCATCTATAAATTTGTTAATATTTTTTATAACTATCGTTCGCTGATTCAGTTTTCTTCTGTACTGCAAGCAGTTGATATTAAACTCCTTGGCTCCCTAAACAGAAACGATTTGAAGAAACTATATGGTGATAATTTTCCTCAATGGATATCTTTTCCTATCTTTGAACAGGTTTTCCTTCTCACTTTGCAGTAGCTTAATGTTTTATTTATTGTACGCAGTTTTAGATTAAAGCGTAATTAGTCCTCTATTTACATGCATGTGGGTGTTTCGTTTCAAGAAAATGTGAATGCTTCTGCTACTTGAGAACACGGCTTAGACTGACTTATGGTAAAGTTTACTATTATTTGAGTCACTGAAAAGTTAAGAAGACTGAACTACTTGCAAACTTACAGTTAATTTCCTTACAATTACACCTAGTGTTGGGCATCGCACAATCCAATAAATAAGAGTTATGGAGCATGTGCAAGCTCAAAATAATTGTAAGAAAATAGTTCTATTGAATGCCTTAGTAATTGCTTGTCAATATGATGGGGAAGATGAACATGAACATGAACATGAACATGAACATGGAGATTGAGATTAATGATAATTTCTTGTCATTATATTAAATGAATTTATTCAGATATTATGTGGATTTATTTAAATATTTACTATTTATGTTTGGACTATTTATTTGATTTTTATAATAAAAAATTTTATTGAACTTAATATTTTTATATTGATATTTTGTGACTAAAAGATTTTTTAATGTATTTTGACATATAATATTTTTAATTTTTTTATAAATAATTATATTTAAAAAAATAAAAACTCCGAGTCAACCCAATCCAATCAGTTAACTCTCGACTCAGTTGGCAAGTCGAGTCGATCTCCGAGTCGCTTATGAAAACATTATCCATAACACTACATCCAAAGCTCCAAATTCTCAAAGTCTCGTCATGGCTAGACTAAAGAACCAACCAAAGTAGCCCCTATATAGTACCGTTGTTGCCATCTCAACCGATGATGGCATTGACGCAATCAAAGCAACAACAATTTCTATTTTTTTCTTTTTTGATTTTTTTCTTTCATTTATTTTTTATTTTTATTTTTTTATTTCCTATTGCTAATTTCATATTATTTTTAGGTTGTTAAAAAAATGAGATATAAAAAAAATTATAGTGAATATGCACTTTGTCTTTATTTGTTTTGCTTCTATTTTTTTTCATTTTTGTTCTACATCACTTTTAATGCCCACCCATTTTGTTTGACTTTCAATTTTTTTATTATTATTATTTTTCCTTTGTTTTGTTTTATTCACTTTCACATGTATCAATTAATTGATTTTTTTCTTTACCTAATGTTTTCAATTTCATTTTTCCTATTGTGTTTCTATTACTTCCTTCCCTTTGTTTATTTATTTATTTGACATTTTGATTCACAATGAATTTTTTCTCTTTTTTTATTTTCTTTTACTGTGAATTTGTTTGCATCTACTCTGGGTTGGTTTTGCTCACATAATAGGGCTATTCTTGAATTGGTTTTGGAGCTATTATTGTTTAATCATTTATCAATTCATTGAGTTTCTATAAGAATGATTTTGCTAGTTGCTAATTGATTGATTTTGATTTTATATTGATTTTAATTTTTTATCTGATCTTCTAGGTAGCTAACACCTTAAATAAACTCAATAAGTGGTTCGATGAACCAAAACTTAGCAATTTAATAAAGTAAATAGAAGAAGTAACTCCAACAATCTACCATTCGATCTGTAACCATGTCTCTATAATAGGGTCGTTTCTAAACCATGTCTTTTTTTATTATTTATCTCCTTTTGTCCCACGATTGATTTGTTGTTTTGCATTAGGGACAATGCAAGGAGAAAATACGGGAGAGGGGTTTGATAAAGGTACTGATTTTGGGATGTGGTAATTTTACTGATTTATAGCAACTTTGTGCTAATTTTTTAGCATTATGTTGTGAAAATTGTGGGTTTTTTTTGTTGTTGGTTTTAATGCTAAATTTTTCATTAGATTTACTATTGTTAATTTTTGATGATTTATGGATGATTTGTGCATATTTTAGTCAATTGCATTTTTTGTGGATTTAAGTATATATTTTGTCAAAAGAACTTTTATAGCTTGATATTCATCCAATTTATTGCATTTTAGGTGCTGTTTAAAGTGCTAGCAGGGTACATTTATCCCTTGAATTTTTGTTTGAAATTAAGCTTTTGATTTCTTACTCTTTAGCATTTTGATAATATTCATTCTAAATCCTAAGGAAAAGCATATACTTAAAGACAATTCTTTGACCATTTGGATTTTGGTTTGATGAAATCTTAGACAAGATTGAGTGGTTTTTATAATTGCTTACTCATTTTCATACAATTTATAGTGGCCTAAATTATCTTTTAGATTAGAATTACCAAGGTTTAATTTTAAAGGAGAAATATAATCTTTGCATGTTCTTAATTTGGTATCTTTACATATTAAGAGCTTGTTAAAACCAGTTTGGACACTTAGTTTGTATTGTGTGCTTTTGGATTGAGGAATTTAGTTACCGAGATAGAAAAAAAAGGGAAAAAATAGTAACAAATTTTACTATGTTGTCTGCTCAAAATGCGGTTAAAAGTAGAGCTAGTAGCCACTTGAAATTGTATAATCTGAGTAACCGGGTGTACGCATGTCAAAACTAGGTACTCTCCAATAAAAAAAAAGATTTCTACATTCCTTATAAGCATTCTAATCTTTCTTAGGCTGGAAAAATTGAGTATATATAGGTCAGAACCAGGTATGCTCACATTCACTACAGTCTACGGAAGTAAATCAAGTTTGAATAAGTTAAAAAAAATAAATATACAAAAAGAAAATAAAAAAATTTATGGTTTCTTCTTTCCTTTATCCATTTAATTATGCGTGATTAAAATGTCTAATTTGGTTTGATGAGTTACCTTTATGCATTGATTTAATCTTGAATTGAGACATAAAATTCTTGTATACTTAATGTTATCAAACCTTGGTGTTTCTGGTTTGAAAAAAAAATGATTGAGAAATCCATACTTTGATATGAATTTGTGGGAAGTGGTTATCAATTCTTGTTCCATTTTGCTATGCATTTTTGTCTTGTCAAAGTTTATGGGATGGAAGTTTATTTTTAGGTAATTGAACTTTTGACAGGATTGATTATGTGGTTTGATTCATGCTTGAGGACAAACATGGGATAAGTGTAGAAGAATTTGATAAGTGGTCAAAATTACACATTTATACTTGATTTTTCATGTTTTTATAATAGATTTTTAACAAACTTAGGAACTTTTAACTTGTTTTTTGATGTTGACAATTGCAAGAATATATTGGTAATAAATGATCAATTTATGGATGATTAGAGCTAATTTGCAAAAACCATGAAGATTTAAACAAGTTTGGAAGCAAAAAGTTGAATTTGGGCAGATTTGGACGCTAACCTTGCCCAAGGCTAAGAGACAAGGGTAAGCCTTGGCCTTGCCTAAGGCTAAGGAAATGTCGACTAGGGCAGAATATTTCAACAGATCTATTTTGTGTGCGAGTTACCCTAGCCGCCAAGGGAGTTTCAACCAACTTTTGAGGATTTTTGTAATGGTCTTGACACCGGGTCAACTGTGAACAGTACTTTTCGATGGTAAATAGTGCTTTTCAGGCCCAAAAAGACATTCAAAAGTCAAAAATATTTTATTATACCATCAAAAATTATGGGTATTGGTGAGTTCGGGGTTGAAATTTGAAGTGAAATTGAGATCAAATGGGCCTCCAAATTTCAAAAATACGAAAAGGTAGTGAGTTAATTTCCCTGGTGGTAGGAAAGGTGACTTGATTTTGCATAAATAATTAAAAATAGTAAATGAACTCCGAAAATTGTTATATTTTGCATGTCTACATGAATTTTTATGTAGAATATTTTAGTGATGAGAATGGAATTTTTTGGTGACACCGGCAGTTGCCGAATCGGACCAATAAGTTTAAATCGGACTGATAACGAACTCCAATTGAGCCAAAAATATGCGTGCTAGCTATTTTTTATGTGATAAGAGTGACATAATTATTTTTGGAGTGCTTTGGTGGCTGAAAGAGAGAGAAATTTGATTGGACTTTAAAAAGGTCTAAATGGGCCTTAAGAAATAATTGGGCTAAGCCCATTGGTTTAGCCCAATTTTGGGTCTATTAGTGAGACATATAAAAGCCTAAAATCTAGAGAAAACTCCAGAAAATTGTTGTGGCTTCTCCTATCTTCTCTAGGCCGAACCAAGTGCCTTTCTCCTCTCTCTCTCTCTTTTGCTTCCTCATCACTCAAAATCTCTCATAAATCCCAACTTAGGAGTTGTAGTTCTATCTCTCTAGATCACTAAAATAGTTTCTCTTAATTGATTTGGGCAAAGGAAGTGGAGAAAATAAGTAGAGAAAGAAAAAGGGGTAAGTTGGATCTTGGAAAATTTAATGATTTAAATTGATTCTTTAATGTTTTTCCATGAATTTTGAGGTGTAGAATATGATTATGAGCTTGGATTTTACATTTAAGAACAAAAAAATAAAGAAAACTAAGCTTGAATGGTTGGCCCTATGTAGGTGAGCAAGAAGAGGAAGGTTTTTCAAGGAGTAAAGGCAAAGGAAATGAGGCTTAGGCTTCCTAATTCAAGTCAAAATTGTAAGCGGCTAATTAATCTTTACATTTTCTAAGTTTATGAATTTAATTCAATTATGTAATTAGGGTAAAAAATTTTAAAGTTGTCTGAAGTGATAGCAGCTACTGCAACAAAAAGATTAATTAAAAAAGGCTGTGAAGCATTTATGTGTTATGCAGTGGAAGCAAAGAAAGATAGCTTAAAGGTATCATATGTGCCAACTGTTAGGGAGTTCCAGGATGTGTTTCCAGATGAGCTTCCAGGCTTACCACCTGATAGAGAGGTGAAATTCTCCATTGAGGTCACTCTTGGTACTACTTCTATTTCTATTACTCCATATAGAATGGCACCTGCAAAATTGAAGGAATTGAAGATTCAGCTTCAGGAGTTGCTCGACAAGGGATTTATCTAACCCAACACTTTTCCTTGGGGAGCACCTGTCCTGTTTGTAAAGAAAAAGAATGGGACTCTTTGATTGTGCATAGACTACAGACAGCTGAATAAAGTGACGATAAAGAACAAGTATCCCCTCCCTCGCATCGAAGACTTATTTGATTAGCTTAAGGGAGCGGGTGTCTTCTCCAAGATATATATGAGATTGGGTTACTATCAAATGGGGGTAAAAGAAGCTGATGTGCCCAAGACTGCTTTTTGTACTAGGTATGGCCATTATGAGTTTTTGGTCATGCCATTTGGGCTTACAAATACACCAGCAACTTTCATGGACCTGATGAATAGAGTCTTCCACCCTTACTTAGGTTAGTTTGTGGTGGTCTTCATCGATGACATCTTGGTGTATTCCAAGACACCAAAAGATCATGACAGACACTTAAGGATTGTATTGCAGACCTTGAGAGAAAAGTAGATGTACGTCAAATTCAGCAAATGTGACTTTAGGCTGAATGAAGTATCATTTTTGGGCCATGTTATTTCTACAGAGGGCATTAAAGTAGATCCTTCAAAGATTGAAGCAATCCTTCAGTGAAAGCCACCCAAGAATGTGACTGAAGTGTGAAGTTTTTTGGGTTTGGTTGGGTATTATAGGAGATTCATTAAGGGCTTTTCCACCATTGCAGTCCCAATGACATGATTGCTATAGAAAAATGTTAAATTTGTATGGATCGAAAAATGCCAGGAATGCTTTGAGAAGCTAAAGATTATGTTGACAGAAGCTCCTATCCTTACTCAACCTGAGTCAGGCAAGGATTTTGTGATCTACAGAGATGCTTCTAGGAATGGTTTAGGTTGTATTCTGATGCAGGAGGGCAAGGTGATTGCTTATACCTCCTGACAACTCAAGACTTATAAAAGAAACTATCCTACTCATGATTTAGAATTGGCAGCCATTGTTTTTGCATTAAAGATTTAGAGGCATTACTTATACGGAGAGAAATGCTACATTTACTCGGATCACAAGAGTTTGAAGTATCTGCTTACCCAGAAAAAACTCAATCTCAGACAAAGATGCTGGTTGGAGTTGATTAAAGACTATGATTGCTATATCGACTACCATCCAGGGAAAGCAAATGTAGTAGCCGATGCACTCAGCAGAAAATTTATGTCAGGTAATGTTAGTGCTTTTGAATGAACTTGTATAAGATATTGATAAGTGTAAATGATTAATAGTGATATTTGCAGCTCTTCGGGCAATGAATACCAGTTTAAGTTTGACCGCAGATGGAGCCATAGTAGCTAAACTATGAGTTAAACCAGACTTTGTGCATAAGGTGAAAGTGGCTCAGAAAGAAGATGATAGATTGATGGCTATTGTAAATAAGCTTCAACACAGTAGTGAAAGTGATTACTCAATGTCTAGTGATGGAAGTCTTTGTTATAAAGAAAGACTTTGTGTACCAGCTCAGGAAGATTTGAAGAGAGAGATTTTGACGGAAGCACACCATAGTAGCTATGCCATGCACCCTGGGAGTAACAAGATATACCAGGATTTGAAAGCCTACTACTGGTGGCCAGGCATGAAGCATGATGTGAATGAATTTGTGGGTAAATGTCTGATATATCAACAGTTAAAAGCAAAACATCAGGTTCCTTCTGGACTACTCCAACCGCTGGTTATTCCAGAGTGGAAATGGGATCAGGTGACCATGGATTTTATGACTGGGTTACATATGACTCAGTGGAAACATGATGCCATTTGGGTAATCATTTACCATCTCACCAAATCAGCTCATTTCTTACCAGTACGGATGGATTTCTCTTTGACCAGGCTGGCAAAAATTTACATAAAAGAGGTGGTTAGATTACATGGAGTACCCATATCCATTGTGTCAGACAGGGATCCCAGGTTTACTTTCCATTTTGGAAGTGTTTTCAAGATGCTTTGGATACTAAACTTCGTCTGAGCACAGCATTCCACTCTCAGACTAATGGCCAATCAGAACAGATGATTCAGACTTTGGAATATATGCTTAGATGTTGTGTCCTTGAGTTTGGCACTAATTGGGAAAAACATTTGCCATTAGCTGAGTTCGCCTATAATAACAGCTATCAATCCAGTCTGAAAATGGCTCCATTTGAAGCATTGTATGGTAGGAAGTGTAGGACTCCTTTGTGCTGGACTTAACTGAGTGAGAGGAAGCTTTTGGGTTCAGACTTGATTCGTGACTCTGAAGAAAAGGTCCAGATTATTAAAAGCAGATTGAAAGAAGCAATGGATCGTCAGAAGTCATATGCAGATCTAAAAAGAAAAGATATTGAGTTCCAGGTTGGAGATAGTTCTTTCTAAAGGTATCTCCATGGAAGAAAGTTCTGAGATTTGGAAAGAAGGGCAAGTTAAGCCCTAAATTCATTGGTCCATATGAGGTAATTCAGCGATTGGATCCCGTGGCCTACAGGTTGGAATTGCCATCTGCTTTGGAGAAGATACATGATGTCTTCCATGTATCTATGCTCCGCAAATACATATCTGATCCTAGTCATGTGATAGCACCAGAAGAAATACAGGTTCAGACTAACATGAGCTATGAAAAAAAACCATAAAGAAGCTAGAGAAGTTCGACAGCTTCGGAACAAATAGATCCCATTGGAGAAAGTTTTGTGGCATCACCACAATGTCGAGGAAGCAACATGGGAATCCGAAGCAACAATGAGACAACAGTATCCTCTATTCTTCAGTTCAGGCAAATTTTAAGGACAAAATTTCTTTTAGTAGGGAAGAAATGTAATGGCCTCGACACCGGGTCAGCCGTGAACAATACTTTTCGATGGTAAATAGTGCTTTTCGGGCTCAAAAGGACACCCGAAAGTCAAAAATATTTTATTGGACCATCAGAAAGTATGGGTCATGGTGAGTTCGGGGTTAAAATTTGAAATGAAATTGAGGTCAAATGGGCCTCCAAAGATCAAAAATACGAAAAAGGTAGCGAGTCAATTTTTCTAGTAGGGAATGTGACTTGATTTTGCATAAATAATTAAAAATAGTAAACGAACTCCAAAAATTATCAGATTTTTTATTTCTACATGAATTTTTATGTATAATATTTTAGTGATGAGAATGGAATTTTTTGGTGACACCGGCAGTTATCGAATCGGACCGATAAGTTTGAATTGGGTCAATACAAGACTCCGATTGAGCTAAAAATTTGCGTGCTAGCTATTTTTAATGTGATAAGAGTGATGAAATTATTTTTGGAGCGATTTGGTGGCTGAAAGAGAGATAAATTTGATTAGGCTTTAAAAAGGCCTAAATGGGCCTTAAGAAATAATTGGGCTAAGCCCATTGGTTTGGCCTAATTTTTGATCCATTAGTGAGGCATATAAAAGCCTAAAATCTGGAAAAAAAACTCCAGAAAATTGTTGTGGCTTCTCCTCTCTTCTCTAGGCCAAACCAAGTGCCTTTCTTCTCTCTCTCTCTCTCTTTTGCTTCCTCATCACTCAAAATCTCTCATAAATCCCAACTTAGGAGTTGTAGTTTCATCTCTCAAGATCACTAAAATAGCTTCTCTTGATTAATTTGGGCAAAGGAAGGGGAAAAAATAAGTAGAGAAAGAAAAAGAGGTAAGTTGAATCTTGGAAAATTTAATGATTTAAATTGATTCTTTAATGTTTTTCCATGGATTTTGAGGTGTAGAATGTGATTATGAGCTTGTATTTTACATTTGAGAACAAAAAAATAAAGAAAACTAAGCTTGAATGGCCGGCTCCATGTAGGTGAGCAAGAAGAGGAAGGTTTTTTAAAGAGTAAAGGCAAAGGAAATGAGGCTTAGGCTTCCTAATTCAAGTCAAAATTGTAAGTGACTAATTAATCTTTACATTTTCTAAGTTTATGAATTTAATTCAATTATGTAATTAGGGTAAAAAATTTTAAAGTTGTTAATTGATGAAATTTTGTTAGGGTAAATGAAATTGGACATTAAAGAAGATGAAATGAAGGCTTAAATGGAAGAAAACAAAATTTTAGAGTTATATTATTTAAGTGGTCGAATTCTCTCCTTGGGTAAAATGATGAATTTTTGCGTGAAAATAATATATATTAGCCTAAACTAATTATAGAATTAATGTATAGTGTCCATGAATTTTTATTGACTTATTGAAATTTATTTTGGAATTTTAAAGCTTATATAACAAATATGTTTATAGTGAAAGTTGTGAAATATGGTGAAATAATTGATTATTTTAGTGAAAAATGATAGTAAATAATAAATAATGCATAAATAAATTTTATTGAAATTTATTGAAATTATTAAGATTTTATTTAGAATTTAATATGAATATATAAAATAGAAAATATTGAATTATTAGTGAATAATTGCATAAAAATGAAAAAAAAAAGTGAATTGTTATGGAATTAATTCAAAGCCAATGAAAAAGAAATAAAAAGTCAATTGTTGAATTTTTCGGGAATTGAAAAGATTAAATAAGTAATTTTAACTGTGCCCTTAGAATTAGTCTGACAATAAAAACTAGTTCTTGATATAGTTGGTTAGCCATAGGAACACCCTTTACCGCGGTGCAAGTCATGGCGACTTGTTTTGCTATGGGCAGGATCTTTGATCTCCATAGTTTAAGTGTAAAGTGAAAGTGAAAAGTGCAGTGTTATGGGAATGGTTCCTTGAAAATAATTTCTCTTTTTAGTGGGGTCTGTAGGGTCCATATTTCGTATATCCAGTCTGAGATTTTCTATCAAGTCTATACTAGGGGCATAATGAAAATAAATTGATAAAGAAGTAAAAAGACAATGAAAAGTATGAATAAAGGGTAAAAAAGGACCAAAATGAAAAGAAAAAGAAAGTTTAGGGGCAAAATAGTAATTTTTTTCATAAGTGTAAAAAGTAAGTAAATTAAGTAAGAATTGCTTAAATAAAGATAAAATAGTCAGATAATAGTTAAATTGTCTAAAAAGTGAATTTTATAGTCAATAAGGACTAAAATATAATTTTACACATAAATGTCATAATAAGTGTATAAGAATGAAAAGTGCCTCAATTATCAATCCAAAGATTATAAATAAGCTTAATAAGAGTAGATTTTGAAGTTATGCAAATAAAATGAAAATGTTGTAAACAAAAATTTAAAATTGATGTTTTATTTAGAAAATTAATTGATTTTATAAATATTGGTATAAGTTATTATTAGTAAGAATAATAATGACAAGTTAGGAAATGTATCGATTATTAGTCATCACTGGGCATGTTGAGTGCTCAGCGCATAGTTTTTACTGCATGTAGAAAAGCAGGAGCATGAGCAAGAATACAGATTGCAGGACTTCTTTTAAGAATTTTTGTTGTATGATTTTAGCATGTATATATGTATATAAACTTTACTTTTGGTTATGTAATTGATAAACAGGAGTATATTAGTAAACCTTATGTTGGATGTATATGAGATGGAATGAATGGTTATATTAGGTATTATTGATTGTTATGCTTCTGAAAGGCTGTATGAATTGTCTCTATTTCAGGAAGCTAATACTATGTACAGCCGTCATATTGCAAAAATTAAATTAAATGCATAGTAAATTGGGACAGTTATAGGTCATCGATGATTTATTTTCAAATTAACTAAAGCATGCTAATAAGATATTGAAATGTAAAGATTAAGTTGGAAAAAAAAATTTCCGGCCTTTAGTACGTCGGTACAGTGTTAGGAGTGATAAGGGTGTTACAATTTTTATACTACATTTTAGGGATATGAAGGTAGTAGTTTTGGGAAGCTTAGATTTTATTTAATATTTTATTTTATTTTTCTAATTTGAGTAGGATTAAACTACCTTTATTTGAGGAGTTTTATTGGGAATAAAAAGGGAGAGAATAGATCTTCCTCGGCCTCATTCTCATGTTTTGTTTTAATTCTGTAATAGCCATGAGTGGCTAAACGTTTATTTTGGTTAAAGGTTAATTTAAGGGCAGGATTCAACCAATTGCTGTGAGATTATTTGTGCTTTAATTTTTTCTTTAATTTTATGTGATGTTCGTGTTATTTATTGTGACTTAGAAAAACCATATCTTGATTGTTATTTGTATATATTCAATGAGACGTCGTTGTTTATTTAATTAAATAATATATAGTTAATTGAAGATATCGAATCCATAATTGTTTGGTAGATTTGATAACAAGTGGCAATTAGTATAACATCACTCAAAAAGGATTGTTATATTAAGTAAATGCATGATTTGATCTAAATCAATCTTAGTTGTAGATTGGTTGGTTTAGGTCAGATTTTTCTAAATTGTAATACTATCAATAAATTAAATTTTTTCGCTTGTTAAAGGGTTGTTTATTGGTTAGAATTTAATTACAGTCTTACTTGATTAACCTATTAATAAGGAAAGATTGGTCGAGAGCGTGAAGCCCGCGACTATAATTGGTCGATTGCATTATTGTAGAATTATATTTTCATCTATGATCAGTAATTTGAATCTTGTGGCACGAATACCTTTAACTAAAATTTTTCATCCATTGATTTTAGGGATGAACATAGACCGGTTAATCGTTTCATTAACAAATTTATTAAATCAGTCCATTAACTTTGATTAACCGTTTTATCGATTTTGATTTTTAATTTAATTTTTCGGATCAATTTTTTGGTTAACCACTAAAAAATTTTATTATATAAATTTAATAAACTATACAATTTTTAATATTATTTTTAATAGTTAAAAATGCTTTAAAAATGAAAAAATATAAATTAAATACAGTATTCATTAAAAGAATCAAAATAAAAATAAAATTTTCATAATTAATTATAAAAAATAAATATATTCAATATGAAACTAGCAACAGATTGTTAATTATGCACATATGATAATAAGAAGAAGAAGATAATTTTAATATTTATTTATTAAAAATATGTTAATTAATAATATTTTAAAAAGTTATATATCATAATATTTATAAATTACATAAATATTGAAAAATATAAGTGTAAAATTTAAAATATAATTTATAAAATGTATATAGATCAGTTAACGGTTCGGTTAACCACCGATTTTTTAAAGTAAAAATCGTAAACCTATATTTTTTATTTGGTTAACTTAAAAATTGATTTGGTTTCGGATCGATTTTTCGGTTAATCTAAATTTTGGTTTTTTACTCACTCCTAATTGATTTCATCTTTATTTATTTTTTGTATTTTTATTTTGTTATTTTAATTTTATTTTTAATTTAATTCTGTTTTTAGTTTCTTAGATTTACAAAATCCCCATCTTTTATTTTTGGTTTGTTAATTGTCTAGTCATTTAAAGAATTCAAACTTGATTAATTTATGTGGATTCAACACTGTTCATTACTAATTATAAGTTAATTTTAAATAGTAATTTTATTTTTATTGATATCGACACCCATCAAAAAGTGACATATGATGTGAACAAAGTTGATAGTAAAGAGGACTAGACAAGTATTTTATCAGGTAAAACTTTATTTCGTAAATTGAGGGGACCATTTTGTTGATATTTCAATTTTTTTCTCTTAATATTTACTATTTTTCTTCTTTTTTTGTGTAAATTTACATAAATTATTCAGTAAAAAAAAATCACTCAATTATTATAAAGTCATGTTATAAGCCGTGAGAAAAAAGTCATGTTATAAGTGTGTGTTATTTTTCTATACTCAATAATTATAGATCTATCGATTAAAAGTGGCATATGATGTGCACAAAGTTTATGTAAAGAGGACTAAACAAGTAATTTAATAGTTAAATTTTTAATTTTGAAAACTGGGTGGCGTTATCTTTTCTATAAGTTTAGTAATTAATGTTCTCAACACCCATTTTTTATAAACATTTATTTCATTTATCTATTTTTTTATAGGTTTATTTATTTATTTTACATAAATTCATACGTAGTGAATTTTTTTTCTCTTTTTTCTATATAGATTTTTTTTTTCTTGAGAATTTTAGCGAAGTCTCTTGCAACTATTCTAATTATTTTAAGAAGTAATTTCTTACTACTTTAACGATAAATGTTTCTTTTAAATAAGATGGTTTCCTTTAATTTTTTTGACATAATCACTGTTCAATCATAATTTTATGTTATTCATCTTCTATAATGACAAGAATATTAAATTTTTCAGTCTGTATTTTTCTGTTATTTGAATAAAAAAGAGAGAATTTAAATGTGAACTGCATTCCGATTATAACATAATTAAAGGAACCGTCTTTGTCACTAGTAAATCCGAAAGCACTAATAGAAATCAATTAATTGGAGTTTTTAGTTACAATAGTCAAAATTAATTTTAGTTCACTACAAGAAAATTGCAGAATAGCGACAAAATTTAGCGAATAAAAGAAAAATCGTTGCTAAATCACTGATATAGCGACAGAATTACGACGACAAATGAATTTTGTCACAAATATTGATTGGGATGCAAATGAACATATATTTTGCAACAATTTAGCGAGAATATCAATCATTTGTCGCTAATATTTCACAAATGTATATTATTTTGGATATATTATTAGCAATGATATACATTTGTAAATAACAATTTATTCATTAATATATATATATATATATATATTAAATATTGAGTGAATATAAATTTATTATTTTTCATTTTATTATTTAAATAATAAAATTTTCATATTAAATTAAGAAAAAAAAATTCATATGAACATTTAGCAAGGATAAATCTCATGCTAAATTTAGCAAGAACAATTTTTGTTACAAAATGCATGTTAAATTTTAGCAAGATACTCGTCCTAGCTAAAATTTAGCGAGTACTTTAATCCTTGCTAACTTTAGCGAGGACTAAATCCTCGCAAAACTTAGCGAGGACTGTAATCCTCGCTAAAATTAGCGAGGACGAAAATTCTCGCTAAAATCAGCTAGGACGACTTCTGTTACAGAATTTTTGTCCTCGCTAAATCGTCGCTAAACTGAGGAATTTTGTCCTCGCTATTTTGCGTTTTTCTTGTAGTGGTTTTACAAATTAAAATTATGTGATTTTAGTATTACAAGTTATAAAATTAAGGGATTTATTATTTATATTATCCTCAAGTTTATCATCAGCCTACTCAAGGCGAATGGCTCAGTTGGCAACATAGGCTAAGCTAGACGACCGGACTGCGGTTCGAGTCTCGACACCCCTCCTAGGGAAGGGCAGGAGCCTTAACTGTGACGATTTCCTGACTCCGAAATTAGTCGGCACCCAATGGTAGAGCGAACCGGATATCCGGGGGGCTTTAGTCGGCAAAAAAAAATCATCAGTCTACATTTAAATATTTTCATTTAACACTATTAATTTATTATTATTATATATCATATTTTACTTTAATTAATATTATTTTCGTTTCATTTTAAAATGTTACTTTTTCTATTTTTTGGTTTCGCTTTAAATTTTTTTTTTAAATTCAAGAGAAAAATTTAAATATTTATCTTTTTCATTGTACCTTTTATTAAATATTTTTTTATCATTTTGCTATTTTTTAATTAGAATTAAATGAAATACCTAAAAATAAAAAGATTATTTTTGCCAATTACTATATTTTTTTTATAAAATTAAAATATTTTAATTAATTTTTAATTAGCATGAAAAAAAGAAAATTATCTCTTGAAATAAAAGCGAAAATAATTCTCACCAATTTTTTCCATAAAAAAAAAGAACCTCACCAATTTTGTTAAAAAAAAAAGAATGAAAATCTAACCATTTTTTTCTTTTTTTGACAATCCAACCAATTCAATACGCTTTTTAGCAATTCCTTTCATTAATATTTGTTCCTAGCATAACAATAATTCACCAAATTGTTTCTTACTAACGCAGCAAAACTTTTTTTAGAAAAAAAAAAATAGAAAGAAAGAAACAGCAAATGAAAAGCACTTTCTTCAAATGACGCGTGTTCATTATTTGTACCCCCAATCCATCAAATATGTCCTTTTGTCATTCTGCATCTGTGCCGTTTGCCACAGCTATTTTACTTTTGTTTGTCATCAATATTATTAAAATCAGACTCCGATCACTTTAATCTACAACAACCGAAAATAACCATTATGAACTGATCAAAAATCAGTAAAAATCTAAATAAAATCAGAAAAAAATCAATTTGAATCTGAAAAAAATTAATTTTTATCCAAAATATTTATATAAAATTATTTTTTCTGAAAAAAATAAAATATAAGTATAAATATAAAATAATTAAAGTTTAAGTAATTTTAATAAATTTTTTATAAATAAAATAAAATAAAAATTATAATTTATATTTGATAAATTTTATTGAACATTTGCATTTTTATACTATATTTATCTTAAATTTTTATTATAAATATTGAATGACTTAAAAATATAATTTTATAACTAATATTTGATGATAAACATATTTTTTAAAATTATTTTTAATTATATTTTTATAATTATATTTTTATAATATTTATCTAAAATTTAAAAAATAATATTATTTTAAAATAATTCAGCTAAACTTTAATAAATTAGTTGAATTATGAATTTTTTATCTTTTTGGTCTTTTATTTGGTCCGATCTTAATAACATTGCTTTTCAAACTATTGCTCCCGAAGAAATCCCCTGACCCCGTCTGCCGTTCTCGAATGCACGGTCCAAAGTTTGTCGGAGTTTGGTTCTCACAGGAGGACGCTACCCGAGGCCTTGTCGCAGAGATTGGTGGTTTGAAATATTCACGCCACGGACTAGAGCCCTATAATTTTTTCTGGAATGGACATTTATTTTTATATGAATAATTCTTACAGGCATGGGCATTTATTTTTATATGTATGCCCATGATCCAAACTTGATTAAAAATCCATTTATTTTACACCATGTTTTAATTCTACGAGCACATTTGGTTCATTGATTTACATATTGAAATAAGATAATACAATATTTAGAATAATTTTTAAAAATTAATCCAGAAATAATATAATATTACATGAATCCATCATTCCATATATATTAAATATAACAATAGACTATAAATTCTTAAATTTAAATAATGCGGTGAACACCGTATTATACTTAATAAATACAAAACATAATCATTGTCTTTAATCGTCACCTCCATTTTCATCTAATAATACCATACACTTGTTAATTTAATAGTGATAATTGGTATTATATATATATATATATATATATATATATATATATATATATATATATATATATATATATATATATATATATATATATATATATATATATATATATATATATATTACATACAATTAAAAAAATGATACAGTTTTTAAATATGTAAAATATTTTTCTAAAAAATAAATAATAAAAAAAACAGTTTTTAGATTTTAAAAATTAAAAAAAAATAATTTTACCAAATGCACCCTAAATTATTTATTTGATTGTTAATTTATCTACTAACATATATTCATGTTTCAAAAACATTGTACACTTTTTGAAAAAAAATAAAATTAATGAATGAAAAATTGTATTCTATAATTAATTTTTTTGTCTAAATTAGTAACATTAAAAATAATTTAATTTTGTATATTTTTAAATTTTTTAAAGAATAATACGGTATATTATTTTATACCAAATAAAATATAAAATATAAAATATTACAAACTAATATAATTTTATACCAAATACAGTATATAATAATAAAAATTAAATAGTATGTAATAATACTATACAAGCTAATATTATAAAAACTAATACGATATAATTTTTCTATTAATTTCATTTTTTTTAATTTTTTTTATTTTAATCCATAAGTTTTTCATTGGTTCAGCATAGGCAAGATTTTTCTTTGTTTTAAAAGTTTTAATTTCTAATTATTTTGCCTAAATATTTTAATATAGTATACAGTACATATTTCAATTTTTTTTGTTGGTTTATCATTTTGAATTTACAATATATTCTTTCAAAAAAATGTACAATATATTACAATTTTTTCATCATTATCTGAAATCTTTTAAAATAATAATAGTAGTTAATATAATAAATACTCTATTCATTTTTTTTATCTGTCACTTTTAAATAAAATTTAAATTTTATTTATCTGTTATTTTTAAATTTTTAATGTAATTTAATTTATTTTTTTAATAATAAAATTAGAATCAATCAAATTTAATAATTTAGTGTTAATCATGTAATTTAATAATAAATTTAAATATATTTATTATTTTTTAATTTTAATAAAAATAATTGATAAAAAAAAATTGGATGTAGTATTACTTAGGTAGTAATATGCAATTCCCGCCAAACGTGGAATTTTATGTAGTTTTGAGCGGACTTTAGAGAAAGCATAATATACTCTTTACCGAATCTTGACTTCGTCGTTTGAAAAGAAAACGCGCCTGGTTTTGGCCGCTTGAATGCAAGATAAACCGGTCTAGTTTGAAAGGGCATGCGAGAGAGTACAGTACAAGGTTGCCTGGTCAAATTGGTAACATGCCGACAACTTACGTGGCTATGATTCACATGGTAAGAAGACACCACCTTACGTACATCCCACTTTTTGATTTTCTTTTTCTTTATTGGAATGTGAACTATTTAGAAAAAAAGAAATTATTATTAGACTAAACATATACATACAGGACTTGTAGTCTGATTTGCGTGTAACTCCGCCTAGGGATGATCACGGGACGGGATGGGGCCGGAGAATGCTCCCCCACTCCCTCCCCCGCCAGTGGCGGGGATTCCCCGCCCCGCCCCCGCCACCAATGTCGGGGGAAGAATTCCCCCCGTCCCCGCCCCGCGGGGATCCCCGTCCCCCGTTTTTTTTTTTTTAAATATAATATTTTATTAATAATTAAAATTAAAATATAATATTTAATAAATAAAAAATTTAAAATCAATAATAATTTAAAATTAAGTATAATTTAATAATTATAAAATTAAATTATATTTTAATTTTAATTATTTATAAAATATTATATTTTAATATATATATATATATTTTTTTTTTCGGGGCGGGGATCCCCGCGGAGCGGATACCCCATTCCCCGTCCCCGCCCCCGATTCTAGGACGGGGAATTTTTTCCCCCCGCCCCCGTTCCCGCGGGGAGAAATTTCGGGGATTCCCCGTCCCGAACGGGGCGGATCCCCGCCGGGGCCGGGGAATCCCCGCCCCGTGATCATCCCTAACTCCGCCGTCTGAGTAATCCGGTCGGACATTACACCGCGCACTGTATCATACTCTTACATAAAGATATCTGAATTTAAAATTATATATTATTTAAATTAGAGTATAATAGTATAAAATTCAGCCATATTATTTTAAATTAGAGAATTTAAAACCATTCTCTTTTTTTATTTAAAATTTTTTTAATAATAGTATAAAATTAGAGTTAAGTCATATTATATGTATACTTGTAAAAATTTATCTATCTTAATGTACGGTTAATAACAAAACAACATTATTCCAATTTTGTAAATTCAAAGTGTATCTGCAAGTATAAATGAAAAATGAAGTTAGTATCGTTATTATTATAACGTGCGTGGGGACATGCACGTCAGAGAAAGATCTGTTATCTGTTAATTAAAGACAATGCATGTGAAGAAAGAGCAGCGGTAGTTATGGCAGTTAAGGGTCAAACAGATGCCCCTTAATAAAGGCAAAAATGCACGGGCAGTTATTGCATTGACCTATTCACCTAAATTATTGCGATCATTTTCCGGAGAAAAAAGTTTTATTGCCATCATTCTGTAATATTCCTTCCATTTGCACTTGCACACTGTTTTCCATGTTTTAATATTATTAATATTGGTCGGTCTTAAAATAATAGGCTCACTTATAGTTTTACATAGTTTGAGAAAAGATAAATTTTGTCAATGTTATAAAAATTAGATTGGACTGGTCAATCTAAAATTGAATTTTAATCTGGTTCGGATGCGCTGTAAAAATGTCCAAGTAAAAAAAAAAAAAAACAGGAAAAAACTATTCTATTTGGGTGGTTTAACCTTAAAATTGGTTTACCCAGTCCGGTCCGGTTCTTATCTCACCAAACATTACTACAGGGTTTAATTTCTTTTTTTCTTTGTAACTTTTTCAAGCAAATTTTCATATTAATTCTCTCACTTTTATATATTATACCTCGATTTATTATTTTCATAATTTATTTTAATTAAATTTTAGTCTATAAATATTAAATATTTTTTATTATATTTTGACTTTAATTTATGATAAATAAATATTTTAATATAATTTAAAGTTATTTCGTGTGCATTTTTGTGTGTTACGATGTTAAACTTGTCTTTTTTCTATTAAAATATGATTAATATTAATATTTTGAATATTTTATTATGAATATTATTTATTTGAAACATTTTTAAATAATATATATTAATTATATTATTAACTCCTATTCAACCCCGGTTTAGTTCCAAATAAACTTTTAACCCTTAATTTTCTATCTTTTTCGGTTTTATATTTGGACTGGGTCTGACAATTTTTATTTTTGTTTTTTGGACGACATAATTATGATAGTGGCATCAATTATGCCATTCATTTATACAATGCATACTTGTTATTATTTTTCACTTATGGTTAAAAAGGCTGGTAAAAATAGGTGTTGACGTGGGTCTTTTTATGACTTAATTGGAGTATATAATTGAGAGATATAAAATTATTAAATTTCACGTTATTTTAATTCCAACTTAAAATTGTATAAAAATTGAATGCGAATTTATTGTTTATTGAGAATTAAATAAAAATATTATAAGTAATTTATAAGTTAGTAGTAGGATAAAAATGGTAAAGACCGTATTTATAGACAAATTTAAGAAAATAATTTTTTTTTGTTTTTTTAATCGAGAAAAATGGAGTATTAAATTAATTTCAATTCTATCCACGTTTTAAAACTATATTTCTTATTGTTGAGACGAACAATAGAATTTCTTTTTTTTCAGTTACCCATTAATTAGCGAGAATGACTTCTTTAGGCATTAGTATAATGAGACTACAAAGAAAAATCACGTATGCAATTAATTTTTTCTAGATGTTTATACAAGATTGGTTTGGTACGTTATCTACCAAATTTTTCTATAATAATTTATATTGTTATGTCAAACAATAAAAGTAAAAGATAAGGCCTAGTCAATATTTCTTTTTTCCTTTTGGTATTGGATTAAAAAAAAAAGTGCACTGATAGTATTTATTTTGTTTTAATTCTCTGGTTTTATAAATTAATAATTGGAGTTAAAAAAGCGAGAACCTTTATGAAGAAGAGTGAGACATGAATGTAATTCGGGGTTATGAGTTGAGTAGTATAAGGTATAAATTCTTTTGAAAAGATGCAAATTTAATTATAATTATAAAGTTACACATTTTTTTTAAGTGGCTCATTTATATATTGTTTTTGGTCTTTATTTTTCGTTAAGATATTCAAACTCGATTCAAATTTTCCCTTAAATATTTTCAAAAAGTACACATTTGATTTTTAAATTTACTATTTTATTAAAAAAGTGCTCATAACCTTACAAGAAAAGGTCCACCCATGGCCTTTTAAGAAGTTTAACAGGTTGTACATATTGAAATCACAAGTTATTAAATTTAACAATTATGTAATTGTGTTAACATGTTACAAATATTTTTTTCATAATTTAATCATAATAAGAATGTTTCACAAAATTCAACCACATAATTAACATGTGTAATTAACCATAGCATATCACTTTTAAATGGAGTAACAAATTGCAAAAGAAATCATTAGAAACTCAACTTAATTGAGTATATAAAAAATAAATTAAGAGCCAAATGTATTTATTTTTGAAAAATTCAATTGACAAATTTAAACCAATTAAATGTAGACAAATAAAGAGAGCCAATTGGGAGTCCATTAATTAAGTCAGCCAGCATTCTATTACAAAAGTAGAGAATACGCGAGTCATTTTCCTAAAAGTATGGTTTTCTTTTTCCAAAAATAAATATATAAATAAATATTTTAGACGTAAATATATATTTTTAAAAAACTTTTAAGTGCAAATTTAAATTTATTATAGGGATAAAGTACTAAAATGTTCCTAATGTATTTCGATAGTAGCTAAAATGTCCCTTAACTTTTTTTTTCGGAGCGTAAATATCTCTGATATTCTAAAATCGATACTAAAATACTCCTCATTCAAGCTACCGTCAACTCCGAATTAACGACGCTGACGTGGTAATATATGTCACGTTAATATCATGTGTATTTTTAATCCAAATATATTTAAGGTCATTTTAGCACTGCATAAAAAAACTTTAAAGGCATTTTAATACTTTGAATAAGACATTAAGGGCATTTAGTATCTAATGAAAAACAATAAGAATATTTTTATACTTTAGAGAAAATATTAAAAATCAATATTTATTACATTGGATAGTAATCAATATTTATTATATTAATTAATAAATACTTTTTATATAAATGTACAAATAAGAAAAAAATTATAAATAAATTATATAGTTCAAGAATATTTATTAATTAATTTTCATTAATGAATATAATATTGAAATTCGACTACAAAAATATTCCTAAATATTTTGGTATTTAAATCAATTAGAGCAACCTATAAGAATTTATATATGATATTAATTAAATTATTTTTATAAAAAAATTGTGAAATTATAAAATCTAAATAAATTAGTGTTTAAATATATAATATGATTATCACTAATTAAGACAAAAATTTGAACTATCTTTTAAACATGTTATAGTATTTATTTAATATTTTCATAATTCATTATTTGCTAATTTATATTTTTTATTTTATACAAATATATCATTTTATTATTTAATTGCTTATACATATTTAAATTATATTTTTAAGACGATGTATCCCATCGTTCTTTTAAGAAAATTATTACATATCAAGGTAAAACACAAATATTTAATATTTTATATATATATATATATATATATATATTTAATTGTTCTAAGAAGTTATACAATATTTTAGTTTATAATAGTTAAACTCTTCTTGCAACTATTAATTTTTTTATTTTATTGTTCATATTTTTTGTTGAAATATTTATAATTTTATGAACTAGTTAAAATTAATTAAGTTTAATGTAAAAAAGTATGTACATTATTATAATTATTAAAATAATAATATCATTATTTAAAATATTTATCACGTGTAAAATAATCATGCAAAAGATTTTTTTAATACTTTTTTAATAATCTTAATAAAAATGTCCCTAAATATATTTTTATAGACAAATTTTAATATTATATTTATTAAAAAATTAATTAATAAATATTATTGAGCTACATAATTTATTTATAATTTTTTCTTATTTGTACATTTATGTAAAAAATATTTATTAATTAATGTAATAAATATTAATTAATATTTAATATGACAAATATTAATTTTTAATCTTTTCTTTACAGTACAAAAATGCTCTTAATGTTTTTATTATAGTACTAAAATGCTCCTAAAATTTTTTACAGTACTAAAATATTCTTAAATTTTTTTATAAAGTATTATAATACCCCTATATATATTTGAATTAAAAATATATATGACGTTGACATGATATATTTTATTACGTGTTAATGTCACATCAGCATTGTTAATTCGAAGTTGACGGTAACTTGATAGAAAGGTATTTTAGTATCGATTTTAGAATATTAGAGGTATTTACGTTCCGAAAAAAATTAAAGGACATTTTATTTACTACAAAAAAATATTATGAGCATTTTATTACTTTATCCTTTTATTTTATATATATATATATATATATATATATATATATATATATATATATATATATATATAAAGTGATAAAAATGATTTTTTTTGAAGCGAACCTTAGACTGACAAGTCTACTTAGACAAAATCAACATGTTCGGTGCAAGATAAGATGGATCAGGATATATTTATGACAACAACATTAATTTCAAATAATTTTAATTTGATTTTTCAAATTGGTCTACCAACGATTTTGATAGCCCACCAGTCTCGGGCTTGTTGGACCGCAAAGCATATGCACGTTATTTTTACCACCGTGTTTAAGGATCCTTGACAACGAAAGTTGAGTTGATGGACTCTCTTAATATTATTTTTCCTATAAATTTCTAATTATATATATATATATATATATATATATATATATATATATATATATATAAAGTTAATATAGACTAAATCTGTAAAACATGCTAAATTGTTGATATCAGTTTGGGTTATTATATCCTGTCAGTCAATTTGGACTGCGTTATATTTTCTAAGCAGCCTTGAGTCAATTTTCTTCCAGATTATTCTGTTTATTTCTTAGGTCTCAATTTTCAAAGTTACTATTATGTTTTCTGCAAGCTGACCCCATTTTTGGAATTATTATTGTTATTGTTATTATCATTATCATCATCATACCTGTCGCTTAATAGGTATAAAAGAGACAATAAGTTCCTTATCTCTTTTTTTTTTTTTTTTTTTTGATATTTGATCCATTTTTTTTAAATTTATGGAACCGTAAAATCAGAGTTGGACTACTGAATTTATATCAATAGTGGCTCTTTCTAGTGATGCATGAGATAAAAATGGTATATCAGTCCTCACTTGAAAGAATTCGAACTATTTACTATTCGGACCAACAAATATTGATAAAAATAAATTTAGAATATAAAATGTTATCTGAATTTATATTAAATTTTATTATTCATACCTTAATTTTCAACATTTTTCATTTACTATCTAAACTTTAAATAATATAATAAATTATTACCTAAAAATCAAATCACAGAATTGTATTATTGCATAATACACACACATTATTGATGTGAAAAGAAACTAATACATATTTGATACGTGACATAAGTAAATAAAAAAAAGGCTTAATATATAAAATATTCCTTGAACTTATATTAAATTTTATTATTCATACGTAAAATTTCAGTGATTTTAATTTACTACTTAAAATTAAGATAATTATGATAAATTATCATCTAATTGACTTAATAGATGGATGTGGATTGAAATGTAAAATTTACGCAATAGGAGCACGTGATAGTGAGAGGCAGAAATGAAAAAAAAATCACCAATACCATATATATTTTTTTTATAAGCTAACTGATATTATAAACCAAATTAAGGCCAATGCCAAATACAAAACCATATCACAAATCCAACAAGCCAAACAAACAAGAAAACGTATCAAAAACCAAAATCATTCCAAAATGACGGGAAACCAGCAAAGGAACCTACATAAAACATATTTATTCATTACAAAAATTAGAAGCATTAGCAGCAACATCAACAGGGGAGAAAGCCAATAACATTCAATTGAATATTCTCAAAATTTACTAAATAAACAACAAAATCCAATTGAATTCTCTCTCAAAATTCATCATTTTTCAATTGAATTCATCAAAGAAATATATTCCCAAATGTAACCTTAAACCTGCGGTGTAATGGCCTTAACACCAGATCAGCTGTGAACAATAATTTTCGATAGTAAATAGTATTTTCGTGATAAAAAGTACACGCGAAAGTAAAAAATATTTTATTTAATTATCGAAAAATAGTGGTTATGGTGAGTCTGGGATTGAAATTTGAAGTGAAACCGAGATCAAATAAGCCTAAAAAAATGAAAAAAACTAGCAAGTCAATTTTTATTATAGGAAGGTTGGCTTGATTTTGCATGAATTTTTAAAATTATATAAAAAAACTCCAAAAATTGCCAAAATTTTTAGATCTTCCTTAAATTTTATGTAGAATATTTTGGTAACAAAAAGTGAATTTTTCAGTGATACTGGTAGTTATCGAATCAGACCAATTTGATTGAATCAGATCGGTAACGGACTCCGATTGAGATGAAATTTTGCAAAAAAATCTATTTTTGGTGTGATAAGAATGATGAAATCAAAATTTAAGTGATTTAGAGTTGGAAAGTGAAAGAAATTAATTAGGGCTTTTTAATGTGTAATTAGTGGGCTTTGGTTTAATGGGTTAGGCCTATTAGCTTGACCCAATTTTTGGCCTATTAGAAGAGGTATATAAGGCTGGAATATCTGTGAAATACCAGAGAATTTCACCACCTTCTTCCTCCTCTTCCTTAGCCAAACCCATCTCTCCCATTTCTCTCTCTCTTTTCTTCCATTTTTCTCCTAATTTACACTAAATTCAACCATAAGAAAGTGAATCCTACCTCTTTAGAGTAATAATCTAAGCTCTATCCCTTGATTAGAGGAAAAGAAGCAAATAAATTCAAGAAGAAAAGCCTTAGGTACCTAAGAGAGGTAAGAGAAATTCACAGTTTTAATTTGGTTTTAAAGTGTCTACTACTAATTTAAGGTGTCTAGAGTTCATTTATGTTGTTATTTTGAGCATTAGAGATCAAAAAAATTAGGGTTTCTTATGCTTAAAGATTCGGCCATGGTAGATATTTAAGAGGAAGATCAAGTTGCTAAGGCTAAAGGCAAAAGAAAGGAAGTCTAGGCAAGCTTGAACAAGAGGAAAAGGTTAGTGGCTAATAAATCCTAATATTTTCCTTAATTTTGAATTAATTTCCTTTATGTAACTTAGGAAAAATATTGTGAAAAGGTGTAAAATTGAAATTGACATTAGAATAGTGAAATTAGACCTTGAATAAGCCTATTAGGAAGCTTTAATGAATTTAAATGCATATGTAAGATAGACTTCCTTTGTTGGCCGAATATTGTTCTAAAGGAAATTAATGTGTATTTTGTGTATTTGAATGAAATTAAGCCATAAAATGATAATAATTATGAAATAATGTGCTCATGAATTTTTTTGTGAAATTTATATGAATTATTTGAATATTTTAGAGAAAATAATATGTTTAAGTGGAAATGTTGATTTGTTAATAAATAATTCGCTAAATAAGTGAAATATGGTGAATTAAAGTAAATTAATTTACATTCTGTGTAAAAATAAAGGAAAAGTCAATTGGTGAATTTTCTGGAATATAAATTCGTTGAATTTGCTAAGAATAATTAGAAATAAAATGAAATGTAAGTAAATTTGTGCCCTTAGAAATAGTTAGGCAGTGAAAATCCAGCTCATGATATAATTGGCTAGCCATAGGGACATCTGTATTGCGGTGCAAGTCATGATGACTTACTTCGCTATGGTAGGATCATTGATCTTTCATAGTATCTGTCTGTTTTGTTATTTGCTATGTGAGAAATTATCATTTGAGGTCATTTTTCAGTCTGTATATGGTCCTATGGGGTCCACGTCCCGTATATTTAGTCCGAGAGTTTCTGCCGGGATTGTATTAGAGGCATAATGAAAAGAATATGTTAAAAGTATGAAAAGTGAGCCAAACTAAAGTTAAAGTGAAAAAGGACCTAATTGAAAGAAAATAGAAAGTTTGGGGGCAAAACGGTAATTTTTTTAAAACTTGCTTTTAATAAGTAAAGATAATTAAGAAATGATTATGAAGGGTAAAATGGCAATTTGGTGTTCGAACAGTCCAAAAATGAAGTTTTGTACAACACAGGGACTAAAATATAATTTTGCACGGAAATGTTAAAATAAGGGTTAATTGGTAATTTGTACACCATTTAATAGGTTAGAAAGGAAAAATAAGTCAAATAATGGCAATTTTGTAATTATTAAGTAAAAAGGGATAAAACTAAAATAAATTGAAAGCTGTCGGATTAAATTGAATAGTTATTCAAAGTTTAGATGTTAGCTTGACAAGTTGTCAATAAGAATAAAAATGTGCTTTTAACAATAAAATAAACAAATTGAACATCTATGTTTGAAATAGGAATTGTTAAATATTTGCTTTGCAAAATTAGTAAATTTAAGCTTTTGGGAAATGCTATGATTGTTAGTCAGCACTAGACATATTTAATGCTCAAGACATAAGATTTACTGCGTGCAGGTACTGAAGGACATGAGCAATAGTACACATAAGAAGAAAGCTTTCTGAAGAAGTTCAAACAATTTTTGTATTGGCATGTAGATTATTATATAAATTTAAAGTTTTAAAAATGGTCTGTAACAGTGTTATTATTGTATATACATAATTGTGGATGTAGTTAATAATGGGAAGTGAATGGATGAAATTGATGGATTGTATATATATTAATGTACCTCTGAGAGGCTATGGTTGTTTGCTTTTCAAGGGGATTAGTTAGGCTTATAGCCGTTATATTATCGGATTTTTGTAAAATAAATAGCAAAATTGGACAGTTATAGGTCAATGCCAAGTAAACTTATAAGGGTGACTAATGGATAAGTACTAATGCATGAATATTATTATGTGATCAAGTATTTGTGAATAAAAAAAAATTCCGACTTATTACTTCAATGAGCAGTTGATGGTATAGTAAGGGTGTTATATGCGGTGATTAAATGTTCTTGGCTCCAGGTTGCCGATGACTTGTGAGAGGTTACCGGCGGTGATTGATTTTCTTGAGTCTGTTTGGTGGCAAAGAAAGGAAAGGGATTTTTCTTGAGTCTATTTGGTGGGAAAGAAAGTGAAAGGGAATTTGTTGAGTCTGATTTTTATTGTTGCATTATTTTTTTATTTACTAATGCCACATGTCAAACATGTGTTGGTCTCTTTCCACATCAGTAGCGCATGTGTATCATGCAATAAGACAATTCTGTAATTTGATTTTTAGTTGGTAATTTATTATAGCTATTTAAAATTCAAACGGTAAATTAAAAACCTTGAAAGTTAATGTATGAATAATGAAATTGAATATAAGTTCAGGGGGTATTTATATGGTTTTGGGGATGTTTTTTCATTTCTGCCTATCACAATCATGCACTCCCATTGCATGAATTTTACATTTCAATCCACATCAGCCTCTTAAGTCAATTAAGTGATAATTTATCATAATTATTATTAAGCCATAAAAATATACTAAATTTTGACACAACCATTTGCTTGCAGAGGACTTTAATTTCAAGCTTTTGAGCTTATCCTACCTACTATTCAATATACTAGATATGATATTCTCAATTCTTTAGTTGTTAAATATGATAAGAACATCATTTAAGAAATATGAAATAATATTTACGAAAAGACATTTTTTTTGGTATTTTTTTGGGTAATGAGATAACAAAATAGTCTAAGATCGGTGAGCTCACAATTAACATCTGAATCTGGTTAGACGGCGAAACAAACGCATGGCAACCAATAAGCAATTCAACAACCATATTAGCTAAACCATCAACACTAGCATTTCCTTAGCGAAGAATATGATCAATAGAAACACTCTAATACTTTTTCAACAACTCTTTAATAACATAAGACAAAGAGCTCCAGCTCCAACACTCATTAAATTTCTTAATAAAAGAAATAATAGCCTTGCTATCAACTTCCAACTCAACATTCGTAAACCCCAAATCCCTATAAAGAGAAAGGCCCTCAAACAACCCCCTACCCAAAGCTCGTATTTAATAACAGAAGAATGGCCAATGTTCTTAGCAAAACCTCCAATATATCTCCTAGAGAAATATCTAATGAGACCTTCACAAGTAACAATTCCAAAAATATATCTTAAACCCCCATTAGTATTAAGCTTAACCGTACCCAGCTTAGGATATCTCTAGTTGATCGTCATATCACAGGTAGCAATTCTAGTGGTAGAATTACCAAACACCATATAAGTTATAATATAATTAATCTTTAGCCATGATAAAGGTTTTGTACACAATCTCATCAATAGAGAAAGCAAAGGACTAAAAGAAAAATTGATTCCAAATGACTAAAAGAAAAACTAATTCCCATTTAACTAAAGGTTTCAACGAAGAGTATCAAACAACAAACACCAAGGAACCTTCTCATGATCAACAACATAGTAATTAAGATTAAGAAGTATGGGTGAGCAAATTTTGATTAAAACCAAAAAATAAAACCAAACCAACTAATTTTTTCAATTTGGTTCGATTTTTCAATTTTCAATTTGGTTTTGATTTGGAGATTTCAACAAAATTGGTTGTTTTGATTTAGTTCAATTTTGGAAGGCAAAAACTGCAGAATAATTGAACTAATTAAATAGTATACAAAACTAAGTCATTTTGTATATATGCTTAAAACTACAACATTTTGTTAACCCTTGTTCAGTATCCACCATCGTCGATCTTTACTCTTCAGCTTTCCTTATTTTCCTAATTTCCCTAACCCTATTTTTCTCTCCACTCAGCATTATCGTCACCCAGTAACCACTTGCTCCCTTTGATTGTTGGAGTTATCGGTCACCGATGGATGGTTGCAAAAGGTTTCTTTAATTATTCATAAGCTCAAAGTAAACAAAAAAAATTAAGCTCTTTATTGTTTCCGATGAAAAATTTGATGAAACTCTTTTGCTAATCTGATGAAACTCTATGTGTTCACTGCCTTCCTCTTTCAGTTTCTAATGATTAGTTAAGTAAGTTTCCTCCCATTCTTTTGATTTCTTCCTTAATTGTAGAATTGATGAAAAATTTTGGTATTTTTCTTTTTCTATTATTAGTTTTTAATTTTTCCTTTAATTGCTTTTCTTCTTTGGTTTCCCTTTTGATTTCTCTTCGCCTATTTTCAATTTTATCTTCAATTTTATGTTCTTTATTTTCTATTCATCGATTTTGATTTTATCTTATCCTTACTATATTTTTTTTTATCTTCTCTCATTTTTTATTTTGATTTCTTTCGTTTTCAATTTTCTCTGCTTCTTATCTGTTGTGTTTTTGTTCCTTGTTATTAATCTATTTTTTTAAGTAAAAAAGGATTATTAACATTTTGATTTTTTTTTTCTAGGTTTTGTGTTGCATAAAATTTCTTTAAGTTTTGCATATTATTTTTGGCCTACCATTTCTACTTCTATTGAAGATTGAGCATATGGAATGGATTTTCTTAGAATATCTATTTTGGTTTAATTTTATTTTTCAATATTATAATGTAAGATACATTTGGGTTACATCTTTAATTTTTCAATTTGAATGTTTTTATTTTTAGTTTTATGATTTGTATTTTTTACAAATTTTAAACATAATTTTTAATTTTTTTATAAAAATATTCAAATTTTGGTTAACTATATAATCAAATGGAACTAATTGAAAATTTCAATTTAATTATCAGAGTATTTCAATTCAATTTTGATTTGTTAAAATTTCAATATTTTGGTTTTCGATTCAGTTAATTTTAGTTAGTAAACTGAATTGATTGTTGCTCACCCATATTAAGAAGGAAACAATCACAAATAGAGCAATGCCAAAAATTACCTCGTAAAGAGTGAGGCATAAGAGACACCTATATAACTAATGGGACATGACAATCTCTAAGCACAAGCAAGGAATCTTCAACAAGCCATCCATGACAACTATAACAAGAACCTTCATTGGAAATATGTCTTCTCACTTACTATCAATTAGATAATATTTTATTTTGAAAGGCCAACCACAGGAAAATTTGAGTTCTATACAATCCTTATTACTTCTAAAATAAATTCCAGCAAGTATTAACATCTTTCGACCCATGATCAAAACAAATTATTGTAAGTGGAAGCAATAGTAAAATGAACCTTCCTGTTCTATCTCCAAATGCATTTAACATCCTTGTCATAATTTGTAAGAGCCTTGGTAGCCATAATCCTCAGCAATCTCAAATTATTAATCTAATCTTGGAATCACACAAAGTCCCACTCATTGTTACCATTTGGCATCTAGAGCATAGAAGCATCCCTTAACTCTTGGCGAATGGTTGAAGAAGAATAACTAGCAAGAGGCTTAAGAGATGCAGCCAATGATCTAACCAAAACCTAACTTGCTTCTCATTCTTGATAATCCACCCAGCCCTATCAATAATTTTTGACCAAAGAATAATCAAACCTTTTTTATAAATAATCAAATTGGAGGGAATAAAAGCACTCCAATTATACTTGTTCTTCAAAACTTGTACCCAGATAGCTTCCTAGTTATTGATCAACTCGAATCCAATTTTAGTAAGAGAAGCCAAACTTTGGTCTTGGATTCATTTAAGGCCAACTCTTTCTATATTACATGGCTGACACATATCTTTCCAATTGACCAAAAAGAGCCTTTTATTAGGAGCATTTGAATCCCAAATGAAATTCCTAACTAGCCTATCAATCTCCATGCATGTACTTTGAGGCAACTTAGCTTTTTGCACCATATAGTTACAAATTTTTTTAAGAATAGCCTTATCCAAAGTAACTCGACCAGCAAGGGAAAGCAAATAGGTTTCCCAACCATTAAGCTTAAGATGAATCTTCTCAACAAGATAACTATAAGTAGACTTAGAGACCTATTCATAAGGCAACAAGACACCAAGGTAGACACCAAGATCATCCACCATTCTAAAACCTATATAGTTACTTAAATATTTACCAACAACATCTTTAACATTTTTGGAGAAAAAATTTTAGGATTTAAGAGGATTGACTTTATATTAGGAAAATAAACTAAAGTGCCCTAAAATACCTTTAAGAATACTAAATTTAACATGATTAGCTTCAGCAATGAGAAAAAGTTGTCAACAAAGAATAAATACAAAATAGCAAGACCATCTGTCTTTTACTGGATTGGTTTCAAAACCCCATCATATAAAGCTTTATTGATAAGATGTTCCAATCTCTTCATACAAAAAATAAAAATATACGGCAAGAGTGGTCACATTGCCTAATACCATGAGAGGGATAACAAGTTTTAAACATCAAACCATTCCAAAGAATTTGAAATGAAATAGAGGTAACACACTTCATAATGGCATTAGTCAAGAAAACAAGGAGGTTAATGTCATACAACGTCTCCTTAATGAAATTCCAACTAAGCTTATTATAGACCTTTTCTAAATCAATTTTAAGAGTCATCCAAACCTTCTTACCATTCTTGATCCTTATTAATTGAACAATTTCCTGAGTTGTAATAATATTATCCATAATATTAAGCCCTGCTTTAAATCTTCCCTAATTCTAAAGGACAAACATAGGCATAAACCGTTTAAGCCTATTAACAAAGAACTTAGATATAATCTTGTATGACATTATGCATAAACTAATAGGCCTAAGCTGATTAATTCGTTCATGCTTCTTGATTTTAGGGATAAAAGTTATCAAGGTTATATTTAAGCCATCCTCTATATAAGGTACCAAGGTTCTATTTAAGCCATCCTTAAAAATACAAAAATCAAAGAACCACCTACCCGTACTACAGATATAAGGCCCAACTACATCCCACCACCTTTCAAAAAAACCTGAAAATCATGCACTCCTGGTGCCTTCAAAGGGCCCATATTGAACAGAGCATCTTTCACTTCCTTATCACAAACCTTTTTATGAAAAAATTGAATTGCATCCCTTGAAAGAGGAGGAGAAAGCCTATATAAACTAAAGCTATGCTTTTTGGGATTCAGTTTCATATAAAGAAGTTTATAATACTAAATAGCCTCCTATTTTAATTTATCATCATCGTAGCACCAACTACCTACATTAAAACATTCAATTCAATTAATTTTAATCCTAGTGATAGCCTTTAAATGAAAAAACTTAGTACTTATGTCCCCTACCACTAACCATTGGTATCTCAACTTCTGGTGCCAAAAATTTACTTTTGATAGAGAATATGTTTAAGCTTTTCACAAATATCTTTCTTGAGCTTATTAAGATTAAATTTCTAGAGCCTTTTAAATCCCTTTTAGCCTAGCTAACACCTCCTTCTTTCATTTAGAAATATACCCAAAAACATTCATATTCCAATAAACAAATTTATTAGCCATACTAGAAAGATTGAACAAGACTGAATTACCTTTAAACCAAAACTCATTAACCACCTCCCTAAAATTAAAATGACATAACTAAGGGGCCAAAAAATGAAAAGAACTCTAATCATTTCTCCCCACTTTCTTCCTTAAAAACATCATAAGAGGTCCATTCTATGACTTAATGTAGACGAGATGATCAACATGAAACTTAGGAAAGATAACCATCCATTCTTGATTACTCAAAGCTCTATCAAGTTTAGCTTGAGCAACTCCATAACTCTAAGTGAAAGTAGGACCTGGAAACCCAAATCTCTCAGCCCTAATGCAAGCACAAAATTATTAAACCTCGAGAAAATTCTCCCATCAGAATAAGAACCACCACTTCTATCACTTAAAAACATGACTAAATTAAAATCCTTTGCGATAAGCCATAAACCGTGCACACAATTAGAAATATGATCTAGCTTATTCCGTAACTCTCTTCTTTTAAAAGCACTGGGCCAACCAATAACAACAAAAAAATAAAAGAAGGGTTGGTAGTAAAGGTAACCTTCATATGAATAAATTGGTGATGATTGAACAACACATGAACTTTAATCCTAGTTCTCTAAAAAACCTAGATGCCTCCTACAAAGCCCATTACCTCAACCCTATAAGAAAACTAAAAACATGCCTTTTTAATAACATCATCTACTTTCTTACCATTAACTCAAGTCTCAACCAATAAAATAAGACTAGGATTATACTCATATAAAAAATTGTAAAAAGTGTTAGTGGGTATGCCTTAAGCCAAATATTTGGATCTTTATCTTATATTATATTTTCATTTATATAGAGGTTTTTTCTAATGCCTTGAATTGGTGATCTGAATAGTATGAGTAAAAACCTGACACTTTTGGGCATTTAAATAAATAAATAATTTGTACCGAAAGAGTATCTATAAATAGGATCTAAAGTAATAGAATGGGTATAAAATGAGTTCACTGGGGACCTAATTATGAAAAACCTTGGAAAAAAAGATTAGAGAAAGATTAAGGAAGGTTAAATAGGAAAATAAAAAGGATTCGAATGAAATTTAACCAAATAAAAAAAAATCAACCTTCTATACCAGCAAAACAAGATCGTTTTGCTACCTTCCTTGTATCATCCTTTTTCCTTTCCTGTGTTTCACACCAACTCAAGAGAAAACTTGATTTTCCCCCAAGGTTTCAGCAAATTTCATCAGTGTCTCCTTATCCACAGCACCGCCTCTGGACCCTCTGTTAGCCATTGAGTTACCGGCCTTTCTTATTTATTCATTTTCTCTTCAGTTCATAAAAGTAATAGCCCTTCTATTCTCATTTTTCTCTAGTGGTTTTAACTTTGGGTGTAGCTCCAAAATGCTGCCATCTCTTTTACCATTGATAACTTGAGCTTCCTTGGTTATTTCCACAATGAACGGTGGCTAAGAGGCAAAGTATTAATTCCTAAAAATTTGAAAATAAACAGAAAGAGAGAAGGAAGAAAATTTAGGGGTTAGAGATTTGAAATCCAAATTTTTAATTTTGAGGCTCAATCTTAATTTAAGCTTTAATTTCATACATTTTATCACCTTAATTACTTTTAAATTTGTATTTCTTGTATTGATTTGGATTTTTTGGTTTAAAATGATGAATGTGCTTATGAATAACAAGGAGAAGGGGAAAGAAGTAGGAGATTTAGCTTGATTTTTAAGGAGTGCTTTTGGAAGATTGAAGTTGATTTTTGCCACCCATTGAGGTTTCTGACCCTTAAATTTGCTTTTCTTTGAAATTTTATTTGTTCTATGTTTGAGATAAAACAAACAAAATAGGGAAATTTATAAAAATGTGTTTTTGTGTGTGTGTGTATATGATTATATTCTTAAGAAATAGGGGTTGTTTGTGTGATAAATTTAAAAAAATATATGCATGAACATATATTGTTATAATTTGATCAAATAAGGGGTTGTTCATGTATTTAATTAAAAATGTTAACAGCTATAAAATAGTCTAATTTTTCGTTAAAATAAAAGTATTTGATTAATATAATGAGTGTACATGTGAATCTAATTAAAAGTAAATATAGATAGATGTGTTACTAACACACCTTTGACTATGGATGTTAATTTATCCGGTTATATTAGGTGTTAAAATGTGAGTTACTTGTCAATATGATAAGTACTTAAGATGGTAATACACAAACTATTGTATGATGTGATTAACCCTTAGCACGCTTATACATTTGCACAAATATGGTATAATATAGGAAATGTGATAAATAGGGTATTATGGATAAATAAGTGTGAATTGCTTGGTTGTATATGATGTTATTTAAAGGTGAGTATAATTATGAAATAATGTGTATAACCTAAACAAGGTGATTGATGATGAATCCAATGATAATTTGATATTGAAAAATGATAAAGAAGTGCACTATGGTGCCAGTGAACGTAAATGATATTAATTGTAAAAAGATAAAATTAATATTAATATAAAGAAATTATTATTATCTTATTATAAAGCATGAGGAATATGCGAGAATATAACGTTATTAATGCCCTTAGTAAATGACAGGGAATAATAGATAAGATATAATTGACCGAACATATGGATGAAAACTTAGCTGAGGAGGTAGTGAACAATAATCTATATTGTAAATTAATGAGATAGACCTAAAAATTTGTATTCTTCAGGCCGAAAAGGCCATATTTAATAGGCCTAAAAGGTCATAACCATCAGGCCAATAAGGCCATACTCAATAGGTCTACAAGGTTGTATCTAACAAGTTTAAAAAAATAATAATACAATAATAAGTCGTAGTCCCGCGTATCCCCTGGTAAATTCCTTCAAGTTACTTTGGGCAATGAAATACATTACTTGATTTAAAATAATTTAAATGTTGAGTAATGACAAGAGTTAAACCTATTTTGTAATTATAATGAGAATAAGATTACGTATTTACATGTATTGAAGTGATGAATACTTTGGCTTGGAATTTATAATTTTGTCGTTTGGAAATTTAGTTACATGGGAAATCATAAATGGCTCTCTAACTGTCAATTTTGTATTGAAGTGTAAATTTTTGGATTTACATGTTGATATCTAACCTAAGGATTTATATAATTATATTTATGTAGTGACGAATGATGATAACTCTTATTAAAGTAAAGCTTATGTCATGAGGTGGTTAAATTTATAATTGTGGATGGATATATTTTTGTGCGTTGATGTTATTGAGGAGGTTGGGAATTATTGAGTATTCATTAGATGTAAATAAAGTTGAAATATGTGATGGATATTGTAAAAGTATGATTTTTCATTTGTATAATAAGGGGATATAGACCCATATATGAAAAATTTTGTTCAATTTTCTAAAAAAAATACAACTCATAAGTCATAAGCAGCCTTTAGTAACAAATGAGCTAGGGTTTAATGGGGTTGGATAGCTAATACATGTTATCAAAGCAATATAGAGAAAAATAAAACCCAAAGGATTTGCAAAGGAGCTAGCACCCAATAATTGTTCATGTACATTCGAGTGTGGATACTTGAAGAGGGTGATAATTCATTGAGTAGCACAAACTATCCAATTCTAGTCTTTGATTAACTCATAAAATTTGCAAAGGAAAAATAATTAGTCATTGCAACCCTTTTATCAAATCAATTGAAACGTATGGATCATTGGTGGGCTTCTAGAGTTATTTTTTAATTTTATGTAATATTCTACTATGTTTAGTTTCTTTGTAAGATGATAGAAACTCATCAAAATGATCCCAAAAAAAGAAAGCTAGATGCCCCTTGGCATTTTCAAACAAAGATAGCATTCATCATTAGGAAAAAAAAACATAACTGATGACCTAAACAGTAGAGGACAATTTAGTCCACAATGAAATTTGAAGGACTTCTTCATTGGGAAACTCATCATCCCTACGAAGACTAGGGACATCATTAAAAATTTTCTCTTGTAGAGCAAGACTGATCAACATCTTTAGAAGGACCCAGATCCCAAATTCCAACATTCCCATTTTTCTAAAATTTCACAAAGGGTTGCTAAACTTACCCAACTAAAAGCTGTGTCGATTTGGAAAGAGAACTCATTTTATGTTTAACACCCAATGAATTGAAGGTTAAAAAAGAGTTTAAAGGTGGAGCACTAAATGGAAAACACAATTTCATCTGCAAGGCCTAAATCATCAATTATTTTTAGTGGGCTGAATGGCCTATACTAATAAGATATAGTACATCACTCTTACAATATCGATCATTTTAGAGTGGTTTCTTTAATTTCAAAATATTTGTCATTGAAGAAATTTAAGGAAATATTAATTTTCTTTTTTTATATTTATCCTTATTAATTGTGCTTTAATTTCTTAAATTCTTTCTCTCACCATTCATTATCTCAACTCCTAATTAATTAATTAGGCATAAAAAAGAAAAGGATATTTTTGACAAATTATGCAAATTTATATAGATAAAAATACTATTAATTAACATTATTGATTATAGTGTATAAATTTTAAATGATAAATATTTCAGAATGGAGGTTGTAATAATTAACAATATGAACGGTAATAAAATAGTAGTTTTTTTGTATAAAAATTTGGAATCCAAAATTCACTAGTGTGATTAATCCAAATTCAAATTGAACAGACATAAAGGGAGGCAAAGTGCTATTCGCCATGTATTTAAATATATTTCTGTAACACCCCAACTAAGATACCTGAAAAGAGTAGTTAATAATAGTGAAATTAATAATTAAAGGTTTAATATTAGGACCCCCAAAATAAAAAAAAAATTAAAATACAATATAAATCAATAGGAGTTTTAAATAATTGAATGGATATATATAAATATATAATTTGATTTAAGTGGGGTACAAGTGCATGAAGTTGTAGCAAGGGTTTTAAAAGTAAATAAATAAATAAATGGGGAGGGATTTAAAGGAAATTGTAAAAAGGATCAAAAATGAACTTTGGCATAAAAAATCCCTTTTTCGTCTTTTTTTCCCATCCTCTCTCTCCAACCCCTTTCTTTTCCCAATCTCACTCTCCTGCCACCGCCATCCAACCTCCCATCGCCACCGTCCTCTTCCCCATCACTGGCAACCTCATCTCCACTTGCCTTTCGCCACTAGTAGATGTTGACCGATCATTCCTCCCTCTCCAGCGCATGTGGATGAGCCAACTAACCCCTTCTCCTTCTTTTCCCTTCACGCCCCTTGCTATTATCGCCCTCTTTATCGCCGGTCGCTAGCCTTTTCCATCTTGAATGGTGGCTAAGAGCTATGGCTCATATAGCCCTCTAAGAAAATAAAAAAATATAATATAATTATTTGGGGGTTAGGGATTTTAGTTAGACCTTATTGATTTCTTCTCTTATTTGGGAATTTATCTTAGATTAAACTTAAGTTTCAAGTTTATTTTTGAAATATCTTGTTAAGCTGTATAAATTATCCTAATGTAAGTTATTGGTTAAAAAAAATATATGCATATGATTTATGAAGAAGAAAAAGCTTTGAAGAGGAAAGAGAAAGGAAAGGAAGTGAGAACTTGATTCTTGAAGGGTGTCTTTTTTTTAGGCCATTAAAGTTAATTTTTCACCAATTAAGATTTGCATTCACTAAATTTATTTTATTTTTCTTTGTTTAAATGTTAATTATTATATATTTGAGGTGAATTTCTATATAAACTGGATAATCTATGATATTGTATTTATGTGTGTGTAGTTATATTTTTTTTAACTAGGGGTTGTTGTTATAATAGATTTAGGAAGTTAGTCATTTAAATTGGATATAGATTTGAAGTAAAAAGGTAAAGAAAGAGGTTGGTCATGAGATTTAATTGAGATGGAAATACTAGCATCTATTAAAAATAGCTTGATTTTTTTTTTCATGAAAGTAATTAATGGATTCAATAAGGACTTAGGTGAATATAAATTGCGGTATAGTGTATAACTATACTGTGATCATACTTCTAATTATGAATTGCTAAATTCATCTAATTATATTAGTTATCAAATGAGAGTCTATCATCCTTGTATGAAGTACTCGGGGTAGAATACTTAAAAAAAAAGAAAAAAAAATTCTGAATGAGTATATAAACTATTAGTAATCTATGCAAATGCGTGAATGCAATATAAAAAGGAATATGTAGTTGAACATATAGGAGATCTGTTAATAATTCGCTTGTGTTATATGATATGTAAATTGGCTAAACTGTGAAAAATTGTTTGGAGTGATGGATGGTGTGAAGTTATGATGGACGTTATGATGGTGTGATGGTTAATATAACGGTGTGAGGAAGGGTACGATGGTGTAATGGTTGGATAAACAATGTGTTGGATGATATCAAAATGAGGGGTGTGGGGTGAAAGTGCAGTGGTGTGTTGGCATGATTGATAATTTATGTTAATTGCATGCATAAATCATGGTTTTACATAATTCTAGTTATTAAGTAGACTAGGTACATCTAAAGTTTATTTGTTTATTTAATTAGTTATTTTCTTGAGTTTACTTATTCATATTCATTGTATTTCCATAAGTTATGTATACCTCTTTTAAAATAAAAATTTTTGGAAAGTAAATTTAGTGGTTGCCACTAAGCATTGTGCTTAGCGCATGAAAATTTTGTCTCTGTGCGTAGGTGTACAGACTTTTAGGAACTTTCAGATCGAGGATATACCAAAAAGTAAGGAGGCTTTCCTTTACTTTAGGATGCATGCTTTGGCCTGGGAGTTTATTTTGTTTTGACAAGTTTGGAAGTTTGAGTACCCTTAAAAACTTAAATAGCTTCTAGTGATAGTTTAATTTTGTATTAAAGATGTTATATTATTACTGTAATGACATATATTAGAACGCTTATATATATATATATATATTGTGAATAGATGTTGTGAACTGTGTTGGTTTGTGGAAGTTGGGATGAGAATTTGTGTATTTGGTTGTCTGTAAAGTTGAGGATTATGTCGAACATTGTAGAAGTGCGAATTGTTTTCTTTTGTTCAGGGGGGACAAAGATCCATATAGGGGAAACTCTGTCCTTTTTTCTAAAGAGGTCTTGGCGGTACAAATTTTCTTTATGAATCATGATATTAATACAGGTTAGATTTTGAGAAGCCAGTCAGGGTATCATTCGGTAACTGACCATTTTATTAAGTCGAGTATTGAGTGTTACATTTAATGGTATCAGAGCCTAGTTTTAGGCAGTCCTAGACCTAGAATAGAGAAAAGAAAAAGATGAACAAGAGTAATATGCTTTGTGTACCCGCCAATGACCCTCATTATATGGGTAGTTTTTTTATATATAACACGAGCATTGGGGCGGGACAAAATGCATAGTCATACATATAAAGCATGTGCATTTTTATAAATTGCATACATTGAAAATCGTGCATACATAACATCTACACATATGCATTTCCAAATTGTTCAATGATAAAAGAAAATGCCTCGCATATGAGAAATTTGACAGGGTACATATAGAGCATAATTGGAATGTGATAACTTATTTTTCTTGACGTGTATGGAACGAGAAAGTATTATCTATATGGATATATGGAGTTTGGAGGTTAAGAAGAGGAACACATATAGTCATCTTATGAGAAGTCTATTTCTTTTATTATTTCATATTCGATATGGAATCGGATTCTAGAAGAGCTGGAGAGAAGGAAGTGGAAATTCATGCCTCCGCCACTGTTGAGGGTACTGTAAGAGTAAACCCCTCAATGGAAACTCAACCCCTACCTGTTCCACCCGTACCCTAATGGATTTCTACCAAGCTATGACTGAGGCATTCAGGAGAATGTCGGAGGATAGCCCCACTTTTAGACCCAGCCACCACCTCCTCCACAGAGTAGTAATTTTGAAAAAATGAAAAAGTTAGGAGCAATAGATTTTTATAGGGATGCATCTATTACTCCTCAAATAGCATAAAAGTGGCTTCAGAAGATGAAGATAAGTTTTAATCACATGAAGATTTCTTCAGAGGATAAATTAGACTGTGTGGCCTTTTTGCTTTAGGGACAAGCCCATGAGTGGTGGTTAGCTATCTCAAGAGATGTACCTGATTCGAGTCCCACTTGGGATTTCTTTGTAGACCAATTTGAGAAAAGATATGTTAGGGCCCAATAGAAAAAGGCTATCGAAAAAGCTTTTCTTTACCTTAAGCAGGCAGGTCGGATGTTAGTTGAATATCTAAGGAAGTTTGACAGATTAAGCCATTATGTACCCGAACTTACTGCTACAAAGGAGATGAAATTTCAGAGGTTTAAAGATGGGTTTCATATTAAAATTAAGTAGGGCATTTTGGTTCGTAAAATCTATGATCCTAGTAAGTTTGTGGAGGCAACTCTTGAGATTGAAGCGGTGGAGGTAGAAGAGCATAACAAAAAGAATAGAAGGCAGCATAAGAGAAATCAAGGGCAAGGGCAGTCTGGCTCGGCTTCTAACCCTAGCAAAAAATTTAAAGGATCTCAAAGCTTGACACAGTCACAAGCTTATTCATAAAGACAGACTCAAAATAAAAAATCTTCAGGTAGATCAGGTCAATAGGCCACCTCTATAACTAGTACACCTGGGGATACATACAGAGTAGGTTACTTATGTGAACATTATGGCAAGCAACATCAAGGTGAGTGTTAGAGGTTGTCAGGAGCTTGTTTTAGATATGGCTTCAAGGATCATTTTGCTAGAGATTGCCCCAAATTTCATACTTCGACCACACGACAAATTAGGGGACCTACTACTCAGGGAGGTAGGGGTAGAGGTAGAGGTAGTAGTGATGTTATGAGAGCTACCAATTAGAGGAATTTCACATAGGCAGCTATGGAATCAGAGGCTAGAGTTTCGATGTGTACATATGCCATTAGAGCTCGAGAGGAGCAGGATTTACCGGGTGTCACAATTGGTAAATTTACTCTCTTTACTCATGATGTTTTTGCATTAATTGATCCTGGCTCCACACATTCGTACATATGCACCACAATAGCTCATAGAAAGGGTTTAGATGTTGAAAAATTAGAACATGAGATCCTTGTAACTAATACTTTCGGACATAGTATAGTGGTAAATAAAGTATATAAGAATTGTCTGATCTAAGTACTAAATCACACATTTCCTGCAAACTTGATTGAATTACCATTCAATGAGTTTGATGTGATTCTTGGAATGGATTGGTTGTATGCAAATCAAGTAATAGTGAATTCCCATCTTAAACGGATTACCTTTAAAATCGACAATGATGAAGAGATCACAGTGGTAGGAGAGAAATTTGATTTTCTTTTGAATGTGATATCTGTCGCCATGGCCAGAAGATTGATGAGAAAGGGGTGTGAAGTTTATCTAGCATGTGTTCTTGAAACTAGAGAGGAAGAACCCAAAATCCAGGATATTCCTACAGTGTGCGACTTTTAGGATGTATTTCCTATTGAACTACTAGGGTTACCCCTAAAAAGAGAGATTGAATGCTCCAGTGATGTTTTATCTAGTACGACACCTGTATTTGCTGCACCCTATAGAATGGCACCTACGAAACTTAAAGAATTGAAAATTCAATTGTAAGAACTTATTGAGAAGGGTTTTATCTGCCTTAGTGTATCTCCATAGGGTGCACCTGTACTTTTTGTCAAGAGGAAAGATGGAACACTGAGACTTTGTATTGATTACAGATAGTTAAACAAAGTTAGAGTAAAAAATAGGTATCTGTTGCCCAAAATTAATGATCTTTTTTTATCAACTTAAAGGTGCTGGTGTATTTTCTAAAATTGATTTGAGGTATGGCTATTACCAATTTAGAGTGAGGGAATCAGATGTTCCAAAGACTGCTTTTAGAACTAGATATGGACATTACGAGTTTCAGGTGATGCCTTTTGGGCTTACAAATGCTCCAACAGCATTCATAGACCTTATGAATTGCATCTTTCATCGTTATTTAGATCATATTATGGTGGTCCTTATTAATGATATACTAATCTATTCAAGGAATCATGAAGAGCATGATGAGCACCTCATAATCGTTTTGCAAACCCTGAGAGAAAGCAGCTTTTTGCTAAATTTAACAAGTGTGAATTTTGGTTAAATCAAATATCTTTTCATGGCCACATTGTGTCAACTGAGGGAATTAGAGTGGACCCCAAGAAGATCAAAGCTATCCTCGAGTGGAAACCGCCAAGAAATATAACAGAGATTAAAAGTTTTTTAGACTTAGTGGGATATTATAGAAGATTTGTTAAATGGTTTTCATTAATTATGGCTCCTTTGACCAAATTACTTTAGAAGAATTTCAAGTTTATTTGGAGTGAAAAGTGTCAAGAAAACTTTGAGAAGCTCAAGGCAATGTTGATCGAAGCACCTATTTTGACTCAACCTATAGCTGGGAAAGATTTTGTGATTTATAGTGATACATCGCATAATGGATTGGGATGTGTTTTAATGCAAGAGGGAAAGGTGATAGCTTATGCATGTAGGCAACTCAAGCCATATATGCATGTAGGCAACTCAAGCCATACGAAAAGAAATATCCCACTCATGATCTAGAGTTAGTAACTATTGTGTTTGCTTTTAAGGTGTGGAGGCATTATTTATATGGAGAAAAGAGTTATATATATTCTGACCATAAGATTCTTAAGTATTTGCCTATGCAGAAAGAGTTGAATTTGAGGAAAAGAAGATGGATAGAGTTGATAAAGGATTATGATTGCATTATTGATTACCATTCGGACAAGGCAAATGTTGTAGCTGATGCACTTAGTAGAAAATCTATGGCAGTTAAATTTTCCTAAATAATTAATATACATTTTAAAAGATTATATAAGTGGAAAAATTGCATGTAGATTCTAATTGTGGTCTTTCATGCGTAGCTTTTAAGGGCTATGAATGTCAGACTAGTATCGTCAAATAGTGAAGCTGTTATAGCTGAGCTAAGGCTTAAATCAACACTGTTGCAGCAAGTTAAGGAGGCTCAAGGGCATGATGAGAAGGTTACTGCCATTGTCAGGCAAATTTAAGAAGGGAAAGATAGCGAATTTGTGGTTAAAGAATGAGATGATTTATAGTATAAGGATATAATTTGTGTTCTTCATGATGAAGAACTCAAGAAACAAATCATGTAAGAAGCTCACAATAGCTTTTATGCTATGAATCTGGGTAACACCAAGATGTAAAAACTCATTATTGGTGGCCTGGCATGAAAAAAGGTATATCAAAGTATGTGGCAAAATGCTTGACTTGTCAATAGGTGAAGGCTGAACATAATGTTCCATCGGGTTTGCTACAACCCATTGCAATACCTAAATGGAAGTGGGATGATGTCACTATAGATTTTGTTAGTGGTTTTCCATAGACCAGAAAAAGACATGATGCGGTGTGGGTGATTATTGATAAACTAACAAAGTCAGCACATTTCTTACCAGTCCGAACCAATTATTCGATGAACAAATTTGCAGAAGTGTACATTAATGAAATATCAGGTTACACGGAATTCCATCTTCTATTATATCAAATAGAGATCCAAGGTTTACTTCCAGATTTTGGAATAAACTTCAAGAGACTCTAGGTACAAAGTTAAAAATTTAGTACTGCTTTTCATCCTCAAACGGATGGACAGTCTAAAAGAGTGATACGGGTACATTTTAATAAGTGACTTAAAGATGTATGGTGCTAGAGATTTTAGTACTTGTATGATTGTGATGTGTTAGGTACTGAAAGATATACTTAGAAGCTGTGTAATAGATTTTAAAGGAAATTGGGACTGGTATCTTTCTTTGGCTGAATTTGCCTATAATAATAGCTACAAAGTGAGCATTCGTATGGCACCATATAAAGCATTATATGGAAGGAAATGTAGAACTTCGTTATGTTGGATAAAACTTAAGGAGAACAAGATAGTTAGGCCAGAATTAATTAGAGAGATAGAAGAAAAAGTGAGAATTATCAAGAATAATCTAAAAGTTGTAGCTGACTGTCAAAAGTCCTATGCTGATCTCAAATGGAAGGATATAGAGTACTCGATCGGTGACAAAGTTTTCCTGAAAGTATCACCATGGAAGAAGGTATTACGATTTGGCAGAAAAGGCAAGTTAAGCCCTCGATTTATCAGCCCATATAAAATTATAGAACGTGTGGGTCTAGTAGCCTATAGGCTAGACTTGCTAAGAGAATTAGAAAAGATTCATGATGTCTTTCACGTATCCATGCTCCATAGGTATCGATCAGACCCATCTCAAGTTGTCAAACTTGGAGAGGTGCATATCCAATCAGATTTGAAATATGAAGAGGAACCGGTTCAAATTCTAGCTTATGAAGTAAAGTAGTTGAGAAATAAGAAAGTTCCACTAGTGAAAGTGCTATGGAGACATCATAATACCGAGAAGGCCACGTGGGAGCTAGAAGAAACAATGAGGAAGACGAATCCACAGCTATTTTAACCAGGTAATTTTGGGGACGAAATTTTTTTTAGAGGAAAAGAAATGTAACACCCCAACTAAAATACCTGAAAAAGAGTAGTTAGTAATAGTGAAATTAATAATTAAAGGTTCAATATTAAGACCCCATAAATAAACAAATTTAAAATACAATATAAATCAATAGGAGTTTTAAATAATTGGAATGGGTATATATAAATATATATTTTGATTTAAGTGGGGTCCAAGTGCATGAAGTTATAGCAAGGGTTTCAAAAATAAATAAATAAATAACTAAATGGGGAGGGATTTAAGAGAAATTGTAAAAGGGATCAAAAATGAACTTTGGCACAAAAAAATCCCTTTTTTTCCCTTCCTCTCTCTCTAGCCCCTCTCTTTTCCCAATCTCACCCTCCAGCCACCACCATCCAACCTCCCATCACCATCGTCCTCCTCTCTGTCACTGGCAACCTCATCTCCACCTGCCTTTCGCCACCAGCAGCTACTGACCAGTCAGTTCTTCCTCTCTAGCATGTGTGGGTGAGCCAACTAGCCCCTTCTCCTTCTTTTCCCTTCATGCCCCTTGCTGCCATCGCCTTCTTTGTCTTCGTTCACCAGCCTCTTCCATATTGAACGGTGGCCAAGTGGTATGGCTCATATCCCCTTCTAAGAAAATAAAAAAATATAATATAATTATTTGGGGGTTAGGGATTTTAGTTAGACCTTATTGATTTCTTCTCTTATTTGGGAATTTATCTTAGATTAAACTTAATTTTCAAGTTTATTTTTGAAATATTTTGTTAATTTGTATAAATTATCCTAATTTATTGGTTATAAAAAATGTATGCATATGATTTATAAAGAAGAAGAAGATTTGAAGAGGAAAGAGAAAGGAAATAAAAGGAAAGGAAAGGAAGTGAGAGCTTGATTCTTAAAGGGTGTCTATTTTTTAGGCCATTGAAGTTAATTTGTCACCAATTAAGGTTTGCATTCACTAAATTTATTTTATTTTACTTTGTTTAAATGTTAATTATTATATATTTGAGGTGAATTTTCTGTATAAACTGGATAATATATGATATTGCATTTATGTGTGTGTAGTTATATTTTTTTTTGATCTAGGGGTTGTTGTTATAATAGATTTAGGAAGTTAGTCATTTAAATCGGATATAGATTTGTAGTAAAGAGGTAAAGAAAGAGGTTGGTCATGAGATTTAATTGAGATGGAAATACTAGCATCTATTAAAAATAACTTGATTTTTTTTTCATAAAAGTAATTGATCGATTCAATAAGGCCTTAGGTGAATATAAATTACGGTATAGCATACAGCTATACTGTAATCATACTTCTAATTATGGATTGCCAAATTCATCTGATTATATTAGGTATCAAATGAGAGTCTATCCTCCTTGCATGAAGTACTTGAGGTAGAATACTTAAAAAAAAAGAAAAAAAGTCTAAATGAGTATATAAATTATTAGTAATCTATGAAAATGTGTGAATGTAATATAAAAAGGAATATGTAGCCGAAAATATAGGAGATCTGTAAAAAATTTGCTTGTGTTATATGATATGTAAATTGGCTAAACTGTGAAAAATTGTTTGGTGTGATGGATGGTGTGAAGTTGTGATGGACAATATGATGGTATGATGGCTAATATAACGGTGTGAGGGAGGGTACGATGGTGCGATGGTTGGATAAACGGTGTGTTGGATGATATCAAAATGAGGGGTGTGGGGTGGAAGTGCAGTGGTGTGTCGGCATGATTTATAATTTATGTTAATTACATTCATAAATCATGGTTTTACATAATTCTAGTTATTAAGTAGACTGGGTACATATAAAGTTTATTTATTTATTTAATTAGTTATTTTCTTGAGTTTATTTATTCATATTTGTTGTATTTCCATAAGTTATGAATATCTCTCTTAACCTGAAAATTTTTGGAAAGTAAATTTAGTGGTTGCCACTAAGCAATTGTGTTTAGCGCGTGGAAATTTTGTCTCAGTGCTTGGGTGTACAGGACTTTGGGCACTTTCAGACCGAGGATTTACCAGAAAGTAAGGAGGCTTTCCTTTACTTTAGGATGGATGCTTTGGTCTAGGAGTTTATTTTTTTTTTACAAGTTCGGAAGTTTGAGTACCCTTAGAAACTTAAATGGCTTCTAGTGATAGTTCGATTTTGTATTAAAGATGTTATATTATTACTGTAATGACGTATGTTAGAACGCTTATATATATATATATATATATATATTGTGAATGGATGTTGTGGACTGTGTTGGTTTGTGGAAGTTGGGATGAGAATTTGTGTATTTAGTTGTCCGTGAAGTTGAAGATTATGTTGAACATTGTAGAAGTACGAGTTGTTTTCTTGTGTTCAGGGGGGACAGAGACCCGTATATGGGAAACTTTGTTCGTTTTTCTAAAGAGGTCTTGGCGGTACGAATTTTCTTTATGAATCAGGATATTAATACGGGTTAGATTTTGAGAAGCTAGTCGGGGTATCACTCGATAACTGACCATTCTATTGAGTCGGGTACCGGGTGTTACAGTTTCATTTTTAGTACTCAAACCCGAGATGTTTGGATAAAAGAGAAGGGATCCATACCTCTCATCTCAATTTTTTTAGGGATATAGTGAGAATATATAATTTTAGAAAATTGATAAAAATTATAAAATGATATTTTAATAAATTATGATTAAATTTTTTATATAATTGATGTTAATTAATGATTTCTTTAATATGTGTTATGAGTTACAAGTGGTCAAATTAAGTCAATATGATAGAAAAAAATTTTATTCTTTTTCGAAAACCTGATTTATTTAATTTTGATTAAACATTATATAAAATTGAATGGGCAAATTTTAATGTCTCAAAATTGAAAAGCGCATACCATAAGGTATTGAATACATGGAGGTACCAAATCAACACTCTTTTCCACTATGCATGTGCAAATATTTTTAAAAGGATGAAAATAGAAAATAAAATCACGTGATGTTGGCAGCTAAAATTGGATGAATTCAGGTCATTTTGGATAATTTCTTTTCAATTTTGGATTTTGGGCTCAATATCAAGTCAAATAATTTCTTTTTCAAATGGATTCAGATCGAATCTCAAGTCACAATTATAACTAAAACATCGGAATCTGAACTGGATCAAAAGCAATTCGATATATTTGGTTCGGTTCAGTCACTTTGAATTTTGAAATAGAAATTTAGTTATATCGATTTAATTTTTAATGTTTAAAAATTACTGAAATCGAAACAACCGACAATTAGTAAGGTTAATTCAATTTGTAGCATTTTATATATTATTTATCTAAAGATCTTTAACCATTTTTCTTTTATTTCTTTTTGTTTCTATTTGTATGCCTGATCGGGTCTAAAATCAGTCTTATAGATATATTCGATCATTTGATCAATATGTCAAAAGCACTCATCAACAGTGAGAGGTATTCCTCTCATAGCTACATTGAACTGGAGTTAAGAGGCAAATTTTGAGTACAAGGATGACTAACGAGTTAGGAATTATGAGGCCAATGACAACATAGATAAAGTGAGACATAAAGTACAATGGATGAGAGAGATGATCAATGAAAAAGAGAAGAGAGTCGAAATGATAGGGATTTTAGATTTTGGCAATATATATACACACTCACACATAGACACGACTTAAAAAATTTAATTGAAAGGCATAAAGTCACAAGTTCGGATAGGGTAAGGTTTCAGGTACTTTTAGACAGATTTTTTTAGTTTTGGATTTAGGTCAAGTCCCACTCCAAATTTTTAGGGCCATTCGAGTTTTTCTTTGAGTTTGGTTTTGAATTCACATAACTATTTTTGAGCGGATTCAGCAGGGCTAGATAAAAAAACTGAAAAACCATCGTTAAACCGGTCTAAAAATTTGACTACATATCGACTTTAGCAGCTAACCAGTCTAATTGGACATGAACGTACACTTTGATTTTTAAAACTATAATTAATGGATTTGCACTTGGATTTAAGTTTCTACATAATCGGTTAATTAATGGTTAACCAGTGCTAAATGTAATTTTGCACACATATATGAAAATAAAGGTAATTTTTACATATATCCATAGACTGAATTTAAAAAATAGGCTACAAACTATTTAAGATTCGAATCGGATTTTCAAGTCAGGTCAAAAATTAACATATTTATTGATGACAAGTGGAATTTCGACTGTCAGGTTGACCTGCAAGAAACACGAAAAGACCAAGGGGGTTTTCGATAAGAGAGCCTCTGATGGTTAAGTCAGAGAGTATTCTGGTTATAGAAATAAAAATGTCTTTCTTTCTAGGTTGAAGATGGGCCTGAAACATACCTGGTTTCTTCCTTATATTGCCCTCGGTTTCCCCATTACTTTTAGCCATTTTCCCCACTTTCCCTATTGTTTAGGAAGACGTAAAGGAGAGGGGCGATTACTGCCAGAAATGGTGAGATTCACCGAGAGTTCAGTGTCGAGCTCTTTGAGCATCTAAAATAAGCGGGCTCTCGAGGATGCATAGTCAGTCTGCCTTGCTAGCCGGACTAGCTGGACCGTGAGTTCAATAAAGTTCAGACAATTAGCATCGGACTCTCAGGTTCATTGCGAGTTTGGGCCAATCAATGAGCTAGGCCAGGTTATCGTAAGTCCCCCCCAAGGCACAAACATTTATGTCTGTTTGTGATCCCTTGTTCAACTTTGTTGACTAGGGGCGTCGCTTCAGTTCTGACTAGGGCATTGAAGGCAGTCATAATTACCTCCTCTTTTGTCGCGTAAAGACTGCTATTTATTGCAGCAACCCTTCGTTTCCCACACCCTGTCATAATGATAGGACCATTACTACAGATCATCCGCCACATGTACGGTCTATAATGAACTCCAATTTCCTAATTAGACCCTCTTCCTTCTCTATTTCTCCTTTCTACCTTTTATCTGCGTTAACGTTTTCTACTCCAGGCTAAGTTCTGTGGAGATTTTAGCTTGTGAAGGTCTTCTGTTTTCGCGATTTATCACTTTCTACCCCTTTTTTTCTCGGCAATCCATCAACTTAAATTAGGTTTGTCACTTCATCATCTTTTTTTTCCTTTTTGTTCGATAATGAGTGCTTCTGAGGAGGCCGGTGAGAGAGAGGGAGAAAGGGTTTCGATTGATAGTGCTCCTAGCGTCAATGGTGGATCTGCTTGTTTTGAAGCTCCACCATTTGAGTTTGGAAAGTCGATAACCTCGTCTTTTTCGAGAAAGGCTCCCCATCGTTTACCCGGAGTGGGTAGTGTAAGTTCGTCTGTGAGGGAGGATAAACTCCCTGTTTTGCTCAGTAAAGTCACATTTTCAGAGCATTATTTTGCTAGTGTACCCAGTTCTTCCCAGAGGGCGAACACCTCATTTAACAACAAGTGCAAGCTATCAATTTATGAGGTGTAGTTGGAGGTTAGGGTGCATTTCCCCTAACCTCTTTTGAGGTGGAGGTGCTTAACTTTTTTGACCTATCCGTTGGACAACTTCACCCAAATGCCTAGCGCATTCTCTCCTCTTTGCAAATTTGGGCGGTGAGCACGATATCAACTTGACACTGAAGTTATTTCGGGCTACTCACATGTTTGGGTCACAAGCTGGGTTAAAGGACCATAACTATATATAGGCCTGAGCAGGCTATGGAGCTTTTTATGGTAATTCGGATAGCCTCAATAAGTGGAAGGACCGTTACTTCCTCATGGAGAATCTACGCAAGGACTTCCCTGTCCAAACTACTTAAAGTTAGTTCGTGAATCGTAATGACAACGGCTTATGGCTGGATGAGGAAGAAGAGCTGATTCTAGCTCGGTAAAGGGATCTAGCTTAGGAAAAATGGAATCGTTGAAATTTGCTGAACCCTTATTACTCTGGGTTCATTCCAAGGAAAAAGAAGAAAGGTAGCCTTTTATTTACCTTACTAGGCATTGCTGATCGTGTTGTTAATTATCTTCGTTTTTGCAGCTATGAAGAAAGGAGGTAAACCCACAATGGCCGAGTTGATACGAGCCAAGAGGTAGAAAACTGCTACTACGGTAGCCGATAGCCCTTCTTCTGCTGTGCTCGAGCTTGTCTCCGGTCCCACAGCGGAGGTTGCTTGTGATCGGGCAGTTATAGATATCATTGACGAGCAGCCTTCAGGAGGAGTTTAACCTATAGAGCTCGGCATTAGTGTTCCGACCTCCGACAAGCATGGTGTGGTGCCCGAAATGGGCGGCTCTAGTGGTAGGGGTCTCGGTGATAAAGAGTCCCTTGAGAAGGATATACGGACGTTGGTGTCCGAGGTCATCCAGTTTTGGGAGAAGCAGGGGAGCTCTTATTCGTCCAAGAGTGATGAATTTAACACCTTCGCGCACATGGTGTCTTATGTGCCGAGTAAGGTGAAACCCCTTTATGGGCTGAATGCCGAGCATCTTTCCTCTGTTATGAAGAGGCATCAAGTAGAGATGAGCTATAGTACCTTTTTAGCTCATCTATTTGTCTTGTGATTGTCTACATCCTCTCATTCCTTTGACATACTTTGTAGGGGTTGATGATTGTGGGCGGGGTCATTGCTAAGTTGAACACTTTCAAACTAAATGAGTCTCTCCTCAAGACTTTGGTGGCTGAGAAAAAGGCTGATGAGGTTGTAAAGAAGTATGCCAAGCTAGAGCCATCTGCCACCCAGGAGAAAGAGAATGCTCAAGCCCTTGCATCCGAACTTGAGAAGATGAAATAGGAGAAAGAAGTGCTCCGAGCTCGAGGGTCAGTTGTCGAAGCAGGAAAAGAAAGAGGTGCGTCTGCTAGTCGATAAGTGTTTGGCTTATGGGACTAAACTTTGTAACGCTTTAAAAGAAAAACATCTCGAGCTTGACTTTTCCTGGATGGATGATGTATATCCGGATGAGGATTAGCTCGGTATTTGTAATTACCCGATTAAAATGATAACTTTCCTTTTGTAATATTTTTGTGTTTGCCGAACTTTTCTACTTTTTTTTGAATGCCAGGACCAATTTCCCTCGATGGTAGAAGAATTTGCTTGATCAGCACCGAGCTGTTAGCTCGATAAATACTTGATTGGCGATTTTGCCTAAAATAAATAAGTGAATAGCAATTTTTTCGGACCATATTAAGGTATAAGCACAAGGCTTGAAATCAAAATATCGTTGGCTTAGTAATCCAAATAAGTTTCATTGAATATGATCTGATGGAGGTGTTCACCGATGAGCTAAAAAAGGTACAATGCCAACATTAAAACTGAAATGGCAACAATGCCTAACTTGGCTCGATAAATAACTTGATTGGTGATTCTGCCTAGAATGGTGATTTTACCGAACTGTATTAAAGTATAAGCACAAGAATTAAGTCAAAATATTGTTTGTTCAATGATTCGAATGACTTTCATTGAATGTGCTTGGAGGGCAATGTTTACCGATGAGCTTAAAAAGTACAATTGTCAATATTAGAACTAAAGTGGCGAAAATGCCGAACTACTGTAAATAAATAAAGAGATGATACTTTCGAGTTATTGTTAGTAAAGCTTAAGGCTTGAAACATTCCATGAGTGTGGCAGAATTTTGCCGGCGGAGTCTTCTAGTCTGTATGCGCCGGCCTTTGTAACTTTGCAGATGATGTATGGCCCTTCCCAGTTCAGCTTGAGCTTGCCAACTCCTACTACCGTCTGAGTGGATATTAGTTTCTTTAAAACCAATTGTCCCACATGGAATGATTTCGATTTTACCCTTCGATCGTGAAACGATGCCATGTGCTACTTGTAGGCGGTGGAATGTATTTGGGCATGCTCCCTCTATTCTTCTAGCCGATCTAACTGGTAAAGTAGATTGGCTTCATTTGCATCATCATGTTGGGAGGTCCATGAACTCAAAACATCGACGTCATATGGAATGACTGCTTCTGTTTCATTAGTCAAGGAGAAGGGCGTTGCTCCAGTTGTTGTCCGGGGTAATGTCCGATATGCCCAGAGCTTGCTGTTAAGTTCATCTGTCCAAAGTCCTTTAGCTTCCTCCAAACGTTTCTTCAGCCTGGATAGGATGGTTCTGTTGGTGACCTCGATCATCCCATTAGACTAGGGATGGTAGACTGATGTGAAGCACAGCTGAATGTTCAATTCTTAGCAGAAGGTTCTAAAAGCATGACAATCAAACTGTTTACCATTGTTTGAGATGATGGAGTGAGGTATGTCGAACTTGGTGGTCACATTCTTTTGCAGGAACTTTATGATACTTGCTGGGGTGATAGTGGCAAGGGGCTCAGCTTCCATCCATTTGGTGAAATGTTCCACAGCTATAACTAGGAATTTCCTTTGACCAGTTGCTAGAGGGAATGGTCCCGGTATGTCAATCCCCCATTGGACGAAGGGCCATAGGCTGTGGATTGATTTCTACATTGCCGAGCTGCTGTGTGTGATGTTGGAGAATCTTTGGCATTTGTTGCATTTTCGGACTAATGCCTTGGCATCTGCTTCCATCATGGGCCAGTAATATCCCTATAGGAGTGCTTTTCTGAGCTATGGCCTGTGCTCCTTCATGAGCTCCGTTAATCCCTTCATGGATCTCCTTTAAGATGTATTCTCTTTCTTTTGCACTTACACACAGATCTAAGGATTTGAGAAAGATTATTTGTACAGCTTTTCATTGAGCACGGCATATAAGCTCGCCTGTCGTACTATCTTTCAGGCTTGTGTATGATCCTCTGATAGGGTCCCTACTATTAAATACTGGTAAATGGGGAGGTGCCACCCGTCTGATGGCTCTTATACCTAGACTTGGTAGGTTTTATAGGTTAGCTGCAACATTGTTTTATAAATAATGTTAGTGTTTTGTACCATGCTGTTGAGGGAAGCTCATTTTGCTAGATTGTCCTCCTCCTGATTCTCTACCCGGGGTATTTGCATGATTGACCAAATGCTTCCTACTGCTTCAAGTTTGGCCAGGAGGGCGTTTGGCAATTCTTTATACTGGACCATAAAGCTTTCCTTTGCTTCGAACACTCCCTTTAGCTAGCTTACAACTAGCTGTGAGTCAGAAAAAATCTCTAGTATGTCAGGTTTTACCTCTACTGCTAGTGGTAGTCCAATATATAGGGCTTCATACTTTGCCATGTTATTGGTAGCTGGGAAGGCTAGATGTGCCATTGCCCTAATGCAGATTGTGCCTAGGCTTATCAATAGGACCTTGGCTCTAGCTCTTTCCAAGCATATGACCCCATCAATATGCAACTTCCATGTCTCCTTCACCTGCTCGGGAACTGATGTGTGTAATTCTGCCATAAAGTCAGCCAAGATTTGTGCCTTCATTATTGGGTGCACTTTATACATGACATCGAACTCACCAAGGCGGGCTGCCCACTCTGTTAACCTTTTCGAGGCCTCTGATCTTTGTAACACCTTTCTCAGGTTGGAATTGGTGCGTACTACGATGGTGTGGGCTTAGAAGTACAATCATAACTTCACCGTAAAGGTGATTAATGCGAAGGCCAACTGCTCCAAGATGGGATATTTTAGTTCGGCATCCCGTAGAACCTTGCTTGTATAGTAAACTGGGAACTGTTGGCTCTCTTCTTCTCGCACTAGAACTGCACCCACCACCGCCTCAGAGACTGCTAAGTAGACGTACAGGGTTTCACCAATCTTCGGCCTATTGAGTAGGGGTGATTTGTAAGGAACTACTTCAAAGCCTCAAACGTTTGTTGGCACTCTTTCGTCCACTTAAAACTCTTCAAATTCTTAATCACCTAGTAAAATGGTAAACACTGTTTGGCCGAACAAGAGATGAACCTCCCTAAAGTTGTGATTCTTCCATTAAGCCTTTGTACATCCCAGATTATTTTTGGGGGCTCCATCTCCATGATTGCCCTGATCTTCTTTAGATTAGCTTCTATTCCTCACTTCGATATCATGAAACCAAGAAATTTTTGGACTGTACACCGAAGGCGCACTTCTCTGGGTTCAACTTGAGGCTTGCTCCCCTAAGAGTAAGGAAAGTCTCTCTAAGTTTGGATTGCAGATCCATCGAGACCTTGCTTTTAATGATCATATCATCCACATATATTTCCATGTTCCTTCCTAGCTGGTTGGTAAAGAGCTGGTTTATCAATCTTTGATATGTAGCACCTGTATGTTTGAGTCCAAAAGGCATAACCCGATAACAATAAGTACCTTAGTGAGTGATGAAAGCATTTTTTTCCTCATCTGCTGAATTCATTGGAATTTGATGGTAGCCTGCCGATGCATTGAGGAAGGCATACTCCTAAAACCCAGCTATGGAATCCACCAAGAGATCTATATTTGGTAAGGGATAGCTGTCTTTTGGACATGCTTTATTGAGGTCCGTGAAGTCTACACACATTTGCCAATTTTCGATAGCCTTTTTGACACACACTACGCTAGCTAGCCAGTCTGGATAGAAGACCTCTCTAATGAATCCATTCTCCAATAAGGTGTTTGTCTCCCTCTCTATGGCCAACTGTTTCTTTGGGGCATAGTTCTTCTTTTTCTTCTTGACTGGTTTGTATTCTGAGTGAGTGTTCAGAGAGTGAGTTATCAGTTTTTTTTGATACGCCCTTAATGTCTGAGGGTTGCCAGGTAAATATATCCATGAATTCCCTGAGTACGGAAAGGAGTGTTTCCTTGTTCGAACCCTCTTTGTTGGTTGATATCTGAATGCTTCTCCCTGAAGCTAGCTCAACTACTTGTAACACTTCCCCAGGTTTGCCCTTTCGATCCCCTGTGTCCGGCGTATCCATTGTGTCGAGGGGAAAGGCCTAGTTATCCTCCTTCAGCATGGTCATGTATGTCTCCTGAGCTGCTTTCTGATTTCTCCTTAATATCGTTGTTCCCTCTTCTATCGAAATCTTGAGCACCAAACTCTGTATGGACACATAAGCATCGACTGTGGCCAACAGAGGTCGGCCGAAGATTACATTATAGGACAAAAAGATGTTAACTATCTTGAAATTTTCACTGTATGTCCGAACTATTGCATCATCTGCCAGCTGGACTAGCAAACTTGCTTGGCCTTCTACCTTGACAGGTTATCCAAAAAGGCCAATGAGGGGGACATTGACCTTCTTAAAATGATTCTTTGACAGTCCTAGGGCCTTGTATGCCTGGAGGATGATAGAGTTGACCGCACTTCCTGTGTCAATCAGTATCCTCTGGACTAGAAAATCTCGAATGATTGCTTCGACCACTAGCACATCATTGTACGGGTACTTAACATGGGACCCATCAGTTGCTGTGAAATGGGCTACTTCGAGCACCTTCTTTGCCTTTCTTTTCTTGGTTTTATCATACTATCTGCCCCCGCTGTCACATGGATTACACCGGTTGGTATCTTTTTGCTCGAACTAGCTCGACTCCTGTTTGATGGGGGTGTGGGAAACCTGTGCCTCTTGGCTCTGTCCTTCTGTTTCACGAACTGTGCCAGGGTCCCTTTCCTCACCAAGTGTTCCATCTCTCATTTCAGCTGCTTGCATTCTTTTATCACGTGCCCCCTATCCTTGTGGAAGGCATAATAGAGGTTCTGATCTCTGTTGGGGTCTTCCCTCATTAGTCTGGGCCAAACAACTTTTTCATTCTGCTTCATCCAGGCAATGATATCTTTCCTGTTTGTATTGAGGGGTGTGAACCTTTCTTCCTTTCTATTCCTAGATTAAGGCTGGAAAACTGTGTATGTTCAGTTGGATGAACTACTTCCTCTGTAGGTCCTGGATTCGTGTCGACTGTTCCTTCCCCGATCCCGAGCTAACCTTTCGGGATCCTCTCCTTCTCTTCCCATCTCCAAGCCACAGTGCAAGCTGAGACACATGCATCGGGCTTCATCTATCCGGATGTATTTATGAGCTTGGGACATGAGCTCGGTGAAGTCACTTAGGGGCTTATTGCTCAGAGAGTCACTAAAATCCTGACATCTCGTATTTTTGATAAGTGCTGTGATGGCTACTTCTAGATTGAGTTTTTGTATGTCCATTGCTTCCACATTGAATCTCTCCATATAAGCCCATAGGGATTCTCCCTTCTTATGTATTACTCGATTCAGATCGACGGACACCTTGTTCGGCCTGATTGCTGCTACAAACTTTGCATTGAACATATCGCTGAACTATTCAAAACTTTCAATAGAGTGCTTGAAAAGGTTACCAAACCAAATCTGAGCTGAATCCGTTAAGGTCTGTGGGAAGATCTTACATAGTGCGGTATCATATGCTGTCAGGATTAGCATGGTGTGTTGGAACTGATCGATATGTGCTCGGAGATCGGCATTGCCATTATACCTTGGCAAATTTGAAAGGTGAATTTTAGGGAATGGAGCAGCCAGGATTTCTTGGGAAAGTGGGGAGCGAAAGCTACCGTGGTATTGCAAGGTATTCCTGTTATGGTATCTGGTCATCCGATCTTCAAGGAGCCTCTCGAACTGCTCAGTTGTTAGTATAACTGTTGATCCCGAAGCTAGTGGGACCACTGGTGAGAAGGGATCTCTGTTAAATGGTTGTGGGATAGGCTGAGTTGGTTAGGAGGAAGGATTGACTTGGGCAACTATGGCTGATAGTTGGGCTAGCAGGTCCTGCGCTGCTTGTGAGGTGAGACTGGATGCGTTGGGAATGGCTACAGCGGGGGATGCCGAGGTTATGGCATTGTTGGTGGGGATGAGTTATTGTGTTTCAGGGTGAGTGGCGAAGTCTGTCTGAGTTTTTAATGGCGCAGGATTTAGGTTGAGGTCTGAAAAAAGGTTCATATTCCACGCTCACCGCACCAAATGATGACAGGTGAAATTCTGACCGTCAGGGCGACCTGCAAGAAACATGAAAAGACCAAGGAGATTTTCGATGAGGAAGCCTCCGATGGTTAAGTCAGAGAGTATTCTGGTTATAGAAATGAGATTGTCTTTCTTTCTAGAGTTGAAGATGGGCTTGAAACATACCTGGTTTCTTCCTTATATTGCCCTTGGTTTTCTTCGTGGGTAGTGGGTGAATTCCCACTACTTTTAGTCATTTTCCCCACTTTTTCTATTTTTTAGGAAGATGTGGAGGAGAGGGGCGGTTACTGCCAGAAATGGCAGGATTTGTAAAGAGTTCGGTGTCGAGCTCTTTGAGCATCTGAAATAGTTAGGCTCTCGAGGATGCATAGTCGGTCTGCCTTGCTAGCCGGACTAGCCGAACCATGAGTTTAATAAGGTTCAGACAATTAGCACCGAACTCACAGATTCGTCGCGAGTTTGGACCAATTAATAAGTTAGGTCAGGTAATAATAATAATAATAATAATAATAATAATAATAATTTCATTTGGAGATGTCCACATTAGGATCTAAAATCTCCTGGAACTCTAATAATAATAATAATAATAAATTTATAGTAATTAATCCCATGTGTAATGTTAGAAATTAAAAGTTTACATTTACCCATATGCTTATCGTGCTTCCCCCCATTGCATGTTCTTCTTCGACTGAATTTATGCTTACATGTTGGATTTGCTTAGAGATTTGTTATTTTTATTTATTTATCTTATCCCAAATTATTCTAAGTACCGGTAAAGTTGAAACCTATAGGCTTTGAGAATGGTGAGGAAACTTTTAGTAAAAAAGAGACATGGGTTATTTTGGGGTTAATTATATATGTGATCATAAAATTTTTTGATTTATAATCAAATAATTATAATAAAATAATTTATAATATAAAAATTATTAAAATTTTATTTTATTTTAATTAAAGTAAAAATTATCTATAAATTAATTTTTTATATTATTAAAATGATAATTAAGCATGTCATATATGATTATCACGTTATTTTAGAATTCAATTTATGGCTTATTTATGTACGTAAATTTATTAAATGTGAACATGACAATTAAATTTGTCACGCCACTTTTTTTTTTTTGTAACAGTCCAAATTTGCACATATTACATATGAGTTAAATTCAATATATAAATGATCTAATCTGTTTCCAATCTATCGTGTAACTTTATACAACACTCCATTTATATTCCGCTTATATCATTTATGATATTATATCTTTTTATAATATGAATATTAAAAAAACTTATTTTTTCAAGTTATAAGATAAGTGGTTAATTTTGCATGATATTACTTAATTCATGCACATCCGCAATTTCTTTCCACTAAGATTTTGTATTTAAAAATATTGAAATTTGAGAGTTTGAGTATTCATTTGATCATTCTTTCCACTAAAATTTTGTATTTAAAAATATCGAAATTTGAGAGTTTGAGTATTTATTTGATCATTCTCCTAGTTTAGGTGTTTAAATGAATTTTTTGAATAAATTTTAGTGGGTGCAGATAGGTTTACTCTATATATTGGCATGTTTCAATTTGTTTCATATACTTTCAGCTAAGATGGAATTTAGAATCTATTTTTCATTTTCGTTAAAAATAAATGTTGAGATTTTTTTTATATAATTTTATTGTTAAAAACTCAAAAATTCAGTCAATTTCCTAATCCTTACTGGTGCTTTGGGATTGCCTCCTAAACTAGAGATGAGCATGATTAATCGAAAATCCAGTTAATCGAAAAATCGATTCGAAATCGAACTAATTTTTAGGTTAATTCAATCGAAATTTTAGGTTTATGATTTTTACTTTAAAAACCGATAATTAACCGATCCGAAATCGAAATCGAATATTTATATATTTTATGAATTATATTTTAAATTTTATACTTATATTTTTTAATTTTTGTATAATTTATAAATATTATAATATAATTTTATAATATTAAAATTATTTTATTGTTAGTTTTATATTGAATATTTTTAATTTTTATAATTAATTATAAAAATTTTATTTTTATTTTGATTATTTTAATAAATATTATATTTAATTAGTATTTTTTCATTTTTAAAACATTTTTAATTATTAAAAATAATATTATAAATTGTATAATTTAATAAATTTATATATTAAAATTTTTTAGTAATTAATCAATAAATTAATTTGAAAAATTTAATTAAAAATTAAAATTAATATAATATTTAATCGATAATAATAAATTAATTTAAAAAAATTATTAATGAATTTATTAACTTATTCAAGTTCGTACCCAAACGGTAAGAATGAGAAGTTATCCAAATACTTTTGTTCACGTAAATCCAATTTGAAAAGGACATAGCCTGAATTCTAGAGCTCTGCAGCACCATTCAGAAGGAAGAGCACGTGCCATGATTGTTGAAGAATCTCTTTAGCTTTTAATTTTTAAATAGAGAAAGAGAGAGAATCACGTAATAGTCCATTTTGTTGATTTTTAAATAGAGAAAAAGAGAGAATCATGATTGTCACTTCCGCCGGTTAAGCTTCTCAATTAGTCATTTACGTGGTCACAACAATACTTGTAATTAATCTTTAAATCATTTGACTTTCATTGGCTCACAAAAGAAAAAAAATGACAAAAAGAAATAAAAATAATGAAAAAAAAGATTAAAAAAAACTCTTTAGTTATTTTTTTTTGGTCGAAAATTCTCGTTCGTTGGAACTGGATGATGCTAAATTTAGTTAGCCTAAAGTAGCAGCAATAATAATTTATATTTATATTAAGGGTGAGAAAAATATCAAAAATTTGATTAATTATAAAATTGATTAAAAATTAAATTAATTTTGTAGTTAATCGGTCAAATAAATTATATTTTAATTTTTTAATATTTTTTGTTATTAATTTTGGTTTTATTTTTGAACAACGGTTAATAATTAATATATAATTAATCAATTCATATATATTATATTTTTTATTTTTTTATTTATTTCTAAACGTTATATAGAATAATACTTTAAAATAAATCTAGCAATTGAGTCGGATTAGAAGAATTTAAATTTGTATCACTTTGGATTAGTTCTTTTCGAATTCGGATTTTTGAGTGGGATCACAATTAGCATTGAAAAATCAGATCGAAAATTGAAATAGACCTTATCAGATCGAATTAAAAATCGAAGCTGAACAAGTAAAAAATAATTTCATATATTTGATTCGATTTTAAAATAAAAATTTAATTATATTGATTTGATTTTTAATATTCAAAAACAGCTAAAATCAAACTAATCAAATTATTAGTAAAATTATATTATTTTGATGTTAGAAGTTAGAAGGTAGATGGTGACAAAGATTAAGTGAAATAATATGTGTGGGATGAGCGGTCAACATAAAAAAAAAAAAGAGTCAAGCGATTTTAAATTGAGATTTTGGCAATATGTATTTTATTATATAACTAACCACAATGATGTCATATTAAACTTTGATCTTTTTGACTTAATACTCAAAATTTAAACAATTAAATATTTATTTATTTTTTCAATTAATTTACATTTTATAAAAAATTTGGGATGAAGATATTGGTAAAATGGTACAAGTTTTAATATAATATATATATAATATTAGACTATGATTTATAAATAAATATGAAAAAAATAATATTTAGCTTTTTGTTCAATTAGATGTATTTTTTATATAAAAATTAGGATGAAAATATTAATAAAACAGTACAGTGTTAATATAATATATGTGTGTGCGCGTGTGCGTGTGTATATATATATAACTATGATTTATAAATTAATTTAATTGAAAATATTCAGGTTTTGGATTTGAATTGGGTCGATTTCAGATATTTTTAGATGGATTTTTCAGATTTTAAATTCAAATAGGGTTGGACCTTAAATTTCTTGGATTATTCTAGTTTTCATTAGGTTCGGAATTTTTTTTTCGAACGTATTCGAGTCAAGTTAAAAATTACAAGTTTACTTTAAAGTATATTCATATTATATTTTTATTTTTATACCTTAATTATTTTTTATTTTTTCATAAAATTTATGTAATACTTTAAAGCATATTTAAATTATGTTTTTCTCCTTAATTATATAAAATAATACTTATATGGAGTAATTGATTAACTTTCATATATGATAATTGTGAATTATGACTATAATATAAGTGTGTTTTAATGTGTTTAATATGTTATTTTAGTATTAATTTGTTTAATTTTATGTTTAATTTCATAATTTATGTGTTTGTGGACTTAATTGTAATTTTTGGTGTTTTTAAGGACTTAATTAAAGAAATGAGGAAGTAATTTGGAGAAAGGAGGAAATTAGAGCAATTTAGAAATTTTGAAGAACAAATCTCATTTAATCCAGTAGCATTCTCCTATGTGGAGGGGAATTTCCCTCTACAGAGGAGGATTTAAAGAGACAGAGCAAGTTACTCACCTTGGTGGAGGAAATTTTCCCTCTACTGAGGGAAGCATGGCAAAATGAAGATACAGGGGCTTTCTCCTCGGTGGAGAAACTTTTGCCTCTACCGAGGCAACCCAAAAGACATAGAAGAAAAATCAATCTCCTCGATGGAGGATTTTTTCCTCCTACCGAGGCAAGAAGTTCAATTATGATCAAATTTTTATTTTGTCTAGAACAGGAAGTTTATTTGTAGCAGGTTTCTTCCTATTTGAGGATTTTTAAGCAAACCAAAACACCAATATAAAAGGAGGACAAATTCTGAAGAAGGAGGGGATATAACTGCAAATTTTACTTTTAGTTTTGCCTTAGTTTTAGTTTTCTCAATTGTACAGTAGTTTTAGCTTAGTTTTTTTTATATATATTTTTTAGTTTTTAATTCTCTAAAAGACTCAAGTTTTCTATTGGTGTTCCAAGAAGTCATCAAGAGCAAGTTTGAAGTTTCGTGATTATTGTATCTCTTTATTTTAGTTTTTCTTTCATTTCAATCATGTTCAGTAAGTAGTTTTCCTTACTTTCGCTGAGAAAAATTTGAACCCTCATACTTTTATTGTAATGACTTAATTTGTGCTTTAATTCAATGCAAGTTTGATTATTTTTTAGTTTTTGAGCAATTTCTTATGTTTGATTGTTATTGGATTGATTATTAACTTATTTGATAAATGGTTGATGATTGATTTAAGTATGATATATGATATGTATGTTCTTGGATTATATTATTAGTATTGATGCATGATTATATTCTGAATTTGAGATAATTGTGTGTTGGTAAGAGTGGATTAAAACTAAGAAAAATTGAACTAAGAATAGATTGAAGTTAAGTTTGTTTGAAAAAAGAGTTTAATGGATGTCTAGGAGTTTAAAATCGGATTTTTATACCAGGTATTGAATTATTCCTAATAAGAAGGTTTAATGTTTAGAATGATAGTCTGAATAAGCTATCTGCCTTTATTTAACTGTTTTTTCCATAAGCACTTATGTTTTTTTTTTAACTGAGTCATTGCAATATTAGTTGAGATGGATAGTTCGTTTAGCAGAAGTGTTTTAGTTATTGCTCTATGTTTAATTTATGTTAATTTAGTTTTTATTTTTGTTTTGCTTTACTGTTAAATTAGTTTAGTTTTTACTTTCAATTCAAAAACTTGGAAAATAATCTCAGAATAATTCAACTCAAATATAGATATTTTACGTAGAAATTCATGTTTCCTTGGGTATGATATTCAGGGTCTTAATCTTATTTTTTTATATTACTAGCCGATCTAGTACACTTACTAGACATCGGTCAATATACGTTATTTTTTATTTTTTATATTGATGTCTATATTTTGTTTGATAACATTTAATTACATTTTATCATGTTTTAGAGTCTATGTTTAACATTTAATTTTGTTCAAAATTTTTATTTGATATAAGATTAAGCATGTTAATTTTCAACAAGACTTAATACATATGGAGAGACTTGAACTTAACTCCATAATTCATTTGGACATGTAAACCTTAACAGTAATTTATTAAGCACACATATTTTTCAATTTTATAAGTAATAAATACAAATAACAATATTTTTGAAAAATTGAAACAAATGACACTAAATTGCATTTATATAACATTTGAACCATTATAATGAAAACATATATCATACATGCACAGTGAAACTGGCATAAATTAAAAACAAAATGAATTAATTTTTTTTTGTATTTTAAAGGATTTTTTTGGTGATTTTTATATTGTGTGGTGCCAATTAGCATCGTTGAGCATTACACACCTTAATTTTTTAAATTTAGTGTGAATTTATATTTATTATTTATAAAATTGACAAGTGCAAGTGTTCAAAAGATTATTGTTAAAATTTATGCATTTAAATAAATTATTGAGTTAAGTTGATGTACCCTATATGTATCAAGCATTTCAAGAAATATCATCTACACTTTATAATATTAATCATTAATTTGAAACAATTAACTATAAGAAGTAGAGAGTGATGAAAATGGAGCATGAATTTTGGCTAGTATATTATGTTTTTTTTATAATTTTTATTTTAAATTACTTTGAAATTGAATTAAATTTTAAATATATATATATATATATATATATATATATATATATATATATATATATATATATATATATTGTTTGCTAAAAATTGTTGTGGTTAATAGAAAAATATTATTTAATCAAATCGTAAAAATAAAAACCAATAGATTGATTAATCAAATTAAATGGATTGGTTAATGGTTAATAATTTTAAAAAATCAATATTAGTGGATTAAAAAATTTGTTAATGGTATTTATGTAGTATAATTTCGTTTTTTATATATAACTAGAATAATTTTTAATGACTCTTTTATTTAAAAAAAATGATCTAAGATACAATTAAGAAAAAAATATGATAAATAAAAAAACTATAAAATAAGATAGGATCAATAAGAAATTAGAAACTAGAAAAATGAAGAAATAATAAATAAGTAACAAAAAATCTTAAAAAAGAAATATTATAAAATAAGATATATTTAATATGACATCATGAAGAAAAATCATTGGTCATTGATAAAATATGAAATGTGAAGCAATTTATATTTTTAATTATATATATATATATATATATATATATATATATATAATCATTAATCTTTAAATAATTTTAATTATTGGATTAATTACAAAGAAACTAAAATAATAAAAATCAAGAAATTAATCTAATTTAGATGAATATGAATACTATATAATATACTCAATTTTAATGTATACTTATTGATATAACACATTTTTACATTTCTCACCCAAAAAAAGTCACGGGCTATTAAGAATTTCCCTGATCTTACTCATAATCCTAATTTCACCCCTAATGATTACTTCTCATCCTCACCAAATAAAGTAAAACTTCTAATATTTCTTATCATGGTTAATCACATTGCTGATTTAAGCAATTCAAGCCTATAAATAGGCCATTTGGGTAAGACTTTCTCACTTTAAAAATTTTCTCTCTCTACACTATTTGCACTTTAATCTCGAATGCTCACTTAGTCACTTAAGTGTTAATTGTAATAACCTCTGTTATAGTTTCTCAGAGCGTTAGTTATTGGAGTGTTTGACATTCCTTGACAGATCAACGGTTTGCAAGTCTTGAATTCTCTATTTTGTGCTCTCATTGAAAGTTAAACTTAAGATTGCAGATCCTCTTAGAAATCCAAACACCCAAGAGATCCTACCTACAATTGATCTGCTGATAGTAATTGCCGACCAACTATTCAAAACAAGGTTCATGATCTACATGAGAACTATGAACACTATAACATATCTATATGGCATTATTCAAGTGGAAGACAAGAATTCAAAGGATTTTGTCAAGAATTTTAGGATGTTGCTTTGTATATTGAAGGTTTAAGTAGTGAAGTTGCCATAGTCACTATGATAAACAAGGTCCAAAACACTTGGTTGCGGAACTCCTTGATAACAAATCGATTGGTGGACTTTACAGACTTGATGGATAAGGCAAATAAATTCATTACTTTGGATGATGCTAGTAGTGCAACCAGAAGGTATATTTTTGACTTGCATGTTAGGAATAAGGCAAGAAATTTTTTTGAGGAAGCCTAAGTCGTCATGAAGCCTAAAAAGGAAAAGTCATGATCAAAAGAATTCCCGAAGAGGAAAGACATAGACAACATGTTGCCATTAAGGAGTACACACCTTTTAACGCCAGTTTGAAAAAGGTCCTATTATAGATCAGAGAAAAACATAGGAAGGTGAAAACAACCAAAGAAAATGTTCGATCAGACACTTGAGAAAAGGAATAAAAGCATATACTGCAAGTTCTATAAATATGTCAACCATACTATTAATGAATGTTGAGCGTTAAAAAAATAAATTGAGCATTTTCTTAAGAAGGGATCTCTCAAAACATTTGTAGCGAAAAAAAAAGAAAAAAAAAGATGAGAAGCCTAAATCCTTTAATAGTAAGAAGAGGGTTGTTGGAAATATTGGTTTAATAAGAAACACACAACACACAGTACTCACACACTCAATTATGAGAAGAAGGAATTTTAAGCTGAAGAAAGATGGCTTTGTATTATTCTTGACTCTCTTGAATCATAAACGAATACAAGACATTCTTTATATAGAGAAATTCAAAAACAGTTAACTGCATGATTTGCAGCCTTTATTTTATGCTGAAGAATAGGACTTCTAAAAACAAACTACCTACTTCCTAAAGACTCAGTCACTGAGGTTTGAATCAGTCTTCAACATCCTCCCTTGATTCAAACTCAGTTAAACCCAACTTCTTTCTTAGACATACAAACTTCCCACAGGGCAGTGCTTTAGTTAAAATGTCAGCAACCTGTTCGTCAGTGTCACAGTACTCCAGCCTGACTTCTTGCTTGGTTACTAACTCTCTCAGAAAGTGATGTTTGATTTCGATGTGTTTGGTCCTGCTGTGAAACATAGGATTCTTGCTAAGTGCTATAGCAGAGATGCTATCACACTTGATTATTGTTGCTTCAGTTTGTTCATGTCCTAGCTCAGCCAAAACTTTTCTCAACCATACTACTTCACACGCTGCTCCAGTCCCTGCTATATATTCTGCTTCACATGTCGATAATGCTACTGTATTCTGTTTCTTTGAGTTCCATGTCACAACTCCTGAACCAAAAGAAAAATAATAACCAGATGTGCTTCTTCTTTCATCAACACACCCTGCCCAGTCGCTATCACTATATCCCATTAGCTTCAACTCATTCCTGTGGTTGTACAGCACTCCAAGATTAGTTGTACCTGCAATATATCTTAGGATCCTTTTTACCGTTCCCATATGATGCTTGGTAGGATTATGCATAAATCTAGACACTACTCCAACCGAGAAAGCAATATCTGGCCGAGTATATGTCAGATAAATCAGTCCACCTACCACACTTCTATACATCTTCTCATTTATTTTCTCTGATCCATCTTCTGCCTGCAACTTCTCATTCACATTCATAGGCGTAGTGATTGGTTTGCATTTCTGCATTCCAGTTCTTTTTAAGAGACCTTCAGCGTACCTTTTTTTGGGAGATGAAAATTCCTTCCTTCTTTTGCTGCACCTCGACTTCAAGAAAATAATGCAAAAGACCCAAGTCAGTCATTTCGAATTTGCTCTTCATAGCCTCCCTGAACCTGTGTACAGTGGTATCATTGGAACCGCAATATATCATGTCATCTACATATAAACACACAATCAGTATGTCAGCTCCTTCTTTCTTCACATATAACGTTGGCTCACTATTGCTTCTTGTAAATCCATACTGTGAGAAGTAATCATGGATTTTCAGGTACCATGCTCTTGGCGGCTGTTTCAGTCCATATAATGCTTTATGCAGCCTGTATACCTTCTCTTCTTCATTTTCTTTAATATATCCATCTGGTTGTGTAACATACACCTCCTCATTCAGCTCACCGTTAAGAAATGCTGATTTCACGTCAAATTGGTGCACTTTCCATCCCTTGTAAGCTGCTACCGCCAGCACCAATCTAATAGTCTCAAATCTGGCCACAGGAGAGAAGGTTTCTCCTACATCGATCCCTGGAATCTGCGAGTATCCCTTGGCTACGAGCCTTGCCTTGTGTTTACGAATTGTGCCATCTGCATGATGTTTTGTTTTGAAAATCCACTTCAGCCCAATCGCACGCTTCCCATGAGGCAAGGTTGTTAACTCCCAAGTGTGATTCCTTTTGATGGCTTCTATTTCTTCTTTTATGGCCTCCTCCCATCCTTTTTGCCCTGCTGCTTCTTCATATGTTGTGGGTTCAGCAGTGAATAACGCAAAAGTGCAGGACTCATATATATCTTTGAGTAGCCTTGTTTTCCTAATTGAGGTTTCTTCTATGTTTTCCTCTTCATCATTGTTAACTGGGCCATTTGTAACTTTTGGGCTTTTAGTTGGGCTTCCTATCTGATACCCAGTTGTTGATTCTTCCTCCTCAGGCTGGAATGCGTGTTGTTCCTGCTTCTCTTCCCAGTTCCATCCTTCATCTTCATTGAACTTCACATTCCTGCTAATGAAAATCCTCTTAGTAACTGGATTATATAGCCTATAGGCTTTGCTCTCAGCACTGTACCCGATGAGCACGCATTTCTCTGATTTTTCATCAAGCTTCTTTCTGTTGTGAGAATTTTTAAATGCATACGCCATGCATCCAAAGATTCTCAGATGCTCCACAGATGGTTTATGCCCATGCCAAGCTTCGAATGGTGTGTTTCCAGGTAATGACTTGGTAGGTGACAGATTTAATATATAGACTGCCACGGTTATAGCTTCTGCCCAACAAAAATTTGGTACTCCTCTGGTTTTGAGCAGCCCTCTCGCCATTTTTACCACCGTTCTATTCTGGTGTATAGGGGGCTGTTAGTTCTCTTCTAATGCCTTCTTTCTCACAGAACTGATTGAATTCTGTTGATAGGAACTCTCCACCTCTATCTGACCTTATTGCCTTGATCATTTTGCCACTTTGTTTTTCAACTTGCACCTTATATATTTTAAATGTCTCAAAATCTTCTGACTTTAGCTTAAGACATCTAACCCAGCACATCCGACTAAAATCATCAATGATTAGCATGAAATACTTACTTCCACCGAGTGAAGTTGTGTTCATTGGATCACAAAGGTCCATATGCACTAGCTCTAGGAGTTCGGATGCTCTCCAGGCGCCTTCTTTGGGAAATGGCTTTCTGCTTTGCTTTGCATAGATGCAATCCTCACACTCCTCCTGTTCTTTATTAATTCGAGGAAGTCCCTGAACCATGCTTGAGTCTGATAGCTCCTTCAAACTCCTATAATTCAAGTGGCCAAAGCGTCTGTGCCATAGCGTTGCACTGTTTCTTATTGTTGGACTACTTTCCTTTATTTTAGTAACCTCAAATGGGAACATAAGATTCTCTGTCATGGGTACCCGCACCACTTCTTCCTTACTATGTTTGTCATAGACTACACAAGTATTATGATCGAATTGAACACTAAATCTAGATTGTAACAACTGACCCACACTTAGTAAGTTATGCGCCAGTTGAGGTGCATATAGTACACTTCGAATTAGTTTGGTTGTGCCTCCAATGGTCTGAATCTGAATAGTGCCCTTGCCTTCCACTTGAATTTTGTGATTATTGCCGAGACTGATCATCCGTCTGTGCTCTTCATCCAAATCTTTGAACAAACTCCTTATACCTGTCATGTGATTGGAGCAACCACTGTCGATGTACCAAGTGGATTTCTTGCGTTGTGTGTCGTCTGTGGTTGTCATGAATAGGTAACTTTCCTACTCTTCATCATCCTCCGTTTGCTTAGCGTATTCTGCTTGATTCACTCGCAATCTGCAATCCCTTGCCAGATGTCCAGCTTTGTTGCAATTATAACACCTTATTGTTTCTGTGGTTCCTCTCCCTCTTCCTCTTCCTCGGCTTCCACTTCTTCCAAATCCTCTGCCTGATCCACGACCTCCTTGTCCAGCATTGTAGCTGACTTAGAAAGCTCTTCTTCACCTTTGTCACCACTTCTATTTATTCTATCTTCATGAGCAAGTAGTGACCCCATTAGTGCATTAATTGTCAGGACAGATAAGTCTTTTGATTCCTCAATGGCTGCAACAATGTGATCAAATCTGGATGGCATACTTCGGAGAAGCTTACACACAACTGTTTCATCCGAGATTTTTTCTCCAAGCGTTTGCATTTGGTTCACGACTATCATGGCTCTTGACATATAGTCTTGTATTGTTTCATCATGAGCCATTAATAGTGTTTCAAAATTTCTTCTTAAGGTCTGTAATTTTACTGCCCTGACTTTGCTTGTACCTTGGTATTCATTTTGCAGACTTTCCCATGCTTCTTGGGCTGTTTGAGCAGCTGCAACCCTGCTGAAAATCGTGTCATGTAGCCCTTGCTGGATGAAGAACAGAGCTTTGGCATCCTTCTTCTTGAGTTCCCTCATTTGATCTGTATCTGGAGTGTTAGGCATGCCATCTTCTACGATCTCCCATAGCTCTTGTGATCTGAAAAGAGTCTTCGTTTTAATGCTCCAGAACTCATAATTTTCTCCTTTGAAAATCGGTATCATGGACTGTTGTTGGCTTGCTCCATTAGTGTTCATGATGGCTCTGATACCAAAATGTTGGAAATATTGGTTTAATAAGAAACACACAGTACTCACACACTCAATTATGAGAAGAAGGAATTTTAAGCTGAAGAAAGATGGCTTTGTATTATTCTTGACTCTCTTGAATCATAAACGAATACAAGACATTCTTTATATAGAGAAATTCAAAAACAGTTAACTGCATGATTTGCAGCCTTTATTTTATGTTGAAGAATAGGACTTCTAAAAACAAACTACCTACTTCCTAAAGACTCGGTCACTAAGGTTTGAATCAGTCTTCAACAAGGGTTTAGACATAGAGGATGAGAGTAAAAGGATGAGAAATGCAACTTCTGATCAGGCATGAGTCATTAACATGATTGTAGGGGGAGATTCCTATAGTGACAACAATTTTAAGGAAAAAGTGAGGTTCAAAGGAGTATACTTCTCTGCTAAAAAAAAGGCTCTCTTAGTTGTCACCATAACTATCAACGTTGCAAAAAACTTCAAAGTTCTTCTAGAGGATGCCTTAGTCATTTAAGGGTACATTGCTAACTTCCTAGTTAAGCAAATCTTGGTTGATAATGGCAATGCAATAAATTTTTTAACTTTAGAAGCATGCAAAAAGATGAAGTTGCTAGTGAAGGATTTGAGTCAAGTGAAAACCCTTTTGTTCAAAATCATTAATTCATCTGTTCTAATAATTGGAATAGTGGATTTGTACGTTGAACTTAGTGACGAAAGCATTAAACATACAAGCAAATACACTTTTGCTATAGTAGACATGCCTTTTTGCATAAAATGTGGAAAGGTGAAATGGCTAAAGAAAATGTCCGATTGGATACTCAAGAAAAGGGATAAAAATAAATATTTTAAGTTCCCTAAAGACATCGACTATACTACTGATAAATGCCAAGTTAAAATAAAAAGTTAAGCATATGCTCAAGAAGGGATCTTTCAAGACCTTTATAGGAAAAAAAAAGAAAAAAAAGAAAGAGAAGAAGCCTTTTAGTAGTAAGAAAGCAATTCGGATTCAAAAGATTAGCATGGAAGGCTAAGAAATGCAAATTTTGATTAGATAAAAGTCATGAGCATGAATTTAGGGAGAGATTATTGTGGTTATAGTAACTTTAAGAGCAAGTGGAGTTCAAAATAAGTGTACTTCTTTGCTCAAAAAGAGACTCTCCTAGATAAACCATAATTGCCAAGGTTACAAGAGATCTCAAAGTCCCTCATGAGGATGCCTTAGTCGTATAAGGGTACATTGCTAACTTAGAAATAGCTGATTGGATAAAAGAATTGCATAGCATGCTAAGGACCTATCGCACCACCCTTTAGTTAGAACTATAGAGACCCCATTCTTCCTTGTCTATGGATTAGAGGATCTCATATTGGTCGAGATTGGTGCTTCTACCTTTAGAAAAGAGAATTACAAAGATGAAATCAATATGGCCAATTGGCAAACCGAGCTGGGGTTAGTAGATGATAAAAGAGCACAAACACTTGTCAAAATGGCTATTACAAACAATTTATGGCTCACTACTAGGCATGCTTTTTTTATATGGTTGACAAAATTTTAAGAAGGGTGGACGTTGGTCTAGGCAATATAGGAGTAAGCAAAGCTCATATAGCATTGGGAAGGGCTTTATTAGATATTAAAGGTTCTGAGCCCTAACACATATATGTTTTGCCATATTAGTGGATTAGAGGTACCTCATGAAAGTGTAACCCCATAATTGTGGGTGATATCTAGAAAATGGTTGTGTTTGATAGGTTAAAACGATTGTGTTTATACATTGTAACATGGTCGTATGGTTAGTTTGTATGCCTTAGAGCTCTATTTGGAACTCTGTCTTGTATTTAACTTATGATATCAATGGCATTCTTTATTTCATAGTACTTATGTTTAAATAAATTTGTTTGTTATAGCTTAAATATGCAATAAAATATTTAGTATAAAAACATATTGTAGAGGAAATTATGAAGAGTTCATAAAGTGAAATTTTGACTACATACAAATGGGTTAATACCTAAATTATCCCTAGTATAGTATTGACAAGACTAGATCTTGTCAATATGGATAGACTAGCAAATGCTACACTCATTGATTAGATCAAGTAGTAGTTCTCATATGCTGTGAGTATGTTGATATTAAAAGTAGGCTTGTGTATGTCTATTTAAGAAACAAGTACATTAGAAACCTAACGTGAGATATTCATATGAATAAATAATCTATATCAGTGTGCAAGTATCCTTAGATTTAAGATCACAAAAAAATCTAAATGCTAAGTGTTATACTTTGACTCTATTACTTGTCATTCACCATTAGATATTGACAGTTTAGCGATTGGGTATAACATGATTCACTTGAAAATAGTTGAGTGATCAATAAAAGATTAACTTCCCTAGATTATATGAAGGGGTTTATCTCACTTTCATGTATCAAATCTTTATTCAGGAGTCCTTGGTCAGAGCAAAATGTATTTATGGACGAGATTAAAAAAAGGCAATTATGGTAATAAAGATTATTATAATTATGAAAATAAATGAATTTAGGGCTTGATTAGACATGCCTTAAGCTAGAGTTGATAAATAGTCCATACTCTAACTTGAATGTGATAAAGATTGGTGAAAAAAGTTTATTGCAAGGTAACAAGATATGGAAGGGTAAAAAGGTGAAACCACTATCCTTTTTGAAAATTGAGTAGTCTCGATGCCTGATAAAAGCCTATTGAAACTTGTATATAAATGAAATTATTCATTAAGAATGACTAATGATTTTGAAGAGTTCGAATCACATTAGACTACTTTTATTTGAAATAAGAGTTTACCATGTACTGCCAATATGTTTCAAAAGCCCAATAGGTTACACACCAAAAAGAAATGGATCCAAATGTAAAAATTGAATGACCATAATCATATGAGATATGATTTAAGGAGGTCTTATGGGCCAAGTATGTGAGGACCCAATCATGGCCCTAACCGAATTATAGTTAATTAAGGAGGATTACCGTTAATTAAGGCAAAATTTGATTATTTTGTAATTATTGAGGTTAAGTCCCAAGAGGGGTATTTTGGTAATTTCAGCATTTATGTAATTGGATATGGGTAGGATGTAATTTTAAGGAAGTATGTAATTGAAATTAAATTAGAAGTCTTGGGGTTAAGTTAAAAAGAATTGAAATAGTGGGGGTTTATTTGTGCTTAGGGGCATTGTAGGAATTTCCTTGGGAAGATATTTTCCCCCACCCATTTATTTGGGATTCCTGGAGATTGAAGGGAACAACATACACTCTCTCTCTTTCTCTCTATGTGTGATGATGAGATGAAGAAGAAAGAGCTTAGGGTTTTGGTGTTTTAGCATCAAAGGAGATGAACGAAATTAATAGTGCTAGAGTGAGATCAAAATGATTGAAGGAAGATTTAAAGCTTCAATGGCAGGTATGGGAATTAAGTTTTTGGTACTGTTCATGTGAATGATTTAGGGTTTTTCATTCTTTTCTAGTATGTGTCCTCTTTGATGAGTCTAAAGAATAAATCTAGTAAGCTTTGATGAGTCTAGTATGATTTGAAAACTTAAATGATCATATAAGTAAGAGGGGAAGTGAGTTTTGGGGTTTAAATTCATGATAAGCAAAATCGGGATTCTGGATTTTCTTCTTTTCTTCCCATGCGTGGCCACTCACCATTTTCTCCTTGTTCATGCACGGCCACTCACTCTTTTATTCTTGAGAATGCGTGGCCACTCACCATTTTCTCCTTGTTCATGCATGGCCACTCACTATTTTATTCTTGAGAATACATGGCCACTCACCATTTTCTCCTTGTTCATCACGACCACTCATTGTTTTTCTCTTGAGAATACACGGCCAAGCATGCATTTTCTCCTTTGATGTACACGGCCACTCACTCCTTTCCTTTTGGGAATACACGGCCAAGTATTGTTTTTCTTCCCCATACACAACCACTCATTGTTTTGCCCCTTGAATTACACGGCCAAGCATTAATTTCCTTAATGTTATGCACGGCCACTCACCCATTTCTACATGGAAGTGCACGACCACTTATGGCATTTCCTCTTCTCTTGCACAGCCACTTGTGCACTCTAATTTCCAATGGTTCTTCTCCACCGCAAGGGTACAATATTGTATAGCCATGTTTATAAATTTACTGATATAATAAAGAGGAATTAAGCTATTAATGGGAAAGATTGATGATGGTTGGGCATACAAGTTATGAATGGTATGTTAATTGATTACCCATGAAATGCTACAGTTCTAAAAGTCTTTTAATGCTAAGATTTAAAATAAATATATAGTTTAGAAATGTGTGGCTACAGGAAGGTCTATTAACTGAATTTGAGTGTTAAGAATTTATAATTGATGGCATTCGGACACATAACTAACAAGAGTAAGAGAAATATAATAAGCATATGACTAAGGACAGTAAGAAGTAACCTAATGACTCTAACATGTATATGCTATTTAATGTGTCCTATGAAATTGGTATCGGTGCGAACTCAAACAAAGTAACTGGCCTTGCCCAAGTGTATATATATATATATATATATATATATATATATATATATATATATATATATATATATATATATATATATATATATATATATATCGATGTTTCTTTACAATGGCAAGAGATTACCATGTTATGATCTAGTAACATTAAGAAGATAGTTATAATGTGCATGACTAAGTTAAAAGAGATGGAATATTTATTGACACTCAAAAGTGGAACTATAGAAGTTTGGTTATGCTTTAAGCCAAATGGGTTCAAACCTGTAGCAGCTACGACTGTAACCCTATAGGCATGCTTATCTATCCACAACTAAATTCTCTATGCAGGCAAATAATCATATCTTATGTATCATTTGATTTATAGTATACAGTTCATCATATGGTATGATAAATCAAACAATAGAATAATTTTCTTTAACTATCATGTCACAATTATATTACATATAGAAAATCAGTATAACTCAATCATATTTAAGTAAACATTTCCATGTATCAATTACTATAACTTTATCCTTATAGTGCTTATGGTTGTTCATTATCATATACTTTGTATTTAAGCTGAACTATATGATTTAAGAAAAGAGTAGTTAATCTTCTGCTTCAAATGGGGTCTTAACTTTCAAGTTTTGAACTTTGAAGGAGGGTCACAGTTACTACCAATTCATGGTAACCGTGACCTAGTTGCACTTTCGGGTCTGGACTACACCAGACTACCTCACAGTCATTATCAGATGGGTAATAACCATGTTATATACTTTTTAAAAGGGTCACGGTTACTATGAAAAGTTTAGTAACCGTGAGGTAGGGTGGATTTTAATTCTAGATTGCCTCACGGTTACTATGAAAATCATAGTAACCGTGATGCCTAAAATTGCCTAGAGACAGCATTTCTGTCTCGACTTTTATGCCATTTTGGACCAAGAAAACATCATTTTTAGGGAAAACTTTCTTCTAAAATGTTATAGATTTGTATGTATAGTTTGCAACACATCAAAAATAAACCCAATCAGAGCACTAAATCTCAATTTATTTACTAAAAACCGTAGACTGCTCCCAATAATAGGGCAGCAGTCATGATCCAGATTCAAGCATATTTTTCTCTATCATAAAAATTGATTCAGGGGTCATGTGCTTCATATGAAATGAATATATATGAGTCTAGTTTATTATAAAACTGGAATTTTTCAATTTGAGTCTTGGGAACCCAAGATATCAATAAATAACCGATGATTGGTCAAGTGGACTTTAAAACAATTTTCCCTATCATCAACCAAAACTTCCTATTTTTGGTTTTCAGTCAAGTATAACCTCGATTTTTCATGTTACTCACTTACTATAACATCACATATTACTATTATTGCATCATATACATATCAAACACACACACAAGAAAGGAGAAGTTCCCATACCTTTAAGGACTCCATCAATCTTTCTCTCTTTCTTATCTTCTCCTTCCTTTCTCTTGCTCTTCATCTCTTCTTGATCTTAGTCTTAGGTTACTATAAAAACACTTCTCTCTCTCTTTCTATCATCTACAACCATTTCCTCACTTAGATCACAATAGTATCTTTAAAAAGAAGAGAAGAAAATGAAGAAGAAAACAAAAGAAAGGAAACCAAAACAAATAAATTTTCTTGGCCAAGAATGGCCGGCCACCACAAGAAGAAGAAGACCAATTTTCTTCTCTCTTTCATTGCCTCACACTTGCCTTAATCCCATTGGTCGTTAGTAAAAATCTTGGCAAAATTTATTTTGGTCCCTCTTTGTATTTATGTTTCTTAATTTAATCTATAACCTTTCACTTATTATATTTCTACCATAAAATATTTACTTTAACTTTTCAATTATATCCCTAATTTATAATTTTCCTTTAATTAACCACAAAATCAAACTGTCTTATGCAAAATGACTATCTATCCCGCTTAGGGTATCATTAGGGGTATTACAATTCTCTCCCCCTTAAAGAATTTCATCCTCGAAATTCATACCTATACATTAGATATGGTACACTATACTCATATAACACTACCATTTCTATACTGCTGTCTGTACTCATATATCTATCTCACTTATCTTGTATTCTATATTGTCTCTATTGACTTTACTGATTCTCTGCTTACCTATATACATCTATGTATTGTATTACTCTTAAACTCAATCTATCCCTATCTCTTTATAACTATAACACTCTCTTGACTTTGTTTTTAACTTGATTCGCTTTTCTTATAACTATATCTCCAAACAAAGATGGCCTAGTCATATAATCATATCATTACTATGCTCGAAGTATATCCTGTGAGTTTCCTTTTTCATTCGGGGCTAAGTACATGTCATATGATGCTGTGCTATGAGTGAATGATGCTTCATGTATGCAATGAAGTGCAGATATGCAATGCACATGTTTGCTCCATTCCCATTATGAAATATTTCATCAAATGCCCATGACTGTTAAGGAAACACTGACGGGTTTACAGAGCGTAGCAATTAACCTCAATTTTACCACAGCAACTCCATATATATATATATATACTATCATATCTTAGCTCCTTAATCCGTTCTATATCTATAACCTTTAATATACATGTATTTTAAATTTTATACCTTTCTCATATACCATAGAAAAATAGTCTTTATACCTATCATTTACTTTTCGATCCGAATCTAGCATCTCATTACTATACTATCATCATCATTATTACTTTACTATCACCAAATAAATAATTATCATCATCATCATATTCACTGCTAACTTAATTCATCATTATCATAGAACTTTCTTAATAAACTTGTAATCTCATAATACTTTGTTCATAGTGTTTAAGTGAATGAGTACACGTAAGGAGAAAGGAACATATAATTGTGTACTGTAAGAAGAATAAGATCATAAGCGACCAAGCAAAGAAATGCTGTAAACCATATACAGTCGGGAAAAACATGAAATTGAGGGCTATACATATGTATTCGATCGGCCTTAAAGGATTGAGAGTCATGTGTCCGATCGGGCAAAGAAGTACTGAAACTCATATATCCAATTGGTTAAAGAAAAAGTAAAACAAAACTATATACCCGATTGGTAAAAAAGGAATAGAATGCCATATACCCGATCAGATCAGGAAAATAATACTGAAATTCAAACCCGATTGGTAAAACAAGAAAGGCTAGATAAAACATAAACGATCGTGCAAAAAAAACAAAGGCCATGCACGGATGTGTAAAGAAAAAGGAAAAACAAATATGCCATATGTGGCCGTACAAGGAAAAAGGAGAAGGCTATAAGTGGCCATCCTTTAAGGCTCAGTACTCACTTAACTAATAAATCTGAATATCTCTATTAAGCCTCTCTACCATTATCGCTAACATTTTATCTTGAGATACTATAAAAGGATTGGAGTCACCTAGGCTCAAATTCTTAGAGTCACTGATTCCTTTAGTCTCTTTTTCCCAATTCCTTTCAAATGATACATCTTTAAGCTATACTGAAATAAGATAGGGACAAGCTACATTAAGCCAACACCAGACAACAATCTTCTATAGCTACTTATTTCTATACTCTTATTGGCCAGAACCACCTAAACCAAGGCACTCTGATACCAAAAATGTAAGGACCACACTAGTCTATTCGGATTACTATTACTTATCTCAATATTTTAATAAGCAATATATATAATACTAGTGATATGTTCATTTGTCATTCCACTGGTTATACTTTGATTGTATAATTCAAACATTAGAACAAATTATATAAGCCTATACTTTATTACATTATAGTCATAATTTGAATTAACAATTACAGAACATGTTCATTATATTGCTTTCACAAGATTTACACAAATCTAAATATAAAAGTAGTACAATTTAGACATCAAACACTAACTTCTTTCTATCTGGTGTTGGCCTTATCCCTGAAGCAACGTTATATTTTGAATCTACACAGATAAACACCCATGCTAAGCTATAAAGCTTAGTGAAAAACAATACATATATGAACAACCACTCACAGTAATTATTTTCAAGCACACAATAAATAATAATAATGTCAAGATATTATAATCAACATGCAAGAGTTACAATATTACTCACATATTATACTTAATTTATAACAATCATAAATAATGAATATTCAAGTCTCTATCATCTTTACATATATATTCATATACTGTTCATTTTATACTGTAAATTGCCTGCTAAAATCCCGTGGGTGTGGATAACGGATGCTGTGGATACCCGTAGGTATCAAATATATAAATACCCGAAGGTATTGTTCCTGTGGATACCCGAAGGTATCAAATATATAAATACCCGAAGGTATTAAATCTATGGACCCAAAATGGTCAAGCCTGTGGTCCCAACGGGGACACATAAAGACCGAAACGGGGCCAAACCTGTAGCAGCTGCGACTATAACCCTATAGGCATGCCTATCTATCCACAACCAAGTTCTATATGCAGGCAAATAATCATATCTCATTTATTATTTGATTTATAGTATACAGTTCATCATATGGTATGATAAATCAAACAATAGAATAATGTTCTTTAACTATCATGTCACAATCATAGTACATATAGAAAATCAATATAACTCAATCATATGCAAGTAAATATTTCCATGTATCAATTACTATAACTTTATCCTTATATTGCTTATGGTTGTTCATTATCATATACTTTATATTTAAGGTGAACTATATGATTTAAGAAAAGAGTAGTTAATCTTATGCTTCAAATGGGGTCTTAACTTTCAAGTTTTGAACTTTGAAGGAGGGTCATGGTTGCTACCAATTCATGGTAACCGTGACCTAGTTGCACTTTCGGGTTTGGACTATGCCAGACTACCTCACGATCATTACCGAATGAGTAATAACCGTATTCTATACTTTTTAAAGGGGTCATAGTTACTATGAAAAGCTTAGTAACTGTGAGGTAGGGTGGATTTTGATTTTGGACTGCCTCACGGTTACTATGAAAATCATAGTAACCGTGATGCCTAAAATTGCCTAGAGATAACATTTCTATCTCGATTTCTATGCCATTTTTCACCAAGAGAACATCATTTTTAGGTAAAAATTTCTTCTACAAAGTTGTAGGTCTGTATGTATAGTTTCCAACACATCAAAAATAAACCCAATCAGAGCTCTAAATCTCAAGTTATTTACTAAAAACCACAAACTGCTCCCAATAATAGGGCAGCAGTCATGACCCAGATTCAATCCTATTTTTCCCTATCATAAAAATTGATTCAGGATTCATGTTCTTCATATGAAATGAAGATATATGAGTCTAGTTTATTATCCAACTAGAATTTCTCAATTTGAGTCAAGGTAACTAAAGATATCAACAAATAACCCATGACTAGTCAAGTGGACTTAAAAACGGTTTTCCCTATCATCAACCAAAACTTCCTATTTTCGGTTTTCAGTCAAGTATAACCTCGATTTTTCATGTTACTCACTTACTATAACATCACATGTTACTATTATTGCATCATATACATATCAAACACACACACAAGAAAGGAGAAGTTTCCATACCTTTAAGGACTCCATCAATCTTTCTCTCTTTCTTATCTTCTCCTTCCTTTCTCTTGCTCTTCATCTCTTCTTGATCTTATTCTTAGGTTACTGTAAAAACACTTCTCTCTCTCTTTCCATCATCTACAACCATTTCCTCACTTAGAGCACAATAGCATCTTTAAAAATAAGAGAAGAAAACAAAGAAGAAAACAAAAGAAAGGAAACCAAAACAAATAAATTTTCTTGGCCAAGAATGGCCGGCCACCACAAGAAGAAGAAGACCAATTTTCTTCTCTCTTTCATTGCCTCACACTTGCCTTAATCCCATTGGTTGTTAGTAAAAATCTTGGCAAAGTTCATTTTGGTCTCTCTTTGTATTTATGTTTCTTAATTTAATCTATAACCTTTCACTTATTAAATTTCTACCATAAAACTTTTACTTTAACTTTTTAATTATATCCCTAATTTATAATTTCCCTTTAATTACCCATAAAATCAAACTTTGTCTTATGCAAAATGACCATCTATCCTGCTTAGGGTATCATTAGGGGTGTTACACACTAAGTTTCATGTAGTCTGTTTATAAAATGCATACATGTGACATCGAGACTTTGTCTCATAATCATGGTATGTAATGCTTGTTCCTTGTGATCACATGCAACTCCTCCAGTCTATTTACTTATATATAAATTTTTACACACATATAGGCTTAATGATAACATTCAATTAACCAAGTACAATGCATGACCTAGAATGATGATTGTAAGAGAATTAGGTTACCATACTACGATAACATGAAGGATGTAAAGTTTATAAATCTAGTATGAGAATTGTATGATATATGTGAAGTAATTATGCCTACAAGGACTACTTGTAGATGCTATATGACTTAAGTATACCCTTATATTATGTATTAATGTCCAATGCCTATCTTAGGTGAACAATGTGATTTAATGCAGTAAGTGAAAATCTTGTACCATTAATAACTATGATGTCTAGCCTCTTAATTAAAAGGATTATGAGATGCATGATTTATACTAAGGTAAGAAAAGTAAAGGGTAAGACGATGGCAAATGTGATGAATGGCTAAGCTATTAGGAAATGAGATGAGTCTCATAACGCGTTACATAATTGTAAACATGGTATCCATTAGTAAGGTCGAAGACTCCCCTAAGAATGTTATTTATGAAATGATCAATATAATAGATTCATATGTTATCCCTTGTTATTATGAAAGTTTATAGGAAATGAGATGAATTGTGAAAAAAAGGTTATATATATATATATATATATATATATATATATATATATATATATATATATATATATATATATATATATAGAGTTTTGTTCCCCGCTAAGCTTTATAGCTTAGCACGGGTTTGTTTATCCATGTAGGTTCAAGTTCAGCTCTAGAGGATCAAGCAAGATGCAGTTGCCTTGAGGATTTCAGGATTCTTGAAGGCCCTTTATTTTATAATTATTTATCTATAAGCTTGATTATTTTATTGCGGCATGTAATTATGGCCTGTTCTATAATTATTATTATTATTTCTGCCTGATCTTTACTAGGTTTATGATGATGATTGAGGTTTATCCATGGTTAGTTGATTATGGTGTTACAAAGTAAACCATGTGCAGAAACCTATGGTAGAGTTTCTACATATGGGCTCACTTATAAGCCATTAGTTGGGCTTCCTTTCATGGTCTAAACCCATAAGAAAGGTAGCCTCCATATAGCCCCAATTACTTCTTAATGTGATTAGAAATTGGAACATAACGGAGGCTATATAAACCCCATTATAAACATATTAAAGTAAGCTTTTGAAAGCCAAGAAATTGTTGCCTTCTTTTTCTCTTTACTCGAGCTGAAATTCCATTACTAGCCTATAGAAAATTTTAGCCTCTCCGTGCTTAAGTAGAGTTGCTTAGATTTGATACTATTATGGATTGCTAATAGAGGTGATCTTGAGAGAATTACTATATCTTACAACAACTTAGTGAGATGAAATCAACTTTAACAGTTCTCTTTGTTATATAATTAATAAAATTTTTAAATTTAACTCAATTCTTTTAATGGTCTTAACCATACGGCTGCCAAGACTATCTTAATTCCATTGCACATGAGGTCTCGATAACCTATACTTCATTTATGGGATGTTTAAAGCCTCAAATTTTTTTTTGTTTAAATAGTTGATTGGTCAAAAGAATGTATACATGTTTGTCCCTTTCAATTAAAAGTATTTATTTTTTAAAGTGTTTCACCAATGTAGATACATTGAGTTTGAGATTCAATTAATGAACCACACTATATCAAGAAGTGCATTTCCAATCATTTCGGTTGTGAAATTTTGTAAGTCCAAGAATTTTATATACAAGATATGAAGGAATGACATTACCTAATCAACAATGAAGAATAAAAATTTCTTCAAGTGAAAGACTATAAGTAAGGTTATGGGTTCAAACCTTAAAATCCTTAAAATAATGATATAAATGACACGTACTCAAGATAGAACAAATAAAATTTGTCATTAAATATAAAATAGTTTTTCCTAAAAACTGTCAAAATATTTACAAAATTTTTTTCCTAAAAACTAAGCAAAAAATGGAGAGGGATCCCAATTCCTATTAAGTAAATGAGCCACTTCATCAAAGTCATCATCGTTCGTTTCAATTATGTAGTAGTCCACCCCCCACCCCCTGTGTCAAGTTTAAGGTTTGTTCCTCAATTAGACCGTCACCACCAATATATAGTTTAGAAAATGGTGAGTGGCTATGCATTTGAATTGATGGAGGTATTTAAAAAATTGAAGATAATAAGAGTTCAAATATAAACGTGGCTTAAATAAAGTTCAGGTACCGAAATAATTATTTTTTACAAGTCAAGGCCCTCTTGATGCTTTTAGCCTTTTAAAAAATTTATTCTACACTTGTCATCCATGAAGTGGCTAATAATTAAGTCAGCAATGTGCATTTTACACGCACCATTCCAGTCAGTATTTGGGTTGATGGAGGTGTTACAAAAATTAAAAATAATAAGACTTCAAGTGTTAAATGTGACTTTAATAAAATTCAGATACCAGAACAACTATTTTGTACAAGTTTAGGTGTCAAATGATGATTTTAGCCTTATTTATATGTGAAATAAACATGTCATGGCATATCACAAGAAGTAAATATAAAATACCTTTCGTAGTGCAGATCCGTTGACATCGAAATCAATTACTTTTGCATCACTGGCCTAACTCTCACCCATATCTTGTAAGTCTCGGGATGAAAGCTTTGAACCATGAACTAAAAACCCCACAGACAAAGAGAGAAAACACATAAGGAGTAAAACCGATGGAGTTTGGGTATAAGAGATTTTTCTGCACACTAAGAATGTAAATTTTGGACCTATTTACATGGCTCCAATTAAGGTAACTTAATTTTTCCTTAATTGGTATTAATGTAAAATTGACAGTTACAATATAATTATTAAGGAAATAATTTCCTATTTAATGTGTCAGTTACCTTATTCAAATAAGATAAGTGCCTTTATAAACACACACTAAATAGGTAGATTCCTTAATTAAGGGAACACGTTATATGGAACTAATTCCATATGTATTATTTTCTATTTAAATATTTTCTTGTTTATATCGGGATCAATTTCTCATCTCGGGAGTCATGGGCATATCCCAAACTCCTTCATCTCCAACTCGCACATGATGCTACGATTTTTAGTCATTTTTTCCAATCATACAGGCAGATAATTCATGTGATTGACATACAACAAGAATACTAATGCTACAAACCTGTTAGGAATATATAGCATCTTGAAAAATAAGATCTTCTCACAATTGTATGCCAAACTCTAGACGGTTTTCTTACATCCGTTGTTTTATCTCATGATCTCATAAAAATAATTTTTGTATTTACTATTGTGTCTCTGCTTATAGAGACTACAATAAGTATACTGGTGAACCATAAAACTACCAAATGTGATCGAAAAACATATTTTCCTTTTACTATATGCCATTCATCATAGTCCAACTCACTTTTCTAGTTAGATTTGCTGAGCCAAAATTTTTGCATGACCCTTTGGAGACTAACTAAGCTAGCCACACTGAACTATACTTCTAGTATAAGTTAAGGATTTTGAGGGTCAAAAGATAGGGTCTCACACTAGGAAAAAATTGAGATCATTCACATAAGATTTCCTTCCTTTGGTCAACTCAAACGCACATGATATGATGCATGTGTTATGGTGTTCTTTCCTTTTCCTTAAAGGAGTACATGTCTTATTATTTTTTAACACCATACAGAAGCATAAGGTTATAATGCACTGAAGCGTCCAACTTTAGTCCACTTCCTTTAGGATTACTTCTGACTTTTAGACAGAATATGATAGTTACATTTAACATATCATCGAATCATTCTTAATCCTATTTTGGATCTTAATCCAAAGCACACAACCCCATTTGTGTCTTTATCTTGCGCGTTAACAAGACTTATCTTGTAATTTTTGTAAAATGACACTTTTATTTTGATCAGGTTCTCGAAATTCATTTTATGTTCAAAAATCACCTCATATTAGTCTTTGTTAACTTATTAAAAAAATTAATGTAAATACTCGTGTGAGTGGGTTACTTCTCTGTTCGACATGCTCTATCTTATAATAGTAAATGTTCACATATCAAACATTCACACTCATGTATTGCCAATAATGAACTCAATTATTATTATTCATAAATAATAATGTAAAGGGATTAAAGTATATATCAAATCCTACACAAACCTTGAGACCTAACATGTCTCTAAAACACATCTTTTGATACAAGTTTAGTTAAAGGATATGCTATAATATCTTGTGTGGAAATATACTAAAAGTTCACTTTTCTTTGTGCAACAATGTCTTTAGTGTACTGATACTTAATGCCGATATGCTTTATCCTACTATAAAATTTTGTATCTTTAATGTAAGCGATCGATGAATGACTATCACTATAGACAGTCATAGGTTACTCTGAGGCAATTACATTCAGATGGTCCATAAACCATTTTAACCAAACCACCTCATGTACTACAGTTGAGGAAGCAACAAATTCTGCTTCCATTATTGAAAGGGCTACATAGGTCTATTTCTTACTACATGAAATGGCACCCTTACTTAGCAAGAATATATAACTTTTAGGCCATCAAATTTTTCTATGGGGGGTGGGTTTGGGGTCTCTAAGTCCAATAGTATGGTCAAATTTAAAAAATTTCCACATGAAATTTTTAATTACGGACTTTTAAATAATTTTTTTTGTGTACAAATACACAAAAGAAGTGTAGAACAAAAAATAATACATTCATACAAAAACATTATCAATATGCATATCATACAGCTTGTAATCATGTTTGAATTTTTACAAAAATACATATCTATAAATAAAATAACCGGAACGCAAAAATTCTAACTTTGATATCAATGAAAGAAATATGTCACAACATATCATGATAAGTAAATATAAAATACCTCTCATAACGCAGATCTATTGATGTTGAAATCGCTTGCTTTTGCGTCATCGGCCTAACTCTCACCCACGTATCATAAGCTTGGGGATGAAAACTTTGAACCACAAACTAAAATCTCCACAGATAAAGAGAGAAAACACACACAGAGTAAAACCGATAGAGTTTCGGTATGAGAGATTTTTTTGCACGCCAAGAACAGAAATTTTGGCCCTATTTATAGGGCTCCAATTAAAGTAACTTAATTTTTCCTTAATTGGTACTAATGTAAAATTGGCACTTACAATATAATTATTAAGAAAATAATTTTTTATTTAATGTGTTAGTTACCTAATTCAAATTAGGTAAATGCCCTCGTAAACACGCATTAAATAGGTAGATTCCTTAATTAAGGAAATACCCAATATGAAACTAATTTTATATGTATTATCTCCTGATCCAATATTTTTTTTTATATCGGAGCCAATTTCTCATCTCAGGAGTCATGAGCATATCCCAAACTCCTACAATATGATATGATAAATAAATTTGAATTTACATGATAAATGAAGAATAAAAAATCATAAATAATATTATCTATAAATTATTAGCATTATATTTAATAATTAATAAATATCATTTTTTTGGTACAATTTAGTTTCAGAATAGTTAGATACAATTCAAATAAAGTTAACGGTATAATTCAATTCGATTCTAATAAAAATATTAACAGTACAATTTGATTTTAGATCTTTTTTTATCAGTATTTTGATTCGATTCAAAAAATTTCAGATGTGTATACATCTTTAGCAGTTGATAAGCATAATCGGTGCAATTTGGATTTCAATTTAGTTTTTCAAACGTAGGAACTAAACTCTGAAGTAATTAAAAAACTTAAAATTAAAGTTTTTTTTAATTATATATAGTATAAATTATATGTTATATATTTAAATGTGAATTATATATTTAAATTTTAAAATATCAATTATATAAATATATTTAAATTATATATAAATATCTAATAAGAAATATATAAATATATAATATAATTTTTAAAGAAAAATATAATAATAATATTGATAAATGATATTATAACAAAAAATTTCAGTCGTTGAGATTATTTTTGGGTCGATCCTAATTCAACCCTTAATTTTTTTAATCGAATTTGTATGTTTTTTGGATCAAAATTTGGATTAAGAAAAAAAAATGATAGGTCTAATAACATTAAAATAAAAAAAAAAAAAGTTGATGATTCAAGATAATGGAATAATATTAATTAAAATGTTTCCACGGAATGGATGATTGATTAAGATGTGATAACGGGATTGGGCCTCACATGACCTGTAGAGCCTTTTAGGAGTCTTGTGTTGACTACCTCAACCGACTTGTTTTGGCCTTTAGATTAACAAAGAGGGTGCAAATAACAGTCATTTTCTATGGATAAGCCATCACATCATTTTATTTTCATATAGACCAAAAGAAAAGCCGTGACTGTGTGGGGAAGAGGAACAAGCAAATCTTGAATTTTATTCCTAGAATTGCAGATGCAATTCAATTGTAGCCGACGCGTCATTTCGTGAAAAAAAAAATAAAAATAAAAAATAAAACCTACACAAGTCAACATAAATAGATTCCTAAATATCTGAAATTCTCAACTATTGAGTCGGCAAAACAGTTGTTTGATACTTATCCAAATGGTTCAGTTTAACTTATTCACATGCACATAAAATACTGTAATATGTTAGGTATAAAATAATATACAACTTACCATTAAATTTGTATAATACCGTAAATATTATATTATAAAATAAAGAGATAAATTTTTTATTGTTTTCTATTTCTAATATCATTTTTATTTTTGGCATTTTTTCAGATCAATTTTTTCTTTCATTTTTTTGTTCAAAAAATAAAAAATAAGAAAAAAAAACACAAGTCTAGTTAGAGGTGTAGCTACCTCTAGTTGAGTGGGATCAAATGACCTCATTCAACCAAAGAAAATATAAAAAAATAGCCTTTATATATTTTTTTTTTCTGAATTGATCCCACTCAAATAAAGGTAGCAAATAAGCGGATTGCATGAATTTGAATCGGGCCATAAATAATCGGATTATAAATGGATCAATGTCCTAATAAATTAGACAGATTTAAATCGATTCATGTATTTAATACATATTAGCCCAGATGAGTCGCTTTGTGGCCTAGATGGGTCTCAATACAGGTAATCCATTTTTTTTATAAAAATATTTTTTTATGGATATATACAATTTTTTATTAATAAATTAATAGATCTGATAATAATAATAATAATATTCAATTTAATATTATAGATGGTCAAGTTAAAAATATAATATAACTAATACATTGATATATACAGAAAAAAAAAATTTCATTAATAATACATTGATCATCACTTCTTTTTTCCTCTAACAAGAGATGAATTCTCAACATATTATTAAAATACAAATTTGAGGAGAAATAATGGGTTTATGAGAAAAAATTTGTAATATCTTAAAAAGATTTCAATATAGTATATATTTTCTCAACTAAACTTCACTGATATTCAGTCAAATTTCAAATATATATTGAGTCAAATAATAACCAAATTTGAATAGTCTTCTGATAAAGGAGGGCGCTATCAAGCATCTCATAGGTACAATTCCATTAACATAGGATGTTGTGATAATTAACCATTAATATGAGGCTGTTTATCCTAAACTTTTGTTAAAAATGCAACCATAGCTAGCATTATTATAAATTTATTATGAGAATTATTTGCATATCAAACTATTGAAAGTATAACTGTTTTTTTGTTTGACTAAAAATTTTGCTCTTTATTGCCTCTATATATATATATATATATATATATATATATATATATATATATATATATAATTCTATTTCATGTTACATATTTACTTATACTGATGATGTATGTGTGAATATTAAATGTAAAATTTATAATATTTGTTTGACTAGGTCTTAAAAGTTAATGTTTAGTGACTAAAATGACCCACTAAAGTTAATATTTATAATATTTAGCGACTAAAATATTTAAATGACCATATTGCAAGATTTAATTGACCCACTAAAATATTTAGATGATTCCGTTGAAATGGCAAGAGTTTTTTTATATTGAAATGAATCAATATTCTTGCTCAAAACAAATTGGATAAAGACAAAAAAAAAAAAAAAATAATAATAATAATGGGTATATCCTTTAATTTGTTTACTTGTAAAATTAGTTTTGCTACTACAAGTTGCCACAACAACCGTTGAAATGGCATTTTGTGTCATGAATATAGCGAAAAAGTCAGGTGTAAAATCCAATGAGATATCAATTAATTGATTATTCAGTTATTTGTCTTCAAAATTAGGTATTTGAGAATATTAACAATGAAATAATTATTTAATATTTTCAAAATATGAAGCTATCAGGACAATTGTGATCTATTATGAATATTTTTATAAATATTATTATACTATTATACAATTATTTTTGTTAATTTTTATGTAAATGAAATTTTTACTCGTCACGAAAATTTTTAATCCCACTAAATTCAATTTACGTCTACGCCACTGAGTTTGGTGGTGTACTTTACTGAACAATTGCATTATGTTTCATTATATAATTGTTATTTCAGTGTATCAAATCTTAAAATTACTAATCCACATATATTTTTCAATGTGTTGTATATTTCTTCAATATTTAAAATATTAGTTGTATTTTTTAAAATTAAATTTAAAAAGTGAGAAAAATGGGAATTTCCGCCCCGTCATCACCCCTAACCTAGGCTATAAAGCATCTCTGGATAAGGTGCAAAGGCTTCAATAAAGAAAGATGAGTGAGCAATCGAGAGGAACGACGTAGGAGTAGAAGACAAAGTAGACTAAGTTAATATAAGTATGGTTATTTACTTTAACTTGTATATATATAACTAGTAAAATTTTATCTTCAATTCCTGAACTTTTAACCTCACCCTTTAACTAAATCATTCATTACATGCTAATCGTAATTAATCTACTCAAAAATCTCAATTCTAAGACTTTCAGTACATTCAGGCCAACTCCCACAGCAGTAAGATTCTGTGATAGAACACCACAAAAACTGCAAAAGTAAATTATAATCTCGGTATTGAAATCTGGGTGAACGGTTGAGGGATTTTGGTAATTCACCTTTAAAAGTTAAATAACCTCCATCCTTTGTTATGCAAGTAATGAATATTGCAAACAAGAAAGAATTATTCTCTTACAAAAATTAGCTCCCTAATTCTGGGCTCAGTCCACCATTCAAGTGTGAACCGTGAATCACTGATCCACTCATGTCAACAACTAACAAGGAAAATTTTACGAAAATAAATAGTAAACTCAACTATTCGTCTAATTCCAAAACAAAGTTGAGGTAAAATCAATTAAAAATTTAAAATCTAGAAATTAGTATATGCAGTACTAGGGATGATCACGGGGCGGAAAATTCCCGCCCCCGGTGGGAACTCGTACCGAATGGGACGAAAAATTCTCGAAAAACTTCCCTATAGGAACGAGAACGGGAAAAAGTATTCCCCGACTTAGAATTCGGGACGGGGATGGAAATTGTGATCCCCGCTCCGAAATTTTTCCACTTCTGAAATTTAATTACTAAATTTAATTATATTTATATAATTTAATTTTAAATTATATTTAATTTTAATTTTATCAATTGTTAAAATTTATATTAATTTAATTTGTAATTGAATTTATATTTTTAATTATTAAATATTATATTTTCAATTATAATTAATTATTAAATATTATATTTTTGTTATAATTAAATTTTTTTAAAAAATAAAAATATTTTTTATGCGGGGACGAAAATCCCCGCAGGGATGAAAATCCCCACGAAAACGGAAACGGAAGAAATTTTTTCCTCCGAAATACTATCGGTCCCCGTCCCGTCCCCGCGCGGGGTAATAGGTGGGGAGGCACTCCCCGTCCCCGCCCCGCAATCATCCTTATATAGTACTCCCTTCCTTTCCAAAACAATAGTTTCACTTATTATTTTTTAAATCTCTCCCAAAACATAATTCACTTGCTAGATCCTACATTTAACTTTTAACTTGTGAATTATCTTCTTGCATGTGACTCACTCCCTTAGCTCATTTTCCTTTTTTTCCTTTTATTTCATGCTCAGATTTTTGTTTGTATAATACCCTTATTTCATTTTTTAAAATAAATCCATTCAATTTTTTTATGCAATTTCCCAAATAAAACTTAAAGCAGCGGGCGGCATATTTAATACCCAATTTCATTGGGCAATTAAGAAAGTGATTAATATTAGCCTCATCGAAGGCGCAAAGTTAGATTACGTCTCATTTGTCCAATTGATTTATGGCAATTTACATTTTTAATATTATACTAATACTAATCATTATTTTGATTTTTACAACAATAATTATATATGATATAAAATTATGTTTTATAATAATAAAACCTAACTTTTCTTAAACCGTGTGAAAATAGAAAGGGGACTATTATTTTGGAATGGATTGAGTAATACTAAACATGAATATTCACAAATAAAAGAGATGTATTCATGTTTATCACTTCCAAATTCCGAAAAATGTGAATGCAAAGTCCAACACACAGCATAAAAGCATACCAATTTCCTTTAAAAATTATAGTATAGACAATTTCACCTTGTTACGGAGAACCGATGAAGATGTTAATAAAGGCTAGCACGCTCATAATGGTTGCACCCATAAATCAAATTTGTAATACTTTCAACCTCTTCCTCGCACCAAGCAAAATGAACCGGCATAGAGCTGCCTCTAAAATAGATTCACCATCCAAAAAGTATACCTAAAATATTCGAAAAACTTAATTAGGGTTAAATATAATAGATTTTCACATTGTTAATGACAATTCCGATGACATTTCAAATCAGCCTGAAGGCCTATGCACTAGTTTCCCTTAATAGCAATAAAAGAAATTAACCCTAAAACTTCTAAAATTGAAGTTCAAACAATGTTTTCTAGAAAAACTGAGATGGATTCAACAGTTTGATAAAAAAAACCGAGACATACACATTACACAAGTTCAAGGGTGATCGATGATCTTTAATAATTTTTTATGCATTTTTCGGATTGCTGGTCTTGTAACAAGTCACAATTGCATAAATTGCTCAATGATATCACTGAAAGGAGTCGATCAATAGAACAAACAAAAAACGTACTTTATGTATTGTGTATTAAGGATATATGAACAGTGCTCTCCTTAAAAAATTGAGACAATGATGTTGCAACACACACAACCCCATATCCATTTTGAGCATCAGCCACTAGCAAACAACTCGCCAACCACAAATTAAAGATCAATGATCCAATGTGGTTTGTGCTTGACATTTGGGGTAATAGTAATTTAGAAACTAGGAAATCCAAGCTTGTTTATGCACAATACATAAACTAGACTGCCTTAAATAACAGTCTCAGGCCCATTTGTGTGAGAATTTATTTATCAAATTTACATGCACAAAAGCCATGATAGATTGATCGAGCTCCTTCTTTCAAACGAAGTTTTTGTTATTTTCAAGAGCTCCATAAAAAGGCTAATATATGCATTTTTGCTTGAGCAAAAATTAATCAAATGGGAAGAAATTTACCGGCAAGCTGTTGAGGAGAGCTATTGTAAGGGAAACTTGAAATGTGCACACTAAACTCTTTTCCAGAACTTTTGGAAGCAATGCACTAAAACCAAATGCCCAACGAAGTAGGTAAGAAGTTAACTGAATTGAATATGCCATAGAGATCACATCACCAACAAAGACAAACATCCCACCGCAGTTTTCTACTGGATCTGCCGATTCTGATAGCGGAAAAGTGTTTCTTGGTTGCAAGCATTCTGCAGAATAAGGGCTTGAATAGGTGATTTCAACCCATATTGACCCAGGAAATTGAATGGGGCTTAAACAAGATTCATCCTAGAGACAATGTCAAAAAATTTATCAGTTGCAGTTTACAGCATATTAATTCATTATCTTCCTATAAAACCAGACATGTAAAGGGATATTCACTTTTCATGGAGCGGCTGCTTTTATGCATCAAATATGTAACTTCTTATTTGCAATCCTATGTTTAATATTATTGATCCAAAAAATGGCATTCAGTAGATGTGATCAACAGCTAAACTTTGCTTTGGATAGCAATTAACATTTGAAAATTTAAACATATACCTGGGAACACAAACAGTTGCTTCCATTGGTTGTTTCTGCAACACATCCATGACTACATTTATTAAGTTTGACAACATCCCTAGCATTCAAGCAGGGCCTATTCTCTGCTCTATTTCGATAACCATCTCCAGTACTGACATCATCTAGTTCACTGGAATGAGAGCACTCAATGGCTATGAATCCCATGAGATCACGAGGGCAAGCAGATTGATTGTTTCCCAAATTAATCTTCTTGCTTTCTTCTAACAAAGACTTGCTTTCTTCTAACAAAGACATAGGGACACAATAACCCTTTCCACTAAGGGCCAAAGTTTCAGAATTTTCCAAATGCTTTGAACTTTGAAGTGCATTTCCATGTAATAGAGCAGCCATCTCCCTCCATTCTTGTTCAGTATGGATTCGTTTACCATCCACCGACACAATTACATCACTGGGAGACAAATAACCGGACAAAGGTGAAGTAGAAGGCACTTCCAAAACCTATTCATCATAATCAGCATAAATTACACAAGTGAAAGGGGAAAAGCATCAAATTTGCAAAGTAAATATGAGTTAACAAGCATTTGGCATACCATTGGGCTTTCCATATGAATGTAGAAGGGAGACAAGATTGAGGGAAGGAGGAACAATGCCAGGGCACAAACTGCACAACACTATGAAATCATGGAGACATTTGCATCAGTGATGACCAAGAAATTGCAAATTATATTTGAAAAAACAGCAGAATCCTGACCAAAGAAAGTTCTTATCCATAAAAGTCCATCTAGAAAGTTCTTATGCATAAAAGTCCATCTAGAATGTAATTTAACAAGGTTTGCCTCTCACTGTTCAACAGCAATTTTTTTTTTCTTCCTTTTTGTTGGTATCCCAGATATTTTACTATTAAACATTAAAGTAATGGTAGTAACAGTTACCATATAAAAACATGGAATCCATATTCTTCAGAGGGTTTTGAACGATTCTTAGTTTGCTGCCTTGTTATTTTATGCCTCCTCTAATTATCATCATCTAAAATCCTTTGAACACCTTTTACACTTCAAAATTCTCAAATCGAGCCATTAGAGACTCTTTTCAGTGGTAAGAGGTTAGATTTTATTTTCAATCCTCTAGGCTTATATTATGTGTTACTGATGCTTACTTTCGTTGATTGATGACAACGGTTATAAATTGTTCACTAAAAGTTCATATGGTGTATTTATACTCATTACATAGTTTGATTCTTAGAATTATTACTAGTTAATGTGTTTTAAATTCTCCTTCAAATTTGCATAACAACAAGATGCAACCGTAGTTTTATGGCCTCCAGCCTCATTTCTAACCATAATTTTGAATTCAATATCTAGGTAATCACAAAACAACAGGTACATGAAAAATACAAACTTACCACAGCATTATGCCAAATGCCAGCACAGTACACACGAAGGGCACCAAACTGCTGTAACATCTGCAGCCACTCACTATTGAAAGCTACCAGAGCACCAGGGAAAACAATTGCAGTGAATATAGCTATGTATTCCATCTGTATGTCCTCACTGCTTTTCAATGTAAACGTGCCTACAGTACCAACCATGAGAATCTAGCCTTCTGCAAATTCAGTTCTAAGATTTGAGATTCATAAATTAATCCCATTGAATCACTACTTATTTATCACACACATAAAGCAATAGAAGCACTGAACAATTCTAAAAACCAGACTTAAAACAGATGGTCAGGTTACATTATAACCATTTTAATAGTAACTTGTACAGTACCAGATAAGATGTTTTCCAAAGTCGCAATAATGATAAAATCAACCAATTTAGCTTATATTAAAATACACACACACACACACACAAAAGCAGAAACCGAGGAAAAAAAATAAAAAACTATATGCTTTTATAATGGATTCTTGGACACGGATACTTAGGCTGTTAAAAATTGGTATAACTATCCAAACCATTACACTCAACCCAATTAAATCCATTTCATTAGAATGACATTGGATTCTCATAACCCATTATTAGATATGAAAAAAATATATATATCGGTTATGGATTATACTATAATCCAACCGATATACCAATTTTAATAATAAACCCAGACCCAATCCATTTTCCTCTCCATTCTCATTCAAAAGTTTTTTTCTCAAGCAACACCCCCCTTTTTCTTCCTTCTCTCTATTCAGTTCAACCAACAGCCCCCCCACTCCGACTTCACCATCACCGTCTGATTCTCAATTAATTATCTAATTGAATCTGATTGAAATTTTTGTCAAAGTTCTGGGTTTTGTCAAATTTTAGCGAAATTGTATATCTGTGTTTAGCGAGATAAGTACCAATTCATTATTAGTGAGATGGTGCAATTTAAGCTGCCTCTCTTCTCTCTGGTCGCATATGCTTCAATGGGTACGTGATTCACACAGCTCAATTCAGCTTCTATTATTACGATGACAAAAATAATAGCTGTTGTCCATCTCATTAAAATAGGAAATAAGAATTTTGGAAAAAGAAAGTCCACTTCTCATGTAGCTCTTGTAGTATGGTATTAGTTGTACCCGAGGAAGAAAAAAAAGAAAAAAGAATGGGGAATTCTGGGGGGGGGGGGGGGGGGGCTTTATTTCTGGGTTTTCAAAATTTTTGCAATCATTCATATGTGGGTACTGCAAAAGAAAAGTAAAAACAATAATGAACAAAATCAGGTTACTGTTTTTTCATGTTGTGGGGTCAGTTTGAATATATGTTTTTAAATAATCATGCTTAAATTTGTGTTGTTTGCATTTCTATCAGGTGTAGTATTGAGATCTAGTTGCTGCAGTTGGTGTTGGCATTTGGTCATTTTAGTAAAGGGTGTGCAGTATTACTTAAAGAATTAGTAGATGCAGAATTTGCATAGCATTGTTTTATCTTGTTTTTATTAGCATGTTTTAGCATTTTACATGTGTAGGTGCAGTTTTCTTGCTCAGAAATATTAATTTTATTCTTAAATGGTTTGGTAAAGTAGACTTTGCTATGCTTATTCAAAGATTTTCTTATTTGGGTTGTGCATAGAACTAAAAAATCTTGCTATCTGGATGGCCAATTAAAGACGCCTTTCCATTTGAAAATGCCTGCGAAGTATAAATGTATTGAAAATTCTAGTATTCTCAGCTTTTTTTTTTTTTATGAAATCTAGTATTTCTTTACTTTCTAAAATTAAATTTTTATTTGAATAAAAAATCAATGTCAAATGGAGATAGTCAAGTATTTAGCTTATGCAATAACTAGATCATGTTCTATGCACAGACAGCATCTCTTTCAGGTAGCATAAACAGACCTGCTTAAAGAAAGGTAATGGTACAATAACACGAATATACTTTATGCTTCAAATGAATGATTTTCTTTCCCATTCTTTTTTTTTTTTTTTAGGAGCTAGTAAGAATTATTTGACCATCTCTAAATGGTTTATCTATTGTATGTTTCAACTCTGCCTAAACTTTAGATGGAAGTTTCTAGTTCTAATTCTTGCTTACCTCGCACCTCACAAGCTACTCTTATAAGCTTGACAAAAACCAAGAGTACAGAGGAGTCCAAAGATGAAGAGATGGTTTTAGAACTGCGGAATTTTAGTGTTGAGCAAATGAGAATAAAATTTGCAAAAATGATTATGGTTGATGACTTGTCACTTAGCATTGTAGAAGAAGGGGGATTTAAGGAATATTCTCACTATTTCAAAACTAGGATTGTAATTCTTTTTGGTATAACTATTGCAAGAGATTGTTTGAAGATATATTCAATGGAGAAGCAGAAGCTAAAAAGTATCCTTAAGTTACAATGTGTATACCAATACATGGACAACAATCCAATATTTAGATTATTTGTGCTGCACATTGGATCGATAGTTTGTTATGGCCACAAGTTGTGATCAAGCCACCAGACGATTGACACAAAAATCAGAACCAGAATAAGGGTCTTTGCCCTTACTTCAATTCCTACCCTTGCATATGATTGTATGAACCTTACAACTCATTAAAAAGAGTCACATAGCTTGGAACTCTTAGAGAGTTGCCTACCTTTAATTTGCTGGAATTTTAACTTATTTTATTAACTAGATTTGTCTCTATAAATAGATATTACATTCTAGATAGGAATCCTTTTCCAACTAGGAAATTAATCTAAGTAGAAATCCTTTCTAACTAGGAAACTATTAAAGATAAATCACTAATTGAAACCAAATCCTATTAAAACTAAAATATTATTACTAAAACTAAATAAATACTATAATAAAATATTCAATTAGAACTATAACATTACTCCGTCCTCAAAAACATAACTTGTCCTCAAGCTCGTAATGAACATAAGTAACCTGTAACCTAACCAAATTCCTGATGACTTGTAGGACTAGCTTCATTATCTGCCATATCCAGCCAAAATATTTTTTTTCACATTGATGGGTTGCCATATAGCTTCATCATAGTTGTAACGTAATCCTTTTGCTCTAGGTTCAGCTAATTCTGCTCAGGTCAATTTTTTTTTATGAAGGGGGCTGGTGTGAGAAATTCTTTAGTCCCTGTCTTAATGCCTTGCTCCATCTCTTTTTGAAGATTGATAATCTTACAAGTGTTCTGTTTTTGTTCAAATGCCCTTGCAAGACTCATAGCAGCTGATAAATCTAGCAACTTGAGTAAATGGACATCCATTCGAATGGAATCATCTAATCCAGCAATGAATAAACCTGCGCGTAGATATTATGGTACTATTTCATTCGAACATGCCAACTTTTCCTAAAATTGTCTTTTGTAGAGCTCCACTGTCCCTGTCTATCGAATTGTGACTAGTTCTCCAATTGGATTACTACTTTCAGAAGGACCAAATCGTTGGAAACAATACTTTTGGAAATCTATCCAGTTCATTAGTCCCTTCACCTGTTTTAATTGATAATACCATAACTATGCTTCCCCTAGCATGTGAAAACCAGCCAACCCAACCTTGTCCACCTCATTGGTGTGCTGATTCTCAAAACATTGTTCACATTTGTGAGCCCAAATTAATGTGTATTTAGTTCCATCATAAGTGAGAAAATCCAATTTGGTGAATCCAGGAACTATAGTGTGTGTTGCTGAACCAGTTGCTGGATTTTTTGCTCTGCTGCCACCAGGTTTGTTGCAATTCCCCTTTTTGCGCGATAACAACAAACCTGTCCCCAGTTGGCGCAATTGCATTGCCTGCTTCACTGCCATTTGCCGTCAGCTTAGGGTTGTTGTGTCCTAACTCCAGCGACTGGTCTTGAAGAATTTGGGCAAGCCTATCAACCAGCCGCTGCTCCATAGCTGAAATCTTGAAATCAATTATGGATTTTGTGATGGAATGTTCTTCCTGTAATCTAGAGTTAATGTCGTCCCCCATTGTGATTGGCTCTGGTACCAAATTGTTATGGTCCCGAGTTTGCAATTGAGTAACGGACAGTTGACACAGAAATCAAAACTAAATAAAATCTTTGCCCTTACTTCGGTTTCCAACCTTGTCTATGATTGTATGAACCTTGCAACTCGTTAAAGGGAGTCTGATGCAGAATGGATTAAATCAACCAATCAAACAGTAAATGAATGGGATAAATGGAGAAAGAAGATGATGAACTTCATTCATTGATTAACTGAAAATTACAAGAGAAAATAGTCCAGGAAGCTAGCTTCCCTCTCCACAACAATGGAACCCTGCTATTGAGCAGAAAATCTGCATGAACAATCAGAATGTCCTCCTATTCCCCCCTCCGAAATAAAAAAGCAACCCAAAAACAAAAAGGCAAAAAGCAAAACCGTTACAATTTCATTACAACTAGGCATAACTAATTCTCCCCTCCTTTTCTAACAAACTAGTTAAACCACAACTATATCAAATCAATTTCTTGGAGCGCCCCAGCTTGCTGTAACTTCTTCCTGTGAGAATAGACCAACCACCATCTAGGCCCACCTGCTGCTTGGTCCATCAGCCCATCCGGATTGCCATTTTCTGCATCATTGCCGCCCCCTTGAAAAGGAGTCTTGTCTTGAAGACTTAGCTGCGGATAGGTGCTTTTCAAAAAGTATTCATCTTCCCATGTAGCATCTTCTATTCCCTTGGATTGCTACTGCACTAACCACCGGGACATGTGCTCACCGTCTCTGTAGACTATTCGTGAAGCTAGCACCTTTGCTGGAACGTTTCCCTCATTCGGTTCCAATTCTAAATCAGGTGGCAGATTGGGAGAGCTTGGTAGGGAGCCAATGGCTTTTTTGAGCAAAGAGACATGGAAAACGAGGTGTACCTTAGAAGAATCAGGGAGGCACAACCGATAGGCCACTGTTCCTACCCTTGCTTCAATCTGGAATGGCCCGTAATATCGAGCCAATAGCTTTGGGTAGACCCTTCGAGTCACAGACTGTTGCCTATGCCGCTTGAGCTTTAGAAAAACCCAATCTCCTACCTCAAACCAGACATCGCGACGATGCTGATCAACTTGAGACTTCATCGGTTGCTGCGACCGAAGGAGATGATGCTTAAGTTGCCTCAAGACTTCATCGTGATCCTGAAGCTCTTTAGCTACTGCTTCTACTTGAATCTAACCCGAAACATATTGTAGGAGGGTCGGGGGTCGCCTTCCATACACCACTTCGAAGGGGGTGACTCCGGTACTGTCATGAAAGGTAGTGTTATACCAATATTCTGCCCAGGACAGCCAGTGACTCCAATAGCGGGGCTGGTCGGATGCAAAAGAGCGGAGGTAAGTCTCAAGGCACCTATTAGTCACTTCGGTTTGGCCATCCGTTTCCGGATGGTAGGAGCTGAACTTGAGCTGAGTCCCCTATAACTTAAACAACTCTTGCCAAAACCGACTCATAAAAACCGGATCCCTATCGCTAATGATCGACTACAGGAACCCATGCAACCGGACAATCTCCTTAGCAAACAATTCAACTATAATCCGAGCAGTGTAGGGGTGTTTCAAGGCCACCAGGTGGCTGTATTTGGACAGCCTATCGACAATCACCATGATAGCATCGTACCCTTTAGACTTTGGCATCCCAATGATAAAATCCATGGAGAGGTCTTCCCAAACTGCTTGCGGAATAGGGAGGCTGTAGTAACCCGACCGGAGCTAACGATAAAGCTTTGAAACGCTGACAAATTGAGCATCTCTTGACATAATCTTTAATTTGCTGCACCATCCCTTTCCAGTACAAACTTGCTGCAATCCTCTGGTATGTGCAGAAATAACCCGAATGTCGCCCGATAACTATATTGTGGAATTCCTCTATCATGGCTGGAATCCATGCCGACGTAGGCAAAATCACCAGCTTCCCTTCTCGGTACAGCACCCCTTGCTTCAGCTAATACTTCGGCTTTGAGTTAGGGTCAGCCTCAAGGGCTCGTTTCAAGGCCAATAGTTGTGGATCCCGGTCCACCTCTTCAATTAAGCTACTACCATCCATCCATGTATAGAGAAGGCAAATGTCGCAAATTCTACATACTCTTGCTGCCTGGATAGAGCATCAGCAGCGTTGTTGAGTTTTCCCGTCTTATATTGAACATCAAACACATATCTCAATAGCTTAGCAAGCCAATTGTGTTGATCTGTGGTAGTAATCCGCTGTTGCAACAAGTAATGTAGACTCTTTTGATCAGTAAACACAATGAACTTCCTACTGAGCAGGTAGGGATGCCAATGTTGAATAGCTAGGGCCAAAGCCATCAACTCCTTCTCATAAGTCGACTTGTTGAGATTACGGTCAGCTAGAGCCTTGCTATAGTAGGCAAGGGGTCTGCCCTCTTGCATTAAAACGGCACCCAACCCCATTCCCGAAGCATCACATTCTATACTGAAGGGTTTGGTGAAATCCGGAAGTGCCAATAGTGGTGCATTAGTGACCTTTTCCTTAAGAGCCTCAAAGGCAGCTTGTACTTTAGTGTTCCACTGGAAGCTATTCTTCATCGTCAATTCAGTCAAAGGTTTGACAATCTTTCCATAGTCTTGGATGAACTTTCTGTAATACCCGGTCAAACCCAAAAATTCCCGAACTCCCTTAACATTCTTCGATATTGGCTAATTCTATATTGCTGCGATTTTATATGGATCTACTGCCACCCCCACTGCTGTGATATGGTGGCCCAAATAGTCTATTGAAGTCTGTCGAGCACTTCTTAGGATTAACCTTGAAATCATTATCTGCCAGCACCTTTAAGACAGTGGCCAAGTGTTCTAGGTGGTCCTCCCAAGTCCTGCTATAAACCAAAATATTATCAAAAAATACAAGGACTATACGCCTCAACCAAGGGCGGAAAATATCGTTCATCACACTTTGGAACGTCGACGGAGCATTAGTCAGCCTGAACGGCATCACCAAAAACTCATAATGTCTGTCATGAGTTTGGAAAGTCGTTTTATATTCATCCCCTTCTCGCATACGGATCTAATAGAAACTGGATTTTAAGTCCAATTTCGTGAAGAAACAAGCTCCGTTTAATTCATCCAAAAGCTCATCCACCACAGGTATTGGGTACTTATCTAACACTGTCGCTTTGTTGAGAGCCTTATAATCGATGCATAATCGCCACGAGTCATCTTTCTTCCGGACTAAAAGAGCTGGACTGAAGAATGGACTTCGGCTGGGTCGAATTATCCCTTGCTGTAACATTTCTTTCACCTGTTTTTGTATCTCAACCTTCTGTTGGTGCAGGTATCTATATAGTCGGACACTAACCGATTCACACCTGCAACAAGCTGAATGGCATGATCGTGCAAACGTCGAGGTGGTAAACCGTTCATTGGTTGAAAGACGGTAGGGAATCGGTTCATGAGTTCTTTTATGCCTACTTTCTGCTCCATGGTGAGACCCTGCGTGGAGGCTGGTAGTAATGGAGGATGCTGACAACACATGTGTTTCAGACTTCCCCCACTTAGCCAAAACCGGAGTGCATCCCTTTCAGAGTCTGTTCCCCCATTTTCAGCCAGCCTAATCTGCTTCCCCCCATGTTCAAATTTCATCCATTTCTGCTCCCAATTGAGAGTCACATCACCGAGTGTTCTCAACCAATCAATGCCCAAAACCAAGTCAAATGGTCCTAACTCAAACACCAATGCTTCTAAATTCAACGATAGCTCACCCAAACTCAAGGGAATGTCTTTTCATTTTTCAACAACTGTAACTCGGTATCCATGCCCTAGCTTGATAGTAATAGGAGAAATAGATTCAATGTGCAAGTTCAAGGATCTAACTAGTTTACGGGAGATGAAGTTGTGGGATGCGCCTGAATCCACGAGCAAGATGATGGGAATCGCTTGCAGCGTCCCCTGTAGCTTCATGGTACTGGGCGCCAGGGTTTGATGTGCTGCTCCATAGAATATCTCAATGGAATTGCACTTGCCCACCACTTCATCATCTTCCCTAGCTACCTCATCAACGGCTACTTCCTCATCCGTTGCTTCAGCCTCCAAATACAAGTCGTTCTCGTGGATGGTGAGTTGCAACTCTCCCCCGCTGCATCTATGTTGTGGGCTGTAAGGCTAGGCGCACTTAAAGCACAACCCCAACCGCCGCTGCTCTTCGATCTCCTTCAGGGTCAGGTGGCGCGGCCCCATATTACAACCTGTCGATGGGTGTGGGGCGGTGTGATTTGGGAGAGAACGGTTTGGGAAAGTTCTTTGGGAGGTCATAAGGCTTGGGTTTGTGTTTGTGGGCTTTGGGGTGGGCTGACCCACGTCTTTGGAGTTCATAGGCCGCCAGTTGAGGGGAATGGCGAAAATGAAGTCCAATCACCTCGCACTCACCTTCTGTCTGGTCACCGACCTGCCTCTAGGAGGGCCAAACGTCATCTCTGCATCGCGAGCAAGTTCCATGGCTTCCCCACAGGTTTGTGGCTTCAAGTACCTTACCCATCTCCCCACTTCCTCTCACAAACCACCCATGAAGTACCCCAGGAATTGTGTTTCAGAAGCTTTGCATATATATCCAGTAATCACCTCAAACTCCTTTATATATTCATCCACACTCCCGGTTTGAAGCGCCCTCAGTTCTTCGTAGGGATTTTGGGTTCTCCGTTTTCCAGATCTTCCATTAAGTTTCATTTTGAACTGCTCCCATGTCATTCAAGGACTGTCCTGCAAGGCTTGGGAAAACCACGTTATAGCTGGTCCGGTCATACACATTTGAGCTACCTTGAGTTTCATCCGTTCTGGAGTCTGCTGGACGCTGAAGAAAAGCTCAGCCTTAGCAATCCAGCTGCGAGGGTCTAGACCACTGAACTCCAGTAACTTCACTTTGGGTAATGCTACGGTTCCAGCATCAAAATGGTTGGGTCTCATGCATGAGTCCAACTGGGGATTAGTTGGTTGCCCGAATTTGGAACTGGAGTGGATAAAAGCTCGCCTGGAAGTATCTTCGCTTAGTTCTGTCACATTAGTGTGTTGTTCTTCTTCTTCATCTTCTATGGGTTGCTTCTCTATTTTTCTCATCAGTTTAGCATCTAGGGATTCAAATCTCTTCAACCAATTTCTGGAATGTGGCAAGGGTTTGTTGTATTGCGAACAAAGTTTCCTCACGGGTATCAACTCTTTCTTGTAAATCGGCTTTGGTTTGGGATCGTGTTTTGGGTGGGTCATTCATTTTGCTTAGAGTGGGGATTAATCGGTTTCCCACAGACAACGCCAATTGATGCAGAATGGATTAAATCAACCAATCAAATAGTAAATGAATGGGATAAATGGAGAAAGAAGATGATGAACTTCATTCATTGATTAACTGAAAATTACAAGAGAAAATAGTCCAGGCAGCTAGTTTCCCTCTCCACAACAATAGAGCTCTGCTATTGAGCAGAAAATCTGCATGAACAATCAGAATGTCCTCCTATTCCCCCCTCCTCCGAAATAAAAAAGCAACCCAAAAATAAAAAGGCAAAAAGCAAAACTGTTACAATTTCATTACAGCTAGGCATAACTAATTCTCCCCTCCTTTTTCTAAAAAACTAGTCAAGCCACAACTATATCAAATCAATTTCCTGGAGTGCCCCAACTTGCTGTAACTTCTTCTTGTGATAATAGACCAACCACCTTGTAGGCCCACCTGCTTCTTGGTCCATCAGCCCATCCGGATTGCCATTTTCTGCATCAGAGTCACACACCTTGGAACTCTAAGGGAGTTGCCTACCTTAATTTGCTAGAATTTTAACTTATTTTATTGACTAAAAATGCTCTATAAATAGAGATTACATTCTAGATAGGAATCCTTTTCTAACTAGAAAACTATTAAAAATAAATTACTAATTAAAACCAAATCCTATTATGACTAAAATACTATTACTAAAAATAAATACTACTATAATACAATATTTAATTAGAATCGTAACATCGTGATTAGAAATTGCATAAGAAGATATCAAATTTCTATCTAGTTCTAATCATAAAGGATCGACAATACATAGCACAGTTAAGCATGTTTATTAGCTTTGGGAATTGATCACATCTTCATTTTCACTGTTGATAATGCCATTAAATATTTGAAAAGTGAAACCTAACAAAGATACTATTTTAGGGCATGAGTATTTTCTTATTAGGTATTGTACACACATTTTGGATTTGATAGTGAAGATGGTTTAGAAGATTTGAACGAGTCAATTATTAAAATTCGCAATACAATTAGATATGTAAGATCATCAAGATCTAGATGGAAAGTAAATGCATTTTGTGCTTAGATGTTGAAACTAGATAGATCTAGATGGAAAGTAAAAGCGTTTTGTGCTTAGATGTTGAAACTAGATGGACTTAAAAAAAAATATTAGAGGTAGCTAAGAAGTTTGAAAAAGTTTCTAGGTTTCTTTTGTATTTTGATAGGAATGGAAATGGAATTGAGAAGGATGGGAATAAAAGGGATAGAAATGAAAATGAAAAAAAAAAGGAATATAAAAAGGAAAAAAGAAAAGAGAATGGAGTCATTAAACCACCTAAAGATTGGAAAAAAGCAAAGATGTTCTATCAAATTTTTAGAACTCTTCTGCATTGTAACATTAAAGTTTTTAAGGTCATTATTGGTGACATCTAATGCATTTTTTCTTAAGATCATGTATTACAAACTATGCTTCATAAGTTGAATTTCAATGATAATTTGGATAATTTGAATATTTTGTTATATGTTGATATTTATTTTGGATCCTCATTATTAAATTAAATATGTGAAGGTTTGCCTTAAAGAAAAGTTATGAAAGAGAGAACTAAAGAGATGTTGGACAATGTGCAAAAAATTTAAGTTGATTATATAACTACTACCATGAATGCATCTCAAAACTCAGTTAGCACCAAGCACCTAAGGAATGATTTAAAGCACCAAGCAGGTATGTATAATTAACTTAATTATGACACACACAAATTCTTGTCATGCAAACACCTCAAACACCCATAGCTCCATAGTGGAAACAAGTTTCTCCAAATCTAGCAATGAGTTAAACCTACTTCTCTCTAAACTAAATTTTAGATTTGGAGATGACGTGCTGCATCCTTTTTATTATTATTATTATTATTATTATTATTATTATTATTATTATTATTATTATTATTATTATTATTATTATTATTATTCAATAGAAGCATTCTTTGTTTGACGTTAAGAAATTGCAACAGAAAATAATTTTGCAAGATGAAAAACTCGGTAAAGGCTAGTACAGAAAAATAAAAAGCAAAAGACGAAGTGACCTGGCGGCAGCAATAGCATGTCCCAATTCATGCACCAATACAGAAATCAAAGTTGAAAGTAATAAATAAGCAGCATCAGCAAGTGAGGGACTCAACGCATATATCTGCATAAGGAGTAAATAATGACTTTACCAAATAAGAATCTGATGGAATTACATTAAGATCAACAGCTTATATGTTAAAAGCTCAGCATCGAAATTAAAACCCGTGGAGAAAATCCAAACACGAAGGAACTGAGAGCATATTTTCGCTCTGTACTTCCACCAAAAATATGCAGAATAATGCCAAATTCCCAAAAAACAATCTGCATGTTGAAAAAAGGATTATAAAAAATCATAAACTTGAGAATAACATAGAAGGAAAAGAAAGGGTGATTTCAGATGAAAAGAACACTACCATAGTGGCTGTAAACAGCGCGATTAGGCTAAAACCGACCCCAATCGAGAACCATAGTTTGAAAAATCTGGCATGCCTCCTTCCAAATCGAAAAAGTGGAACATTCAAGGCTAAGATTTTGTAATCGCAATACCAGCAGGAGATGGTGTTCGATGGATGTCGGCTTCGAGATTCGGAAGTTTGGACGGGTAGTAGACTCAGTTTGTCCCCTTCCAAACCTCCTGATTTGCCTCTCCTCCATCGTCGCCGCAGCTGCCGTTCAATCTGTCGGTTACAGCGAATATAGAACCCCCCAAAGGTGTTTCCGGTAAGCTAAAATTGGGAGTTTTACAAATCATCCTATTATCTTGAAAGGATATTTTAAAAATAAAGAATGTCTTAAAAATTCGAAATAATTTTGTGCAATTATATAAAAATTCAAAATAATTTGATATATCTTTTCGATTTTTTTATACTAAATAATATAATATAATTCGATACTTTAGATAATTTAATATTTTTAAAATTTTATAAAATAAATTTATACAAAAATAAATACAAATATAATTAAAATATCTTAACAAGTATAATTAAAATTTAAGTCAAAATATATTACTTAAAAATAAACATTCAACAGTTTTTTCTGTATTAGGATGACACTAATTTTAGAATCTTGAATAATACCTAAAAAAAATAATATAAATTTTAAATAATTAGACAACCAAAAAATATAAATATTAAATAGAAAATTTTAAAAAAATACGCGAATATAATTTTGAGGCCCCTAATTAGACATTGGGAGAATATATAGGTGTTCTTAAATGGTAACTAGATCGCATACGCGTATAATTAGCGAATTACAAGTTGGAGTATAAAGGTAATTACTTTAAAAGAAGATGGATAAAATAGTCATTTTAAATTAAGCCATGCATGTGATTAATTATAGGAAAAAAGTTAATTAAGGGACCCAATTGAAAAGAAAAAGAGTAAATCTAGGGATAAAAACATAAATTTAAGAAGTTTAGTGCAACTTTGAAAAAGTTAATATGGGAGTAAAGCCCCAATCTCTCTAGAATTTTCTTGACAAAAGTAGAAAAATCAAGGGGATTTAAGGAGATGAGGCCCGGCCACTTCAAAGAGTTCTAAAGCAACCATTTCTCTCAACAAAGCTCTCAAAAACACTTAAAAAGCTTAATTTAATTTTTGTTTGAGGAGAGAAAATTTAGGGGTTACCATTTTAGGGTAACAATTCCTTCCATTCTTTATTAATTTTGGTAAATTGATAATCAATTAGAAGGATTATATGAATCATTTGTATCATAACATGTGAATCTATTTTGTGTAAAAGGGCAATCCAACAAAGGGAAGGAAAAGGTAGGAGGAGGAGCTTGAAGAATGTGAAATCACTAAAAAAAAGGTATGGGGACTTCTTGAAATTTTGTGGTGTTACCTTATTGTAGTGAGTAGAGATGTTAAATTGAGATTTTTTTTTTGAAAGGATATTTGAATATGGGGGTTGAATTAGCATAAGAACTGAAATAGGGGATATGCCCTCTCTTTGACAAAAATCTGTCCTTAGGCTCACTGAACCTATCCAGACTATTTTGCCCATATCTAGAGTTTGAGAGCTCCAAATTGAGTAATTCTAGTTGGAATAAAACCTAGACTCATAAACCTAAATTTCATAAGAAGAGACCCATATTCGATTATTTCTTTATGATAGTCAAAATTGAGCTTGAACCCTAACTGTGTCTTCTACCTTATCATTAGGAGTAGTCTACCTTGTTTTGTAAATATCTGGAGATTTAAATGTCCAAATGGAATGATTTTTTTATTTTTTAGAAACTAGAAACATAGAGGAACAACTTTTTAGAAGATCATTTTGCTAGAAAAAGTCATTTATCATGTCTAAATTGTGATGCAAATTAAGTTTTTGAACTAGTCAACAGAATATTGTGAAAAAGGGTTTGACCAGCAAGGGCATAGAATAGTCATTATATTTTTGGTATCAGAGCACCTAGGTTTAGGCAGTTCTGGCTACTAAGAGAGAGCATGCATGTATAGAATGTTTATAGTGTTGGCCTAATGCAGATGCCCATGTTTTATGATAGATAGTTGATCATGGAAGGGTTAAGGGAGGCAATAGATGAATCTGCTGAAAGTAATTTGCCGGTTAGATCAAACCCTTCCAATATGGAATCTTCAACCTCTATTCAGGGTGATGTACCTGCAACTGCTATTCTTGGGGAAGCATTATTGAAACTTTATCAGGATATGGCTCAAATTTTACAAAGGATGATGACTCCCAAAGTCCCTATTGCAGAAATTAAAAAACATGGAGCATAGGAGTTCTTTGGTACTACATTAGAGGAATCAGAGAAGGCAGAGTTTTGGGTAGAAAATACTCGGCGTGTATTTGATGAGATCCAATGCCTAGCTAGTCAGAAAGTCATGTGCGTTGTGTCCTTACTTTAGGGACCAGCATATGACTAGTGGAAACTAGTGCTAAAGCAGCCCCAATTACGTAATCCTCGCACTTAAGAGTTCTTTTCGAAGGAGATTAAGAAAAGATATGTTACAGAAGCCTATAAAGAGGAGAAATTGAGACAATTTCTAAATTGAAAACAAAGAGGCATGACGGTGGCTGAATATAAGAAGGAATTCAGCCGTCTAAGTAAATATGCACCAGAGTAAATGCTAACTGGAGCCTTTAAATGTCGAAAATCTGAGGATGGCTTAAACAATCGTATTAGGGAGCACTTGATCGAACCTACTTCGTTGCAGGTAGTGGACTACTATCAACTTGTATAAGCAGCCATCCAAGTAGAAAAGAATAAAGTGGCTAAGAAGGAGAAAGAGCAAAGAAGAAATATTGCTAGAGGTGGTGCATCTACAGGAAAGAGACCTCGGATTGCATAGGGTGATCAATTAGCCAAATCTTTTAACAATCTTGCTACTCGGGGTAAATGGCAGGGAACATTTACTTTATCTAAATCAGATAAGAAGACGTCAATAGGATAGGGTGAAAGATAGCCACTGGAGTGCACCTGTTGTTTTAGGAAGCATTGAGGTACCTATAGGATTTTAACATGTGCTTATTTCAGATGTGGCGGTACTGACCATTTCATGGCTAATTATCCATTAAAACAAGAGCAGGAGTCAGCATAGTAAAGCAATAGGGAAGCCTCTAATGCATCCTTAACAAGTAGAGGGCGTGGAAAAGGTCGAGGTGGAGCCAGTCAATTTAAAGCCCAGTCTAGAAATGCTTCTGAGACCGTTGATCGACCCTTCACTTTTACACCTCCCGCTCAAGCATATGCAATGAAAGTTTATGAAGAAGTAGATGCCTCGAAAGCCATAGCGGGTATTTTCTCACTTTTTAACACTGATATGTATGTGTTTATCGATCTGGATTTTACTCATTCTTATAATTGTATTGGGGACCTGGGTAAAAATATAACAAATGTGGAACGGTTAGTGTTTGATATATGTGTGACTAGCCCTTTGGGCCACAATGTTTGTGTGAATAAAATACATAGGAATTGCCCTATTGTGATTCAAGGGAAAGAATTTCCCGCAGACTTAATAGATTTAACATTACATGAATTTGATGTGATACTAGGTATGGATTGGTTAATTAAACACCATGCAATAGTGAATTATAAGACAAAGATGGTAGAGCTAAAAGATGCAGAGGAAAGGAAATAACAGTCTAGGGTATTAGATTAAAACCTTTAACAACCGTTATATCAGCTATGCAAGCTAGGCATTTCCTTAGGAAAGGGTGTGAAGCATTCTTGGCCCTAATGCTTAATTCCAGGAGAGAAGTTAAATCTTTCAGACATACCGATAGTGAATGAATTTCTTGATGCATTTCTTGAGGAGCTACCTGGTCTTCTACCTGAAAGAGAAGTAGAGTTATCCATAGAAACATTACCAAGAATTGCTCCCATTTCTAGGGCACCATATAGGATGGCACCATCAGAGTTAAAGGAGTTGAAAGTTCAACTATAAGAGTTATTAGATAAGGGTTTTATCAAGCCTAGCGTGTCCTCTTGGAGCACACCAGTGTTATTTGTTAAAAAGAAAGATGGCACCTTAAGGATGTATATTAATTATAGATAGCTCAACAAGGTGACAGTGAAGAATAAATATCCTCTACCTTGGATTGAAGATTTATTTGATCAATTAAAAGATGCTGGGGTGTTTTCTAAGATCGACTTGAGATCAGAATATTATCAACTTTGAGTGGAGGATGATGACATCCCGAAAACTGCTTTTAGAACCAGGTATGGCCAGTATGAATTTTTGGTTATGCCTTTTGGATTAACTAATGCTCCAGCAGCCTTTATGGATTTAATGAATAGGGTATTCAGACCCTATTTGGACTAGTTTGTAGTAGTGTTTATTGATGATATACCGGTATACTCTCGAAGTGAAGCAGAACATATAAAGCATCTGAGAATTGTGTCACAGACTTTGTGAGAGAAACAATTGTATGCTAAGCTAAGCAAATGTGATTTCTAGCTTAAGGATGTTTCTTTCCTTGGAAACATTATATCATCAGAAGGTATTAAAGTGGATCCTAAAAAGGTGGAAGCCATTATTAATTGAAAGCCGCCTCGAAATGTACCGAAAGTGAGGAGTTTCCTAGTCCCGGCTGGGTATTATCGTCGCTTTGTGAAAGGATTTTTAGTTATCACATCCCCACTTACTAAACTACTCTAAAAGGATGTTAAGTTTGAATGGACTGACAAATGTCAAGTGAGCTTTGAGTGATTAAAAAAGATGCTAACAGAAGCCCCAGTTCTTACTCAACCGACATCCAGTAAAGAATATTTTATGTACAGTGATGCCTTAAAAATTGGATCAGGTTGTGTGTTGATGCAAGATGGTAAAGTTGTGGCATTTACCTCAAGGCAATTGAAGCCTCACGAATATAACTACCCTACTCATAATCTATAGTTGGCGATAATAGTTTTTGCTTTAAAGATATGGCGACACTACTTGTATGGAGAAAGATGTAAGATTTATACAAATCATAAAAGCATTAAGTATTTGCTCACACAGAAATACCTTAATTTGAGACAGCGTAGATGGTTGGAATTATTCAAAGACTATGACTGTATAGTTGATTATCATCTAGGTAAAGCAAACATGGTGGCAGATGCCTTGAGTTGAAAGATGGTGGCATCGTTACTATTGTAACAATGTAAATGGAGATTTGCACCAAATGGAGCATTGATAGCTCAATTGAAAGCATGACCAAATATGAAACAAATAATAATCGATGCCAGAAAGATGATGGAAAATTATAACAGATAGTTCAATCAATATATAAAGGATGCCCATTAGAGTACTTAATAAGAGAAGATGGAGGTTTGTATTATAAAAATAGACTATGCGTACCAAATTATAAAGAGCTAAAGAAAACCTTATTGCGAGAAGCGCACAACAGAGTTTTCACTATGCATCCCAGAGATAACAAGATGTATCAAGATTTGAAGCAAATTTATTAGTTGCCAGGAATGAAAAGAGACATGGTTGACTATGTTTTCAAGTGTCTGACTTGCCAACAAGTGAAGGCGAAACACTAATTTCCTTCTGGGTTGTTGAATCCCATTCCAATCCCACAGTGGAAATGGAAAAATATTACTATAGATTTTGTTACAGGGTTGCCCCTCACTCAAAGAAAGTATGATGCATCATGGGTAATTGCAAATAGGCTAACCAAGATGGCTCATTTCATACCAGTTCGATCAGACTACCCACTAAACAGATTGGCTGAATTATATGTAAACGAAATTGCTCGATTACATGGAATTCCTGTGTTGGTAATTTCTGATCGAGATCCAAGATTTACATTTAGATTTTGGAAAATTTTATAGCAAGCTTTGGGCACCAAACTCCACTACAGTACAACATTTCATCCGTAAACAGACGGGCAATTTGAACGAGTTATTCAAGTGTTGGAAGATATGATGAGGTTGCACCTTGGATTTTTCAAGAAGTTGGGATATATACATTGCTCTAATGGAATTGTATACAAAAATGGTTATAAAGTTAGCATCGGTATGGCACATTACGAAGATTTATATGGCAGAAAGTGTAAAATTTCAATCTGTTGGACCGAACTAACTGAGAAAAAGGTAATTGGTCCTAACATTATTAAAGATACTGAAGAAAAGATGCAAATTATCAAAGCAAAGATCAAAGACTGCCAGTAGTCATGTGTAGACTTAAAGAGAAAAGACATTGAATACCAAATGGGAGATAAAGTGTTCTTAAAGGTGTGGCAATAGAGGAAGGTACTACGATTTGGAAAGAAAGGGAAGCTTAATTCAAGGTTTATTAGTCCATATAAAGGTATAGAATGGGTTAGACCTGTTGCTTATAGATGATGGAATATGACATGGCATATATATGATGATCACGCAGTGGAAAAATAATAAAATTGATCATACATACCATGCAATCCGTAAATAAGAATTTAAAACATGCAATTTTAGGGTTTTAAAACTTACAACTTTAGATGCACTTTAAGACTTGATTTTGATGATGACCAGCAATTAGGATGAACTTATATGCTTCAGGTCTTGAACACCAATGCCAAAGAAACAACCTTTATGCCACTCCTCTCTATGTTCACACACACAATTGCAATGAAGGCTTAAAATTGAGAGTGCTAGCTCTATGCATAAATAATTGGCAATGGTAATGGATTGAAGCTACAAGATCTAATCTTGTACTTCCTTTAGGTTGCTATTACTGCCCAAGAGAACAAGAAATAATCCTTTCCCCTTGTGTATTTCGGCCAAGAGTGAGAGAGAGAGAATCACACCTAGGGTTTTCTTTTGTTCACAAACTATATATCATTTATTTTGGTAAGTATTAATTCCGAAATTTACTACCTAAAGATCATAAATTTAGCCTCAATCACTTCCTAAAATCAAGTGACATATATTAATTCAAACTCTTTTGAATTTTAAATTCAAATTAATTTGAAATAAACATGAGACATTTAATCAAATTAAATCACTTAATTTAGGGATATGGTTGCCGAAATTCCCATTGAATTTATCCTTGGATTTTCGGTTACCTTATCTCCATTTAATTAATTTATTTTGATTTAAATGCCATTAGGATTTAATACTCAATTAACTTAATTAATCCAAGATAATTAATTAATTGAAATTAATCTTATTGGGCTGAATTTATCTCTCTTATGGACCAAGGTCCAATAGCAATTTTAATACCCATTACATACATTAATTTGACTTTAATTAAAAGCCCAAATTAATGCCCAATCTTCAATTTAAATATTTTAAGCCCAATGCTTTGTGTGCGATCCTATAATTCCATTTAATATTGGCAATGAATTAATGAATTAATTCAAAGGCTATATATATTCTCTAGCAAGATATTATAGCATTCCAAATTAAAATGAAAATACAAATGGCATTTAGTGACCTAATACAATTTTGCATAGTCCCTTACCCTTAAATATCAGAATTAATATAAGGCATGGAACTAGTCATCCTTATATATTAATTTCTTTCTTGATATTCCAGTGACACTGAACTCTCAAATAAATAATGATTTCTCATTATTTCATCTCGGTATGGCCATACACTTCTCAGTTCACTGATCAAGTGGCCGATGATATTTTCTCTCTTATTGAGAGGGGTAATCCCTTCACTTCTCTCATGCTCTCTAACATGAATCAGTGCATACCCATACTTGTCACTTTGTTATGAGTACGTTAGGTGTATGCCAAAATATACAGTAATTCATAAAGAGTTTCATAGAGATTTTAGGTCTAAGAACTCTTATGCAAAACTTGCATATGAGAAACACTTATGACTTGTATCATGTAGTATTCTCATAAACGGATTGAATCCAGATACCATGTTCTAAACATGTATCTATGATCTCTGATTGACACTCTTGTCCTTATGATCCGTAAGACATAACTCATCTTATTAGAGAGAGCATACTAGTCTTAATTCATTTGTTATTCCCATAACAATGACTGACTAGGGATATTTAAAATGAAGTCTCTATTGTTTCAAGGTCTTACAACCATGTGCCTCACACATGATAACTTAAACTGAAACAATATTCTTGCATAGTTTTATCAATTGATATGCACCGGAATACAATAGATAAAACAAATACCTCATTTATTAAAAATACTTTATAACAATGTATTGGGGCTAGGGCTTATACTAACAATAGATTAATGCTCCTTTTAAAATTTATCCAAGTTGCATGATGTCTTTCATGTTTCTATGCTTTAAAGATACTGATAGGAAGAATCTCACATAGTGCCCTTGCAAAAAATAACAGTACAACCTAACTATTCCTATGATGAAGAACTAAAAGAAATTTTAGCTTGAGAGGTTAGATAATTGCGGAACAAGCAGATTCATTTGTTAAAGTACTGTGGCAGCATCATGGCCTAGAAGAGGCCATATGGGAACCTGAACCAGTCATAAGAGCACAGTACCCGTAATTATTCAAACCAGGCATGAATTTCGGGGACAAAATTCTTTTAAGGGGGAGAGAAATGTGAAGCCCCTAATTAGACCTTGGGAGAATATACAGGTATTCTTAAATGGTAATAGGATCACTGTGTGTGTGTAAAGTTAGTGAATTACAAGTTGGGGCATAAAGGTAATTACTTTAAAAGAAAAGGGGTAAAATGGTCATTTTAAATTACACCATGCATGTGATTAATTATGGGGAAGAAGTTAATTAAGGGGTCCAATTAAAAAGGAAAAGAGTAAGTTTAGGGGTAAAAACATAAATTTAAGAAGTTTAGTACAACTTTGGAAAAGTTAATATGGGAGCAAGGCACCTATCTCTTTAGAATCTTCTTGAGAAAAGTAGAAAAATCAAGGGAGTTTAGGGAGATGAGGGCTGGACACTTTAAGGAGTTCTAAGGCGACCATTTCTCTCAACTAAGCTCTTAAAAACACTTAAAAAGCTTAATTTGATTTTTGCTTAAAGAGAGAGAATTTAGGGGTTACCATTTTAGGGTAACAACTCCTTCCTTTCTTCTTTAATTTTGGTAAATTGATAATCAATTAGAAGGATTATATAAATAATTTATATCATAACAACATGTGAATCTATTATATGTAGAAGGGCAATCCAGCAAAGGGAAGGAAAAGGTAAGAGGACGAGCTTGAAGAAGGTGAAATCACTAAAAAAAGGTATAAGAACTTCTTGAAAGTTTGTGGTGTTACCTTATTGTAGTGAGTAGTTAAATTGAGATTTTTGTTGAAAGCATATTTGAATATGAGGGTTGAATTGGCATGAGAACCGGCATAGGGGATATGCCTTCTCTTTGGCAAAAATTTATCCTTAGGCTTACTGAACCTATCCAGAATATTTTTTCCATATTTGGAGTTTGAGAGCTCCAAATTGAGTAATTCCAATTGAAATAGAACCTAGACTCATAAAACTAAATTTTATAAGGAGAGATCGATGTCTGATTCTTTTTCTATGATAGACAAAATTGAGCTTGAACTTTTACTGTGTTTGCTACCTTGTCATTAGGAGTAGTCTACCTTATTTTATGAATATATTGAGATTTAAAAGTCCAAATGGAATTATTTTTAATGTTTTAAAAACTAGAAATGTAGATAAACAATTTTGTAGAAGATTATTTTGCTAGAAAAAGTCGTTTAGCATGTCTAAACCCGGATGCAAATTAAATTTTTGAACCAATCGACAAAATATTGTGAAAAAGGGTTTGACCAGGAAGGGCATAGAATAGTCATTACAATTGTAATGGCCCAAATACCGAGTTAGTGATGAGTAGTATTTTTCGATAGTGAATAATGATATTGGGGTGAACAGTACCTCATAGAGTCAAAAAATATTTTATTTGATCATTGGAAAAAACATGTCAGCAGGAGCCTGTGTTTCAAATTTGAAATGAAAATAAAGTCAAACAAGTCTCCAAAAGCTGAAAATAAGAAAATTTCATGGTTTCGGTTCAAATAGTGTCCGAGTTGACTAAGATTTGATCGAAACTTTAAAAATAGCAAATGATCTCTAAAAATCGCCAGAATATCAAAATCCACATTAAATGAGATGTAGAATCATATGGTATTGAAAAATTAATTTTTTTGTGATTTTAAAAAATTAGGTTATCGGACTGGTAAAAGTGAATCAGATCAAAAAATAGTTTCTGATTGACACAAAAATATTTGTGGAGATTAATAAATATATTTTGAAGACTATGGAAGCATTTTTAAGAAGGTTTGGACTTAGAAAGTAAGAGAAAAATAATGATTTCGGTTTAAATAGTAATTGATTGACTGCGGGTTTGACTGAAACTTTAAAAATAGTAAATGATCTTTAAAAATTGCAAAAATTTTTAGTTGAGCTTTAATTATTATTTATAATTATTTGATAGTGAAAAAGCAATTTTATGGTAACATCTTTGTTAATCGGACCAATTTGAGTGAACCGGCCTAGAAATTGACTCCGATTGAGCTAAAATTTTGTATAAAGGCTTAAATTATTATTTTAAGAATTATGAAATTGATTTTGAGTGAATTTGAGTTTGGGAAGAGAGAAGAATAATTTACAATGCATTAATTGGGCTTAAGAATCAAATTAGGCTTAATTAGGCCCAACCCCTTTGGTTGAACCAAGCCAAGCCCAAACCAGCCCTATAAATAGCCTAAAAATCTACCATTTTCCAGAAACCTCACCCAGCCTCTCTCTCTCTCCCGTTTCTTCTTCTTGGCCAAGTTACTTTTCTTTTCCCTTCTATTGATTTCTTCATTTTTTAATCAATTTTCTCTCTAAATCCAAGGTGCCCTACCATATTTCAATCCCTCTACTAGCTAATTATAACCTATAATCTTTATTTAAGGGAAGAAAAGTGGGAAAGACTAAGGATTCAAGGTTAGGACAAATTCAAGGTAAGAGAAATTGAAGGTTTTAATTTGGTTTAATGATTCTAATAGACTAATTAGGATGTGTATAGTATGATTATGATGTAATATTGTTTAAAAGAAGCAAAATAGTGATGATTTAATTAGATGGAATATTTGGCCACTTTAGGTTCAAAGGATGAGGAAGATGTTTTAAAGGTTAAAGGCAAAGGAGAAAAGGTTTAAAGTGAGGGGATTAAGCTTTTAAGATAAGTGGATACAATATCCTTTAATTTCCATGAATTTTAAGACGATATATGATTATGTATATTATGGAATTGTGTATACAAGTCATGATTAAAGGAGATTAATGTTATAGATATGTTAGAGGAGGTTAAAAATGGTGATTTAAGTGATTAAAATGAAAAGAAAATAAGAATAGGAAGATGAGATTGGGTTGGCCGGATAAGGTATAAGAAGGAAAATTTGTGAAATTAATTAAGTTGTGCATGTATTATGTACATAATGAGAATTATATGGTATAATATGTTTAGGTAAGATTTGAATGTAAATGAGAGTAGTAATGTAAAATATGTGGGTTATAATGTAATTTATTAAAAGATATCCAAATATTTATTGAAAGGCAAATGTGGGAAATACGTTAATTAGTGTATTAGATAATGGAATTAGTGATAAAAGAGGAAAGAATTAATTTAGAGTGAAGAATTTAGTCTTGACCGAATAATATACTAGAATTAATATAGTATACCTTAACATACAAGGGTATAAAAGCATGAAGATATGTTAGCTAGTGTATAATTTAATTTAATAATTGTTTGAATGAAGAATAGTGGACTATTGGATAAAAAAAATGCAAGAAGAGTTCATAGAAGGCCAAATACTTTGAAGTATGGATGTAACTTATGTAATCTAATAGTTATAAGGCCATAAAAATAATAGTAATTGAAAATAAAGTACATAGTGATTTATTGAGAAGTATTAAAATTTAATTAAGTATAATTTACATTGATAGTGTATTATACTTTAAATAAAGTTATTAAAGTATAATATATTTAATTGAAATAATAGTGAAAAAATTAGTAAATATTGATAAGTGTGGACGTAAATGCAATTTTTGTGAATATGGAATATGTATGAATAATTTTTAGGTGAGAAAATGTATTATGCTTAAAGTGCAAATAATGAATTATGATGAAATAATTCATGAAATATGAAAAAAATGAATTGATGAGAAAGTTAACTGTCTGATGTATTGAAATGAGAATCAAATGGAAAGGTTAAAATGCGAAATGAAAATGGTGAATTATTGTGAGATAATTCATAAAAATGTGTAAAGTGACAAAATAATTGATTGAAAAGTGTACTGAAATAGAAAGGCAAATGAGAATGCTAAAATGTGAAAGGAAAATTCTGAAATGAGTAAAAAATTTTGCCCTTAGTAGTGGTCAGGAAGTTAAAATCCAGTTTAGGATATGAATGGCTAGCCATAGGGATACCCATACCGCGGTGCAAGTCATGGTGACTTGCTTTGCTATGGTAGGATCGTATGATCTCTCATAGCATCTGATCTGTTCTGTTTTCTGTTATGTAAAAAATGGTATTTTTGGGTAATTTTTCAGTTTGTATTGTGGCTTTGTGGGGTCCACATCCCGTATTTTTGGTCTGAAGATTTCTGTCGGGATTGTACTAGGGGCATAAATATAAAAATAAGCTAAAAAGTGCAAAAAGTAAAGAAAAAAATGAATGAAGTTTAAAAATGAAAAATGACCTAATTGAAAAAAAAATAAAAAGTTTAGGGGTAAAAAGGTAATTTCTCCAAATAGTGAGTTTATTGAATAAAAGTGACAAGCAATGAATAAAGGATAAAAATGGAAAGAAACATTGAATAACTAGCCCTAAAATGAATTCTTATAATTATGAAGGACTAAAATGTAATTTTACAAGTGATAAAATAAGGATTAATTGGCAATTTATATGTCAAATAATGAGTTTTGAATGAAAATAAATGAATTGGTGGCAAGATTGTAATTAAAGTGTAAAAAGAATGGAGATTTTGTAATTAATTGAAAGTTAGGGACTTAATTGGAAGGAATTTAAAAGATTCAAAGTTTAGTTTCTAGGTGGAAATGAAACATAAGTGAACTTATTTGAAAAGAATGAGAAAAACTAGTACTAAAATGTAAAGTGGTAAGAAAATAACATGTTAAGGATCAATATATAATTTGCCATAAAAATAAAATATTAGTGAATAAAAGATAGATTACATTTCAAATAAAAAAATTAAGTACAAAAGTAAAGATAAGCAGTGGCACTCGTGAAAATAAGTGATAAAAGAGAGCACCATCGTAAATTAGTGAAAGTGCAAGGATCAAATCGTAATTTAGCAAATGAAATATTAATTGAAGGACGAAATCATAAATGAATCCTATTATGTGGTGAAATAGGGACCAAAAATGTAATTCTTGCACTAAAAAAAGTAAGGACTAAATTGTAATTTTACATGTCATATCATATATTAAGAGTAAATAGTGAAAATATGAAGTAAAATTTGCAAATGTACAACTTTAGGGATCATATTATAATTCGCCAATAATAATGGTAGGGAAAGGACTAAAATGGAAATTCAGAAATAGTATGGTCCATAAGTGTAATTAAAAGTATTATTAATATTATTTAAGAAATGGCAAAAATAGTAATATTTGGCAAGTGAAAAGTAAATTGCAAGTTAATAGAATTTTTAAAAAGGAGAGTAAATTAAAAGTTAGTCCTGATAAAACTAAAAGAAGATTAGCCTGCAAATTGAATTAAAATGTAATCAGTAAATGAGATAAGTTGGAAAAGGTTAGGAAAATTAAGGATAAAACTGTTATAAAAAGTATCAATGCCTAGGTTAATAATATTAAATTAATTAGTAATGCTACTGTAATGTTAAAGAAATTATCAAAGGGGTTAGCAAAGCATAGGTAAATCATAATAGTAATGAAAAAAAAATGACAAAAAGATTGATTAGGAAAGTAAAGTAAAAGTATTGCTAATAAGACCCTAGCACTTAGATGTTACCAAATGAAAAGTGTAAGCATAGTAATAGACAATTCTAGTAAATTGATAGATAATTGAGGTAGAAATATTAAAGAGCTAGTGATGATCTAATGTAAGAAATGAATAAGCTAGTGTATTCATGCATAAGATTAGAATTGAAAAGTTTGGGATATGTATTCTACCACTGGGCATTTTTAATGCTCAGCGCAAGTTTTGCAGATAGACGCGGAGGATGATAGGAGGCTTAGGCATGGTATGCATGTTATCGTAAGGAATAGGAATGTAAGTATTAAAATTATGGTTATGTATTTGTGTAAGTATAAACTGTAATTAGTATTGCATATGAATTATTTTATTGTTATAGTGCTTAGGTATTAGAAATGTAAAAAAAAAATTATCGAACTATCTGGTTTAGTGCATCAGGCGACTATAGCTTCGATGTGACATCTGAGTTAGTCAGTCGCTGTATGTATAGTACATTTTTATAAGGGTGTTACAACAATAATAATTATCCGATTCAAATTTTTTAAAATTTTCAATTGATGCCTCTGAAGCCAAAAGTGTAGCCAATCTCAACCAGTTTTGACAACAAATGAGAACCTCGACTGTAATCGAAGTTAAAGAATTTCTAAATTTATCTAAAATTCTTCCTCCAATGCTAAAAGTTGATTCAAAAACTACAATCGAGCACTGAATAGTCAAGACATCTCTAGCAAGCTTAGCCAAAATTAGATAATTTGACCTATTTATTTTTCACCAACTCAAAATATCAAAATCAAGAGAATTTATTTACTAATTTGTCAGTCAAATAAGCATCCAAATCTCATTGAGCTATAACTTGCTCTTTATCCTCATTTTCCAAAAATCAGACATCAACATCATCATCATCAATTTTATCAAAATTAGGTGGTGGTGCTACAATTTTATAATATGAAAAACCAAAGTGATGTTTGTCAAGAAACAGAAAAAGTTTTTGATAGTTTTGCAAAAAGAGCAACCCATAGCTCCATAGTGGAAACAAGTTTCTCCAAATCTAGCAATGAGTTAAACCTACTTCTCTCTAAACTAAATTTTAGATTTGGAGATGACGTGCTGCATCCTTTTTATTATTATTATTATTATTATTATTATTATTATTATTATTATTATTATTATTATTATTATTATTATTATTATTATTATTATTCAATAGAAGCATTCTTTGTTTGACGTTAAGAAATTGCAACAGAAAATAATTTTGCAAGATGAAAAACTCGGTAAAGGCTAGTACAGAAAAATAAAAAGCAAAAGACGAAGTGACCTGGCGGCAGCAATAGCATGTCCCAATTCATGCACCAATACAGAAATCAAAGTTGAAAGTAATAAATAAGCAGCATCAGCAAGTGAGGGACTCAACGCATATATCTGCATAAGGAGTAAATAATGACTTTACCAAATAAGAATCTGATGGAATTACATTAAGATCAACAGCTTATATGTTAAAAGCTCAGCATCGAAATTAAAACCCGTGGAGAAAATCCAAACACGAAGGAACTGAGAGCATATTTTCGCTCTGTACTTCCACCAAAAATATGCAGAATAATGCCAAATTCCCAAAAAACAATCTGCATGTTGAAAAAAGGATTATAAAAAATCATAAACTTGAGAATAACATAGAAGGAAAAGAAAGGGTGATTTCAGATGAAAAGAACACTACCATAGTGGCTGTAAACAGCGCGATTAGGCTAAAACCGACCCCAATCGAGAACCATAGTTTGAAAAATCTGGCATGCCTCCTTCCAAATCGAAAAAGTGGAACATTCAAGGCTAAGATTTTGTAATCGCAATACCAGCAGGAGATGGTGTTCGATGGATGTCGGCTTCGAGATTCGGAAGTTTGGACGGGTAGTAGACTCAGTTTGTCCCCTTCCAAACCTCCTGATTTGCCTCTCCTCCATCGTCGCCGCAGCTGCCGTTCAATCTGTCGGTTACAGCGAATATAGAACCCCCCAAAGGTGTTTCCGGTAAGCTAAAATTGGGAGTTTTACAAATCATCCTATTATCTTGAAAGGATATTTTAAAAATAAAGAATGTCTTAAAAATTCGAAATAATTTTGTGCAATTATATAAAAATTCAAAATAATTTGATATATCTTTTCGATTTTTTTATACTAAATAATATAATATAATTCGATACTTTAGATAATTTAATATTTTTAAAATTTTATAAAATAAATTTATACAAAAATAAATACAAATATAATTAAAATATCTTAACAAGTATAATTAAAATTTAAGTCAAAATATATTACTTAAAAATAAACATTCAACAGTTTTTTCTGTATTAGGATGACACTAATTTTAGAATCTTGAATAATACCTAAAAAAAATAATATAAATTTTAAATAATTAGACAACCAAAAAATATAAATATTAAATAGAAAATTTTAAAAAAATACGCGAATATAATTTTGAGGCCCCTAATTAGACATTGGGAGAATATATAGGTGTTCTTAAATGGTAACTAGATCGCATACGCGTATAATTAGCGAATTACAAGTTGGAGTATAAAGGTAATTACTTTAAAAGAAGATGGATAAAATAGTCATTTTAAATTAAGCCATGCATGTGATTAATTATAGGAAAAAAGTTAATTAAGGGACCCAATTGAAAAGAAAAAGAGTAAATCTAGGGATAAAAACATAAATTTAAGAAGTTTAGTGCAACTTTGAAAAAGTTAATATGGGAGTAAAGCCCCAATCTCTCTAGAATTTTCTTGACAAAAGTAGAAAAATCAAGGGGATTTAAGGAGATGAGGCCCGGCCACTTCAAAGAGTTCTAAAGCAACCATTTCTCTCAACAAAGCTCTCAAAAACACTTAAAAAGCTTAATTTAATTTTTGTTTGAGGAGAGAAAATTTAGGGGTTACCATTTTAGGGTAACAATTCCTTCCATTCTTTATTAATTTTGGTAAATTGATAATCAATTAGAAGGATTATATGAATCATTTGTATCATAACATGTGAATCTATTTTGTGTAAAAGGGCAATCCAACAAAGGGAAGGAAAAGGTAGGAGGAGGAGCTTGAAGAATGTGAAATCACTAAAAAAAAGGTATGGGGACTTCTTGAAATTTTGTGGTGTTACCTTATTGTAGTGAGTAGAGATGTTAAATTGAGATTTTTTTTTTGAAAGGATATTTGAATATGGGGGTTGAATTAGCATAAGAACTGAAATAGGGGATATGCCCTCTCTTTGACAAAAATCTGTCCTTAGGCTCACTGAACCTATCCAGACTATTTTGCCCATATCTAGAGTTTGAGAGCTCCAAATTGAGTAATTCTAGTTGGAATAAAACCTAGACTCATAAACCTAAATTTCATAAGAAGAGACCCATATTCGATTATTTCTTTATGATAGTCAAAATTGAGCTTGAACCCTAACTGTGTCTTCTACCTTATCATTAGGAGTAGTCTACCTTGTTTTGTAAATATCTGGAGATTTAAATGTCCAAATGGAATGATTTTTTTATTTTTTAGAAACTAGAAACATAGAGGAACAACTTTTTAGAAGATCATTTTGCTAGAAAAAGTCATTTATCATGTCTAAATTGTGATGCAAATTAAGTTTTTGAACTAGTCAACAGAATATTGTGAAAAAGGGTTTGACCAGCAAGGGCATAGAATAGTCATTATATTTTTGGTATCAGAGCACCTAGGTTTAGGCAGTTCTGGCTACTAAGAGAGAGCATGCATGTATAGAATGTTTATAGTGTTGGCCTAATGCAGATGCCCATGTTTTATGATAGATAGTTGATCATGGAAGGGTTAAGGGAGGCAATAGATGAATCTGCTGAAAGTAATTTGCCGGTTAGATCAAACCCTTCCAATATGGAATCTTCAACCTCTATTCAGGGTGATGTACCTGCAACTGCTATTCTTGGGGAAGCATTATTGAAACTTTATCAGGATATGGCTCAAATTTTACAAAGGATGATGACTCCCAAAGTCCCTATTGCAGAAATTAAAAAACATGGAGCATAGGAGTTCTTTGGTACTACATTAGAGGAATCAGAGAAGGCAGAGTTTTGGGTAGAAAATACTCGGCGTGTATTTGATGAGATCCAATGCCTAGCTAGTCAGAAAGTCATGTGCGTTGTGTCCTTACTTTAGGGACCAGCATATGACTAGTGGAAACTAGTGCTAAAGCAGCCCCAATTACGTAATCCTCGCACTTAAGAGTTCTTTTCGAAGGAGATTAAGAAAAGATATGTTACAGAAGCCTATAAAGAGGAGAAATTGAGACAATTTCTAAATTGAAAACAAAGAGGCATGACGGTGGCTGAATATAAGAAGGAATTCAGCCGTCTAAGTAAATATGCACCAGAGTAAATGCTAACTGGAGCCTTTAAATGTCGAAAATCTGAGGATGGCTTAAACAATCGTATTAGGGAGCACTTGATCGAACCTACTTCGTTGCAGGTAGTGGACTACTATCAACTTGTATAAGCAGCCATCCAAGTAGAAAAGAATAAAGTGGCTAAGAAGGAGAAAGAGCAAAGAAGAAATATTGCTAGAGGTGGTGCATCTACAGGAAAGAGACCTCGGATTGCATAGGGTGATCAATTAGCCAAATCTTTTAACAATCTTGCTACTCGGGGTAAATGGCAGGGAACATTTACTTTATCTAAATCAGATAAGAAGACGTCAATAGGATAGGGTGAAAGATAGCCACTGGAGTGCACCTGTTGTTTTAGGAAGCATTGAGGTACCTATAGGATTTTAACATGTGCTTATTTCAGATGTGGCGGTACTGACCATTTCATGGCTAATTATCCATTAAAACAAGAGCAGGAGTCAGCATAGTAAAGCAATAGGGAAGCCTCTAATGCATCCTTAACAAGTAGAGGGCGTGGAAAAGGTCGAGGTGGAGCCAGTCAATTTAAAGCCCAGTCTAGAAATGCTTCTGAGACCGTTGATCGACCCTTCACTTTTACACCTCCCGCTCAAGCATATGCAATGAAAGTTTATGAAGAAGTAGATGCCTCGAAAGCCATAGCGGGTATTTTCTCACTTTTTAACACTGATATGTATGTGTTTATCGATCTGGATTTTACTCATTCTTATAATTGTATTGGGGACCTGGGTAAAAATATAACAAATGTGGAACGGTTAGTGTTTGATATATGTGTGACTAGCCCTTTGGGCCACAATGTTTGTGTGAATAAAATACATAGGAATTGCCCTATTGTGATTCAAGGGAAAGAATTTCCCGCAGACTTAATAGATTTAACATTACATGAATTTGATGTGATACTAGGTATGGATTGGTTAATTAAACACCATGCAATAGTGAATTATAAGACAAAGATGGTAGAGCTAAAAGATGCAGAGGAAAGGAAATAACAGTCTAGGGTATTAGATTAAAACCTTTAACAACCGTTATATCAGCTATGCAAGCTAGGCATTTCCTTAGGAAAGGGTGTGAAGCATTCTTGGCCCTAATGCTTAATTCCAGGAGAGAAGTTAAATCTTTCAGACATACCGATAGTGAATGAATTTCTTGATGCATTTCTTGAGGAGCTACCTGGTCTTCTACCTGAAAGAGAAGTAGAGTTATCCATAGAAACATTACCAAGAATTGCTCCCATTTCTAGGGCACCATATAGGATGGCACCATCAGAGTTAAAGGAGTTGAAAGTTCAACTATAAGAGTTATTAGATAAGGGTTTTATCAAGCCTAGCGTGTCCTCTTGGAGCACACCAGTGTTATTTGTTAAAAAGAAAGATGGCACCTTAAGGATGTATATTAATTATAGATAGCTCAACAAGGTGACAGTGAAGAATAAATATCCTCTACCTTGGATTGAAGATTTATTTGATCAATTAAAAGATGCTGGGGTGTTTTCTAAGATCGACTTGAGATCAGAATATTATCAACTTTGAGTGGAGGATGATGACATCCCGAAAACTGCTTTTAGAACCAGGTATGGCCAGTATGAATTTTTGGTTATGCCTTTTGGATTAACTAATGCTCCAGCAGCCTTTATGGATTTAATGAATAGGGTATTCAGACCCTATTTGGACTAGTTTGTAGTAGTGTTTATTGATGATATACCGGTATACTCTCGAAGTGAAGCAGAACATATAAAGCATCTGAGAATTGTGTCACAGACTTTGTGAGAGAAACAATTGTATGCTAAGCTAAGCAAATGTGATTTCTAGCTTAAGGATGTTTCTTTCCTTGGAAACATTATATCATCAGAAGGTATTAAAGTGGATCCTAAAAAGGTGGAAGCCATTATTAATTGAAAGCCGCCTCGAAATGTACCGAAAGTGAGGAGTTTCCTAGTCCCGGCTGGGTATTATCGTCGCTTTGTGAAAGGATTTTTAGTTATCACATCCCCACTTACTAAACTACTCTAAAAGGATGTTAAGTTTGAATGGACTGACAAATGTCAAGTGAGCTTTGAGTGATTAAAAAAGATGCTAACAGAAGCCCCAGTTCTTACTCAACCGACATCCAGTAAAGAATATTTTATGTACAGTGATGCCTTAAAAATTGGATCAGGTTGTGTGTTGATGCAAGATGGTAAAGTTGTGGCATTTACCTCAAGGCAATTGAAGCCTCACGAATATAACTACCCTACTCATAATCTATAGTTGGCGATAATAGTTTTTGCTTTAAAGATATGGCGACACTACTTGTATGGAGAAAGATGTAAGATTTATACAAATCATAAAAGCATTAAGTATTTGCTCACACAGAAATACCTTAATTTGAGACAGCGTAGATGGTTGGAATTATTCAAAGACTATGACTGTATAGTTGATTATCATCTAGGTAAAGCAAACATGGTGGCAGATGCCTTGAGTTGAAAGATGGTGGCATCGTTACTATTGTAACAATGTAAATGGAGATTTGCACCAAATGGAGCATTGATAGCTCAATTGAAAGCATGACCAAATATGAAACAAATAATAATCGATGCCAGAAAGATGATGGAAAATTATAACAGATAGTTCAATCAATATATAAAGGATGCCCATTAGAGTACTTAATAAGAGAAGATGGAGGTTTGTATTATAAAAATAGACTATGCGTACCAAATTATAAAGAGCTAAAGAAAACCTTATTGCGAGAAGCGCACAACAGAGTTTTCACTATGCATCCCAGAGATAACAAGATGTATCAAGATTTGAAGCAAATTTATTAGTTGCCAGGAATGAAAAGAGACATGGTTGACTATGTTTTCAAGTGTCTGACTTGCCAACAAGTGAAGGCGAAACACTAATTTCCTTCTGGGTTGTTGAATCCCATTCCAATCCCACAGTGGAAATGGAAAAATATTACTATAGATTTTGTTACAGGGTTGCCCCTCACTCAAAGAAAGTATGATGCATCATGGGTAATTGCAAATAGGCTAACCAAGATGGCTCATTTCATACCAGTTCGATCAGACTACCCACTAAACAGATTGGCTGAATTATATGTAAACGAAATTGCTCGATTACATGGAATTCCTGTGTTGGTAATTTCTGATCGAGATCCAAGATTTACATTTAGATTTTGGAAAATTTTATAGCAAGCTTTGGGCACCAAACTCCACTACAGTACAACATTTCATCCGTAAACAGACGGGCAATTTGAACGAGTTATTCAAGTGTTGGAAGATATGATGAGGTTGCACCTTGGATTTTTCAAGAAGTTGGGATATATACATTGCTCTAATGGAATTGTATACAAAAATGGTTATAAAGTTAGCATCGGTATGGCACATTACGAAGATTTATATGGCAGAAAGTGTAAAATTTCAATCTGTTGGACCGAACTAACTGAGAAAAAGGTAATTGGTCCTAACATTATTAAAGATACTGAAGAAAAGATGCAAATTATCAAAGCAAAGATCAAAGACTGCCAGTAGTCATGTGTAGACTTAAAGAGAAAAGACATTGAATACCAAATGGGAGATAAAGTGTTCTTAAAGGTGTGGCAATAGAGGAAGGTACTACGATTTGGAAAGAAAGGGAAGCTTAATTCAAGGTTTATTAGTCCATATAAAGGTATAGAATGGGTTAGACCTGTTGCTTATAGATGATGGAATATGACATGGCATATATATGATGATCACGCAGTGGAAAAATAATAAAATTGATCATACATACCATGCAATCCGTAAATAAGAATTTAAAACATGCAATTTTAGGGTTTTAAAACTTACAACTTTAGATGCACTTTAAGACTTGATTTTGATGATGACCAGCAATTAGGATGAACTTATATGCTTCAGGTCTTGAACACCAATGCCAAAGAAACAACCTTTATGCCACTCCTCTCTATGTTCACACACACAATTGCAATGAAGGCTTAAAATTGAGAGTGCTAGCTCTATGCATAAATAATTGGCAATGGTAATGGATTGAAGCTACAAGATCTAATCTTGTACTTCCTTTAGGTTGCTATTACTGCCCAAGAGAACAAGAAATAATCCTTTCCCCTTGTGTATTTCGGCCAAGAGTGAGAGAGAGAGAATCACACCTAGGGTTTTCTTTTGTTCACAAACTATATATCATTTATTTTGGTAAGTATTAATTCCGAAATTTACTACCTAAAGATCATAAATTTAGCCTCAATCACTTCCTAAAATCAAGTGACATATATTAATTCAAACTCTTTTGAATTTTAAATTCAAATTAATTTGAAATAAACATGAGACATTTAATCAAATTAAATCACTTAATTTAGGGATATGGTTGCCGAAATTCCCATTGAATTTATCCTTGGATTTTCGGTTACCTTATCTCCATTTAATTAATTTATTTTGATTTAAATGCCATTAGGATTTAATACTCAATTAACTTAATTAATCCAAGATAATTAATTAATTGAAATTAATCTTATTGGGCTGAATTTATCTCTCTTATGGACCAAGGTCCAATAGCAATTTTAATACCCATTACATACATTAATTTGACTTTAATTAAAAGCCCAAATTAATGCCCAATCTTCAATTTAAATATTTTAAGCCCAATGCTTTGTGTGCGATCCTATAATTCCATTTAATATTGGCAATGAATTAATGAATTAATTCAAAGGCTATATATATTCTCTAGCAAGATATTATAGCATTCCAAATTAAAATGAAAATACAAATGGCATTTAGTGACCTAATACAATTTTGCATAGTCCCTTACCCTTAAATATCAGAATTAATATAAGGCATGGAACTAGTCATCCTTATATATTAATTTCTTTCTTGATATTCCAGTGACACTGAACTCTCAAATAAATAATGATTTCTCATTATTTCATCTCGGTATGGCCATACACTTCTCAGTTCACTGATCAAGTGGCCGATGATATTTTCTCTCTTATTGAGAGGGGTAATCCCTTCACTTCTCTCATGCTCTCTAACATGAATCAGTGCATACCCATACTTGTCACTTTGTTATGAGTACGTTAGGTGTATGCCAAAATATACAGTAATTCATAAAGAGTTTCATAGAGATTTTAGGTCTAAGAACTCTTATGCAAAACTTGCATATGAGAAACACTTATGACTTGTATCATGTAGTATTCTCATAAACGGATTGAATCCAGATACCATGTTCTAAACATGTATCTATGATCTCTGATTGACACTCTTGTCCTTATGATCCGTAAGACATAACTCATCTTATTAGAGAGAGCATACTAGTCTTAATTCATTTGTTATTCCCATAACAATGACTGACTAGGGATATTTAAAATGAAGTCTCTATTGTTTCAAGGTCTTACAACCATGTGCCTCACACATGATAACTTAAACTGAAACAATATTCTTGCATAGTTTTATCAATTGATATGCACCGGAATACAATAGATAAAACAAATACCTCATTTATTAAAAATACTTTATAACAATGTATTGGGGCTAGGGCTTATACTAACAATAGATTAATGCTCCTTTTAAAATTTATCCAAGTTGCATGATGTCTTTCATGTTTCTATGCTTTAAAGATACTGATAGGAAGAATCTCACATAGTGCCCTTGCAAAAAATAACAGTACAACCTAACTATTCCTATGATGAAGAACTAAAAGAAATTTTAGCTTGAGAGGTTAGATAATTGCGGAACAAGCAGATTCATTTGTTAAAGTACTGTGGCAGCATCATGGCCTAGAAGAGGCCATATGGGAACCTGAACCAGTCATAAGAGCACAGTACCCGTAATTATTCAAACCAGGCATGAATTTCGGGGACAAAATTCTTTTAAGGGGGAGAGAAATGTGAAGCCCCTAATTAGACCTTGGGAGAATATACAGGTATTCTTAAATGGTAATAGGATCACTGTGTGTGTGTAAAGTTAGTGAATTACAAGTTGGGGCATAAAGGTAATTACTTTAAAAGAAAAGGGGTAAAATGGTCATTTTAAATTACACCATGCATGTGATTAATTATGGGGAAGAAGTTAATTAAGGGGTCCAATTAAAAAGGAAAAGAGTAAGTTTAGGGGTAAAAACATAAATTTAAGAAGTTTAGTACAACTTTGGAAAAGTTAATATGGGAGCAAGGCACCTATCTCTTTAGAATCTTCTTGAGAAAAGTAGAAAAATCAAGGGAGTTTAGGGAGATGAGGGCTGGACACTTTAAGGAGTTCTAAGGCGACCATTTCTCTCAACTAAGCTCTTAAAAACACTTAAAAAGCTTAATTTGATTTTTGCTTAAAGAGAGAGAATTTAGGGGTTACCATTTTAGGGTAACAACTCCTTCCTTTCTTCTTTAATTTTGGTAAATTGATAATCAATTAGAAGGATTATATAAATAATTTATATCATAACAACATGTGAATCTATTATATGTAGAAGGGCAATCCAGCAAAGGGAAGGAAAAGGTAAGAGGACGAGCTTGAAGAAGGTGAAATCACTAAAAAAAGGTATAAGAACTTCTTGAAAGTTTGTGGTGTTACCTTATTGTAGTGAGTAGTTAAATTGAGATTTTTGTTGAAAGCATATTTGAATATGAGGGTTGAATTGGCATGAGAACCGGCATAGGGGATATGCCTTCTCTTTGGCAAAAATTTATCCTTAGGCTTACTGAACCTATCCAGAATATTTTTTCCATATTTGGAGTTTGAGAGCTCCAAATTGAGTAATTCCAATTGAAATAGAACCTAGACTCATAAAACTAAATTTTATAAGGAGAGATCGATGTCTGATTCTTTTTCTATGATAGACAAAATTGAGCTTGAACTTTTACTGTGTTTGCTACCTTGTCATTAGGAGTAGTCTACCTTATTTTATGAATATATTGAGATTTAAAAGTCCAAATGGAATTATTTTTAATGTTTTAAAAACTAGAAATGTAGATAAACAATTTTGTAGAAGATTATTTTGCTAGAAAAAGTCGTTTAGCATGTCTAAACCCGGATGCAAATTAAATTTTTGAACCAATCGACAAAATATTGTGAAAAAGGGTTTGACCAGGAAGGGCATAGAATAGTCATTACAATTGTAATGGCCCAAATACCGAGTTAGTGATGAGTAGTATTTTTCGATAGTGAATAATGATATTGGGGTGAACAGTACCTCATAGAGTCAAAAAATATTTTATTTGATCATTGGAAAAAACATGTCAGCAGGAGCCTGTGTTTCAAATTTGAAATGAAAATAAAGTCAAACAAGTCTCCAAAAGCTGAAAATAAGAAAATTTCATGGTTTCGGTTCAAATAGTGTCCGAGTTGACTAAGATTTGATCGAAACTTTAAAAATAGCAAATGATCTCTAAAAATCGCCAGAATATCAAAATCCACATTAAATGAGATGTAGAATCATATGGTATTGAAAAATTAATTTTTTTGTGATTTTAAAAAATTAGGTTATCGGACTGGTAAAAGTGAATCAGATCAAAAAATAGTTTCTGATTGACACAAAAATATTTGTGGAGATTAATAAATATATTTTGAAGACTATGGAAGCATTTTTAAGAAGGTTTGGACTTAGAAAGTAAGAGAAAAATAATGATTTCGGTTTAAATAGTAATTGATTGACTGCGGGTTTGACTGAAACTTTAAAAATAGTAAATGATCTTTAAAAATTGCAAAAATTTTTAGTTGAGCTTTAATTATTATTTATAATTATTTGATAGTGAAAAAGCAATTTTATGGTAACATCTTTGTTAATCGGACCAATTTGAGTGAACCGGCCTAGAAATTGACTCCGATTGAGCTAAAATTTTGTATAAAGGCTTAAATTATTATTTTAAGAATTATGAAATTGATTTTGAGTGAATTTGAGTTTGGGAAGAGAGAAGAATAATTTACAATGCATTAATTGGGCTTAAGAATCAAATTAGGCTTAATTAGGCCCAACCCCTTTGGTTGAACCAAGCCAAGCCCAAACCAGCCCTATAAATAGCCTAAAAATCTACCATTTTCCAGAAACCTCACCCAGCCTCTCTCTCTCTCCCGTTTCTTCTTCTTGGCCAAGTTACTTTTCTTTTCCCTTCTATTGATTTCTTCATTTTTTAATCAATTTTCTCTCTAAATCCAAGGTGCCCTACCATATTTCAATCCCTCTACTAGCTAATTATAACCTATAATCTTTATTTAAGGGAAGAAAAGTGGGAAAGACTAAGGATTCAAGGTTAGGACAAATTCAAGGTAAGAGAAATTGAAGGTTTTAATTTGGTTTAATGATTCTAATAGACTAATTAGGATGTGTATAGTATGATTATGATGTAATATTGTTTAAAAGAAGCAAAATAGTGATGATTTAATTAGATGGAATATTTGGCCACTTTAGGTTCAAAGGATGAGGAAGATGTTTTAAAGGTTAAAGGCAAAGGAGAAAAGGTTTAAAGTGAGGGGATTAAGCTTTTAAGATAAGTGGATACAATATCCTTTAATTTCCATGAATTTTAAGACGATATATGATTATGTATATTATGGAATTGTGTATACAAGTCATGATTAAAGGAGATTAATGTTATAGATATGTTAGAGGAGGTTAAAAATGGTGATTTAAGTGATTAAAATGAAAAGAAAATAAGAATAGGAAGATGAGATTGGGTTGGCCGGATAAGGTATAAGAAGGAAAATTTGTGAAATTAATTAAGTTGTGCATGTATTATGTACATAATGAGAATTATATGGTATAATATGTTTAGGTAAGATTTGAATGTAAATGAGAGTAGTAATGTAAAATATGTGGGTTATAATGTAATTTATTAAAAGATATCCAAATATTTATTGAAAGGCAAATGTGGGAAATACGTTAATTAGTGTATTAGATAATGGAATTAGTGATAAAAGAGGAAAGAATTAATTTAGAGTGAAGAATTTAGTCTTGACCGAATAATATACTAGAATTAATATAGTATACCTTAACATACAAGGGTATAAAAGCATGAAGATATGTTAGCTAGTGTATAATTTAATTTAATAATTGTTTGAATGAAGAATAGTGGACTATTGGATAAAAAAAATGCAAGAAGAGTTCATAGAAGGCCAAATACTTTGAAGTATGGATGTAACTTATGTAATCTAATAGTTATAAGGCCATAAAAATAATAGTAATTGAAAATAAAGTACATAGTGATTTATTGAGAAGTATTAAAATTTAATTAAGTATAATTTACATTGATAGTGTATTATACTTTAAATAAAGTTATTAAAGTATAATATATTTAATTGAAATAATAGTGAAAAAATTAGTAAATATTGATAAGTGTGGACGTAAATGCAATTTTTGTGAATATGGAATATGTATGAATAATTTTTAGGTGAGAAAATGTATTATGCTTAAAGTGCAAATAATGAATTATGATGAAATAATTCATGAAATATGAAAAAAATGAATTGATGAGAAAGTTAACTGTCTGATGTATTGAAATGAGAATCAAATGGAAAGGTTAAAATGCGAAATGAAAATGGTGAATTATTGTGAGATAATTCATAAAAATGTGTAAAGTGACAAAATAATTGATTGAAAAGTGTACTGAAATAGAAAGGCAAATGAGAATGCTAAAATGTGAAAGGAAAATTCTGAAATGAGTAAAAAATTTTGCCCTTAGTAGTGGTCAGGAAGTTAAAATCCAGTTTAGGATATGAATGGCTAGCCATAGGGATACCCATACCGCGGTGCAAGTCATGGTGACTTGCTTTGCTATGGTAGGATCGTATGATCTCTCATAGCATCTGATCTGTTCTGTTTTCTGTTATGTAAAAAATGGTCTTTTTGGGTAATTTTTCAGTTTGTATTGTGGCTTTGTGGGGTCCACATCCCGTATTTTTGGTCTGAAGATTTCTGTCGGGATTGTACTAGGGGCATAAATATAAAAATAAGCTAAAAAGTGCAAAAAGTAAAGAAAAAAATGAATGAAGTTTAAAAATGAAAAATGACCTAATTGAAAAAAAAATAAAAAGTTTAGGGGTAAAAAGGTAATTTCTCCAAATAGTGAGTTTATTGAATAAAAGTGACAAGCAATGAATAAAGGATAAAAATGGAAAGAAACATTGAATAACTAGCCCTAAAATGAATTCTTATAATTATGAAGGACTAAAATGTAATTTTACAAGTGATAAAATAAGGATTAATTGGCAATTTATATGTCAAATAATGAGTTTTGAATGAAAATAAATGAATTGGTGGCAAGATTGTAATTAAAGTGTAAAAAGAATGGAGATTTTGTAATTAATTGAAAGTTAGGGACTTAATTGGAAGGAATTTAAAAGATTCAAAGTTTAGTTTCTAGGTGGAAATGAAACATAAGTGAACTTATTTGAAAAGAATGAGAAAAACTAGTACTAAAATGTAAAGTGGTAAGAAAATAACATGTTAAGGATCAATATATAATTTGCCATAAAAATAAAATATTAGTGAATAAAAGATAGATTACATTTCAAATAAAAAAATTAAGTACAAAAGTAAAGATAAGCAGTGGCACTCGTGAAAATAAGTGATAAAAGAGAGCACCATCGTAAATTAGTGAAAGTGCAAGGATCAAATCGTAATTTAGCAAATGAAATATTAATTGAAGGACGAAATCATAAATGAATCCTATTATGTGGTGAAATAGGGACCAAAAATGTAATTCTTGCACTAAAAAAAGTAAGGACTAAATTGTAATTTTACATGTCATATCATATATTAAGAGTAAATAGTGAAAATATGAAGTAAAATTTGCAAATGTACAACTTTAGGGATCATATTATAATTCGCCAATAATAATGGTAGGGAAAGGACTAAAATGGAAATTCAGAAATAGTATGGTCCATAAGTGTAATTAAAAGTATTATTAATATTATTTAAGAAATGGCAAAAATAGTAATATTTGGCAAGTGAAAAGTAAATTGCAAGTTAATAGAATTTTTAAAAAGGAGAGTAAATTAAAAGTTAGTCCTGATAAAACTAAAAGAAGATTAGCCTGCAAATTGAATTAAAATGTAATCAGTAAATGAGATAAGTTGGAAAAGGTTAGGAAAATTAAGGATAAAACTGTTATAAAAAGTATCAATGCCTAGGTTAATAATATTAAATTAATTAGTAATGCTACTGTAATGTTAAAGAAATTATCAAAGGGGTTAGCAAAGCATAGGTAAATCATAATAGTAATGAAAAAAAAATGACAAAAAGATTGATTAGGAAAGTAAAGTAAAAGTATTGCTAATAAGACCCTAGCACTTAGATGTTACCAAATGAAAAGTGTAAGCATAGTAATAGACAATTCTAGTAAATTGATAGATAATTGAGGTAGAAATATTAAAGAGCTAGTGATGATCTAATGTAAGAAATGAATAAGCTAGTGTATTCATGCATAAGATTAGAATTGAAAAGTTTGGGATATGTATTCTACCACTGGGCATTTTTAATGCTCAGCGCAAGTTTTGCAGATAGACGCGGAGGATGATAGGAGGCTTAGGCATGGTATGCATGTTATCGTAAGGAATAGGAATGTAAGTATTAAAATTATGGTTATGTATTTGTGTAAGTATAAACTGTAATTAGTATTGCATATGAATTATTTTATTGTTATAGTGCTTAGGTATTAGAAATGTAAAAAAAAAATTATCGAACTATCTGGTTTAGTGCATCAGGCGACTATAGCTTCGATGTGACATCTGAGTTAGTCAGTCGCTGTATGTATAGTACATTTTTATAAGGGTGTTACAACAATAATAATTATCCGATTCAAATTTTTTAAAATTTTCAATTGATGCCTCTGAAGCCAAAAGTGTAGCCAATCTCAACCAGTTTTGACAACAAATGAGAACCTCGACTGTAATCGAAGTTAAAGAATTTCTAAATTTATCTAAAATTCTTCCTCCAATGCTAAAAGTTGATTCAAAAACTACAATCGAGCACTGAATAGTCAAGACATCTCTAGCAAGCTTAGCCAAAATTAGATAATTTGACCTATTTATTTTTCACCAACTCAAAATATCAAAATCAAGAGAATTTATTTACTAATTTGTCAGTCAAATAAGCATCCAAATCTCATTGAGCTATAACTTGCTCTTTATCCTCATTTTCCAAAAATCAGACATCAACATCATCATCATCAATTTTATCAAAATTAGGTGGTGGTGCTACAATTTTATAATATGAAAAACCAAAGTGATGTTTGTCAAGAAACAGAAAAAGTTTTTGATAGTTTTGCAAAAAGAGCAACCCAAGATCTCCCCTTTAAATTTAAGTAAAACGTAAATCAGCTACCCTATAATCAATTGAGATAATATTTATTTGTAGCAACCCATTCATTTTAGAAAAAGTGCAACCCAAGATCTTCCCTTTAAATTCAAGTAAAATGTACGCTAAATCATCTTCTTGGAAATCAAACCCAAATTGAAAATAAATCACAATGCCGTTTTTGCTAGTTTTGAAGATTGCCGAGAATAACAAATCTACTTCATCAACAAATCTTATTAAGAATAACAGATAAAAACATGGGTTCTTTAAGCAAAACCAGAATTGATAAAAAGTAGAGTAGAAAAACTAGAAGCAAAACTTGAACAAAAGAACTAACTTGCGATGTCGATAGCAGTGGCAAGAGGCAGATGGGAGTGGCAAGAGGCGGAGACTGACAAGCTTAAATTTAAAGAGTGAGGGGCAATGGGGAGAGGTGGAGCAGGGGAAACGTGGTGAAGGTAGAGGGGAGGCAAAAAGAGGAAAAGAGTGAAGGAAAAAAAAACTAAACCTAATTTTTCGGTTACCTCAAATAATTTTATTTGTAATATTTTTAAAATTATTAACTACTTAATTCAATTTTTTTACTCCCTCCAAAAATCCAAAATAAAAAAATTTTCCCTCTTAAAAATTTTTAAATTTAATTTCTAATCCTAAATTTAGTTTTTTACCATTAGAAAAATAATTTATATTTACCATTATTTATAAAGATGAGAGTAAATATAAAATATTTTTTTAAATGACTATTAATAAAATAATTTATAAAATGAAGTATTTTATAAGCCAATGTCAATTTTTTGTGTGTGTTAAAAGGAAGATAGATATTTCAAAAAAGTTAGAGAATAAAATAAAAATATAACTCACATTGTAATTTAAGAAATCTTTATGTCTCTTTTTTTTATGTATTTCTTGATATTCGAGTTGTTTATCAAACAATTTAAATAGGTACTCTAGTCATTCTATTGGTATAGTTGAATACTTGAATTCAATTGTTATAATGAAAAGTCATTAATTGAATTTCATATCCCAAAAAATCATGCATTTAACATAATATTAAATCACTTTATACAAGCATATAATACAATAAATAATTTTATTTTATTTCTAAACTATATAATTAAATTATTAATTTGTACATTTATTTATGAATTAAGCTAAAAATAAATGAATATTATTTAAGTGATACTAAAAATAAATAAAATTAATTGATACGATGATTACGTACTTATATAAGTACATTCAATCATTCATGATATAAAAATAAATAAAGTTAATTGATAAGATAATTACATGCTCATATAATTATATTAATTGATAAAATTTTATTATATATAATAACTATATATAATCACATTATTGATTTACATATCCATTACTAATATATGTATTATGCAAAAATGTATAAATACTAGTTGAATAACACTAAAAATAAATAAAATTAACTGGTAAAATGATTATATACTCATATAATACATTAATGGATAATATTTCATTATATATAATAAATATATTTAATTACATATCATAAATATATTTAATTACATTATTAATTTAAATATTCATATATATATATATTGTCCTAAAAATAGATGAGTATTAGTTAATTGACATTCAAAGTAAACGAAATTAATTGATAAAATACTTATTTAATAAATTGCTTAACTTACATATCTATATAGATATTTATAAAAAAAATTAAATAGTAGTTGAGTGATATTAAAGATAAATTAAATTAAACACAAATTGTCTTAGTTATATATTCATACACATGTAGATAGAATAATTATTATAATAATCAAATTTCTATTCTTAATAATTAAAATATTTACTTTAATTTATTAGCTAAATATTATCTTAATATTGTGCATTAAAATATATAATGTAAATAATTATGAAGTTAAATTTATGCAGTATGCATATAATAAAAATTATAAGTAATATTTATATATAAATTATTAGTATCATATATAATAATTAATAAATATCGATTATTTTGGTATAATTCAATACAGGATAATTCGGTACAATTCAATATGGTTCTCGGTCCGGTTCTAGATAAAATATCCAGATTCGTTACAAATAAAGTCAACGGTATAATTCGATTCAGTTCTAATAAAAAAATCAACGATACAGTTCGATTCTGAATTATTTTTTGGTAGAAGAAGATTCATATTCATGTATAGCCCTAAATCCCTCGTATGTCAATTTAGGGTTTAATTAACATGTGTTTTTAGGGGATGTAGGACTTGTTTGGATAGGGAGAATCACTTTTGGGAGCATAATTTTTCAGGTAGTATGTAATCCATAATTTTTATTCATAATTTAAAAACTATAAAAATATGTAATTTTTAGAATCATCAATAAATTGATCATCTATGATTGTTACTTTTTTAATTTTATAATATTTACCTTTTATTATGTCATTTAATAATTAAAATTAATTTTTATCAGTCTTAATTAATTACTTTTTTTTAATTATTTTCTGCACACACAACCATTCTTAATCTAACGTAAAGTTTACTTCTCTTTTTTTTGTTAAATATAATTTTATTTTTAATTTATATTTTTTAATTTTCAAATCAAGTTCACTTCACATTTTACATGGCATGATTCTTTAAGATATAATTTTTATTTTTTTTCTCTATTCCTTATTTTTTTTTCTTTTTGTATGTTGTTATTTATTTTATATATGTGTTATTTTTTATAAGAAATTGGAACCATTTTATTTTTATTTTTTTAAAAATTTCTAGAAGTTTTTATGGAACTATAAAAAAATGTTAGAACTATATATAAATATTTTTATGGTTTTAAAACTTAAATATAAAATTTTATAATATTCCAAAATTGTTTTAGTATTATTTTTGGTTATATTTTATTTTGTTATTTATGTAAATTCATATGAGATTTGTTTTATTTATGCTAATTTATTTGTGCTAAAATTAAATTTATTATAGATGATTAATCAAAAAAATAAATTGATATTGCAAGCAAGAGTGATGACAACATATGCAGTTTGTTTGGTTTTAGTTTGATTTTGCATTTATATGTGTGAACTTAAAAAAGATAATTGTACAATTAAACATAATATAAGAGTTGAATGAAGAAAGGTTACAGATAATCTAATAAGCCATCTATTTTTGTCAGATTTTTTTTGTAGCATTATAGAGAGGGTGATTTTAGACCGACAATTAGGATAATAGTTGAATCATAATATATATACATCACATGCTCAATCTGTAGCATTTATTTATTTTAGTAAAAGGTATAAAGTATCTAACTTGAAAGAACTAATGAGCATTATGGAAATTAATTTAGATAAAAAAAATGGCCAATGCGTTTACCAACCTCTATAATAGGCTATATATTTTAGAAATTGAAATTTAAAAATTGGTGTCGTAGCTGGACTTGAGTCCTAATTCATAATAAGAAGCTTGTATATTTCTTTGTTGAAATGGAGATAAGTTGAGAAGTTTGCTTGAAATGCCATCAGAACGGCGAAAAAATTATTTGTTGATGATGTTGTTGTCTAACAAGTAAAATATTAAGGAGCTAGGAATTATTTTATATTAAAATATATTTGGATGATTTAAGTTGTAACATCCTTAATCTGAACATTGGTTTAAGAATCAGAATGTCACAATATAGGCTTATCTTAGATATATTATTCCTTAAACTCCTTATAATTTAGTTTGTAAAGTTTTTTCTTCCTAATTTCCTTAATTTTTTTTTGCATGTAATATTCTTAGATGGGTGACAAAGTTACTATCCATTTAGTAAAATTTTCAACAATATAACAACTACCTTCGATCAAATTTAAATATTACACTCCCAATAATTCAAACAACCCAACCAACCACTAATATCCAACATATGCCAATCCACAGTCACAATGATTTCCATACACAGGATATAAGTGTGTGTACACACACACACACACATATGTATGGCTACACCACTAATTTATCCATATTATTATTTAATTCCTATTTTTGCCCTTATTTCATCATTTTTACCTCATAATTACGATATTACCTTTTCAAATTATGTTTTACCACCAATTCCTTTATCTTACCATTTATTTATTATTTTGTCACTGTTCCTTCAACTTAGTCACATAATTCCATTTTTACCCTATTTTAACCATTTTTATTATTTAATTACAATTTTTTCCTTATAAGACTAATTTATCACCAAATTACAATTTTATCCTTTTATATTAATTTTTATCTAATAATTATGACTTTGTCATTAAAATGTTAATTTTATCCATTAATTAGGTCTTTAATCCTAGTAGTTTACAATGGAAACCTATGAACTGAATATGCGGAACTATGATCTCATAGATCCAAAATCTACCGAAGTGACCACTTAGGGTTCATGCGCTTTAATAGTACTGAAATGACCACTTAGGGGTCACGCGCTTCACAAAAAGCATATTTTTGACTATTTGACTATATAGACTTCCATTGGCCTATGATTACGAGTCGCCATAACTTGACACCTTGATGTATGTCCCTATAACTAGCCAATTACATTCTAGATTTTCGATTTCATTACTAGGTACCGAGGGCAAAATAATTTATTTTTCCACTTCATTATGTTATGCTATAATTCCCATTATTTTTCATATTTTCACATTATGTCATGGTACATAACCTATGTGCTTCATACAACAATTATCAAGCATCATTTATTTATCACATTTTGTCATCTTTTATCCAATTATACACATTTATCCCTATATATATAATTCGGCCACCATGTATCCATAACCCTACATATTTTATTTCTAACCACAATTTGATTCAATCATTTTCTAAGACACAAGCATCACACTTACATCATTTATTCATCACAATTTCACTTCTATACATTAATTTTATTACTTACATAATAGGTTCCAAAGTGAAACATCATCTTCTAGGTGTCTAATTCACATTTTAACCTTATAATCTACTTAATTTATCATCCAATTTCACTTTTGTCACATTAATTTCATTTATACTATATAATTATGCAAATCCTAATCTTTCATAATCATGAAAAATTGAAAAACAATAGTTTAAGTAGCCACATACCTTAATTTCCCATAATTATTACTAGTTCTCCTTTCATTTCCCCGTTTTTTCCTTCAAATTTCCACCCAATATCACATTAAAATGACTATTTATATTATTCCCTACTAAAGTCGAACAAAATTATCAATTTCTACTTGCTTGGGTATTTTTTTCTTTTCAAACATCTTCACTTTTCTTTTCACAAATCACTTGCCAATGGTAGAAATAATGACAAATATATGATTTTTGGTAGAATTTGGGGTAAAAATCAAGCAAAACTTAAGCTTGGATGAATTAAAAAAGGTGAGGGACAGAGAGTGATGATTTCGGCCATTAAAGGAAGAAGATGATGAGATTTTGGGTCTAAACATTCTGCAATTTCTTTTCTTATATAAATCTCAAATGAATGGTCATGATTTACTTGTGCATTATTTAATCAAAAAGGTTAAAAATGAGCCACTTGTCATCCTTTCATTGGTTCTAAGATTTTCTTTATCAAATTTTCATGAAAAATAGTCTAAAAATATGGAAAAAAATATTCCTTTAGGTATGTGTAAAATTTCAAGTCAAAATTAGGTGGCTTTGGCAAATTTTTGGTTCTGACAAAACAATTATTAGTCCGATAATTAACTTTTCTGTCTCAACTTTATTTTAATTTTTCACCATAAAAAATTCAATTCTACCATTTACAATGATTTCCAATAGTTAGATTAATTTTTAGAAGTTCTAAACAATTTTTTATACTTGGTAAAATTTCGGATCAACTAGTGCACTATTCATACCGAATCCGTTATTTTTATTTTTGACTTTTGAGGCTGTATTTTACCTTAATTTTACATCAAATTATATCTTCGGACTCTCAATAAGTTGTACTTCCTAGTGCTCAAGAAGAGTATTTTGGTGGCACTATTTACGGTTGGGGGATTAATATCATATAGTCAAAATTCTTAGAGTGTTATGTAAGTAATTTCTATTTTGGTATCTATGATAAATAGTATGGTATGCATGATGATTCAAAATCTAAATATAGCCTGTTTGAATATTATGGACCTAATTTTTATCATGACATGTATTATAATAATAGACCTATTTATGTTATGATTTGTTTGAATTATTAATTAAAATTTTAAGTTAATATATATTATGATAAAATAAATATTTATTTAATTGTTTTAAAAATATTAATATTACTCTATGGTAAAAAAAATTATTTTAAAATATTAAAAATTATGCAAACAATTAATAGTTTTAAAAACTGGAGGGTGATTACGTCATTTTTATAATAAAATTATACAATACTATATAGTTAAATTAAACAAAAAAATTATAAAATCATGAAATAACATACAGTATTCCCAAACAATGTACTATTAAAATTATGTTGTACCGTACCATATTGTACATTAATTGTAACACCCCTTGAATAATTAATTTTGTGAATAGTACTTTTCAAGATGAATAGTACCATTCGGGGCCCACCAGGTCCGAAAATTTTTTATTTTACCATTGGAAAGTACTATTTATGATGGGTATGGTAGTATAATTTGGGATGAAATTGAAGTCAAATAAGCCTTCAAAAGTGAAAAATAAAATTAATAATGGGATCAATATAGTTGACCGAAAACTTTGACTGGCTTGAAAATATTACACAAACTTCATAAAATTTTTTCGATTGTAACGAGTCCCTAAAAATTATAAATATGAAAATTTAGAAGGGTAAAATAAATTTTTTGAAGACTTTGAAAAGTCAGTTTTCGGACTAATAAAATCTGCATTCAAGCTAAGTTTGGTATCAAAACGATTTCGGATTGACCCGAAATTTTAAACATGACCTAATTAATATTTTTAGGAATTTTTAATATAATTTTTTTTATCAAAAATTGATAATTAAAAGTTTTTGGTCAATTGAATGGTGACAAATGGCATTTTAACCCCTTAAGACTTAATTAATTATTTTGTCTTTAAGTGGGTAAAGTGGGTGATCCATAGTAAATGTAAAAATTGGACTTTTCTTGGTTGAATTGGCTGGTTCTTCTCTCCTTACTGCTGTGGCTTTCTCTTCTTCTTCTTCTTCTTCTTCTTTCATTTACAAGCATGAATCTTTAGGATTTCTACCATAATTTCATCCAAATTACCACAATTTTCCTCTCTTCCATTTTAGGTCATCTATAGTGGTGAAGGGAGCAGGAAATAATCCATTTTATCAAGTGAATATTTTTGTAAGTTTGGAAAAATTGATTTTCTCTTGATAATTTAATTATTTAAGTGCTGATCTTAAGTAAGTATAAATTATTTAAACTAAATTTGACTTAATTCATGGTTAATTTTTGGCATATAAATTCGGTCAATTAGAGGGGCAAGGAGGGGGAAGTTAAGCCAACAAAGACAAAGGCAAAGGCAAAATTGTAGAGTGATTTGAAGTGAATAACTCTAAACCCTTTAATTTCATATATGTTGTATATATAATTAGGGAAAAATTTAGGTTAGTTATAAATGTGAAATTGAAATTAAAATTGAGAAATTGGAAGACAAATTAATAGAATTAAAATTTAGATATGCCTAATTTAGGAGAGATATTCGACAACTATTGAAAAGTTAGGGACTAAAATATAATTTTGTGGACTAAATTGAAATAATTGAAAAATATGTAGTAATATGATTATTGTGATTAAATTGAGTAGAAAATACAATTTAAAAAGGAAAAATTGACATAATGTAACTTAATAGGGACCTTGAAGAAATTTATGCATATTTGAAAAATAAATTGGAATAAGTGCATAATAGGGTACAAATAAGTCATACGACATGCAAGGAGCATGTAATGAAGAATAAAATAATAAAATAATAATCAATAAGCAAAATAATTGCGTGTGAACCGAATGGTCTTAATTGAAGGAAATTGATATTTTTTGAATAATGAAATTGTTTCTGATAATGTATATCAATTATTACTATAATACAATGAATTGGTAATTATGCATCAATATAAACTATGTTATATTGTAATGACAGTTTGCCTTTAGTATTATATGTGAAATCAGGAATTAGGATGTACAAGGCTAGCCATAGGAACATTTTTATAACCGCGATAGCAAGTCATGGCGACTTGCATAGTGGTAAGCTTGATATGGTTCCACATCTGTATTGGAATGTTTGGGGGAAAACGAAAAAAAGAAAAGAAAAGAAAAATAATATATGTGTAATTAATAATACTGGAGTTTTAGGGCCTACGTGGTGCACCATTCCTCTCATCCTATTTAGTGATACATTTTCATGGTATACTAGGGGCAAAAGTGTAAAAATATAGAAATGTAAGAAAGAAAAAATTTATATAATATAAAGAACTGAAAAATGAATGAAATTAGGACAAAAGTGCATTTTTGAAACTTTGGGGACTAAGGTGAAAATTTACTCCTATAATGTGAAACGAAAATGAAAAGTGATAAAAATTTGAGAATAAAACTTGAAAAGTCATAATTGAGATGGAATTTTCCAAGTAGCGGCAAAAAAGTAATTTTATTGATAAAAGTGAAATTTGGAATTTTAATCAAGAAAGTAGTGTAAACAAAAGATTTATAATGGAATTAAATGGCGAAAGAGGAATAATGAAATATAGTGATAAATAATGCATGAATGAATCGTATTGAAATTCTAGGGTTTAAGGTTTTATGTTCACCACTAAGTACTTTAGTACTTAATGCGTGGTTTTGTGCTGCACGCCAGAGGTAGAGATTAAACTTGTGCTAGAAAGAAATCAATGGAAGAAAAATCCAACATTTTGTGTTTTATATTAGGTGGCATGTACATATGGAAGATGTTGAATAAAACAACATGGCTAGTTTTAGAGATGCATATATTTTTGATGGATGATTGTGTTTGAATTGGCTTGTTATTGTAATTGGTGGTTAAAAGTAGTGTGTTACATTTTATGGTATCAAAGTAGGTTTAGGGGGTTCTAAGATTAGAGGTTATATAGATTATATAGATATGGGTGAAGTGAATAAAGCAATTATGAAAGAATACCATGTACTTGTTCCCATTCTTTTAGAGTTAATAGAATACCATTTACTTCAAAAACATCGACAGTAGATGAAGTAGGATGTAAAGCTTCCATTAGTATGTAAGACACTTCTTGAAGTTGATATAAATTTTGGACATATATTGGCCACATAAATATCGGGTTATAGTCAACTATAAATTAAAACATGCCATATTGGGAACTAGATTTGAGGTAAGGAGGAATGCTTATGAGCTGTCGTTGGAGATTTTTGAATAGTTTTTAGTGTTTTGGTCATACATTGGTCTATAGATATTGGAAGTAAGTGATTCAACTTAAAGACGAAACTTAAAAGATTGGAACCTAGTTCTATTTATGATATACCGAAACTAGGACTTGAAATCTGGTTTTTAAATCTATCCCCGAAATTTGAGCAGTTCCAATTATTTTGGGTATAACTTCTATTACATATTTCCAAATTATATAAATAACATTTTCCTAGAAACTAAACACATAAAAAAGAAACTTTCATAAAGGAAGCATGACTAAATTCATCCCAATCATTCCCAAAAAGTTTTCAAAGATGGAACTACAAATCTATCCCTATTATATATTCAGGGACAATTTGTAATATTTTGGTCATAAACCCCAATTTACTAGTGTAAATTACTTGATTCCTAGTTTTTATAGGGGAAAATTTTTTGAAAAGAAATTCAAGTTTAAAATTTCATTTTTGTATTGGAAAACCTAGCACAAAGTACTCAATAAAATTTTTCCTACGATTTGGGCACTATGAATATTCAACAAAGCTAGTTAAACTTATTAATGTATTGGTGCTTTGTACAAACTTGATGAATTGAACCTTTTCCCATGTTTAGGTTAAAGTGTGGTAGTTTACTAAGATTGTTTTGGTACATATCAAAGATCTTATAATTTATAACGATACCACTAGAAATAGGTTAAGTTATTAACATATGCAAGAAGGCTAGGTAATTGCCTATGCACTTTGATAATATAAAAATGTATAAATCAGTGGTATTTTGGGAAAACTAGGGTTTAGTGATAAGGGACGGCCACCCCTCATTGAGGGATGCCCATCTTTGGCTCAAAATCCAAAATTTTCCACGTTTTCCTAGGTTTTCAGAAAATGGGGGTTTTATCCTTTAAGATTTATTTCGGATTTAGGGGATTTTATCTCCAGATTTGAGTTGGAATTGAACTCAAACTTTTCCTTAGGTATAAAAACTGAAATCTAGGGTTTTCTAAAGAAGAGGAACATTATTTTGGAGAGCCACCTTTAGAGAAGAAGAACAATACAATTTTTCTCTCTCTCTAAAGTCTTGGCTTTAGGAATTCTTGTTGACCACACATATACACAAATGAATTTCATATCTTCTTTTGAGAATCAAGGAGCACAATTTGGAGTAGAGATTTGGACTACATAATTAATAAAATCAGAATATCTTCTAAAGGTAATATTCTAGGCCTATTCATTCCTTCTCTTTATAATTTTATTCATATGTTCACATAATTATTTAACATTGATTTTATTCATTTTAATTGCTATATTTGAATGATATGCATGTTTTATCAAAGTACAATTCATTTCTAATTCATCTGATATGCTAGAGGCATGATAGTTTCATTGAGAATCCTCCATTATTGTGCATGTAAAGTTTTTTTTCTTCTATTTATATATTTTGTAATTTTGTGATTTTAATGTAGTTAATGTATAATTATGTATTTTTTCACATTTTTAGTATGATTTAATGTTTAAATATTTCATGTTTAGGCTTAGAAACCTACTTTGTATGATTTTCTTGCATTTTGGCTTTTTTCTGCATTTTCCTTTCTGTCTAGGGGTAAAAGATGGGAAGATGAACTAGGGAACTACTGTCCATCATTCGACGGATGGGACATTATTGGCCTATCCTTCTGTCTTGTCCCCAACTCCTTTTAGGCTGTCCCTCGCTTTCCCTTGGGCTGTCCTTACTTATTTGGGTGTCTTTGAGATTTGTTTTTGTCTTTTTCTTGTATGTTTTATGTTTATCATGTATTCGCATATCATTTATTAATTTCTTGTGATATGTATGCCTTTTTATGGGAGTTTGCTCCTGTATGATTTGTTTCTATGCTTAAGTGTCTTCTATTTGTATATATGAGTGTGTGTTATTATTTAAATTGTGTTATTTAAGGATTTTAACTAATTCATCTTTTTTTTGTGTGATTTTTTGAGTATTTGGTGCCTTTATAGCTTTGGAGAATTTATGTTTTTTTTGCATGGGAAGTCATGCTCTTGAATTGGTCACCATCTCTGCTTCTTGAGTATCTCGGTTAATCTTTATTTGAATTATTTTGCATTATTTTATTTATTATATTTTTATTCATTTTATTTCCATTTCCTTGTATTTTGGATGTATTATTTTATCGGCGTTGTAATAGCTAGTAAAAAAAGGATTTTTCAAGCACGATAAAATAAAAATACACTTAAAACATTTTTTAGCAAATAATTTGGTTTTTTTTTTTACAATAAATGGACTAATGTCCAATTTTTCAACCGAAATCCACACAATGTAATAAATGCCTTTTTGTAAATAGGTATGAGGAAGCCAATGCTTACAAATTAAATTGATAGCCCATTTTATGTATGTATATAGGTCTTGTTTTGAATCTTTCTTTAGGATAATTTGCCTCTATAATAATTAAGTAGGTTTACTTTTGCTATCATTTACTGCTTTATTTACTTAAATGGGATGTCTAATTAATGATAACTCCGATTCAGTGTTTGTTTTTAGTTCCTTTTCAGTCTAGTTTCATTGTCTTTTACTTTGTTTTTGCTTTAGTTCTATAATTTCTATCTAAATTCAGTTAATCCTAGTTTTTATGAGTTTTGGAGAGCTTTTGATGGAATTTTGTGCTTAATTATAATTTTTGCAGGTACCTCACGATCAACAGGTTTTACTTGTTGACTGTGACCTATGCTTTTCTGTAAAAATGCATCGTTTCAAGGAGTGTCACGGTTAATAGGGCTATTGTTCTTAAATGGGTGTTTACTATGACCTAAGAAGCCCCTCGTTACAGAACAAAGAAAATAAGAACCTCACGATTAATAGATTTTTGGTGTTAACCATGAGGTAGTCAAGTTTTCAATCTAGAATGCAAGGGAAAGCTATGTCGTGGTCAATAGATTTTTAGTGTTAATCGTGACCCCTATCCAGAAGCTAGCTAAGGATTACCTCACGGTCAACAGATTTTTGGTGTTGACCGTGACCCATGGTAGTTGTTTAAGGAGATTTTTAATAGGTCATGGTCAGCATAAATTTCCAATTGACTTTTATCCTTTTTGGCCTATATATAGTGGATTTTTCCACAGACTCGAGAGTTCTTCTTCCTTTTTTAGATCTATGTTTTTCTTTATTCATTCTTTCATTTTTACTTCATTTTTATACATAAATACATAGATTATACTTAAAAATAGGTAGATTTATAGTAAAATACTTAGATTAAACACCATCCTTAGCTTAGATTCCCATTCTTTCACATTTAGGAGGTCATTTACATTGAAGATTTGGAGAAGAAGGTTGAAGAAGCTTGGGATTCAGTTAGGTTTTCTTCCGCCATGAAATTTTTGGGTTTATTCTTCATTCTCTCTTATTATTTTGTAATGGGTAGTGAGTAGTCTTTAGTTGTTTGGGGGATCTTTGAATCCCCTATCTAAATGTGAATCTCAAACATATCTTAAATGTTTATATAGATGAATGGTTTATTTCACTATTGCTTCATTTATTATTTCATTAGTTTTCATTATCTTGAACTAATTTCCAGCTTTTGATGAATGGGCTTGTCATATATCATTATTGGATGTTATGTTTGGATAGTTAAATGCTATGAGTGTATATTTATCTTTTCTTTTATCATGAATGTTGTGGATTTTAGATTGCTCTAGAATGGGACTCTAAATATGCATGATTTTGTGATTTTAGGACTAGAATGTGGGGTGGAATAAATGAGTTTTGGGTTATTTGGCTCAAGAATGGGAAAGTAAACTAAACTAAGGATTTTAGACTCTTACTTAGGCTAATTGTAGGGCTTGCTTCGGAATTAGATGCCTTGCAATTAGAGTAGCTTGCTTTAGAATGGGATGCTTGGGTTAAGAGGGTTATCCCGAATTCGTTTATATATATATATATATATATATATATATATATATATAAACGAATTCGGATTGAGGAATTCCTTAAGTTGTAGAGGATAAAAGTCACCCTGAAAGACCTTAAGTTACTCCAATAGAAGCATGATGAGTATTTCTTTAATTATCTCACTAGATGGAGGAATAGGGTGATGGAGATGAAAAGGAAACCTATTACGACTGATCAGATCAGGTTGTTTATTCGAAATGTGAGTCTATACTTGAGAAATGGTTTGAAGATTAAGGGTTTGAAAGATTAAGAGTCCTTGAAAGATATAGTTATAGAAGTTGAATGAGAGTACTTAGCTAGAAGTTCATGTAGTGAGAATGAGAGAAGGAGTTTTGGCAGTAACAATGCTGTTGGGAATAGTAGTGGGAAAATAAAACTAGAAAGATTGCAGAGGTTTCGCTACAAAGGTTAATCAAAGCCATTACTTCGACTTGGGGAAATCACTATCTTAGGTTTTGAATAGGTTGGTTAAAAAAGGGAAGCTTCAGTCATTATCGTCAAGGCCTACAAAGAGTCAGAGGTTGCCCTACCATAAGGAGGATCAATACTATGCATACCATTAGCACACAGGGCATTTGACTAATTATTGCCGCACTCTAAGGAATAAAATTTAGGATATGATAGATAGCAAACGGAGTTTAGATCCTGAGAAGAGGCATAACAAGAAGAAGGGAGGATATAATGCTATGCATCCTCTAGTATACATGATTGGGTCAAGCTTACATGAATGGTATGTGATGAAAGATCTATATGGTAATGAGTACTTGGCCATTACTTATCCCACCTCAAAAGTAACAAAGCCAGTTAAGAAAAATCGGCCAATTTCTATGATTAACTACTAGGATACACCTACAGAGAGTGAGGATAAAGGGGTTTTAGTGCCCATTGATATCTAGAGTTCAACCAGTGAGAGTAAAGAGGAGTTAGAGGAAAAGAAGAAAGTTAGGGCAATCACAAGAAGTGGAAGAGTGGCCCCAGAGATTGAAAGGCAGCCAGCTCCTGCTGTAGTGCCAACAGAGAAGGAAATCAAAGATGATTATATGATTAAGTAGCTGAAAAAGACATAGGCTCAGATATATATTTGCGACTTGTTGAGGCAGTCTCCTTTGTATAGACAGAAATTGGTAGAGGCTTTAAGGGTGGCTTCTGTTGCTACCACTATCTCGCCCTTTGAGTTGTTAGATTTGATTAGGGGAGGAACCGGGGAGAATGTAATGTACTCTGATGCTGACTTGCCTGAGGAAGGAAGGAATCATAATTGTCCCCTTTACATCATGGCTTAGGTTAATGGTAAGCACACGGCTTATGTAATGATAGATGATGGTTCCTCCATTAATGTTTACCCCTTAGTAGCAATTTCAGCTTTTGGATTGAATGAGAGCATGATATGTAAGTCTGATATGACTATTTTTGCCTATGACAACACTAAGAGGCAAGCTACTAGGACCTTTAAGGCTATAGTGAAAATAGGGCCCATTGAGACTGAAGTTGAGTTTGTAGTCATGCTAATCCTAGCAAATTTCTTTGTATTTCTTAAGAGATCAGGATTCCATAAGTTAGGGGGAGTACCATCCACATTGCACTAGATGATTAAAATTCCCTATAATAGATAGGTGGTCACTATTAAGGCAGTAAGGGAGAATTAAGTGTCTGTGCTTAAAATAGGAAAATAGCCGTTCAACGGTTTCCACATGGCGGTTATTAGTGATGAAGAGAATGAGGGTAGCCTTCCTAATGGCCCTCAAGTGATTAATATGCTTAAAAAGATGAATTTTCTGCCTGGAGTTGGTTTAGGCAAGAATTCTTAGGGACCTTAGATAGTTGTAGCTGCCAAGGGTCAGAAAGACAAAAAGGGGTTAAGTTTTATAGGCTCTAGTAAGAAGGGTAAGGAAAAGGAAGCCATGAAAAGGATTCCTCACATTTCTCAAAGTTTTATACCAGCTTCAGGCTTGTGCCTTTATTGTGGAGAGAATGAGCCTCAGATGATAAGGGGTGAGCTAGTACCGAGATTTGAGCTATTCAATGAAGTCTTCAATTAGGAATAGGGAATTATCAAACTAGTTGAGGGTTTATGGGATGAAGAGATTATGTTGCATCATTCAGCTTAGGACAAAGAAGTGCCATAGAAAGTCACAACAGAAAAGTTGCTTGCTACTCAACTGAAAGGTAAAGGGAAAATGTAGGCTGAAGAATCACCCAAAGCTGATCTAAAGGATGGAGGGACATCTAATGCTAATAAGATTGGAGAAGACACTTTTATTGATATTGTTTATGTTCTTGAAATTTTTGATGAGAGCAATGTTTGCTCTTCTAATTATATTTTAAGATGCATAATTTTGCTTACTTGTGAAATGTTTCTTCTAATTTCAATGTGCATGATCATGATCATGAAGCATTTATATTTGACATTAACTCAATAAACACATGTTCATTTAATCTCAGAACTAAAGAAAAACCAAAAGAAATTTTATTGGCGTTAGACATAACTTTGGAAGGGAGAGAAAAATTTGAGAGAATATTGAAAAAATATGAAAAAGTCTTTGCCTGGACCTATGAAGACATGCCAGGAATAGATCAAGAAGTCATTGAATATGACATCCAGGCATATCTAGGTTATAAACCAACTAAGTAGAAGCTTAGAAGACTTAGGCCAGAGTGGGCTGAGAAGGTAAAAGATGAAGTCAAAAAGCAAATAGAGGCTAAGTTCTTGGTGGAAGTCCAATATCCCATGTGGTTGGCAAATGTAGTTCTTATAGCAAAGAAGGATGGAAGGGTAAGAGTTTGTATAGATTACAGGGACCTGAACAAAGCCTATCCTAAGGATGATTTTCCTTTACCTCATATAGACGTTCTAGTCGACAATGCAACCGCTTGTGTCATGTACAGCTTCATGGACATATATGTTGGGTATAATATGATTTTAAACAAGATAGTGGATAAAATCAAAATAGCTTTCATAACTGAGTGGGGGATATATGCTTATTGGGTTATGCTTTTTGGACTTAAAAATGTAAGTGCTACCTATCAGAGAATGGCCATTAAGATTTTGGATGACTTGATCTACAAAGAAGTAGAGGTGTACGTGGATGACATGATGATCAAGTTAGTTACTAGGGAAGGTCATTTTGAGGCATTAGAAAAGTTTTTCCAAAAGATCAAAAAGTACAATCTGCGTCTCAACCTAAAAAAGTGTATATTTGGGGTTACTTCAGGTAAGCTTTTAGGCCATGTGGTGAGCCAAAGAGGTATAAAGGTGGATCCTGACAAGGTGAAGGCCATTAGGGAAATGCCAGTACCCCAGAGGGTTCTTGGGCAAGATCCAGTACATAAGTAGGTTTATTGCCAAGCTAACTTCGATTTATAAACTGATCTTTAAGTTGCTCAGGAAAGACCAACCCATAGTTTGGAATGAGGATTGTTAGAAAGCTTTTGATACCATCAGGGAATACCTGCTACATCCATTAGTGTTAAGACCACCTCGGATAGGTAAACCTATAATTTTGTACCCAGCAGTAGAAGACAGTTCAGTAGGGACTGTGATGGCACAAGAGGATGATTTCGGGATTTAGTATGTAGTATACTAACTTAATAAGAATTTTCTCCCTTATGAGGCAAAGTATGTAGAAGTTGAAAAGATTTGTCTAGCAATCATATGGGCATCCAAGAAGTTGAGATACTACTTTCATTCTTACAGGATACAAGCTATGGCCAAGTAGAATCCCCTTAGATACTTATAAGAAACCTGGTCATTTTTAGGGAAGATAGAAAGGTTGTTGATTCTCCTACAAGAATTTGACATAGAATACATCACTAGAAAAACCATTAAAGGAAGGGCAGTAATGGAGTTCCTAGCTAATCAACCTTTAGAAGCTGAAGAGATGACTTATGAATTTCCCAATGAGAATGTAGCTGCCATAATGGTCTAAGGTTGGAATATGTACTTCGACGGAGCTGTGAATAATAAAGGAGCAAGAGTAGGAGTGATCTTAGTTACCCCAGAAGGAGAAAGGATAACAATAGCTAGGAAGCTAAGATACAAAGCCACGAACAATAAAGCAGAGTATGAAGACTATTTTTTTAGGTTAGAAGCTCTATTGGTTGTGGGGGAAAAGTCTACGAAAGTGTTTAGAGATTCATCTCTAGTGATTTACCAAGTAAGGAGTGAATGGCCAGTGAAGGAGGAAGGCTTGTTGCCTTATATCAGATACCTAAACGTTTTGAGTAGTCAATTTGAGGTTTGTGCTTTTGGATATGTGTCCAGAGAGGAAAATTAGTTGTAGATGCCTTGGCTACCTTGGTATCCATATGGGATAATCTAAAGGGAATAATGATAAAGCCTATGTTAATTTTAAGTTCCAGTAAGCCAGGCTTTAAAAATGAACAAATCATGGATATCGAGGTGGACAACGGAAAGCCTTGGTTTTATGACATCCATAATTTCCTAGAAAAGTTGGTATTCCCTAAAGAAGCAATCGAAAAAGACTAAAGAATGATTTGTAAGCAATTAACTCAGTTTATTATTGTAGGAGGAGTGCTTTGTAAAAGACAACCTGATGGAATCCAACTAAGGTGTTTGGATGAGAATGAAGCAAATAAAGTAATGAAAGAAGTACATTTAGGTGTATGTAGAGCCTATATGAATGGCTTAGCCTTGGCAAAAAAGATTATGAGGCATGGTTTCTTTTAGCTCACAATGGACACTAATTGTTCTAAGTATGTCAATGAGTGCTAGTTGTGCCAATAGTATGCCGATTTGAGACATTTACCTGTTTTTAAATTATGTAACCTCATATTGCTATGGCCTTTTACTACATGGGGAATAGACATTATGGGAATGATCCATCCACCTGCTTCAAATGGGCATAGATTCATCATAGTGGTCATTGATTATTTTACCAAGTAGGTAGAAGCCGAATCTTTCAAAAAGGTAGATGCACAAGATATGGCCAAATTCATGAGAAGAACTTGATATGTAAATATGGTTTGCCTCATCATATGGTCTCAGATAATGGGTTACAGTTTTCAAGTAAAACCAAACAAATGCTTATTAGTTATGGGGTTCAACATCACAAGTCTTCTCCTTATAGACCTCAAGCAAATGGAGCGATTGAAGCATCCAATAAGAATGTAAAAAGGATTATGGCCAAGATGATACAGACTTACAAGGATTGGGCTGATAAGCTACCCTTTGTACTATGGGGTTATATAACAACAACTAGAACTTTAACAAGAGCCATTCCATTCGCTTTGGTCTATGGAATAAAAGTAGTACTATAAATAGAGATTGAGCATCAGTCTTTAAGAGTAGTTTTATAAGTTGAGATACCAAAAATAGAATGGGCTAGGTAGAGACTCTGATAGCTTAATCTGGTTGATAGGGATAGAATAAAGGCATATTACCACAATCACGTTTATTAGAAATAGGCTAGCTCATTCATTTGGAAAGAAAGTTAGGAAGCACCCTTTGAAAGAAGGAGACCTAGTGTTCAAATAGACAAGACTAGGGATTCTGGACATCCAAGGCAAGTTTAAGCCCACGTGAGAAGGACTTTTTGTACTTAAGAAACTATTATCAAAAGGTGCTACTATTTTATCAGATAGTAATGGCAATGAGTTCTAAAAACCTATAAATGTTGACAGATTAAAAAGGTTCCAAGGCTAAAGAATAAAAGAGAAAAATAATAGAATAAATGCCCCACAAGTCAAAAACTAAAAAAAAATGGCAACATTGCTAAACTTAGGCACCTCGCCAGGGTAAAAATCGAAAAAAGGCATCTTAGGTAAAAATTAGAGGCCGAGAGAAAATAATCAATCAAGAAAACCCGAGAGAGCTGATTAATGATAGGACTTATGATGCTTGTAAATTTTCATTTTCAAGATTAAATAATATGTGTCATTGAGATAAGGTCAAATACTAATCATGCATACCGAAATTAGAAACAAAAGGCCATGTATGTATTCATAAATATCATCCAAGTAGTTTGATGTGAGTTGATATATGTAGGATTTGTAGGTGTTGTATGCATATGTTTGTTTAGTGAATATTTAGTTTTATGTGAAACATAGTGCTTTTTATATGTTTTTGTGTTGTAAGTGTGCACAGGGAGAAAAGGAGTACGAAATAAGGAAAAAGAGGCAGAAATCAAGTGAAAGAATAAGCTCTGTTAAGAGCATAGTGTGAGTCGCGAGTGCAACACAAGAAGGAATTTGGAGGGGAGGTTAACACACAGAAAAGTCAACATATTAGGAGCATGTCCTATCGTGAGCGCGATAGTGAGGAGATTTTGGGGGGTTGCTTTTGAAAGGACACTTGAATGTGCAAGTCACTCCACCAAGGGCTGCACACTTGTGGAGGGGCACTTGGAGGGACACAGGGATTGAGATCCTATATAAACCCCAGAAGTAGTAAGTTGAAATATATACAAGTTGTGAAATGAATAATTACATTTTTTGATTTTTCTTGATGTAATTAGTACATTTTACATTGTTCTTTTGAGAAGAAGACAAATAAGAAGAAGATCTACTTAGAGAGTGAAAAAGGGTTGAGAGATTTCTTTTTACTATTTCAGCTATTACTTCTTCTTGTAATTAGTGAATGATATTTTCTTTAGGAACTTGAACATTGATGTCTATATCTTTCATATTCTTAGTGTTATGCATAGTCTTATTTGCAGAATTCTTTATTAGTACTTTATGCATAATTATTATGAGTGAGAGTATGATTGAGAAATATATTATTTCTTATAGCTAGTAAGAACTCATTATCAAAATATTGCTTGAGAGATCAAAATATTAAGATAATTGCTATAAGTTGGTATTTAATCTTAAGATAAATGTTTATCATTAACTAACGTATTAATGAGAATTAAGGGTTAGAATAATATATGCATGTTTTAGGAATAACTATTTCATGTTGAGAGAATGAATTAGGACATTAATTCAAGTTGGTTTACATTGTAGAATTAAAACTTAAATTAAGAGTATAAGTTCAAGTTCAACTTATATTTCATAATATTAATCTTAATTTGTCTTCTTTGATTATCAATAAAGTAGGTTTAATTAATATTTCTAGTTTTAGTGCAGACTTTAATTAATTTAACAATTCAATTTATGAACATTGTAAACAAGATTAAGAATTAAGTGATAGTGTGTAATCACTCATCCTTTCCTTGTGGAAACAATATCTTAGGTACTATATTCGATAAACCGTGTGCTTGTAGAATTAGCACAACATAGTTAAAGATAGCATTTTTCTATCTCATGTTCAATAAAAGCAAAAACATAATCTATGAAAATGTCTAATCTAATCTATCAACATTATATCTCTTTCTCCATCCATGTGCCTTATGTGAGAAAGTTTGTTGTCGACAACTAGACTAGTGACCCACTGCTTGTATAAATTGGAGGTATTGAAAACACAAGCACTAGTATCAGAAATAGTGGTCCTCGCTGAAAGTTGAGTTCAGATCCTTTGATAATACTCCGTCACAAAGTGAGAAGTAAGAATGCCTCTACGAAAGCCTAATGGATGCCTAACAATATCCTGCCTACCCCTAAATTGGCAAACACAATGGATAGAGACATAAAAAATGGCTCAATAAAGTCCATAGATAGGAACACATGCTGACTCTCTATCCTTGACCACAAAAGTAATAGGCAACTAGGGACACCTCAACCTATTATCAGCATCTGTTGAATGACTAAGCCAATCAACTGCATCTTGAACTGACTGAAACTCGCATTGAAGATGCCTAGTTGTGATATGCCTCATAGGGTAGGCCCATGTGACTAACTCGGGGAGGAGGCTCTGACAATAGCTGCAACTTCTCATGAAGCCATACCTAAAAAATAAGCCGCTGAATTGAGTTGGATTCGTCTTAAGCAAAAATAAGGCATAGAGATGCATAAAAATCTAAAAGGATGCGTATTTCAACAAGAAAAGCTAGTATGAAAACCCACAAGCGACATACTACCTGCAAAAATAGGGACGTACTTGAAGAAGCATGGGGTTGCCTGTAAAGAAGGAAGAGGAGGCACACTAAGCAGAAAACCTAAGATGAAAGTCATCCAAGCCGATAATGGTCTCCACCACGATCAAGGGAAATGGATTGTGACCTCGACGTATGCCATCAACAACACTGAACAAACCATAATCTATAATCATGGGGTCACCAACACGCACCAATAGGCACCGAGCAAGGCAATAAAGCATCACCACGCCAGAATGGAAGGTTGGAATGTAATCAAAATTAGTCAAGATATCAATCATCCACTCCAACAAAAATGTGCCCCTATAAGGCACTAAACCCCTAGCTTTGGAAAGAAAAACACCTAGGGCATGGACCACTTCTCTGGGATAATTGACTACAGGAGAGGACAAGTATGGTCAAACGTTAAGATCAAACCTGACACCCACCATAGCAGCAAACCCCTTCAGGTAGAGGACATAGCTCCTAATGAGTGTACCAAAATACATGAAATCTCAGGTCCTAGTATTGAAGAGCAGCGGTCAACAAATGTTTATCTAGAGAAGTTCTCTTCAAAATCCTCAAACTAAAGTAAGGAGCCAGAAGAGGGTCCTCCCAAGTTTTTGAGTTGTCTAGTAATCGATGCAATTTCGCAAGCTCAGTAGTCATGGTTACAAGATTTCTAATAAGCCTAATGTGTAGGAATAATAAAGAAGAAAATAAATGACTAAAAGAAAAATAAACAGAAAAAAAAAGAAAAAGAAGAGAAAGAAGAACACATGATGAAAGCTTCTTGGAAGATAAAAGTCAAAGGCATAAAATCTAAGAAAATCAAGCACTATTTATAAAAACAGTGACAAGAGATGGCCATCCCTCACTAGGAGCAAGCCATGAGTTACCCATCCCTCACCTTTAGAATGCCAAGAGTCACACATTTGCATGTCCTATGCATTGTACATACATATTAGTGCATTTGTCTTTGTTTGTATTTTATAGGTGATTTAAAAGGCATGATGACCTGAATATTCAGCCTGAGAAGATTTGGAACATTTGGAACATAAAAATTATTCATCCATAGAGAAATGATTGATTTCAGGGGGTATTTTTAGATGTTTGGACACCTGTATTTAGTGAAACATAATTAAAACCTATAAATGTTGTAAAAATAATATTATAACTCATAAAAGGAGTGTTAATAATGTTAGAAATTAATTTTAGATGGATAAAAAATGAAAAATCAATGAAAACGGTTAGAAAATTGAAGAAAACGGAGTTAAAATGTGAAAAATAAGAGAAAATTAAGAATAAGGGGCATTTTGGTCATTTTAGCCTAAGCAACGGGACACGTTTCCATCACGTCTGTCGTAAGGAGATGGATGGGCTTCCCATCCCTCACTCAATTCCAGCAATATAAAGGCCAATTTTTGGCCAAAACTCCATAATCTCCGATGTTCAAGTTCTCTTTACAGTTTTTCAAGCTTTTATCCCTCGTTCAATATCCAATTTACGAGCCGTTTGTGCCTAGGAACTCTTGTGAGTGAGGCGCACTTTAAGGAGCATCATTTTTCAACTATTTTTGTTTTTATTTCTATATTCTCCAAGTAAGTACAATTTAATTCCTTTATTATTATTTCTCTATATTTTTATTTTTTCTTCTAAGTTAGAATATAATTTAGGCTAGAAACCTTTAGCTTTAAGCATAATGGATGCGAGTACTTTCTATTTTTTCTGTATTTATTGTATTTATTATTTTTTAGTTTAGAAGTCAATAATGCCTTGTAGTCTAAAGTAGTGTAATTACTAAGCTTTCTTTGCATGACACTATATACAATAAAATGCCTTATGTATGAGCATGTAAATATGTAGTATTCTCATTTTAGGTGGTAATGTATGTGACTTTCGAATTTTTAGAGGCATTTTTACATTAGTTTTGCTATTGCACCAAGTATAAATAGTTTGAATTTGTATTGTTTGGCAACCTTGATGGCCTGTGGTTTGTTGTGTGTTGTTTAAAGGCGTTTTTCTGTGTAGGGGGCATTGTCATTCCTAGCTAGAATGCTGCCAAATTTTTATTTTTCTCGTAAGGCATCGAATGTTGATAATTGTGCCATTTGGTGGCCCTAAGGGCCTATGATGTATTGTTTTGCTTTAAATATGTCTTTTATGCATGGGGCAGTCACATTCCTAATCGGAATGCTATTGAAATTTTGTCTAAATTTCTCGAAAAGTATGAAATATAGTTTATCAATAGTTATGTTAGCCTGTGTGTTTTTTTAAGTGTTTGTATACAGGGGGCAATCACATTCCTAGTCGGAGTGCTGCCAAAATTTAATTTCTTGTAAAGCATGTAATATATGTTTTTACCTCATTTTTCATGTATGATTGTTAGAATTATGTGTGAGTCAAGCACTCCTTGTGTAGGTTAGTTGTAAATATTTAGTTCAAATGATATCAAGATTCTCATATTTTCTAATATTTTGATTTGTTTGTAAATTAAGTCAACTTCATACTAGCACGTAACATTTCTTATAGGATGCCTCACAAGACAATACGCCCCCAGCCATCACAGATAGTATCGGCACACATGACGCTCGAGCAAGCTTCAAGATATTGAGTTCTGGGCCAGATTTAGCATAGGGAAAGCTAATATATGTCCATACAGTTCTTTGAGGACTTCAGATTATGATAGGAGGCTGACAGGCTATTAGCCAATGCAGGCTGGATTGATTTCTTTGCCCCAGCCTACAGTACATATCCGGATGTCACTTAGGAGGTCCTCAACACTCTACAATATGGGGAATATTAGTGGTTAGACATTCGATAGGGGGCTATACAATTCAAAGCCATAGGGATATCATATAGCATCACTAGGTGTAGATTTACAGAGGCTATATGAATTTTCAGTGGACCAAGCACAATCACACCCCCTAGATTAATGGATAGGAACAAATAAAGGGTTGTGACATTATCAGGGGTTATCTATAATTTGGATAATGCGAAGAGCACGATGTTGGCACATTAGATATACATGTATCTTCAGAGAGTGTTATCCGCCTCATACCTTGGATGCACTGGGAGTCTAGGTAACCTCAATTCAGCAGATATCAATAGCTTGTGGGGGACGTAGGAGGGCTACCATATAGACATCACTCACAAGATCATCACGATGTTGACTAGGGTAGGCACCACACTAGGGACCCGAGTATGTAAGGGAGGAGTCATTATGAGGTTGCTGTTATTGTCTTTAAGAGCATGAGAGGAGGAGTTTGGAGACCCCATCCTAGAGAGTATACACATAGATTTATAGGCTACGATCACTATGAGTATGGTGGAGCCTATAGAGGGGTGTGAGGGAGAGTATAGATTTCTTACAGTGCTAGAGACTCAAGAGAGATATGGCCTTGATCTTATAATTTCAGATGTAGTGGCAGAGTAAGACGACCAGGGTCAGGCACTATAAGAGGCACCAGTAGAGCTCAAGTACCTCCAAAGCAACCACCTCAGCAAGATGACTAGGTGGGTGAGCCTTGTGGGTCATAAGGGGTAGGGATAGACTTTGATTATGCATTTGACATGTAGATTGACTTGTATGACCATTTGGGTGGATCGCCACAGACACTGGTATGGCCCAAATCTCCTATCAAACACCAAAGGTCATTGATTGTGAGATTTTCTCCTTATAGATAACCAAGAGTGTTATCTTCTACCACTCCTCAACTTTATAGGCATCTGGAGGCATTTAGCTCGATTGCACTTCTATCGTATGTTCCACCATCTCTAACCCAGGCACCTTTAACCACTCCATCAAATGATTTCTTCGTGAGGTTAGCAGCATTAGAGGCATCTAACATATGTTAGGAGCAGGCATTATAGACCTTACTTATAGTAGTATAATCTCTCCATGCCTTGCTAGCAACTAAGCAGACCTTACAGGTAGAGGAATAGAGCCTTAGAGCAGCTATAGAGGTTATAGGCTGTAGATTTGATAAGTCTCTACAGGAGGTTGGTGACTCCCTCTTTCAGCTTAGGGACCGAGGCACTTGTATTAAGATAGAGGTTCTTAGGGCCAGACAGGCCGTGATTGAGACTGACAAGGACTTGAGAAGGTACATTAGGTACCTGAGGGGAGATTTGATGATGTATTTAGAGAGCCATTCTAGAGTAGTCCTTCAGGTAGGGAAAGGGTCAGAAAAGCTAGCAGATATGATAACATAGATCCTATAGCCTTTAACATCAGTGTTGTCAGGCTTTAGATTTGCATTTGAGCAGGTAGGAAAGCAACCACCTCCAGCACGTCAGGCTATAGCTTTATCCTAACCTCTCAGGCCACTAGCATTTAGAAAACCATTAGGGCCAACTTATCAATGAGCATTAGGGCTAAGACCCTCACAGTGATTTATTTTGTATTCAAGGAGTTTACTTTATCAAATTTTTGATGAATATATATAAAGCGGAGTTGTAATAATTTATTTTATCATTGTATGTCTCATTTTATTTATGTTTTCTATGCTTGGAAAATAAATGAATGTGAATGCCATGTGATTAACAAGATGACTTGTAAATAAACCATGCCACGACAAAACAAAGCAAAATAAAATATAATAATAATAACAAAATATAATTGGAAATAAAAAAGAAGAAGCCAAATTCAGTAAGCAGTACACTAATATTTATCCTTCACATCAGGTACTCAAAATCCCACTAAGGAGGACTATATTTACTCCTTCAACAATAAGAAAATAAAGGCACCCACTTTCACCACCAAGAATTACCCAAACAGGGGTGCATTCACCATAAACCGGAGCAACCATCACCATTCATCGGAGCATGAGAGGCTTTGATCTAAACACATCAAAAGCCACAAGGTTAAAGTTGAAAATAAAGAACTACTAGACAAGAGACTGCAGGGAATATGCCAGAAATAGATTCTAGCATCCCAATGACTCATCGCAGATGTTTGACTTTTAGCATCTTAGTGATTCCCTAGTGGACATATATATATTTACCAAAAATATCCCTAGTGAAGCATTACTATATAAAGAAGCAACCAAATCTCTCAGAAAGAACAACCAATAGGTCAGCTAATGAATGACATCGATCAAAGATTGCCCCAATCATCTCATTTGATGTTGCAGGACAACTCTAACATCAACCAAAGTATGACATATTGTTTTGACTCTATATGCTGACAAACTGGCACTAGTCACGATGTGTTGGAGCAATATGATTCTGCATGCCTTAGGTGCTAATCAAATGCAACCAAGTTAACTTGATTCTACATGCCTTGGGTATTAATCAAGGAAGACCTTTGTTCTTGTTGCAATTCTGCATGCACCAGGCACTAATTTTACAAGTGGAAACTTATTACCTTCAGTGGAGTTAGTCTCAAGTAAAATCAATTCTACATATCCTAGGCACTAATCAGACGCATCCAAATAACCTAATTCTTCATGCCCCAGGTGCCAATTAGAGTTAATAAACTTGTCCCAATTCTACATACCTGAAGTGCTAATCGAACAATCAATATAGGATTAATACATCAACAAGCTAATGTTAAATATCAAAATTTAGGGTTAATACATTGATAAGATGATGATAACTACCTGACTAAGAGACTCACTGCCTCAAAAGACACATGTTTAATTAGCAAAGAGATTTGTTGCCTCAAGCATGCATCCTTTTCCTTATACTCTGAATTTCGGCTCACTTTGGCACTAATACACCAGCTCCCCAAAATTAGGGGCAACTATAGACACTATAACCTAAGACATCCTTGATCAAGGTTACCCAATGATGAGGAAATAGCTTATTGCTGACAGCAGGTTTGGATCTTGAAGCTCTGATTATGGATTTCTCATTTTCTCTTAAAGATTTTTCATGATTTTCTAACTATTTTCAAGTATTTCCAAGTTTTTTTTAACAAAATATGCATAAAAACCTTGATTTAGACTTTCAATAGTGATAGATGGTCGTCTATCACTGAAAGGGTGCTTATTTGTAAGTTCCTCCCTCCTATACAGTCTAAACCAGGGTATTTTGGGAAAACTGAGGTTTAGTGATGAGGGACGGCTGCTCATCATTGAGGGATGCTCGTCCCTAGCTTGAAATCCAGATTTTTCCACATTTTCCTAGGTTTTCAAAAAGAAGGAGTTTTATCCTTTAAGATTTATTTCGGATTTAGGGGATTTTATCTCCAGATTCGATGAGATTTGAGTTGGAATTAAACTCAAACTCTCCCTTAGGTATAAAAACTCAAATCTAGGGTTTTCTAAAGAGGAAGAATCATTATTTTAGAGAGCCACCTTTGGAGAAGAAGAACAATACAATTTCTCTCTCTCTAAACTCTTGGTTCTAGCAATTCTTATTGAACACACACATACATAAATGAATTTCATATCTTCTTTTGAGAATAAAGGAGCATGATTCGAAGTAGAGATCTAGACTATAGAATTTATAGAGTTAGAATATCTCTTAAGGGTAATATTCTAGGCCCATTCATTCCTTCTCTCTCTGCAATTTTATTCATATGTTCACATAATTATTTAGCATTGATTTAATTCATTTTAATTGCTATATTTGAATAATATGCATGTTTTATCAAAGTATGATTCATTTTTTATTCATCCGATATGCCAGTGGCATGATAGGTTCATTGAGATTCCTCCATTATTGTGTATGTAAATCCTTTTCTTCTATTTGTATATTATGTAATTTTGTGATTTTAATGTAGTTAATGTATAATTATGCATTTTTGACATGTTTTAGTATGATTTGATGTTTAAATATTGCATGTTTAGGGTTAGAAACATACTTTGCACAATTTTCTTACATTTTGGCTTTTTTTGCATTTTTTTTCTATCTAAGGGTGATGGATGGGAAGATAAATCGGTAGACGGCCATCCATCATTTGACAAATGGGATGTCACTAGCCCATCCTTTTGTCTTGTTCCTAGCTCCTTTTAGGTCGTCCCTCACTTTCACTTGGGCCGTCCTTCACCTATTTAGGTGCCTTTGGAAGTTTTTTTTTTGTCTTTTTCTTGTATGTTTTATGTTTATTATATATTCATATATCATTTATTAATTTCTTATGATCTGTGTGCCTTTTTATGGGAATTTTCTTCTATATGCTTTGTTTCTATAATTAAATGTCTTCTATTTGTATATATAAATGTGTGTTATTATTTAAATTGTGTTATTTAAGGATTTTAACTAATTTATCTTTTTTGTGATTTTTTGAGTATTTGGTGTCTTTATGGCTTTAGAGGATTTATATTTTTTTGCATGGAAAGTCGTGCTTCCAATTTGGTCACCATCTCCGCTTCTTGAGTATCTCAGTTAATTGTTATTTGCATTATTTTACATTATTTTATTTGTTATGTTTTTGTTCATTTTATTTCCATTTCCTTGTATTTTAGATATATTATTTTTTCAGAGTTATAATAGTTAGTAAGAAAGGATTTTTAAAACATGATACAATAAAAAGACACTTAAAATGTTAAAATGTTTTTTTAGCAAATAAATTGGGTTTTTTTTAAATACATGGATCAATATCCAATTTTTCAACCCAAATTTACACAATGTAATAAAAGCCTTTTTGTAAATAGGCATGAGGAAGCCAATGCTTCCAAATTAAATCGATAACCCGTTTATGTATGTATATAGGTCTTGTTTTGAATTATTCTTTAGGAAAATTTGCCTCTGTAATAATTAAGTAGGTTTATTTTTACTGTCTTTTATTGCTCTATTTACTTTAATGGAATGTCTGTTTAACTTTATCGTAAAATGTATTGTGTGAGAGAGGAGAGGGGATTATTTTTAAAACCCAATTGTAAATCAACACCAAACTAAAATGCCTAATAAGAAGGATGTCCCAAAAAAACAGTCTCTATTTGGGCATCAAAATAAGGTCGAGAATCAATTTCCAACGTTTTATTAAGTGGTGACTCTATGACATCTGCCTCTTTGAGTCCTTTAGTAGACGTCTTCATAGGTTGGCTATCAGCAATAATTTGAATTCAATCCTTTTTATTGTGAAACGACCATTTTATGATTAAAAGCAGGCCTCGTCCGATCTTGGGCCCTAAAAGTAGGCCTCTTAGAGTGAACCCTGAGGCAAATGGTAGGCTTTGGTGTGCATCACACTAAGGGCATATGGCCAGGAATCGGTGGGAATACTTCCCTAAAAGATCAGATAGTTGAGGAGCAAATAGATCCTATAGGTCAAAGCTCTCTAGACCCATTGTAATATTGAGGAAGCAATCTAAGAACTAGAGAAAACCATGAAGAGGCAGTGTCCTTAGCTTTTTCCATCCAATAAATTTTAAAGATGAAATTTTTATTTAGTAGGGGAGAAATGTAACTCCATAAAAATCATAATATGTGTGAATAGTACCACTCAAGGCCTGCCTGGACTCAAAAAAATTTTATTCACCACTGGCAATTACTATTCATGATGAATTTGGTGATATAATTTAAGGTCAAATTGGTCACCAAAAATCAAAAACAAAAATAAGTAGCGGGACTATAAGAAGGTTGACCAAGTTTGACTAGCCTTAAAATAATTGTTTTGGATCTCAAAAAATTATTCTGATCACATAAAACCACTAGAAATAGTCCTAATGGATTTTTAAAAGTGAAAAATAAATTTTTGGACAACTTTAAAAATTTGATGTTGAGATCAGTAATTTTACTTTTGTGCTTCGAAATATACAGAAACAAACTCGTTTTGACTTAAAATTTTAAACAAATCTCAAAATAATATTTTTTACATATTTTTGGAATAATTTTAGTAAAAATTTGACAACAATCAAATACGCCAATCATAAGTTAACAAGTGGTGGAACCACTACCATTCGATTAAATTTTAATTGATTAAATCTTAGCCCTCCAAAGTAGAGGTCTAGAATACCGGTGGATGTAGCTGGAATCCAGCATGTTGGTCCAATCTTCCACTTACTTGTTCTTTTTCTTTTCTTATTTTCCTTCAAAGCTGAGCATGCAAGTTCATCCTTCCATCCAATTCAAGCTTAATTTTCAATGAATTTAGGCTCTATTTCTCACTAAATTATCTAATTAACTCCTTCCTCATTAGGTGCATGTGTTGGAAACAAAGGAATTAAAAGAAATTGGAAGGTGTTTTAGGAAGAAAATTGCACTGAGTGGGGAAAGAAGCCAAAACCAAGGAATTAAGGGCAATGACAAGAACACTTAGAGGATTTGAGCTTGAAAAAGTAAGTGGATACAAATACTTTAGTATTTCATAATTTTAGGGTTATGTAATTAATTTAATTTTTTCATGAATTAATTCTTAAAAATTTAATTGAAGTTAAATTGGTGTAATAGATGTTAAATTAGTTAAATTACTATTTTGAAGATGGAATTTAATAGAAATAATTAGGGTGACTAGTTTGGCCTTGATAAGTTAATCAGGTTATGTGTGAATTAATTTTATTTTATATTGAATTTATTCAAATTTCATGTTAATTAAGTGGTTAAAATGGAATTAAAATGAAATTTGATTTAATGTTAGTTAGATTAAGAGATGAATTTAAATGGAATGAAAATGATACAATTGCCAAATTATACTTATATGTGATAAATAAATTGAATAAAATGATATGGTATGAAGAAATAAAATTTGGTAGTTTGAACTAGCGGTAGCCGAAGCATGATAATGGTTTAATTCTATATAATTTTGTTGGTATGTATTAAATAAAGCACATAGTTGAAGAATAAATGTGAATGAAAAGTGAAGTTATGTTTGGTGAATTAATCCAAAACCTAAGTTAAATTTTTTGCATTATGATGAAATGTCAAAAAAAGTAAGATAAGAATGAAGAACAATGAAAATTGTACGAGATTATGAAATGGAATTAATACATAATGTGTATAATAAAAATAATGATAATTAATAGATGTAATTTTTATGGTCTATTATATAAATATTGCCCTTAGTATTAGTTGAGAAACTAGGTTTGTGATGTAGTTTGCTAGCCATATGAACACCATATTTGAAACCACCATAACAAGTCATAATGACTTCTATAATGGACCGAAGGAGGTTCCACATCGAAAATACAAAAATTGTGATAAAATGTGATATGTATTATGTTACAAAAATTGTGATAAAATGTGATATGTGTTATGTGAGGAGATTGTACTGTGGACTCGTGAGGTCTATAGTTTCGCACATCTCACCTCATAGGTTTATACTATCATATTTAGAGAGAAATGTTAAATTTATCAAAATGCTAAAAAATATTTAAATTGTAATTTCTGAGTGTAACAGAAGAGAAGAAATAAGTATTAGAAATGAAAAGTAAGTAAAAGGAGGTTTTAGAAGTAAATCGACTAATAAAAAATTAGATAGAACATGTACTAGAGAATATTGAAAATGAAAATAATAGGGAATAAATCAATTAGTAGAATACTCTAAAAAAACATAACTGTTGTTAGATTATGAACCAAAAGATATACTTAATGAATAGAATAGGTAATAGATTAGATATGATTAGATTAATTGAACAAATATGTAATAGAACCTAATCCAAAATGTATATTGAGTAAATATATCAGTAACTGATTACAAACTAGAAATATATTTTAGGATCGTAGTTTAGGTATAAGTTAGATTAATTAAACATCTATGTTAAGAGAACTTAATCCAGAATGTATATAAACGTCACAAAATAGTAATAGACTATAAACTAGAAATATATTTTAGAATAGCAAAACAGTAACCAAAACTGGAACTAGAATACATTGGGAAAACATAATAGTTGAGCTAGAAAATTTAATTGATGATATTCTAAATTGACGAAAAGGGGTAACGAATAATAATAATAATAATAATAATAATAATAATAATAATAATAATAATAATAATCATAATCATCATCATCATCATCATCATCATCATCATTTTTGCATAAAAATGTAGAATATGAAATATTTTAATATTGTATCCACCACTAAGCATTAGAAATGCTTAGTGTGTGGTTTATTACTGCATGCAGGGAACAAATAATGGAGTTAGAAGGAAGATTTCAGTGTGGCGGATCTGCTGGCATGCATAGAGAAATGATTTTGAGGTGGATGTACTTACTTTTAGGTGTAATCATATTTTAGACATTAGTGTATCGTATTTGTATTTTTTATGATTCATAAATACAATGTGAATGAATATTTTTAAGGAATTTAATGATATACACACACACGTACACATACATAAATTTTGTCTTTTGGATTTTTGGACATAAATGTTTTATGGATGATTATGTTTAAATTGGCTTGTTATTGGTGGTTAAAAGGTGGAGTGTTACATTTTGTGGTATCAGAGTAGGTTTAGGCAGTTCTAAGATCGGAGGTTATAATATATGGGTAAAGTGAATATTTGTACATGCCATAAAAGACATTGGTGAATAAGACGATTATGAAAGAATACCATATACCTTTCCCTAACATTTTAGAGTTAAAAGAATAATATTTAGTTCAAAAAGGTCGATAGCAGATGAAGTAAGATGCAGGGTTTCTATTAGTATGTAAGAATTATGAGCAAAAGAAATTTGCTCTACGTGCCTATCAAGCGGCTCTCGTGATATGGGCAAGATTTAGGGAAAGATTTATACCCAAATTACTACAGACTACTCCGGGACATGGGATGGATTCAGTCATAAAAGTTAAAGCCTAATTTTGACTATCTTAGGGATTAAACTAGGTTTAGGTTTCTTCATGAAAGTTGTAGTTCTAAGTCTTTAAAGTTATATATTTTGATTTACCTTATTTAAAGGTTTATAGGTTGAGATATAGTCGAAATACTCAGGCCTTTTTGGGACTCGCAGACTCATTCTTTTTATTTCGGGAAAGGGCCTCAAAAAAATCATTTTAAAAGCATAAAATACAAGAGAATTCAAAAGAGAGATTTGCAATTTTTGTTTTTTAGTTGTATTATAAGAAATATCATCCTCATTAGGTAACCCTCATCAAAGCTACCTCAGGTCCTCATGTGTACAGTATATAGTAGTTGCCATCGACTATTTCACAAAATGGGGAGTAGCTCAATCCTTTTAGAAATTAGAGGCATGAGAAATGGTTTGATTCATTGAGAAGAATATGATATGTAGATATAGAGTATCTCATCATATGGTGTCAGATAATGGGGTCCAATTTCAAGCTGAAGCCAGATAAATACTTTAGAAGTACATAATTTAACATCAAAAGTCTTCTCCTTATTGTCTATAGGCAAATAGGGTAGTTGAAGCAACAAATAAGAGTTTAAAAAAGATCTTATCTGAAACAATGTAGACCTATAAAGATTGGGCCAAGAAGTTACCATTTGCACTATGGGGATATTAGACTACTATCAGGACTTTGATGAAAGCCACCCCCTTTTCATTGGTTTATAGGATAGAGGTAGTAGTGCCAATAAAAATTGAGCTATAGCCCTTAAGGGTCATGTTGGAAGCAAATTTGCTAGAGGTAGAATGGGCATAACATAGGCTAATGTAACCAAACTTGTTGGATGAGAACCGAATGAGGGCTTATTATCACAATCAACTATATTAGAAGAGATTGGCTTTTTTTTTTTATTAGGAAAGTCAAGGGTCAGAACTTGAAGGAAGCCAATCTAGTATTCAAGTAGAAGAGACTTGGTTTGCCTGACTATCAAAGAAAGTTTAGGCCCAACTAGGAAGGACCTTTTGTGCTAAAAAGGATATTGTCAAAAGAAGCGGTCATTCTCACCGATAGTGATGGCAAAGAATCAAGGAGCTAGTCAACATCGACAGCTTGAAAAGATTCCATGGTTAAAAACTAAAAAAACACAAAGAGAGAGAAAGAGAGAGCCTGCAGGTCAAAAAAAAAGCTAGTATTGTTAAAATTGGGCAGCCTGCTGGGACGAAAACCAAAAAACGGCATTCTAGGCAAAAATTAAGGGTTTGAGAGAAAATGATCAATTAAGAAAACCTATAAGGGCTAATTGATAACATGAGTTAGATGCAAATAGGATATCATCCCCAAAGATAAAATGGAAACACGTGTTTTTGATGATAAATATATGTCGTGATTATTTACTATGTGATGCCATTAAATGAGAATGCATGCATAAGTTTAGCTATGTATGCAAAATCCATAACCAATCTAAACCCACCATCATATCAACTTCATATAGGGGTAGCCTTATCAATTTACAACAAACTCCTTTTCATATATCCTATTAAAACAATCTTTATATACGATTTTCTTACACATATACTATAATCTGAAGAACTAATCACTTATATGTCATATGCTATACAGTTTATAAATAACATCTTATCAAATACACCCCTGTACATATAATATAGGTGTGAAGAGCCTAATCTATCATCACATACATAATAATGATGGAGAAAAAAATACTATCTATGACTTCAGGGCACTTTACTCTAAAAAATTCTCACTTTTGGCTATCTCCATAACAACTTTCTGAGATCTCTCCTTACTTTACTATCTATATGAAAATAGGGACATGTGTATTAGGCCAACACTCATAACTATCTATAGTAACATATTTCTAGACTTTTATTGACCAAAACCATCCAAACCTATGCTTTGATACCACTAAATGTAACACCCTAGTCTTTAACTTGTAATCATTACACTAGATTACATGTTCACTTATAATTTATTTACTCATCCACACATGATGTTGTCTTTAGACATGTTCTTTATCAATATATTATTACTGAATTAAACTTTAGGTGCCACCATATGACAATTGATATTTCAATTCATGGTCTAATTACTTATACATTAATCCCATAAAATTTTACTATCAATTTACAAGTTAAGAATATATTAAATAACTACTATTATACATTTTGGATAACATAATTTCATATTAATAATTTAACACTATTACAAAACTTTAAACTTTGGAATCCTAATATCCTCCTTTTGTGTTGGTCTTTAATACTATAGATAATCCCTCAGTCAACAACCAAGTATGACTCTTTTCAAGAGCTATAAGTTCAACCTCCATTGCTTGAACCCATTCAGGAACTGATTTGGCTTCATGATAACCCTTTGGTTCATGATGTATAGTAACAGTAGCTAAAAAACCAGTATAATCAATAGAAATGTTATGATTAGTAGAAAAAGAAAAAGTACATGGAATATGAGGAGAAGAAAAACCAGCATTATGATCAATTGAAACATGATTGACATCATAATCCCAAAACCAGGTTGGTGCTCTTTGTATCCGTGTACTATGTCTATCAACAACTACTAGAAGAACTGAATCATCCAAAAATGTTTATATTTGCTGAGCTTGTACCTATTGATCATTATCAGTTTTAGAGATAGGGGTAACAACTGTACATGGAGAAGCAATGGCTATAGATAACACTACAAAAAATTGCAAATTAGCGACGAACAATTCCGTCGCTAATTACCTATTTTCTGTCGCTAATGCTAATTAGCGACGTTGCAATGAACAGTCGCTAAAAGGCCAGTCGCGAATATATTAGCAACGAAATTCAAAATCAATCGCTACTTTATTCGTCGCTAATTTTTTTTCCATCGCTAATTTATGTTCCTAATTAATCATCAAATTATAATAATAATATTTAGTGACTACATTTTCCGTCGCCAATTATTTTTATAATTATTGCATAATTATAAAAATTTACAATAAAATTTAGAGACGAATATCTTGTCGCTAATATGGTCACTAATTATTTCTCAAATTCTAACGTTTGCCCAGTAGCGACAGTTGCTATCGCGAATCTGTCGCTAAATTATTGCATAATTTAATTTTTTTCCTTTTATTGTTTTTTTAAATTTTCATCCTGTACACAATATAAATAATAATCTTATATTATAAAATTCATATATAATAAAAACAAATGAAAATAATACTATTTTCATATATATATATATATAAAATTTATAATGAATTCATTACAAATATAGTCAACACAAAAAAATAATATATAAAACAAAGTGCAGTTAAATTAAGCCATCTATTTTTTAAAACTAATTTCTAACAAAAATAGAACATGACAGCATCCTTGCAACAGCAAGGACTGCTTTAACTACAATCTCAGCCAAGCTGCACTTGCATCGATTCACACTGCAAAACAAAGAAGAAAAATCAACATAAGACAAATTGAAAAACATACGGCAGCCAAACCATTTTTGAAAGTCAGCATATTTCCTCAAATATGTAAAAGTATACAGGCTTTTGGGATATCTGACTTCCCATATACAAACCTAATGGTGACATAAAAGAGATGATTGAATATTTGCCACACAAATACATTTTTTCCTAGTTCTATATGTTATTTCCGAAATATATTAAAACTCAATGTCTTATGTAATGCCTTGATAATCATTCCATGCAAAAGCATGCATAACATGACACTAGGATTTTAGTAGTGCAAAAAGTGTTGGATAAAGCAGTCAAATTTCAGACCTTAAAAACTCATAAAAGCCATTTTAATGAAATCTGAAACAGAACAAAAGGTATCCAATCGGCTTGTCAATTACTAGGAACTAGTGCTTGTCATATAATTTAGTGAATGCAAGTAGAAGTTGTAATATTCAAGATCACCAATAGTAAGAGGACAAGGATTCAGATTTAGATCATCACGTCTCCATGATCCCCAGTTTTCAGTAAAAAGTGGCCCCATAATCCATCAAATTTTAAAGCACGGTTTTACAATTAAGAGAAAAGGTTTCGACTGAGAAAAACTAAAAACACCTAGTTAGTTGGAGCTTCTTGGAGACATTCGTAAAGAAGGGGAAGCTCTTTCCTGAAATGACACTCAAACAATGAAGGTGCACTGCAAGTAAATAAAGAAAAGAATGATCAGAATAAGAAAAAGTAAAAAGAGATGCAGCGAGAAGTGACAATCATAAAACTTAAGTAATTAAGATGCTCTTGCATTGCAGAAATTAGATACTAATTTAAAACATTCATAAAAATATTTAATGTTGCAAAAAGTGACATTTCAAACATAGTGCAATCAGTAACCTACCGATTCCACCTTAGCCATTTCAACCATGTAATTTGAGGGTTTCTCCTGCAAAATTAATGTAAGAAAATGAACTCCAATTCAAAATGATTGGCCAAATTATATTATTCTGATACAAAAACAGAAAGAGCCAACCATCCAAGAAGTGTTTAGCAGGAAGTAGCAGCTAATATGGACAAAAATGAGATACATGAAACCATCAGATGACGTGATGTAATGCATGTTTCCTTTGCTTGCAACCTAAAGCAATTATTAAATATTCCACTACAACTACCATGTGCAAATGTAACACTAGATACAAATTAGTGAAGATATGGTCGCTAAGGAGTGGGAAAACCTTGATAGCAGAGCTAAATAGTTGAAAGGATCTGACATGGTTGAGTGGAAATTACAAGAACTTGAATCAAGGATCCAGCAAGCCAACAATCCAGAACCCATTCACTGGCTATGCATTTTCTCACAGATATCATGAGCAACAGAAATATATGTCTAAGAAAATCCTAACCTATATTGATCAATTTGCTGGTAGCTGAAGATACTTCATGTTGAGATGACATATGAACATAAAATGGAGCATGTGTTTGTGTATATACAAGAATACCATTGATTAAATTAGAATTATGGAAATGGCACGTGAAGCATATGGTTTTTCTAATGATATTATGTTGCTTTCATCCTTTCTCATAATCTCATGAGGGAATGAGGTAAATCAAATTAAACTGTAAACTTAATCCAATATTAGTCATGAATTTCCTAAATAAATCTAATTCATAATTTGGATTCCATAACAACATTCAGACCATTTTCAAACTTATATGGATGCTAAATTTTAGAGCAATTTAGGAGTTTAAAGTCAAAGGAGGTTTAGGTAATTTGAAAATGAAGTCTGAATGTGCCATCAATTTATTTATGATGAGATGGTCCTTATCACTATATCTTGTGGTTTGCAGTCAAACTGGCCTTGCTTGCCCACAATGACAATTACAAGAGTGCACGTGTAATGCCCTATAATGGAAAACAATGTTATCTCTAGTCTATATCAGGAACGTTCAAATTGCATAATATAATAAATTCTAAACAATTATTGAAGATAATTAAAGCAAAGTAACTGTTCAGTAACCAAGTAAGCTCATTGCAGTTGGGGAAACAACTGCACAACTACTATAACATTCACACCAATTGTATATGACCCTACTTTTATTTTAATGAAAATGCTGGTCACATACATAATATGGCAGCTCCAATAGAATTCACAAGGAACTCACACAGATCAGAACTAACATAGAGAAAGGTTGCATTAAACTTAAAAGTCTATATAAATCTAGTAACTACAAATTTGTCCTTGCCGTAAAATTTGCCTTCTAACAATCACAGTGTCATTTTCATTTAATAAATTTCTATTTATAAATGCTGAAATCACATAAATGAAAACAAGAACACAGTAAAAACCTACCCTGATTAATGCAACTCGATCGAAAAAATAACTGAACTGCCATCCTATTATACTCGACTTCAAAATAAAAAGCAACCAAAGTCTATAAATCTAGTAACTGCAAATTTGGCCAACAGCTTATACTTCCGTTCTATATTTTATGGCAGAACCACATCTTCTCACAAAGACAAAAGTGTAATCAGCCACAACATGAGAATTTGTAAGAATCTTCTTTCCAGGAATAACAAAAACTGGATTTTAACAAAAATTTAAATTGAAAACCCAGATTTGATAAAAAGATCTCTTACCTCACGTGATCGCCTCCACTGCTTCTTTAGAAGCTTAAGCTGTGACCAAATAGAGGCTGCCGAAGTTTGCCACAGAGACGCATAGCTGCAAGGGGAACTCGACTAGACGAGAGCGGTGGCTGTGTCAGCTAGAAGGTGGAGATCGGAGTATAGTGCGCGGCGGCCAACGAGAAGAAGGGGCGGATTCCTAGACTAGAGGCGAGCGGCGGCTGTCGTGAGGGGAGAGGCAGAAATAGAATGGGGTTTAGTTTAAGAGAGGGTTATATATATATATATATATATATATAATAATAATAATAATAATCATAAACTAATAATATATATTTTTTAATAAATTATATATATATAATGAGAAAATCATTAAGTATGTGGTTATTATTTTAATTTGACCATAGAACAAAGAAAATGGCTAACTAATACAATAATCAGCAGACATGCATTTATCTTTTTATCATCACCTTTTCTATTTATATTTTTCTTCAACAAACAAAATATTTTAATCCTCTTAACTTATCAAAATTTTTCAATTCGGTCACTTAATTGAATTTATGTTCAATTGGAATCTTAAATCTCTAATTAAATGAAATACTTAACCGTTAAATCTTTACTTACACTATTTCGTATACAAGCTGTTCAATTTGTATTTGAAGATCCAACCAAACCGTAAACATGCATATTCGAATAGGTTATTTGGATTTATTAGATAATATCTTAACTTATTTATTAATCTAGCCATGTTTAGAATTTCAAAGCCATTTTTCCATTTTCAAATCAGTAAGTTTTCTCAGTCTTTCGTAACACTCAATTAGGTAACCGCGGTAGTGAAATTAAATGGTAAGGATGAGTTTAGATGAAGCTTTGAACATTTAGAAAAATAATAGAAATTAAATTGAAAAGTGTGTGTGTGTATATATATATAAATTAAATTAGAAAATTTATTCATTTAGACTTGTATGAGTTTAAGTTTTGGATTGAACTCTATTGTCTATCAATATCTTTAGGAATGTGCAAAATCTGACTCTATCCAAATAAATCGAATAATTCGATCCGAATTAGATATTCAGATAGAGTTATTATGATTATTTAGGTCGGGTAGAGTTTCATATACTTAGTGACCGATATTGGGGGGTGAAACGATGATGTGAGGCAGTTGGTGGTGAGAGAGAACGGCGAGAAAAACGGCCGATGAGCTGCGCCAGTGACCGGTGATGGAGACAGCGGCGCCCCTTCCTTTCCCTCACGTTCTTGCTCCACTCTCTCTCTATTTAGGTCCCTTTTCGGTTCTTTTCTTTTCTTTTTTTTAAATGTTACTTTCTTTTATAAAATTTTGTGGCCACACAAATTCTCTTAGTCGTGAAATTTTCATCTCTTTTCATCTTCTTTTTTTTTTATATCCAATAAATATCTCACTCCAAGCTTCTAGAATCTAAACGTCTTCTTAAATTATTATTATTATTATTATTATTATTATTATTATTATTATTATTATTATTATTATTATTATCCAATAAGAAACTTAAATCTTATTATTATTATTTTAATTATTTTAATAATTATTATGCATTTATTTGTTTTAAATCCTTTGTGATTAGTTCTTAAATTTTTGCTTTAAATTCAAATTATCACTTTAAAATTTTGAAATTATGCAAACAAATCAATCATAGAACCAATATCAAAATATTGTATACCCGTATTAAAATTGCTCTCGCACGATTTCAAATTTTGTTATATTACAAGTAAGTTCGAATAAAAATAATTTAATTATAGAACTAGATACTTCAATTATTAAAAACTGAAGTTAATTCAATTAATTAATTCTTATTCAATTAAATAATAAATTAAGCTTAAAATCATATACGCATTAAATTGAAACAGTAGAGAGAGGTGATGATAGAGAAAATATTATTTTTATATGCAGGGTAAATTTTTGAAATTACAAAAATATCCCTACAAAATTAAATCATTTTATCCTTGTATTCAAGGATAATTTTGTAAATATATAGAACTAAAATTTTTTAATAATTTAAAATTTGATCAAAATTTTAACAAAATAAAAATAAATTATAAATTTTTCATAATTATTTTAAATGAAATAATAAACTTTATATTATTATTATTATTATTATTATTATTATTATTATTATTATATAAATATTTATATTTATTATTTTTCATAATATGATTATATAATAATTATAACAATTACTTTATATTATTATTAAAATGTAATTTTTTAAATAAATAAGTTTATATTTTGGGATAATTGATAAAGAAATCAATAGAATTTTTAATAATTTAATATTTGATTTAAATTTTATAAAATAAAAATTAATTATAAATTTTTTATTATTATTTTGAATGAAATAATAAATTTTATATTACTGTTTTATAAATATTTATTTTTATTAATCTTGAACACGTAAATATATAATAATCGTAACAATTAGTTTATTATTATTATTATTAAAAATATAAATTTTATAAATAAATAACTTTAGATTTTGATATAATTGATAAAAAATTATTATCAACTTATAAAATAATTTTCAATTTTCTGTTACAAAATAAAATATTCATTTCATATGGTCTATATTAAAATTACTTAAAACTAAACAAAAATCATGTGAGTGAAATTTTAAAAAAATATTATTTTTTAATTTATTTACGACGAATTAGCGACTAAATACCTCAGTCGCTAATTGTATTACTGTACCAAATTACTATTAGCGACAAAATAATTTTCGTCGCTAAACCGTCGCAAAAAAGGCGCCATATTTTCCCTCCAAAATTAGCGACTAAAATTTTCTAGAACTAATTTCATCAATAAAAAATTATAACATTTAGCGACGAAAATATTCGTCGCTAATTCCATTGCAAAACTTGGCGCGCATACTTTTCGCCAATAATTAGCGACTGTTTATTCATTCCGTCGCTATTTCATCGCAAAAAAATAGAAAATATCCTCCCCACGACGGAATTGTAAAACAGTCGCAAATCCGTTACAAAATTTGCGATGAAATTACTGCCGTCGCTAATTGGCAGTTTTTTTGTAGTATAAGGAAGTGTCATTATCAAAACCAATAAGCTGTGGTATGGGAACATATGATAAATCATAAGTAGAAAAATCCTGCTCAAAAGGGAACACATATTCATGAAAACAACATCCTTAGAAGTATAAACTTGCAAATTTTCTAGTTGACAAATTTTATAGCCTTTTGTCCCTAGCACATGACCCAAAAACACAACTTAACTGGCCCGAGCAGCAAACTTATCTCTCCTTGGCTTTGTATGTGTCATGTAACAAAGACATCCAAACAACTTCAAGTTAGAAAGATTAGGTGGCTTATGAAATAACACTTCATAAGGACTCTTCCAATGTAACACAGTAGTGGAAAGCCCATTTATCAAATAAGTTGCATGCAGAATAGCTTCTCCCTGAAAAAAATAAGTAAATGTGCTTGTAACAACAAAGCTCTAGCAACTTGTAAGAGGTGTCTATACTTCCATCTACCTTTCTATTCTGCTGAGGGCTATAAACACAAGTTCCTTGATGAATAATCCCAAAATCATAGAAAACATGTCGACAAGCATGGCCTAAGAACTCCCTACCATTATCGGTTTTTACAATTTTAATAGCCACCCTAAATTGATTCTTAACCATCTTTATAAATTTGGAAATAATAGAACTAGCCTGATCTTTTGATTACATAAGGAAAATTCACGTGCATCTACTATAATCTTCCAAAATAGTTAAGAAATAGAAAGCTTCAGATAAAGATTGTTGTTTATAAGGGCCCCAAAAATCAATGTGCAGTAACTCAAACAATATCATACTGTGACTGTCACTTGCTAAAAAAGTAAATGGGGTCTGTTTTGACCAAGCACAAACATCACAAGCAACATTGAAAGAATGGTTTATATTTCTTAAGAAGTTAAGTTTTTGTACAACCCCTAAAGAAGGATGTCCAAGTCTCTTAAGCCAAAGAGAATTATTATAGAGAGATTGAGTAACAAAACAAACATCAACCTACTGTTTACCACCATCAAGTAAGAACCCATATCTTTGTATATTATTTCTACCAAAACAATAATTGACGTGCCCTCAGCAAGTGTACTAAATTAGCAAGTAATACAAGGTGTTAAAATTTAAAACCCACGAATATCATATGCAATGGATTGTCGTTGCAAGCAAATAAAAATTATAAGAATGCTAAAGAATTCCAGATTTTTGTACGAAATGCTGTTCAAACTATTAAAATTGCATAAAAGAACAATTAAAATAAAACTTGCAGAAATTAGCAATAACTCAAGCAAAACGAATAATAAAAAGATGAAAATTAATGACACTAACAGCATTGCTCAGGTTCACTCATCCTTCCCATACCTAATTATGAATTTAATTTTTCTTAAGTTATATAGATCAAATTGGGATAATGCTCTATACCCAAGTGTCCAATACCAGAGTAAGTTATTCTAATCATAAAATATCCCATCTTAGTGCAAGCCTTATGATTAGCTTATGCATGGGTCTAACATCCTAGGTTCAGGTTGCTTTCCCATCTCAGAGCCAAACAACCCAAGATCCCATCCATTTTATTCCAAACTATTGTCCTAATACCATAAAAACTACAACTCATCAAGTCCCATCCTAGAGCAATCTCAAAGTTACAGCTATAATGAGAGAAAAATAGACCATAGATACATTCCTAGCATTCAAGATTCAAATCAAGAACCCAAACTAGATAACATGATAAAATCATCCATCAAAATTAGATAATATGGTCAAAACATAAAAACCCATGAATTAACATTCAAGATCCATTAAAATAAACCATTCATCTACATATAAAATCAAATAAGTTCAAGATTCACATTGGGTATTAGGGATTTAAAGATCCCCCAAGCAACTAATTGACTACTCACAATCCATTACAAAAGAGATAGAAAAGAGGAAAGAGTAAACCCATAAATTCATGTTGACATGAAAACCTAGCTGGTTCCAAAGTTCTTCTTCTCCAAATCTCCAATGGAAGATGAGCTCCAAATGATAATAGGAAATCGAATATCTAAACTAGTGTAAAATTAATCTATTTGCAAGTATAGGTCTATAGAAAATGTAAAAAAAAAAACAATGAAAAGATAGAAACTAAATCTAAAAAATTTGAGTCCCTCTACCAAATAGCAAATCTACCTTTTATAATCCCGAAGGGGTCACGGTCATAATGAATTTCTAATGATCATGAGGTGCTTGAATAACTACTTCTAGATTGAAATAGGTCATGGTCACAACTTGTAATGGCCTCAACACCGGGTCAGCTGTGAATAGTACTTTCCGGCAGTGAATAGTATTTTTCGGGCCCGAAAGGACACCTGGAAGTCGAAAATATTTTATTGGACTATTTGAAAGGAATAGTCATTGTGAGTCTACGGTTGAAATTTGAAGTGAATTTGAGGTCAAATGGGCCTCCATAAGTCAAAAATACGAAAAAGATAGCGAATCAATTTTCCTGGTAGGGAAGGGGACTTAATTTTGTACAAATAATTAAAAATAGTAAATGACCTCCGAATATTGCCATATTTTGCAGTTCTTAATGAAATTTTATGAAGAATATTTTGGTATAAAAAAATGAATTTTTCGGCGATGTCGACAGTTGTCGAATCGGACTGATAAGTTTGAATCGGACCGATAACGGACTCCGATTGAGCCAAAAATTTATATCCTATCTATTTTTGATGTGATAAAAATTATGGAATCAAATTTGGAGTGATTTGGAGTAAGAAAATGGGAGAAATCATTTGGGCTTTGAATTAAGTTATTATTGGGCTTTAATTAAATAGTTAAGCCCAAAACTCAACCCAAGCCCATTACACACACTTAAAGGAGATTTAAATAGATGAAAATATCTGGAACAATAGCCTCATCTTCTTCTCCACGTTTTCTCCTTGGCCGACCAACTATTCCACCATTTTTGTTAAGCTTTTCTTTTCTCTTCTCTCAATTTCACACCAAATCAAGCCATCAAATAGTGATTTCTACCTTTTTAATTAAGTTTAGTGCCCTCCTCTCTTCAAAAGAAGGAAGAAAAATCAAAGAAATTCAAGAGAGAGAGTTTAGGGTTTAATTTGAGGTAAGTGAAACCATTGGGTTAAATTCTTTTCTTAGGTGCCTATTTATATTTTAGGGTGCCTAGATTTCATTTTTGATGTTATTTTGAGCTGAAAAGAATGAAATCATGGTGTTTTGGTGAAGGGTAATTTCGTCCAAGATTGTTTTTGGTTGATGGAAGATGTTGTGCCTTGTGCTAAGTGAAGAGAAATGAAGTTTAAGGAAGGTTAAGCATGGAAAGAGGTAAGTGACTACAAAATCCCTTAATTTCCCATTTAATATGAATTTTTCTTGATTATGTAACAAAAATAATAATGTGTAAAATTGTTAATTGATGCAATTATGTTAGGGTAATTGCAATTGGATTAGAGAAATAATGAATGAAAAGTGAAAATGAAAGAAAGAAAAATTTTAAGGTAGGAAAAGAATGGTGGCCGAAATATTAGTGAGAAGAAATGGTAAGGAAAATGCATGAAAATAATGTATGGTAACTTAATTTAATTGTAGACATGATAATTGATGTCTATAAATTTTTAGAGAATATTTAGAATTAATTTGGGAATTTTTAAGATTATACATATTGTATGTATTAAATGAAAATTGTGATTTATTGTGAATTAAATGATTATTTTGATGAAAAATGATATTGACCAATAAATAATGCAAAAAATAAATTTTATTAGAATTTATTAAAGTTATTGAAATTTTATTGGAATTTTTATGTGTATATGTATAATGGAAATAATTGAAATAGCAATGCATAATTGTATAAACATGACTAAAGTGATGACTAAATATGAAAAATAAATTAATGCCAATGACGAGAAATAAAAAGTCAACCGACGGATTTTTCGAAATAATTATTAGGTCGTGAAATAATAAGAATAATGAATTATTAGAAAATAATTCATAAATAAATGAAAATGATGAAAATAAATTAATACGTAAATAAAAGAAAGATAAAAGGAGTTTTAAATAGAAAAAGGACTTAAATGAAAGAAAATAAAAGTTTTGGGGGTAAAATGGTAATTTTACCAAAATAAGTAATTAACGCGTAAAAATAAGTACGAAATACTTAACAAGGGTAAAATGGTAATTTCGGAGGCCTAACGGTTTCGAAAGATGGAATTTCCGTGGTTTAAGGACCAAAATATAATTTTACTTGAATATGATAAAATAAAGGATAAATGATGAATAATGAAAGAAATTATAAAATAAAAATGAAAATAAATGATCATAATGGCAAAATTGTAATTATGTATTTGAAATGAATAAATTGATAGATAAAGTCAAATTATGTTTATGTGAGGCATAAGATAATAATTGATATTAATTAAGTTCCTAATTGCCTAAAAGTAGAGAAAATAAAGACGTGACTAATTTATCAAAATAAATTAGTCAATAAAAAGTATTAAAGTAGTAAATGACTATAGAAATAATTCGCTGACGAAATGAACGTTGGCATACCGAATGATTAAAAAGTTTGAACAGTAAAAGATTAAGAAGTCAATCATTGAATTATTAGAGAATAATTCGCAAAGAATAATATAAAAAGAATACAAAGAAAATTGTGAATTATAATGCCATAATTCATAATTTATAATATGTACAAAAGCTGGAAAAGTTTAAGTATCTGAGTGAATTATCGAAGAATAATTCACAAAAGTGACTGGAAAAGAGAAAGTGAATAAAAGGATAAAAAGCTATTGAACAGTCAAAGGCACAAAAGAGTGCATTTGATTCGAATAAAGTATAGTAACAAATAAAAGGAAGAAATTAAAGAGTTTTAAATGTTCAAAAACGTTTACAAATATGACTGATTATGTTTGCCCTTAGCGATAGACAGGTAGTATGATTCTTGTTTTGGATATAATTGGCTAGCCATAGGGACACCTCTGTACCGCGGTGCAAGTCATGGCGACTTGCTTAGCTATGGTTGGGATCTTTGATCTCCATAGCTTCTGTGAAAGTGTATCTGTATCTGTATCTGTTATGTGAGACTTGATCTTTCGAGATCATTTCTCTATCTGGTACGTGGGACCTTTGGGTCCAGTCCCGTGTATCCTTTGTGAAAAACCTGTTATATTGCATTAGGGGCACATTGAAATGAATAAATAAGTATTGCTTAATTGAATTGAATATATGAAAAGTTATAACGAAAACGATTCGTTTGAAAGAAAATGCAAAATTAAGATAAATCTGTAAAGATTTCTGTAAAGTGTAATTAGTAAGAAAAAGAAAAGAAAAGTTTTATAAGAATTCAGAATGTATTGTGTTTTTCGTGAAAAGGATAAATTTGATTAATTGGTATTTCTCGTACCAATTACTATTGTGAAAAGTGATAAATTTGAAAAACAATATTAATTTCATGTTTAAAGTTAAAAGTAATGATTGTGACATGAAGTGAATTTAATGCTTATGAAATGTCTTTCTGAAAGAAATGTTATTTAAAAAGTAAAACAATAGAAAGACATATGATGGACCGATGAAAAAAAAATAAAAGACTTATGTCTTAATTAATATTTGAACGAAAGTAATATGTATAAGAATGAAGGAAAGAAAATACTGCAAAGTGTCCAGAAATACTTATATCACTTTGCAATAAAGCTCAAAAACTATTAATTAGTAATGTATTTATTGGTTAAGAGTCGAAACAAAAATAAAAGAATAAATAGCAAGAAGTACAATGAGAGTTCAAACTGAATAATTGAACATTAAAACATGAATGTAAATAATTTATTTTGGTACTAGTAAAGACACGAGTACCAATACATATCGCTAAATGAAATGATAATTTAATTGCTACGGCTAAAGGATAAAATGGAAGTATTGATAAAAAGTAAAAGTTATAGTAAAGATTAACGTAAAGATAAATGGTAAATCTGATATTGATCTACCTAAAAAGATACTGTAAGTACAGTAAAAAGTTTTGAAACAAAAGAACAATGGATATCAAAATACGAATTAAAAACATGAATACTGATAACTGAAATAAAATGAAATGCTTAATGAAGTAAAGATAATAGAAGCTTAAATTACGAAATTATGCTTATTCTTGGAAAATTCTTGGATTAGTAGTCACCACTGGGCATATTTAATGCTCAGCACGTAGTGTTTACTGCGTGCAGGTTCTAATGTGTTCGGGAGCATAGTACATTGAAGGTCCAGATCGGAAAAGAAGATTTTAGTGTCAGATTGTTTAAGCTTATGGCATGTATATACTTAGACTATTAAGGTAAAATACTGAACTGTATTTTGAGTGTATTTCATGATTGTTATCGAATGAATGATTGGTTTATATTATTTGATTGAAGTTATCTTATATATGTCTTAAAATGTTTTTAAAGCTATCATTCGATTGGAAAGTTTTTGAAAAAAAAAACTTACGGTTTCGGTTTAGTCCGCATCAGAAAAGACTGTTACGAGTAGGGTGTGACACAACCAATTCTTGCTGACCGTGAGATACTCCTTAATTCCATTCTATACTAAAAAATGAATACCTCACGGTGGCAACTAAATCCTACTTACCAGGAGATGCTTATCAACTCAGTTCTATACTGAAATGCATTATGTCATAGTGACAAGGAATTCTTGTTGACCTTGAGGTGATGAAACTCTACATTTTGACATAAATTCACTAGGTCACAGTCACAACCAATTGTTTGTCATCGTGAGGTACCTGAAAATTTTGCAATTCAAAACAAAACACCATCAAATGCTCTCAAAAGTGTATAAAAGATAGAATTTACTAAATTTGATATAACTTGTTGAAAATAACCAAACAAAGCAACAAACACAGAAAGGACATTTAAAACTAGATTGAAAATGACTATAAACTAAGTACTGAATTTGAGTTATCAACAACTCTCAAAAAAGTAAAGACTTCCAACAGCCTTGCCAACTGCCAGTATTGTCTTAATCTTTAGGCCCTATAAAACGCAAAATGCAGGGTAGAATGTGAATACTAGGGAATTAGCCCTTAAAAGTTTATTCACAAACAACAAATTGTGCTTAAAGGAAGGGATGTACAACACATTTCTCAAAATAATATCCCTGCTAAGTCTTATTTCCCCCATCGTATTCACTTGCTTAATTGAGCCATTTGGTAAAAGAACATTTCTGGATTTAGACATAAGTTCAAAACTACAAAAAATATTTTTATCTCCAAAAATATGACTTTTAGCTCCTATGTCAACTATCCAGTACACATTCTTGAAGCAATTATTTTCTACAAATATAAAGGAAGAGTTACCCCACAAACTCTTGAGTAAAATTGACAAAATCCTCTTGGACCTGCTTGCCTGTTAACATTTTTGACAACTCCCACAAAATTAATTCTCTCATACTCAAGTTGTCAATGGTGGTTCTTTCTTCAAATGTATCTGCTTGATCTAATGGTGGCTCTACAATATTTGCTTGCACAATCTTGCTGCCTTTCTTTTTTTGTTGTTTCTTCAAATCCATACACTAGTCTAGATATTTATGAATCTTAAAGTAAGTATCCTTAGTATGCCTATCCATCTTACAAAAACTACAATACTTGTCTTCCTTCTTTTAATCCTTCCTCTGCTTGCCATTAGTTTTTTGCCCTATTTGATTATTATTCAACATAACAACATTAGCCATTAAAGAACTACTATCATTTGTCTCATTGTAATTCTCAGATACTTGTCTCTGCTTCTCCACACTCATTAACATAGAGTAAACCTTATCTATATTTGGATAAGGATCCATCATTAGCACTTAAATCTTAATATGATTATAAGATTCATTTAACCCCATCAAAAATTGAATGATCTTGGCATTTTCATTTTGATATGATTATAAGATTCATTTAATCCCATCAAAAATTGAATGATCTTGGCATTTTCATTCAACTTCATAACTATGTCTGAAACATCACAAGTGCATTTTCCACAAGTGCATTGAGGAACAAGAACGATACACTGTAATTCATCCCACATCTTACACAATTTCGTAAAATACATGGAAAGATTGGAATTACCTTGAGCAATCATGCCAATTTCCCTTCGGATCTGATAGTTTTAAGGACCAATGGAATCACTAAATCGTTTTGCCAATTTATCCCAAAAATCCTTTTGCGGATGACACAAAAAAAAAGCTTCGTGCAATTCCTTTGTGAGTGAATTAAGAATTTAAGATTCCACCATAACATTCACACTTAACCATTCTTCGTACTCATCTGAATCTTCGACAGGCATTTTTATTTTTTCTGTGATAAAACCTAACTTGTGTTTAGCAACTAATGCTTTCTTCCTTTAAGTACTCCAAGTATGATAATTAAATCCATTCAACAGAGTTGTAACCAGATTAATACTTGGATTGTCAGATCCTTGAAGATTCATAAAACTTCTTACGATTCCAGTACGAGTAGCATCTCCTCCTTGAGCAACATTTGCCATTTGTCTTTCTTGAAAGAGCACTACCATTATAAGCAAATCTCAAGCTACAACAAGCTTGAAAGAAAAATTCTTCTAGATTTTAGCTCTGATACCATATTAACAGTACAAAACAGAGCAAAGAATAAATGGAAGAAAAATCCTATATATTTCGTGAATCTCAATTAATTAGAATAGACTCTGTTGTTGAGTTTTTATACTACAATTAGTTATTAACAAACTAACTATAGTTACAAGATTAGACTAACTACACTTGAAAGAGTAAACTAGCTAACTATGGTTAAAATATTAAATAAACTGTAATCTTCAACATTTTTACTGACTAAACTTCTGGAGTGCTCACTTTCGGTGAACTCTAAGGTATTCTTTTTATTTTCAGGGGTTAAAGGAGTTAATATGTCTACCCAAACCGATTTTGGCTCATTTTGATATGACTGTTCTTGCTATTTAAAAATGTTGGGACTTATCAATAATATTATAGTAGGTTTATCTTAAATTTAGTAACTTTTGATGAAATTAACCAAATATTTTCAAAACATCCTTTTTCACCTCAAAGGGAAACGAAATCAATTCAAACAATCAATTTCAAAGTTAAAACTATTTTTTTCTTAAATCAAAATCATCAAATCAACATATGATGTAAAACGGTGAAATTCACATTAGTTGAGTTGGTCAACCTATAATATTGCAATAAGAGATTTGACTATATAATATGTCGTAAAGATTATAAGAAAATATTATTAATAATATCATTAATAATGAAACGAAGCACAAGAAATTATATATAATTCAAAAAAATTAAAAAATTGAAAGTTTTTTAATTGATTATCATTTGAATGCCATCCCTTACGGCGAATTATGTAATTCTAAAAAAAAAAAAAACAATGTGCAAAATTAATTATCATTGATCATAATATTACTACCTTGTACTTTTACACTGGTATTTTGCTATAAATGCTGCAAAAGTGAGGAGAAAAAGAAAGAAGATGATAAAATTGAGTGTAGATGGTGAAATAAAAATGCTGTGAATAGTAACATTTAATTGAATATAAAATACTGAAGAGTGATTTTTTTTTTTTGAAAATTACGGAGAGTAGAATTTGAACTCCGATTAATTAGAAATATAGTCAGATTTTCAACCATTTGAACTATATGTGATTTATAAAATTGAATTAGGGTATATACGTTTAATTTTATATATCAAAACTAAAATAGTAATGAGATTGAGAGTTGTTATTTGATCGATTGACTGAAGCATTCAAAATATTTTGGTCAATCGATCAGACAGTGTTTAGAACACGGCACTCCATACGTTGAATTAACACTAATGGGACATATCCAATTGGACAGACAAAAAAATTTCAGCAAATAATTTAAATTGGAGAAATAAACTTATACTCGAATCAATCCTAGGCTTCACATAGGGGTTGTTGGTGCTGAATGGTTCATATGATTACATTTGATAAGAAACTAACAATTCTTGTCATTTATTAACCTTCACAGAACTTGAAAAGGATAAAAAATGATGCGGCTGGTTATGCGTAAAAATTCAGAAACCACAGGAGATTAAAAATTAGTAAGTTTGCATTGCATCTTTATTGAACAATAATGCTACATATAGAGGAAACACATCCTTCTATCAATAATTTGTTCAAATAATATCTATGCTTATAACCCAAATATCATTTACTCAGCTTCAACTTGTTAATCATTGACTCACAGTGATGAAAATCCTGCCAAGTATTGCAGCATCTGACTGAATCACAACCCGATTTTCGGAGATATTTGTAAGAGCATAATTAGGAAATAAAGTAGGATTAAAATTCAATAATGAATACTGAACATTGTTAATAAGGTTCGGAAATAATAATACTGGACCAAAATCAGCAGTCCATGACGTTCCATTCACTTGAACAGACTCCCTAGCAACAGTTGCTCTCATCTTCATACCCTTCACAACATTCCTATCCACAAGAACTTGTTCGATTTCCTTAAACGAACCATTTGATTCGTCCAATTGAACAATATCAATACCCTTATTAGATCCTGAAAACATGTTGTCAACAATATTAATCCCTTTAGCTACTCCATTTATCGATTTCAATAGCACGAAACCATCCCCCAGAAAAAAACTGTTAGTGATAGTAAGTTGGACAGGATCTTCAGCAACAATGCCATTGTAATCTAAGTAACAATTTACTATCCTTGTCTGGGTTAAATTAGGCAATTTAATGTAAATGCCAGTACCACCAAAACCAGTAGCCTTATTATAACAATGTACGCCAGAAAGTGTGTTCCCCTGCCCTGAAATCATAACTCCAATTGCAGCTGAAAAAATTACCACATCAGTAACAGCATTGTCATTTCCAATTAAGTTAATTGCTGTTCCTGAAAAGTTTCTTTCACCGGGATCGGCTCCGGCAGTGATGTGCTGACCAAGAAATGAGTTTCTGATATAGGTTTCATGGCCCCTTTGGACAAAAATTCCATTAGTACTAAAATGTACAATGTAACAATTGTCTATGCTTGTCCTTAGTGAGTTTATGACTGAAATTCCTCCACCTCTAAAATTGGAATCCAGCATCAGATCTTTAAGTGTTATGTACTCGTAGTTATAGGAAGAGGAATTGGAAGACACTGATAAATCAATAAGATATCCATCTGCTGGAAAATCATCTGAAGCTCTTAATGTCCCTCCACTAATCTGTTTAATCAAAATCATTATTAAAAAAACAAAAGGGTTCAGCTATATTCTTATTAAGGAATAATTTTACTTTTGGATTCTTTATCTCAAGTTTTCAAACTGCTTTTAACAAGGTGTACATGATGCTTTTAACATGGTACCAAATACAGACAAGCACCATAATTTTTCTCTTTCGCTTTAATTAAAGGGGATCAACACCATTTTCAAAAATAATTACTTTCTCCGAAAAATATTTTATAAATTTTAAATTTTGACTATATGACTGTTATGATATTAATTTCAATCAAATTTATTCTCCTTAATTTAATTAAGCACATAACGGTATCATCCTCCGATGAAACTTAAAATATGTTGCCTGCCGAAAACTATGTTATTTTGTAAAGATAGTGAGTATGTTTCCAATAACGTACCACAAGATTCCCTACTCCAGCAACAGGCAATTGCAGGGGCTGCGTGATTTTATAAATCCCACCCTCAAGATTAATGTGAGCACCTCCAAGATTACTAATTCCACTCATCAAGAATCCAATTTTAGGATCTTCACAAGCTGCTGCTATTGCTTTTATAAGCGCTCCTGTACTATCTGATTTTCCAGTTGGATCTGCTCCAAATGATGTCACCCGATACGTCCTTGGACTATTCACCACCTGTCTCAGAGTTATCATAATTAATTTCAAAATTTTGCATATATCAAATAACTATATACACACGCTTAATAAATTGGCAAAATAGCAGAAAGATTTAAGAAAAACTTTTGATTGTGTAAAATTATACTAAATCTTGTAGGAATATGAAAATTCCATGACAATTTAACATCTTGTTGTATCATGACTTTTAATAGAGTAGTATGAAATTGTTTGGTTTAATTTCATACTATGGTTTAATAACATGTTTGCAATATGTGCTCCTTATGAATATAAATTTTCATGGTTAATTCATAAATTTATTTTGTCAAAATTTTAAATTTACTAAATTGATAGTTTTACACTATATTTTTACCATCTTTATTTAATTTTAATAACCCTATTTATATTTGAATATAACCAATATAACTCTACTTTTTATCCCGCCCACTTCACACCACCCCATAAATTATTTTATAAAAGGCCACGATTCTATGCACCATGCACCTAGCTGTGCACACTGTGTAAAGAAGAAAATAAAATTATAAATTGAAGCACAAAATACCTCTGGAGATGGAGATGGAGATGGAGATGGAGCTGGAGAGGGAGAAGAAGCCAATTCGCGACGGATTAAAGAGGATTTAAAGGCTTGCATTCTTCTAAATTGATCATTATAAGGAGCAGTAGAGAAATCACCATAGGATTGTTGTTCCCCATTGACATGAACTGCGGTCATCAAACAAGAAAATACTTCAAAGAAAATCATGTTTCTTGGCATTGCTGATGTAGCCATGTGTCTCTCTTCTCTTTTTTGTTAGAGAGAGAAAGAAAGAGACTAATTGTTGAAGAAAACATGTATATACAGTGAACACATATGCATATCAATATATAAATACTCACAAGAAAGAAAGAGGGTTTAAGAGAAACTCTAGGACATGGAAAGAGAAGGGGCCAACTAAGATTTCATAAGAAAGTGGAATAGCATAATTTAATATAGGATCATTCATGTAGCACCTCAGTTTGGTTTCTTTCTTTCTAAATGTGAAAAATGAGAATTGCTTAACTGAATAAAACTTCTGAAATTAAAATTCCTTCTGTAACAGAAAAGTAAGCAACCCACCAACTTCTTACTTTAAGGACCTTTGTAAGTTTGACAAAGTGTATAAGTTATAATATTTTGGTAAATTAAAGTATAGCAGTTGGTTCTTTGGTTGGGAATATCTTCTGTTTATAGATTTACTTCATTTTCACTCATTCACAAGTACTATTTGATTATGACTGGCTGCAAATAAAATAAATCAATCAAAGAGAAAGATATTATAACATTTGTAATGATATTAATGAAGCTTAATTTGGAAGAATTGAAAATTTTTTCTTATATTAAATGATTTTGTCCTTGAAATATTTATCTGAAATATACTTTATTCTCGTGGACATTTCACATCGATTATGGATTGGTGGGAAAGGGGCAACTGTAAAAGTAGTTAAATATTTCTTTATTTATTTATCATATAATTCATGGATGGAGCACACTAGATGTGTGACACGTGTAAATTTATAGGTAATAAGTGCATCTATCAAGTAATATATTGTCCCACATACATCACAACAACTAGGGGTCGGTAGTGACTAATTAACAAATTTACTTTTTATTTTGAAGAGCAATCCATTTATATAGAGTTTTTAAAATCAAAGTCCAAATTTAATAAATTAATAATTGGTTAACCACTAATTAATATGTCCATCAACCATTAACCTGTATATATATAATTATGATTATCCTATACTTCATAAATGAAACATTCATTCATCTATTAAATTAAAATATAAATTCTATAAGTTTTGAATAGGGGTGGACACGCCAGTTCATGGCCTATTTTTCAAGTCCACTCCATTAAAATAGATTTTTCAAAATCAAAGTTTAAATTTAATTAATTAACAATCAATTAACCGCTAAATATAGTCAATTAACCCTTTGTGAACCGTTGAAAAAAATAGACATATACAATTTTTTTTATCCAAACCTTCATATGGAAAACTCCAATCCATCCATCAACTTATATATAAAATCTCCAAATGTTAAACATAAAATTTAAGTTATTCCAATTTAATGTCAATATAATAAAATTAAATTATATATACATTAATTTATCAGTCATTTACTTTTTAAGATTAGGACACGCTATGAATAAATGTAAAAATTGCCTTTTATATCCGTACATTTGTGTTAAATTATATATAAAATCGGTTAACCAGACATTCAAATTCAAGTTCAAGTATATTAACTATAATTTTAAAAATTAAAGTTTATATTGACATCCAATTGAATTAGTTAACTGCTAAAATCAATTTGGATTCGATTTTTTAAACCGGTTTTTAGAATTTTTGGAGTTTTTGTCCGGGCTTGATTTTAAATATAAAATACAAGACATTAAAATGTAATATTAATAAAATAAAATTGCATAACCACTAATTTATCAGTCATCTATATTAACAATTGCATACTTTCAAGTAATACAAGATGACTCTGTAATACATAAACAATAATAATAATTCAACATGAATAATAAAAATGAAAGTAAAAATTAGTTTACGAGGGGAGCAGAGTAGGGATTGAGAAAGGGAATGAAAAATTTTGAATTATCATTTCTAAAATTAGAAGAAAATATAAATATATGCCTTTATGTATATATATAAATATATAAAATTAATATAAACTTGGTTAACTATTATACGGTTAATCTAAATTTAAGTTTAAATCCATTAACCATAAATTAAAAATTAAAGTACATGTCTACACTCAGTTGGACTGGTTAGCTACTAAATCAAGTTTAGACTTGGTTTTAACCTCCAATTTAATGGTTTTTTGTTTTGTTTTTGTTCTCCTAACGACTGCTGTAAATTTTTAAGCGCTATTTATGAAAACCATTGTATTTTGAGAAATTGATTGAAAAATCAATAACTAAAAAGAAAAATTAAATAAAAAACAAGAATCAAATGATTTGTTAAGAAAATTCCAATGACAAAACTGTCAAGGTGCACAATTCTCTTTTAGATGTTTAAAGATGAGATTTAATTAAAGAATTAAGTTTAGGTTGGCAGATTATATTCATAATAACAGCCAATCACCATATTTCAGTAAATTATTTTCAAATTATTACAGAAAACTAAAAATTAAAATGCATGTGTGTGCATCTAATTTAATAATCCTTCTGGAAATGAATCAGACCCCTAATCTACTTTAGGCAATCCTTTCGATAATGCTTCAATCAAGATTAACCTCATGCATCTATCAAACTAGAACTTAGGCTATGTTTGGTAGACAGCATTATAATGTAATGTAATTGATAAAATACAAAATTTTACCGTAGAATGAGAGACTGTCGGCCATGGTGAATGTGGCTTTAATGACCTGCAAAAAAGAGAACTAGCCCGGTCTTACCAGACTTTTGTGCTCCGATGACTAAGTTAGCTATCGAAATATGAAAAAAAAGCTTAATGGAGAGAGAGAGAAGAGTTAGAGAGAGAGAGAGCCCCCCTTGTTATGTGTATACCTGTCAAATTTATAGCTTTGAGTGTTGTATTTTTTGGACTTCTAGTCTTAGGCCTCTTCGTGGGCCTTTAATGGGCCGGCCTTATAGTTAATTTTATTTTGGGTATCATCACTAGCCTCCCTCCATGCAATTCGATCTTTGAGATCGAAGGCTCGATAATTTTGGGAGTTATCCGCTTTATAGGCAGTTACCTGTTTGGAGAACATTGTCTTTGGAAATTACCCACTTATGAGGAGTTACCCGTTTGGAGAATACCTTGTCTTTAGGAGTTACCCGCTTATGGAGAGTTACTCGTTTGGAGAATACCTTGGTCTTTGGGAGTTACCCGCTTATGGAGAGTTACCTGTTTGGAGAATACATTGTCTTTGGAAGTTACCCGCTTATGAAAAGTTACCCGTTTGGAGAATACCTTGGTCTTTGAGAGTTACCCACTTATTGGGAGTTACCCGTTTAAAGAATACCTTATCTTTGGGAGTTACCCGCTTATGGGGAGTTACCCGTTTTATAATTTTTATTTTACAAATAATTTTTTGCAATTTTATTGTGCAAATAATTTTATAAATATTTACTAACCTGCTTTACGGTTGCTTATGTTGTCTGAGAGATAACCATATCCGATCCGCTCTTGGCGATGGAAAAAATCACATCTAATCCGATTCGCTCTTGGCGGAGAGATAACCATATCCGATCGATCATTTTAAATCCGATCCGCTCTTGGCGATGGATGGTCTTTCGATTCGCTTTTAGCGGAGATATATTATCCATCCGATCCGCTCTTAGCGGAGAGATAACCATGTCCGAACGATCGAAATAATCCGACCGATCGTTTTTCATCTGATTCGCTCTTAGCGATGGATGGTCTTTCGATCCGCTCTTGACGGAGAGATAACCATGTCCGACCGATCGAAATAATTCGACCGATTATTTTTCATCCGATCCGCTCTTGGCGATGGATGACCTTCCAATTCGATCCGCTCTTGGTGGAGAGATAACCATTTTTGAACGATCGAAATAATCCAACCGATTATTTTCCATCCGATTCAATCTTGGCGATGAATGGTCTTCCGATCCGATCCGCTCTTGGCGGAGAGATAACAATATCCGACCAATCGAAATAATATGATTGATCATTTTCCATCCGATCCGCTCTTGGTGATGGGTGGTCTTTCGATCCGCTCTTGGAGGAGAGATAACCATGTCCGACAAATCGAAATAGTCCGACCGATCATTTTCCATCCGATCTGCTCTTGGCGATGGATGGTCTTCCAATCCGATCTGCTCTTGGCAGAGAGATAACCATATCCGATCGATCGAAATAATTCGACCGATCATTTTCCATCCAATCCGCTTTTGGCGATGGATGGTCTTCCGATCCGATCTGCTCTTGGTGGAGAGATAACTATGTCCGACCGATCAAAATAATTTGACCGATCGTTTTCCATCCAATCCACTCTTAGCGATGGATGGTATTTCGATCCAATCCGTTCTTGACAGAGATATAACCATGTTCGACTGATCAAAATAATTCGACCAATCGTTTTCCATTCGATCCACTCTTGGCGATGGATAGTCTTTCGATTCGATCCGTTCTTGGCGGAGAGATATCCATGTCCGATCGATTGAAACAGTCCGACCGATCGTTTTCAGAGATATTATCCATCTAATAAACTTAAAAGAACAATTAAATAAATTTTTAATATACATACCTGGTGTTGGGCCAAAAAGACTTTCGACATATATCTTTTCATATCTTTAAAGGTGTGGTAGGTAATTACATGCTTTTTTGTTATAGAGGTGGGACCCATCCATCATATCTTTCAAGAGATAGAGATGGGTTTGCAGTCAATGGTAGTCATCTACGAAATTTGAGTGCATGTACCAACTGAAAATTGGTTTTTGATTTTTGCTTTCCAGCTTTGTTTGTTCTTCCTATTGTTTCTTCACCATCACTTTGTCCGGTGGGGGCCTCTCCGGTGAGTTTGGTTGTCACCTTGCTCTATTTTTCTTGGAGCACAGCACCCGTATCACTTCTCTCTTTGCCTTTTTTGCAAGATCAAATCCAGGATCTTTAGATCTAGGCCTTTCATTTGAAAAGAAACTCAAGATCTTTCAGATTTAAGCTTTTATTGTGAGATCAAGCTCAAGATTTTTCAGATCTAGACTTTTTTTTTGTGAAATAAAGCTTTAAATCTTTTCATAGATTTTTCTTTTATAAAGGGGCAATAGTAGATCTGAAGTTTGGCTTTGAAACTCCTTTAAAAAGCAGCCAAGGGACGAACATCATTCTTCTTTGATTTCAGGCTGAGTAGCTCAGATCCGGTGTCAACTCTCAACGAAAGCACCAAATGATAAAACACTATCTAATAATGTAATGTAATGACAATTACAGATGTATTCTTTAATACATTTGCTAATGTATTTCTCATTATCCTTATTTAACAATGTATTTTTTTATTACAGCCCTCTCTATCTCTATCTCTCTCTCTCTCTCAAGTCTAAACCTAAACGTCATCTTCCCCCTTCACCTTCACCTCCGCCGCCCTTGTCGGTGCCATCCTCCTCCCATCGATAAATGAAAATATCTCACTGAAATCAGCTAAGATAATTAGATTATCATCATAAGCCATATTCGAATCATATATAAAATTGAAAACTAGAGTAAATAAAAAGAGGAAGAGAAACCAAAGGTATTAGAAGAAGCGTTGCTCAGACAGCCAAGGGTTAGTCTTCAACTTCTGAGAAAGAAACTCAGATCAAAAACTCTAGTTCACAAATAATTGCTTCATCCCTACAACTGCTTCCTTCATGAATCGTTTGTCTCTTCAACATTCAAGGAAAAAAATACCGTTTAATTTGTTTTCGTTATAGAAGGCAAAGGGAGGCAGATCACAAGAAGTCTAAGGATGCGTTTCGTATATAAAGAAAGAACTAAAATGGCTATGTAGCATTTAGGGTTTCATGTCAACAGAATCTGTGGCATTTGATGGTTTGAGCCTAAAAAACTGAAGCCCAACAAGTCATTAACGACAGCTTGAAGCCCATTACATAGAGGAAAAACAAAAAATTCTTTGGCTTTGTTCACAAGTGTTCCAAAAAGTTAAAGAAGAAATTACATAAAATAAAACTTTTTAAAATTTTTTTCCAAAATTGCAATCTAATTTTGTTTCACCTTTTAAAAAAATTATGCTTTATTAAGTTGGAATTTATTATATTTTTATAATATAATAAATATATAAATATATAAAATAATAATATAAAAAATAATTTGATAATGATAAATATAATTATATTTCAATACATGTATATAATCCAACCAACCATAGGAATGTATTCACAATTACATTACATTACTAATGTAACCAAACATAGTAATGTAATCATAATTACATTACATTATTCAATCCATTACATTATCTAATACATTACATTGCATTACGTCATACCAAACATAGCCTTAAAGAGTACATATTTGCAAGAGATAATTCTTCCAAAATCAAGAAAAAAAAGTGTAGAATGATGAAAATATGAAGCAAAGAACTCTAAAATGGCTACAAAGTCTTTCAATTTATACTGCCTATAATTCTTCCCATAATTCCTTGGCCTAATTGGAGTCTTTCAAAAAAAAAGGATAGAAAGGTAAAAAATAACAAAAGTTGTGCACATGAAGACTCACAACCATGGGAATCAGCCACGATAATGACCAAATATGCTCCAAGAAAGAAATCAATATCTGTAGTTCCAACAACCCACATGACTGTCTGAATCTCACACCGCGTGACCTAATCTATTTGAAGAAGAAAAATTCTCCAATTTTGGCTGCTTCCACTTGGGAAACTTATAGCCTAATATGAACATTTGCAGTTGTGTCTCTAGCAAAATTCATTTTTTAAGTCTCCATTTCCTAATTCGTCTTTGATGCTCAATTTCTTAGGGTCCCAAAAACCACTTTCAACAACTTTAAAACTTGAATCTTCTACAAATAAAAATCTTCAAATAAAACTAATTAAAAATATGAAAATAACTTAGCTAAGTAACAATAGACACTTAAAATAAAATTAAACAAAAATCACATAGAAATTGCTAAAACTAAAATAAAACACACAAATATGGTAAAATATAGACTTTATTTATGACCCTAAACATAAAATTTTACTCATCCTATAGAAGACGTCTTAGAGCCACTTGAGTGGTCTAGCTAGGTGTCAAGATAGATGTTTAGCGATGTGATAGATGGGCCAGTGGTGTGTGTCAGTGGATCATTGGAGACCAAGTTTTGTTAGTTTGATCGGACTGGCTTATCACTTTGGTTGTCAATTCTTCTCAGTTATATGGAGATTGGCCTTTTAGGAAAGCTGGATCCAGGCCGTTTCAGGCTTAGATAATTCTTTTAAATATAAGTGGGCTTTAAGTATATTGGGCTGAACTTATAAATGATAATTTGGATATTAACATTTGTCCCCCCTAATAGCTTTTCGATTCAACATAAGGATTGAAAGAAAAGGGTTATATTTTTTAAAATCCTGCAAAAGATTAAAGGGACTTAGGTGACTGGCACCTAGGCTAGTCGTTCTAATCTACAAGATGTTGAAGGAATTTAGGCAGCTGGCACCTAAATAGGCATTCTGATATGTAAAAGATAAAAGGAATACAAATCAAGGTGTCTTTGATGCCTAAAATTTAAAGATTCGTAACATTCTGATCCATGGAGGATCAAAAGAATGCAAATCAAGGCATCTTTGATGCCTAGATTTTGAAGATTCGTGACGTTCCGATCCATGAAAGATTGAAGGAATGCAAATCGAGGTGCCTTTGACACTAGAATCTAACGATTTGTGACATTTCGATCCATAGAGGATTGAAGGAATGCGAATTGAGGTGCCTTTAGCGCCTAAAATTTAAAGAAGAAATGTGAATAGAGGCATCTTTCGTGCCTCAAATTATGAAGGCTCGCGGCATTTTGATAAGTGAAAGGTCGAAGGAATGCAAACAGGGGCTTCTTTCACACCTCAGATTGTGAAGGTTTGTGACATTCTGATCTATGAAAGATTGAAGGAATATGAATAGGGGCATCCTTCATGCCTTTGATTGTGAATGTTCGCAATGTTTTGATATGTGAAAGATTGAAGGAATGCCAATAGGGGCATCTTTCATGCCTTAGATTATGAAGGTTTGTGACGTTCTGATCCATGAAAGATCGAAGGAATGCAAATAGGGGCATCTTTCGCTTCTTAGATTGTGAAGGTTCATAACATTTCGATCTATGAAAGATTAAAGGAATGCGAATAGAGGCATCTTTTACGCTTTAGGTTGTAAAGTTTTGTGATGTTCAGATATGTGAAAGATCGAAGGAATACAAACAAGAGTGTCTTTCGCACCTCAGATTGTGAAGGTTCATGACATTTCGATCTATGAAAGATTAAAGGAATGTAAACAGGGTCATCTTTCATGCCTCAGATTTTGAAGGTTCCTTTATTTGTCCCATGAGCAATGCTTTATGAAAGACATTGTTGAATATAGAATGCTTCGTATTTTCATCAGACCTATTTGTGAAGCATCATGTGATGAGATTGTTCATTATCTCCTTATATCTTGCCAAGGAGGCCAGTCCCTGCAATTATAAATAGCCAATTTAGGGAACATTTTCATACCTTTTAAGGATTTTGCTCGTTTTTTCGGAGTTTTGCACTTCATTCTTTTGAGTTTCTAGGTTTTGACTTGCAAGTGTCTTTTATGCTCGAATTCTTTTGCAGACCTTTGCCAAGTATGTTTTCTTTCACTTGGATGTCTTGCTATTATATTTTAGACTTGGATTCTTTATCTTTGTTTGGATCCTTATTTTCCTTTTCCTACTTGTCAGGCCCTTTTCTCAATATTTTAAGATTCGCTTCCTGGTCCTAAATTAGGGATTTCTTTCTAATCACTCCCCTTTAAAAATGGCATTGAGCTGTAACCCGATTGTGCTTAATGTTAATGGGATTTTTTACCTTATTTTTCTAAAGTATATAGGTGAAAAGATCCTGTAAAAAAGCATACAAAATTAGAAGCTGTGTAAGTGAGAGAGCTAGGAAAGAAGTGTAAGCTGCCTGAAGATGTGGCTCTTTTGTCTTACTTATTGTCCATACTGATAATAGATGGGCCTTTTAGGAACCTACCAGAATGGTTTATTGGTTTTCAAAGTTGCCTAAAGTATGGCTTAGGATTTCCCTTGCCTTCATTCGACTAGAGTGTCCTCCGTTGTTATAGGATTACACCCAATCAATTAAATATGAACGGATGGAGAACTATTACTTATTTTAGAATTCTTTACACGCGTCTTGGAGACATTCTGTCTCTCAAAAATTTTACTTATTTCTTTCATTTATTTAGACGGGAAGAGGGAATGGTGTATCACTTTACCTTTAGGAATAAGAGAAGGCTTTTCACTTTGCCTACTTCCGTGAAAGGATTTATGAAGAACTTTCTCTTAATCGGGCAAAAAAGAGGTTTTGGTATATGTTTACACTGGTCATTGGAGCCTACTTTGCCGAAAGATCTGGCTTTCAGTGTTTAAGCATATGATTTTGATATTTAAAAATTGACAAAGTATATGCAAGATCATGAAAATGACCCGATTAGTTGGAAAATCTTATTTCTTTAGATTAGACGAATGTGAGTATTTAAGGCTTTAGAAGAATTTTGATTTTTGACTGGTGTCTAATTTGTAACTTGTGATTTGATGTTCTTTTTTCTCTTTTCTCAACTTTTATAGATCTCAAGATGAAGAAGAGTATTTCTGAGCGAGCTAGGAAAACCCAAGAGTCTCGAAAGATAAAGTCACATAAGGGGGAAGATCAAACCACCCATTCAGATAAAGTGAGGAAGTTGACTCTTAGGGATGAAACTTATAAGAAGGTTGCTTCTCCTTCCCGAGTTAATGTTGAAATGCCTATTGAGTGGGTTTTCCTGAACAAATTATGTCGGATGAGCCATCTGCCAGTGCCATCAAACTTTCACACCTTTTCCTTTGATCTAGTCTATCCCTCTCAAGGAGGTGTTAACTTAAAGATTTGGCGAGGGGTGTTTCATTTGCAGTTTGCATGTGCTGGATTATTTAAGTAGGGACATTTTATTGGAGAAAGATATGAACAATATGGGTCCAGTCATTTCTCTAGCTAGGGAATTAGCTAGGATAAATCTTGATGCCTATTAAGTAAATGCCCGCATATCGTGCTTTCTCTTGGATTTCTCTAAGCATTTTGAACCTTACTTTCTTCTGGCTCATATAGGTTATACAAAGGGCCATGTAACTGTATTGTGAGAATTTGGCTTGGAAGGAGAAGACTCGATCTGAGTAAAAGTTGGAAAAGGATTTGGAAGTTGCCAAGGATGAGCACATTTCTCAAATAAATAAATTGTGCTTGCAGGTGAAATAACTTCAAGCAAAGGTAGAGTCAGTAGAGTTGATCAACAAACAACTTGAGGAAAAGTTAGGCCTCGTCAATCATACTTATCAGAAGAAGCTAACCAATTAGAAGGAACAATTGATAGATCATTTAGGAGATCTTCAAAGTGATCTCATTACTCACATATAGCTAAAGTGTGGTAGGCACTTCCTCAATTAGGATTTCATTTTTACGGACAATCCTTCCTCACTTCCTGATCTCCTTACTAAAGGGGAGAAAGAGGTTGCAAAGGAAGAGGAGGAAGGGGAAGATCCAGATGGAAATTCTAAAGATTAACTTAGAATTCGGATGCAAATTGAAGCTCCCTTACTCTATTTTTCTTTGCTTGTAATTAAAAATTTTGTATTGACAGAGTTATTTTTCACCTTTTTGTTTTGCATACCCATTTTGTCATAACCCAGATTTGGTCATGACCAGCGCACAAACTCCCGAAATAATAGCTCATGCAAGCCTTACTAAACTAACAGATTACATAAATCATCCAAACCATAAAAGGCTTCAGTGAGTAAGAGTGCTCAAATTTCAAGTCCAAACTTTAAGTTCTGAATACATTCCAAAAGTTGAACTACTGAGTCTCCACAAAATATAAAGAAATCAATTTGAAATTCTAAAGTTTGTCAAACATTCTAACTGAAACATTATATTGTCTAATTTGAAATCAATAACAAACGGAACTAAGATCTTTGCCATCCGAAGAATAGAAGCTGTACTACCTGAATAAAACTATTGATATGCAAACAAAGAGGATAGAGCAAACGTGGTTTGAATACAATAACTCAGTGAATGATAACTGCAACACACAACGGACTGAGAACAGGCAAAGGTTCTGAGTAATTAAATAAAATATATTCATCAACAAAAAGTAGAAATAATAATCCACAAATTAATTCATTTAGTAAGCAAAATAATTTTAAATAAATAAACTAACAGTTCAAAATCACAGATCCAAAATCACGGTACAGTTAAACAGGGTGATGATACTCCACACCACCAAAGGCCAGATAACAGATGTCTCCACCATAGATATCACGCAATGCTTTTAATGCAAATATCAATGGAGTATGATGTATGATAACAAGTTATGTAATTTCCTATCATGAGATATTTGTGGCGGAACCAGATACAGATTCAGATTTAGATAGCAAATTGCTCAATTTGAGCCAAATACAGATAATAATTGATCCCATGTACCGGTTTGAAAATAATTCTCACTAACACAACAAACCAATTGTACAAAAAGCAAACATAATTTCAAACAGAAAACTGATACCAATTCCAAAGTAGATAACAAATGAGCTCAGATGATTTTGATACATAGTTCAATAAGTACATCTAAGTAGATAAACCATTTACTGAAACAGATAAGAAACAGGAAGGAATTCAGGAGCCTGTTCTTAGAATCTAAAGCTCTAAATCAGATGCTCATTCAATTTAAATAAAATTAAACGAATCAAGATACTAATTAAATCAACTTAACAAATAAAAGTAAAGTTCACATAAAACTAATATAAAAAGCTCAATAAAATAATTGTAGAGAATTAACATAAAAGTAAATTGTATAAATTCGCTTGACAAAAATATTGAAAGAAATTAAACAAAATTAACTAATTTAAAATATTTTGAGTCAAAATTTAAAAGACGGTTTTAGAAAATAATTATGTACTGCAACTACCACTCACCTAGAATTTCAAAAAAAGCTAGGTGCAGAACGGGCAGAAAGACACTCAATCTAATACGAGAGTATCGAAATTTTCTAACCCAAATAAAAAAAGGTAAAAATCCTATAACGATCACAAAAACTAAGAACACTTAACTATCCTAACAATTAGTGCATTAATTCTTTTAACGGAAAAGTATCCGACATAAAAATTTTAAAATAATAATAATGATATTAGTATAATTCTGGTAATAGTTTAAGAAAATGAGGAAATAAATTAACAAAACATAATCTAGTTTCAAATCCTTAATATTAGTACTAGAAATAAAATTGTTAAATTAAAATTTCTCGGGAGCAAAATGTGAACCACTGCAACATTTGTGCAGTACCATGCAAACCAACCATTAGCAAACAAAATAAGAGGTGCTGTTCCATTAAATCTTATAATAATAATAATAATAATAATAATAATAATAATAATAATAATAATAATAATAATAATAATAATGAAAGTAATAAGTGGCCCAAGGAAAATATACAATTTATATAAATTGTTTAAGTTTTCTAAAAGTGCAATTCTTAGGGAAGGAAAGCAAAACGATATATATATATATATATATATATATATATATATATATATATATATCATAGTAATAATAATAATGAATTTCGGTGGATTTGGCAAAGGGATTAATATTCTTTATATATAATTACACACCCTAAGTTTGACAGGATGAATGGAAAAAAAAAAACATGTTGTCTTTAAGAAAAGACAAAATATTGAAAATTATTTGAGCAAAAGGGAAACATGCCAATACATTAATTGAATTTGTTTGTCAACGAGAACATTCAATTGGGAGTCAGAAAGATAAAGTCTTTGGCTGTAATTCATTAACGCAGGGACCAACAAAAGCATAGAAAAAAAATTAAATTAATTAATTAGAAGTTTAAATTGACTCACCTTACGATATTGAGAATTGTAGACTTAAAATCCAAGTAGTGCAGAAAACTAGTGCCAACAACGAAATTCCACGACTCTGTATTTTGGTCGGTTGCGTTGGAAAGAATTTATTATTTTTTTTTTTAACTGGACGTGATGGAGTGCTTAGGTTTTTCAGGTGGAGAGTTTGATTAGAATATGGAACTATAATTTAGGGAAGTTGAAGATTTTCAATAAATTTTTATTTTATTATTTCTTTTATCTTTATTAATAATGAAATAAAAAAAATACTATCATAGAAAACGAGTTATAACACATTTACACCAAGCATGGTATTTTGCCAGTACTTTATATGTAATGCTAAATGCCCATGATCATGAGTGTATGTTAATGAGAAATGTGACTCCTAACCTTAGGATAAATAAAAAATCCAAAGGCGCACATACGTGGCTTTTGAGAGCAAATCCGGCCGGATATCACAGCTCTTTGACCTAACTTGAGTCCGTCATAAGATATAGATTTTCAATCCATCAACCAATAATGTATTAATTAAGTAAATGGGTGCTTTGATGGAGTCATAAGTCTTACAACTAGGATCTAAATAATTTGATCAGGAGCACACCAATCGACAAGATGGATAATAAAATTGTCCCAATCACAAAATTGATTAATTGGAGTAGCTCTTTTAGGGACCCATCACTTGAATTTCCCTTGCTTGACTCATTGAATTCAGGTGTTTTTGATTGTCGTGTCTTTTGCTGGTGTCGCTTTGAAATCCTTTGAACTGTCAACTCATTTAAGGTTTTGTTGCTTCGTTTCTCATGCTTTTAATGCAGCGATGCTTCAATTTTTGATTCCTCATTTATTAAAGATTGCCATATGGTTTCCATCATAATGATTCATCAAATCTTCCTATAAATAGATGCATTCTTCAAAGGCACTAAGGACCTTTGTTTTCTTCCTTCTTAATTTCTCATTGAAAATTTTTGTATACTCCGAAATTTTTCAACCTTCTCTTCTTTTTTCAAGTTTTTACCATTTTAGGAAGATGAATGAATTCCCCAAAATTCTTTTTTGCCGTGGCATCTCCTATTGGTAATAGGTGATTTTGCCTTTTGCTCCACCTATCCCCCTTTAGTTTCTCTGTTTCCTTCTCAGCTTTTAATTTTTCACCACTAGGAACCATGGTTCGTGGATGGGGAACAGCCGAAAGTTTGTACTTTCTTCTTCATTTGCCTTAGCTCCTAATTAGAATTTAAAAAATAGAGGATTGTAGCATTGCTTGAGTTGATGAGAGGTGGTATTGAAGTGTTAGGCAGTTGTTTAATAAAGATTTGGATAGGAATCTCTATTATCCAATGTATCTTTGCACTAAAGATTTTAATAAAATTATAATTTCTAATTCATAAGGTTGTTTCTTTGCTTTTTGCTTGCTATTCAATTATGATGTCCTAAAAGTAAAAGCAAATAACCATGTCAATGGTTTCTGAAATCTCGACTGAAATAATAAGTAATTGATGCAATCTTGATGATTAGAGATCCTTTCAAATCTTTATTCTGAGTAGGTGGAGAAGTTCTTCCTCTAATCAAATAGTCATAATCGGTGATGACTTAAAGAACAACTCTATTGCATGGCACAATGTCATCAACTACATGATTGATATTCAGTAAGAACATTTTAGTCAATAAAGGCAATAATTCATTTATCAATAACTTTGGTTGTATCACAATAAGAGTTCGTACATCGAATTTTCAATCGAGAAATATAAGAACAAATACATCAACCCTTAAATTGGGGTTACATAATTATGATCGGGAACACGTCGATTGGGAAAATCATCGATCAAATTACAATAGCTCATCAATCTTTTGATTGGGATTATCCTAGGTCATTACATATACACGTTTGTAATATCCCTAGCTGTTCATTGAGGCTATAAGCTTTGTCTGTTTTCCTTTTCCCTTGGTCTATGTTGATTGGATCTTGATATTCAGAAGAGGAGGAATTTCTGGGATGAGACCTTTAGGGCCCTCTTCGCCTTCTAATTACTTGATCAAACTCTTTCCTTTTTCGCTTTTGCCTTAGCGTACTATCTGTTGGATGAGTGTGATTGATCCCTTTGCATGTCTAGGAGCTTCATTAATCGAATGGTCATAGATGTAGGGTGCGACAAATTTCATCTTAGCTTGAAATGAGTGTGCCCTGTGCTATACTATATCTCCTCCCCTTTTCTAGCAAACGGGAAAAGATGCAGTTTTGCGGCTTTTTCCAACACTTTTATCGATTGGAGGAGCATTGAAGGTTTTATGCATTGGTGTGTGTCGTCAAAAAGGGGAAACATTCCTTCTCCTTCTCAAATTGATGAACTTTCAATTGATTTGCTTATGGAAGGAAGGTCTAATGCCTCATCTAGTGTCCCAACTAGCAGGAAAGCACCAAGAGGCTTGTACACTAGTGTGTAATGTTGCAGAGAAAAGACATTTCATTTTCTTTTGGACCTGGCACATGTCGTTTTGTTATTCTTTGGTCCTAGAGTTTTTTTTTCTCCAATTCAACTTCCTTCAATTATAGTGCCCTTTTCACTCGCTTTTTTGATGCGGTTGCTACTGCTGCCTGGAGCTTGCCATTTAGTCTCGGAGATTTTCATGGGGTCTTTGAGCTTAGGGATGTAAAGTGACAATTATGGTTGACTAGGCTCTTAAAGTTTGTCTTACCATCAGCTCTCAATGAAAGCACCAAATGATAAATCCAGGGATTTAATAAAAGAGATGGGCCATCTAATGAGAGTCGAGTAGAAGTCATACTGAAGAGATAGTACTTGTAGGATCTGATCAAACTATATAAGAAATAATTCTACGAGGAAAAAAGGGGGCTAGCTTAGGTGGATTGGGCATTAGCACTCCAAAGCTTAAGTTAGAGAGAGAAAGAGAGAACGACTTAGATCAGAAGAGTGTGAGAGAAAAGAGGGATTGAGAGAGTTCAACCTTCTTTACATGAGTGAATACTAGGTATTTATAAGAGACATCTTAAAGCCACATGAGTTGTTTGGCTAGTGTCACAATATATGTCTGGTGATATGACACTTATTGTGTGATGGATGGGATGATCACATGTGTCAATAGGTCATTAGAGACCGAGCTTTGTTAGTCTGATCAGACTACCTTATCTTCTTAGTTTTTTAGTCTTTTTAGTTATATAGACATTGACCCCTTAGGAAAGTTGGATCTAGGCCTTTTTGGGCCTAGATTATTCTTTTAAATATAGGTGGGCTTTAAGTCTATTAGGCCAAACTTAAAAATGATAATTTGGAATTACCTACAAGTCTGGTTACAAGGCAAAGGGAAAATAAGCCTAAAGAGGCATTTTAAAGCTCTGTTAGGGAGGTTCTCAATATATCTTCTTGATATACCTGTTGGAGGCTGATGAAAGAATTAGATAACATTTGGGTGCTAAAAATTACAAGTTTAGAATTCTGTAGGTACTGTAGAGCTGATATCTGAAGCTCAACGACCATTCACTTTATCCAATGCCCGTTGATAATGCCATTCTTTATTTTTTGCATGTGTTTCCTTTTCAATGGTTGTTTATTTCTACAACATTCGTTGAATAATTCTAGACTTCAAGTTACAAAATTATATTTGACAATTTAACGCCCATTCATGTTGTTCTAGTGCTCGTTGATTTTGTTTCACGATCAATTTAAGAAATTTGAATGTCAACATATAGCACCCTAATACCCCCTTTGAGTAAACATGGGTGCTACAATCGTAAATAACATTATAACTGATCTCAGCTAAGAAGAGTACAAATAATATTCTTTATTAACTTCTTACTAGATTATGCCTAAAATAGGCTTTAACAATAAATACAACTTCATTACATAAATATATAATAAAGTCTTTACAACTTAGTTTACCATAAATTTTAATCTCGAAACTACATATTACATAATTACTATTATAGCCTACATCTTTAGAGAGCTTCTTGTGAACTCCTTAATCTTCTATGTTGCATGACTTTAATTCGGTACCTACCCAAGCAATAATTCAAACTAAATCATCTTTAATAATGAACTACTAAGTATAACTACTCACTTACCTCAACTAAATGCTTAGCTCATTTTATCTAAGGCAAGGACACTTCAAAACTCTACATCGAGTTACGTCCCTATTTGCCATTAACATTAGAATACTTAAGAATACATCTAGTATTTAGTTTGGACTTGGAATTAGTATTCCAAGCTTCCTGCATATCCCAAACTGGGAACCAGAACCATATAGTTCTAAATATATAACTTATACTTTGTATTTAACTAACATGTGTCGTAATAGATATACACATCATGTCCTATTCAATACCTATACATATTACCATTATTACACAACTCAATTCCATATATGTATTAGCTACATTACATATATGCTAACCATACACAATTATCAATTCTAACCATAATATTCATTAAGAAGTCAGTAATCTCCTAAATCATGCTCATCTTTAACACAATTTTAATTTATATCATAGTCACTTTTGCAGCTTGAACTCGATATAGGCGTGGACAATTAGGAACACTGGATACCCGAAGTTATTGAGTCATTAAGCACCATGAAGGTGTAATCACTAGATACCCGAAGGTATCGAATTACTAAATACCACAAAGGTATAATTACTAGATAGCTAAAGGTATCGAATCACTAAGCACTGTGAAGGTGTAATCACTAGATACCCGAAGGTATCAAATCACTATCCCATATATGTCCATATTTATATCTAATTCAGGCTTTAAATGAAAGTTTCTCTCACTAAATTACTTCATCATACAATCCCTTATATATACACTATGCATTTCACTCATATAATCACTCATGTCAACTACATTTTATTACAATCATATTTCAATAAACATGCTCATGAGCACTAAACATTGTCCATTTCAAAACATGTAATTATAATCAAATATTTAGGATATGAATCATTCATATATATACTCTAAGGCTATGATCAACAATAATGCATTTGAAATTCACACAAACATTCATTTAAGTTCAAGCATTTTGTTAGGATGCACATTAATGTAGTTATGTTCATAGGTTCTTTTATTCCTAATTCATGATAACACATATTCTTTATTTTAATATAAAAACTTAAATTTCATACATAACATGTCATGTTACATCCCTATGTATACATTTATAAGGTTCTAAAAATACTTGGAAAAGTCTGGGTAAGTCGTGTGGTCTTCCAAAGTTCACTTGGTGCTCTTGGTAGAATTTTTAGCTACTGTGTTTTACATTTTTGACATAGTTCCTACAAGATTTAGGTCAAATGGTCCTCTATTCTTTTGTTCTCCTATGTCTCTAGTTTCTACATAGTCAAAAATCAAATCATTTGGATTTTTAGATCTTGAGATATTTATAAAACAAGACAGACTACTTTAAGTGACAGGGCAACAACCATAACTCGACTTGAACGGCTATGATTAAATCAAGAAATCTAATGGTCATCAATAAGCCACTTTTCTCCCACTCACTCAGTCACTCTAACTCACTCACTCCTTTCATTCACTCACTCACTCACTCACTCACTCCCACTCACTCACTTTCACTCATTCACTCCTACTTGCTCACACCCATTCATTCACTCCCACCCTATGGGAAGGAGTGAGTCAATGAATGATTAAGCGAGTCACACCCTTTATTGGTGTGAGCGCGTCATTTATATAGCTAAAATGCATTCCACTTGTCACCATTGGGAGTGAGACTCAAATGTATGATTAAAACTATATCCATTTGTCACCATGTCATTAGTCTAAATGTTTTCTTTGCCAAATTTCCTTTCAATCCTTCCTTACACTTTTAATTACCCATTTCACTTAAATTCTCTTTTCTCTCATCAATTTAATCCCTAATCATGAATATACATCATAATTTTCACAATTTACTAAATGCCCTCACAATTTCATAAATTTTGATTATGTCCCTACTATACAACTAATGCTCTTTCTCAATAGAATCATACAATCACTTGCTTTAATCTTTCCAGGGTACATTTTGGGGCCTCACACAGTAGATGTTCATATTTCTCAACTCCTATTGGATTTTGATTTCAAGATTTTTTTTAGTTTTTAAACACATAGCTTTAGCTCCTATTGGTTATCCTAAATAGCCAGTGGATTGTATGCTCTATTTTTTTTAATTCAGATCAGACTATTATGTTATTTAGGAGTTTATTTTTTACTAGCTTTGTTTGGGACAACTTGCTTAGTTTCGACTTAAATAATTATCTTTCTAACCAAACAAGTAATTAGTTAGTTTAATTCTAGTTTTTAATTACCTATTTTAGTTTTTGCTATAAATACTTTAAACCTTTGTAATTTTCATTAATTTTCATTATTATTCAATTTTAACTTTTGCTTATTAGCGTTGCTATTGTTGTGTAAGGGAATTTTATAATGCAATAAGAAGATAAAATTTAATCAAAATCAATTCTATAATACGACTTAATTTAAACTTAAAGATAAGTATAAGGCATCTTCTTACTTACCACATTTTTTGTACTGTAAATGAAAAAGATAGAATAAAGTATCAATAGGTCTTAATTTTAGTTGAAACATAAGTCTTAGGTAATTAGCTATGAAAGGTTGGATCAAGTTTAGTAAAAATAGAAATTTGCCACTTAATGAAACCATTAGCCAAAAGATTTCCTTTGGTTGTCAAAAATTGAACTAACCTTATGTGACATGCGGTGTGTTAAGAGGAATCATTTTATCTAGTTTGCTTCACATTTTAGTGAAGGCTAGAAGAAAGTCTCTTAAATCTCAAAATTGCTCACTTCGCAATGGTTAAAGAATTTGACCTAATTCAGCCAACTCGAGTCCTTTGGGGCATAAGTCTAGCATCTTAGGGAATTTTTATTCTATTATTGAAAATCAATCTTGAAATGCATATTTTAGACATCACAAGATAGGTTTATGAAGCAATATAATATTAGAAAGTGGTTCAACCTTATAAGGTCAAATCAAGAAAAGGGTTCGAAACCTCACTCTTATTCATCCCCTTAATTAAAGTCATGTTTAATTGGAACTTTTAGATTAAGCATTTTATTTCTCTTTTCATGTGGGTAAATCATGGTATAAAACATAAAGCGCACTCAATCATCTCAAAAAAGTGATTTAAAGCAATTGATATAGCATGCCAATATATCCTTTATTGGGAATTCTATTGGATGTGGCGAGAACATTGGTCCTACTTTTATTAAGAAAATTCCAATTAATTAATTAATATAAAGCATTTTTCATTTATTAAAACTATTATTTTTAATATGAATTTTAGGTTAAAAATAAGACATTGGTTCATTTTAAGTCTCAATATATTATTATAAACACTTTTGTATGATTTTTTCCATTAATCATGTACCAACTATTTTGTTACGCTAAAAAATAGTTAAATAAAGTATTAAATAAATAAATGCATAAAATAAATCTAATATACTTCAAAGCAATAAAAAATAATAAATAAATAAATAAATTGAGAAAATTAAATATGAAAAACAAATAAATGTGTAAATTAAATAAATAAGAGAAATTAAATAAATGCGGTAAATAAATAAATATGGTAAATGAATAGATAAGGAAATAAACAAATAAAACCAAAAACTAAAAACTCAAGAATGCATTTAGGGAGGTTTTTATTTTCAATTTTTGGTTTTTTTCTTCTTAAAAATAAAACCAAAACACATTCGATAGAATTCTTTTTGTTTTGGTTTTGCAAAAATTTAAAGAAGTAATTTTTAGACCAAAAATAGAAATTAAATATTTTCAAAATGTGTTTTTAGGGTTTTATTTTTATCAACAATTTAATTACTTTATCCTCATTATCACCACCGCTACTACCACCACCACATTGCCACTGCCACCACCACCACTACTACCATTGTCACCACCGCTACTATCGCTGCCGTCACCACCACCACCACTAGACTATCATTACCACCACACCACCGCCGCCGCTGCCACCACTACTAGAGCACCACCAACCACCACTATCACTGCTGCCACCACCACAAGATAGCTGCCGCCGTTACCATTGGTGCCATTATTAGACCGCCGCCACCACCGATATCGTTGCGACCACCATTGCTACCGCCGTCACCACCATTGCTACTGTCATAACCACCACTACCACCACCACTGTTGCCACCACCACTATTACCCCCACTACAACTACTACCACCACCACTACATCACCACTTCTGCCATCACATCCTCCATCGCCCAAATCATTATCATAATATACATGAATAATTAAAAAATATACATGAATAATTAAAAAAGTATGATATGGTTTTTAAATATATAAAACTATTTTTTTAAAAAATAGATAATAAAATCTAAAAATAGCTTTTAAATTTTAAAAAATAAAAAACTAAAAATCTACAACTTTATCGAATGCAGCCTAAAGGTGCATTCAGTGAAGTTGTAGGTTTCTAGTTTTTTATTTTTAAAATTCAAAAATTACTTCAATTTTTATTATCTATTTTTTAGAAAATTATTCTACATGTTTAAAAGCTATATCATATATATTTTTTTAATTATAAATGTGTGTGTATCTATAAAAATCATTTTATTAACTTTTCACAATGATTTATTCATTTTTATTAAAATCAAAACATTTTTTATTGAAAAACTAACATGAAAAGCATATAAATAAACTTAAATCATTATTTAACAAATGTGCATCATACCCATATGAAATGGGTTTCACAACCAAGGATCTAACATGCTATTTAAATATTTAAGCTTATGAGCACATAAAAGTAATAAACAAAAGCAATAAAATATTGAAATAAGGGAAAAACAAGAGATTTGTGGTTGATTCACCACGTTCAACTAGTGAATAGGTCAATCTGTTGAGATAGATTAGAAAGAGAGAATTCTTAAATGATTACCTTTAAACTTCTATCTTCAAAGATTCAATAGGAAAACTTCAAGCAATCCAAGATCAAATGGATTAGTGGGTAAAAAGATCTTTTTTTATGAACTTTTTAATGAGTTTTTAAATAGAAAATTGGGATTTTGGGACTATTTGTAGAGAGAAATCTATCCTTCTCAAAACTCAAAAATTAAACTATTTTTTTTAATTTTCAAAATATGGAATTTAGGAGTTCTTAGTTGTGAAATGAAAGGTCATGGTTGTGAATTGTCTCGCAACATCAAATGTGCATGCAAGGCATTTCACGATCGTAAAAATAGCCTTTAACGAGTATAACACTATATATTCACTCTTGTGAATACCAAAAAACCAATTTTTATTTTTTTCTTTTTCCCTTTTGAACTTATTATTTTATTTCTTTTAATCCATAATCTCTTGAACTCCTAGAGTCTTTTTCTCTTTAAGAATATTGCTCCATCATCATGTTCCTCCGAACTAAGGAATCCTAAAAGCTTATAACTTCCCCATTTATCCTAGAAGGGATTGGGTGTGCTACCAAAGACTTATAACTAATCAAGTAACAAGCGCGACTACATATCATATCATATATTATAAAATCTTAACTCTAAAGTTCAAAATCCATATATTGTTTTATTATATAAATATTCATGTACAAGTAAAGTCATATAGTCATATGCACTTGTTTACATATTCAAAGCTTAATATACTCTTTACAACTTATGAAAATACTTCTATTACCTACACCCTTATGGGGTGGTCTTCTATGACTGCTTTCAACCTTCACTTTAGGCTAGTCTTTGATTTCATACCTACATGACAAAAAGACAACTCATATGCTAAGCTATACTGAATGATGTACTACCCAACATAGATAGATAAAAAAAATAAATAAATGATTCATTGGAAGCTCATATCTATAGATTTATTTATATTATTTCATACACTACTTTTACATATTATTTTACAAGATCATAGTTCAATTACTAATACTAAATCTTATTTAGTATTTTTTAACTTGCACTTACTCATTATATCTCGTGCTTAATTAATGTTTTACATATTAGTTAAGTGTGCATTTGGGTTGGACTTGGAATAAGCATTTCAATTGATTTGGAGTCAAAACCAACAAAAATAAAATTCCTATTTAAAAACTAACTTGTAATTAGTGATGAGCAGGGTCTATTCCATAAGGATCGGTCAAAGTTTAATCCTTTAAATAACCAAAAAGTTAATAAGTAAAAATAAATAAGGGGATTTTGTAGACTACGAATTAAAAATACTAAATTCAAAATACAGAAAATTATTTAAAATGAAACCAATGGATGGAAGATTCCAGTTAAAGGTATTCGGGGCACATTATTTAATTCACTAATCACAGGTATTCAATTTACTAATTATAGGTGAAAAGATATGTCTAAAAATCATGTAATATATCGGTTATAGTTGTCAGCTTCACACTTCTAACCAATCTTTTTGTATTAATAGGCTAATTAAGTAAGACTATAACTAACCCCTAACCAATAAATAACCTTTTATGAGTGAAAGAATTTAATTTATTAACAACCTTATGAACTAGAAAAACCCGACCTAAGCTAACCAACCTATTAGCGAGATTGATTCAAATCAAATCATGCATTTAGTTAATATAAAAACCATTTTCAGTGTTGTTATACTAATTACCACTTATTATTGATTTTACCAAACAATTACAAAGTTGATAATCTCAAATAATTGTATCCCATTTAATTTAATAAACAATGGGCCTTTATTGAATACATAATAAACAACAATAGAGATGGAATTTCTCTAAACTACAATAAATAACATGAAAATCATAAAAAATTAAGGGTTAGTTACAAATTAAGGCTTGAACTATAGGGTACCTTACAATATTAGACTTCGTCTTTAAAATCTTACAATGTCATTTCCCAACTTTGACTCCCCTTCCAATTGAGGGACTTTGTCGCTATTTTGTTGCTATTCTGTCGCTATTAAAAGGGAAAACAATGGAATAACAATGAAGTCCCTTAGTTGAGAAGGGAGTCGAAGTTGGGAGTTAACATTGTAAGATTTTAAAGATTGAGTCTAACATTTTAAGGTATCCTATAGTTGAGACCCTTTTTATAATTAGCCCTAAAATTAAAGAGAATCCTAAAAAATTAAAGAGTACGTTAAAGCATATACAATCTCATAGTAATTGGTTAAGTCTTGCCCTTGAATTAACATTTAACTGAAATAAAGTGTTTAGCCACTCATGCCTTGAACAATTCACAAAATAAAATTCAAAATTAAAGTAAAATCCCTGTTATAGAGCTAAAATCAAGAACAAAGAGGAATATTATCTGATCTCCTATTTTATTCGCAATATGACTCCTAAAATGAAAAAAGGTAGTTTAATCCCACCCAAATAAGAAAAATAAAATAAAAAAATAAACTACCTAAAAATATTGCCTCTAAATCCCTAAATTATAGCCTAAATATCCTTATATATTAGTTAGAGTGGTACTGATGGCTAGTTCAATTTGCATTTGCATTAGGTCTGCTTAAGTAAACTACCTAGTTCTCTACTATTAACCTTTGCAAAGCCAAAGCTTACCCTTGCCTCTTAGCCTTAGGCTAACATCTAGATTTTGCCTAAATTTCTCTTTTTGCACAAAAATTGCTCCAATTCTTCAAGATTGCTCCAAATAAGTTCCAATCAGCCACAAAAATATTCCTTTTCATAAATTTGATCCTATATTGATCAGAATCATAAAACAAGTAAAAAGTCCCCAAATTGATTGAAAATTAATACACAAAATCAAGCAACAATCAAATAAGAATATGCAATTTTAGTGACTTAACACCAAACTTCCTACATATCCTAAAGATGGGAATCAGAACCACATAGTTCTGCCTATTTAAGTATTTATCATGACAACTTTTAGGAATAACCTTTTTGCAACATATCTTACTCTTATTTACGTATGACCAAGATCTTACTATCAGTTTATCTCACTTTTTCTTTGAAACTTCTCAATGCATTTATCTTTATATGTTCATTACATTTTATTCATTATAGGTTAGGTTGGTTAAAGCTTAATACCTTTACTTATTTTACCATGTTTGATTCAAGTTTATGTAATGTAGAATATTATGAGTGAGCACATTGCTAGCCTTATCTTTAACTTGATTCACTACTTATTGTATTCTATTATTAGTTATTTTCTTCAACCTTGAGCATATACTATGAATATGAGTTATTATAATAAATAGAGTTGCATGTGCTAATTTCATTATAGATTCACATAACTTAATACTTTATTATACAAATATGTGGTGTAACACCCTAATACCCTCTAGTAGTATACATGGGTGCTAAAGCCATCAAAACATTACAATCATATCAAATATCAACTAATAATAACATAAATATTTAATCCATAATATTCATATATTTATGCATGCATATGCCAATTCGAACCAATTTACCGAATTAGCTGAATCCTTTAAATTAATAACCGTTTTGTCTTTTACTATACTTGAATGCTCTTGACTATTTATGTTCGCTTATTAATACACCCTAGACATGTCATATTGCAACTAGGGTGTAGTTTGGGGCGTTATGTTTTCGTCCTCAAAATTTCATAGGTAACTAATATTCATATACTATATATTATACAATTCCTTATTTCTCTACTTCAGTACCCTTCACTTTGCTACTTATCACATACTTTAGTTCCTCCATCCCATACCATTTCTTATTCAATCTTGAATCTTATCAAGATTTCAACACTAAACATCATGGTAGTCTCTTTACTTTGAGTACTCATCTACTTATTTTGCACTTAATCATCTTATTCTTCTAGAATTCATTATTCCCTCCTTTTTATGTTTATATGCTTTAGGAATTTTTGCATTCTATATACACTTTAACTTCTTATTTCTAAGATACACTCTTAGTAACACCATATTGTCTAGAATCACCACTAAATTGTAACACCTTTATACCCCTAATGAGTGTAAATGGGTGCTGAAGCTATCAAAACATCATAATCATATCAAATATCAACTAATAATAACATTAATATTTAATCAAATATCCTTTTTGCTAGATTACATTTTTAATAAGCTTTTATAATAAGCACAATTCTAATACATAATAAAATTAACCAAGTGTTTGTTTAGTATACATTTTATGTCTCAAAAGTTATACTTTAAATAATTATTACTATAGCCTATATCTTTTAGGAACTCTTTTTGAACTTCTCGATCTTCCCTTTATGTTCGTCTTCAATTTCTTACCTACCAAAACAAACAATTCAAAAGTTAAGTCATTCTTAATAACATACTACCAAATACAACTAAGTAGTCATACAACCTATTACACACTATTATTATTATTATTAGTCTAATTACACATTATTCATGTCTACTATTCATTCCATTCTTATCTAAGTTAAAACCCCTCAAAATCCCCATATCCAGTTTCCTTTCCTAAGGTTGTCACTAACACTTGTATACTTAACAATTCATCTAGTATTTTGTTCGGACTTAGAGTTTGTATTCCAAGTTTCCTATACATATCCTAAACGCAAAAATTAGAACCACATAATTCTAAATATTCAACTTATACTTGGCATCAATTAACATATGACATATAAGCTATACACATCTCATCCATCACACATACATCTTGCATTACCATCCTTACATGTCTAATTTCACATATACACTAGCTATATTACATATACATTAGCTATATACAAATGTTAGGATTAAAAATTATATTCATTAATAAATCAATGATTCTCTAATCCATACTCATCTCTATCATTACTTTATTACATTATAATCGCTTGTATAGCTTGAACTCGATGTAGGCATGGAAAATAGGAATGCTAGATACCATACAAGTATCAAATCACTAAACACCAGTATAATGTCAACACTAAATACCAAGAGGTATGGGATCACTAAACACCATTATAGTATCAAATGCTACTTACCAAAAGATATTGAATCACTAGACACCTTACGGTGCCAACAGTAGATACCAAAAGGTATCAAAACACTATCTTATATATGTCCACGGCTATGTCCAATTTAACCACAACAGGAAGGCTTTTCACATTATTTTTTTTCATTAAATTAATGACTCATGTATGTACTATACATTTCATTCATATAATCAATCATGTCAATTATACTTCACTACTACAATCATATATCAATATACACACTCACGATCTCTTATTAACTTTACGTAAAATACACTCATATTCACATATTC